>CM053648.1:3719888-4919888 GCA_028654395.1 Scutellaria barbata
TCTAGAGAACTTATTTTAGGTTATTTGTTTAAATACGGTTGATTAGTGATATTATTATAGTTTAACTAATTTTAAGAGACAATTCAGTTTAACAGATGTTGTTAGACTATGAGTGACAATTGCAAGGTAAATTGAAAAAGAGATATTACATTAATTAGGAATAATTGATACTAGAATAACTAAACTAACAACTGAAATACCTTCATCTATTGATTTTTTTTTTAATAAGTATGGAGGAGTGAAAAAGAGGTGGATAATAAAAACTAAAACACTCGTGACCCGGGTTCGAAACTTATCATCACTAATATCCGTTATATAATAGATTTGGTTCTAATATATATTAATCCCAATAAATACAAGTTAGCAGAAGATTTGATTATAATAAGTCATAGTCAAATTATTTATGTGGTATTTGAATACTATACCTTACGAAATTAGGAGTCTTAAATAATTAATTGACTTGTAACCTGTTAGATCAGATATATAGAACTCTAGATTTTAAATTTTCTTATCAATTGATTAATATCTCTAAAATTAATTTTTAATTTTAATTAATATAAAGAAAATAAATTGAGTAGTTAAAATATATTAGAAGTCACTTATTATCTCCTAAGAGAAGAGGTTCCAAACTCTAGATATATACATATTATGCTAAACCCATAATAAATAAGAGATAGAGAGACGAGGAAACTAAAAATAGAAGAAAACTTATGCCCGAATAGCCTTACGAGTTGCTAAGATTTGATTGGATACGTAATAAGCGTATAACTTGATTAAGGATCTTGATATTGTGAATTTCGAAAATTTCAGATAAGTACATCTCTCTATGTATTATGAGTAGTTTCATTTTACTTGTTTACTATTGAAGCAAATTTTACATGATTTTTTTTTTTAATGTTTTTCTATAAATGTGAAATGGTGATTTGCTAAATTATATACTTCCATGTTATTTTGATAAAATACAATATCCTAGTTAATCTTGTTTTATGCAGAGTAAGAAATATATGTTGATATGTTTTATTTTTATATATAAAAAAAATTATTAACGTGTTCCTAAATTGTCCCTAAAAGAAGTTAAAGACCTAAACTGTCCACTAAAAAAAGTTAAGAGCTCCTACATTGCCCTACTAGCTATTAGTAGCCCCGTTTAGATTTGATGGCTTGCTAGCCCGAGTTCTTCGAAGTTGCACACATTGGTACCATATTGGATCATAGAATATTAGTTTCAAGTATAAGAGTATATATTTATTTTATTAGTTGATCTTTCTAGTATTATTCAAGAGCTCCAAAAAAAAGTGTTTTGTGAGATTATATGATGTAATTGAGAAGCATTCGTTTATAATATATATTTATTTACCTCGTACTGTATTATGTGATGCTAGGAGGTATCAGTAACAAAGTGTAATTGGTGGTCACGATAGAACTTCGAAATTGATTTTAGAATGTTCTAAGTTTTCATTTTGAGCTGTTTATTTCATACAATATATTTAGTATGCTAGTTAACTGTTGCGCTTTATCTTTTATGACTTCAAATTTTACTTGAATTTTTTAATCTTATGAATGGTCGAAGACTCAAAATATCTAGCACGTTTGTAAGATAATTTTATTTGTTTTGCATTCCTTCCTAAAAAGAGTTACGTATGAAGCGTTGCAAAAATTTTATGCTCGAAAGTTAAGCATAGTATGTTAGGATAAGGCAATGGTTAGTTATCCTTAATATTAGTTTGTTTCTTTCTTCATAGTTGTAGCTTAGCAAGATTCTCTCTATATAGAGCTCTCTCTCTTTGTATCACATGTAAGTTTTGCACCATATATGAAAAAGAGTTTTCTGTTAATCTACCTTCTTCCTCTCAATTATCTTACCATATGATTTTGGGTATGGATATGGATTGCATTGATACCTAGATCTTCAATTTTATTATATTTCTTTGATAATCTTAATTTTTTTTTTTGGATATCATTTGTACATTTTTACATATCTTAGTCAGGATTCTTTTGATTATTTTAACAATTGTCTTCTACAGATTTTCATATCTATATAAGATTTTCAAATGCAAGAATAGTCAAGTACAGTTAATTGATAAACTCATAATCTGGTAAGCTCAAAATTCCAGATCTACCTGTGATGGAAAGTTCAATTAAAAAGCTCAAAATTCATAGTCGAACATGGTTACCTCCACCATGGCACACCGGCCTCATAAGCGTGCTCTCCATCATCCCACGAAATCCGACATGCTTGAAGACCAATAGCAATACTAGGTTCCTTTCCGTGGTGTGCAATCCAGTCTTCAATAGCCAGTTCTTTAACATCATCACTTGTGTACTCTTTCTTGTTCTTGCCAAACGGATTTAGTCCGGGGTGGTTTGCCTCTGCAATGGCAGCCGGCATATACATGGAGTCTCCTACTAGAGGGGCACCACAAGCAGCCAATTGTGTCCGAATCTGCAGTTATGATGATATGGAGTCAAGTGAAACAAACAAAGCTGTAGAAGGCTGGTTAATACAAAGGTTGGTCGTGTTGTTTGGTCAAACGTGTGTGTCCTTGTTGATATGGATCTCTTGCTTCTATTATGTGAAACAGAGTCGTTTCCCATATAAATTTGTAAGCAAATTGAGTCAGTTAATGAAGGTAAGCAAATAAAAGAATCAGTTTGTATCTAGCTGGATTTTCTGCCCTTATCTGCTCCCTACTCTTTCCAAACCACACCAGTAGGAAGTGAAAATACAAGGAGAAACTCAAAAGGCCTATTTACTTATGAACTGCTATAACGTAGTAAATATGAGAAAGAACATGCAACTCGTCTTTCAACTCATGCTGCCAATTGCAAAACTACTATAGCTAATGGATTTCCAATCAACTCAAATGGTACAACATATTAGTCCTGATCATGAACATCAGTGATCAAACTAATCATTTTAAAGGACCAAAAGCATGGGGAATCAAACATGCAATGTGTGAATAAAGTAGGATTGCAACAATTGAAGAAAAATGACAACAGCTTAACCTATCATCCCTCAGATACAAACCTAGTTCGAGATTAGTACCTGGTGTGTCCGACCAGTCAAAAGGTTGATTTTGCACTCATATGCGAATTCTTTACTAGGCCATCCACAATCCTCAATTCCATACTTCTCTTCAATTAAATTATTAGGCCAAGGGACCTTCGTGCATTCTAAGACCTCAAGTTGGCATAAGTGCCAACCATTGATGCAATCTGCATGCACCACAGCATAGTCTTCGATTTATATTCGAAACATAATAAACGTGACATTCTTTTGTCTGAAATCATACCTGACATTCTCATGCTTTACAATGTAAAATAAAGGATCAAACTCATACAACAAAGCACAATAAAATAGTTCAAAACTAATGAAATTGGATACCTCCAGAAATAAGTCGGGGTGCAATATTGACCGTACGCATATAGTGGGTGATTAATCCAACCGATACAGGAGCAGCAGCAAGTGCAAGATAAAGCTTCTTAACCTTTTTCTCCTGAGAACACAAATTTAAGTACTCTGACAAGATTCATGGTTGTACAAATAAAACATGAGGGAAAATCTATGAGGGAACGTATTAGCTAAAGAAGCCTAAAACTAGAGTTTGCAATTTTTTCCTAGCAAAAGTATACATTTATTGTCATTTTAATTTTGTAATCCTATTTCTAAAGAAAGTAAAAAATAAAAAAAACTGTTACTAACTCTTATTTTGGCATGAAAAATTGAGCAGTACTCCTTTGTTCTTGCAAATACTACACTGTAAGCAAAAAGAAGACAATTAACACTCTGTTCACCCTTTAAATATACTAGGCATAATATCTTCACTCACCAACCCTCAGTGCAATTATCAATTTGGTGGGTAGTCTTCAATGGATCCTCTAATCCTAAGGCACGAGAAGCAAATGTTGCACAACTTTCTTCAATATTGTCTGTTGTTCCTCCGACCTGAGTAAAGTCAACAAAATGTTAGGCACCTTAAGCAAGCAACAGGCCAACTCACAGAATAACTTATCACATCTCAAGAAAAATTTAAATCAAAATTTGGGATATATGATAATGAGAAAACCATAGAACTGGAAAAGGATACGTCTATTTTTGTTAGGGAATATCAAGCATAATAAGATTGAACAAGTTATTTCCTGATAAAATTAACAAATAAAACTTTGTATCCAATCAAACAAAATATTAAGCAACATGAACTGAAATCAATCTTGATAAATAGAGGGTCTAAACAAGCTGTCTGGCTAGGGTATAGTGTGATCATCAGAGATTAGAAAGATTAACCACATACTGATGTACCCGCTGGTTTGTCCAAAACAACATAACTTTCAGTCACAGCAATAATTCGAGATCTCCAGTCAATCTCATAACACCTGATCAGAGCAGATGCATAGAATTTCAAGATTCAAATATCTTATTAGACTATCCTAAGTAAGGAACAACGCATAAATAAATCTGAGGAATACCTTGGAAAGCGTTTTGGATGTACATGAACCCGTAAGTAAGTTCCAGCTTCAACAAACTCATCACTACGAGTTATGCGAAAAGTTTTTTGCGCTTCTCGAAATGTCTTTCCTTTAATAGATGATCTTTTTCTTAGAAAAGATGGATCAGTATATTCCTTGAAAACTTTTATTTGCTCAGGTGTAGCACTTGGAGGAGGGTCTGGGCATACAAGAGCATAAAATACAGCTCCAAAATGAATCAGGTCTGCAACGAATCTTTAGAGAAGGAACACAAACCTTAACCTCATATATATATTTAAGTTTGAGCATATCACTGCACACGTCAAATCATAATTCAAGTAGAAATGGTGAAGGAGAATAGGAACTTACAGGGGTGGAAGGTTCAAAGCATTGCTAATATACTCAAGAACTGGACCACCTTCTAAGACAACTAAGTGTTCCACCCTTGGAGGTCCATTCTGGGATGGGCAAGGAAGAAGGCGGCCATAAGGAGGATAGCTGAAAATATCATGAAGCATACATGTAAAAATTATAAGAAAATTGAGCACACAAACACAACACAATTGTAGGCATTTAATATCAGAGGAAAGTAAGTGTAACTTCAAATGGGTATACCAGAAATTTCATTGTCCATTCCACTTTGGTACCAGAAGAATCTAAATGTGATTCTAAGTTACCTAAAAAATTTAAGTTATTGATTTTCTTTCTTTTTAACAAGCAACTGGATATTAAGGTTATGAGATGACATGAACAAAGATGGCAATACAAATTGTAGGTTTTCTTAAAGGACTTTTTCTCGCCATGTTCTACAGGAAGTCTATGGTAATTATGCTTTCTACAGAATGGATTGGATAGAAGACAGCAGCAACAGGTCAAGTTCTGCAATGATACTTCCATCAATATACTAATAGAAACGATCCTTTACTCAGTTATCGAAATTCTTCCATTAAATCAGATGCTTTAGTATAGCTTTGTAGAAACATGGTGATATATTACGGGATTTTAGTTCAAAATTTTAATGGCTGAAACTCATATTCTTTCTGATTTCTATAGCTCTACCAAATGTTAAAAAGTGAGAATGCATGGATCTGACGGATAGAGGAGACAAACAGAGAGACTCTTTACCATGAAGTATCAGAGTGATAATTAACACAAGAATATCACCAGTTAAAAAAATGTATAAACTCCTGGACACATATATTGCCTGTATATATATCGAACTACATAACTACACAATATTTATGTAAGTATATTTCCTAGCATGCAGAACTACAGATAGCACATGGTGCTTGCTACACATACTTATCATGTCTTACCAGAAACCGATTCTATCGAAGCAGCAACTCTAGCTTTTAGTGGAATGTATTTACAATCTCGATGCATTCCTATAATTAGTTTGAAAAATAATATACTCTCGACATCTTTCTATAAACCTATAAACTACTAAAATATATTCATAAGTAAGAAAAATGATGGACTGTTATAAGAATAAACAACAAATAAAGAACAAATACGAGTTCTATGATGATTATGAGTGAAGTAATCAGATTTGAATTGAACTCATAATCCAGCAAATATTTCCCCTCCTGAAATTCATCAAATAGGAAAGAGAAACAGGCAGGAAATTGTTTAGTACCTATTGTTAGATGCAGGGATTGACAACTTCGTACTAAAATCAGCAGATACAGTAGATTTGCAACTTAAGTTTCTGTTAACGAGGTTGAAGTTAAGGTGTTTGTGAATAAGCTTGAAAGAGGAGTTCGTGGAGGCTAACGTGCGCACGAAGTGGATAGGAGAGAAGAAGCTCCGGTGGAAAGTGCAGGCGGATAAAAGTGAGGAGACTATACTACCGCCAGAGATTGAAGGGAAGGCTGCTGCGGCGGCGCCTATCGCCATTCTCGACGATTGTCCGTACAGGTTTATCTGTAGTTACACTATCGAACGGGTCTCATATTTGGAACACGAGCAAATGCGATGTCGTTTTACAATATAAAGTTGCTTTCGTGCTTTCTTACCAATTTCGTACGAGAAAAACAAAACAAAATAAGGCTCACGTTTGTAAACGAAACCAATCTTTTGTAAATCAGCGAGTCTTATGCGAGGTTGGTCCATCTACGATTTATATATAAATTTGTTAAAATTGGTTTTATTTAAAGATAATAAATATTGAGACAATTTTATATAATTATTTAAAATTTGACAATATTATTGATATTATATTTTCCAAGATATATGATTATTTAAAAAAATTGATGATTAGTTTGGTATGTACTTCATATTGATTTGTTAAACTTAATTTGTTAAACATGAGCTTTCGGTTACTTGAGTTAAGGGTGAGATCAACAATAGGCAAGTAAACTATTAAAAATTCATGATGATATGATTATACATGAGAGTAAATTGCATGGTTAGATGTAATCATTGTTAAAATTGATTTAGATATAAGTGATGCGTGGTACCGTTTTAATCAATATTTAGTGGTTATAAAATAATTTTTTTCGAGAAATAAATATTTAAAGAGTAATCTACTTTTAAAATAGATAATCGAGATATATTGAATTATTTAAAATTAATTTTTGGTGAATTGAAATTAATAGTTAGAGATGACCACTTGAAAGTTTAAAGCTCATTAATTGTGGGAAAGAATATTAGTTATCCAACATTAGAAGTTGAACCTTATTAATGCAAATATAAATAAAACCTTGTGTAATGAGCTTAGTAATACAACACTTTTGAAACGGTAAAGTTGTGGAACACGCTCGATTCGGCCTGGCCTCGACCACAATCCTGTGGACTTGGGCTGGGCCAATCCCTTTTTTGGAGTGGACTTGGGTGACGCTCTAGAGCATGCTGTTAAGCTAATTGTGGAGCATGAACTAACCATTGACCTTTTAATTTCGAATAAGCTCTTATTTTGCATTATCAATTTCCAGATGTAATCCCTATAGGTGGAGATATATACAAAGGGATCTAAATGCATAATTTTGTATACATGATTTTTTTTTGTTGCATCTTTTCCTTCATTTTGTATCTTCAAGCTCAGTTTTCAAAATACTTAAAATTTAGTGTGTACTAAGATTTAGATGAATTTAATGAGTTTGAATTTGAGATTTAAGTGGATTTTATAAAAAGGTGGATTTTAATAATTTTATATTTCTTTTGGAATTGTATAGGATATAATTATAGTAAGATGTCACAATCACATTAGAAAGTATAAAAAAAGTAGATGTTATATTATTTTATTTTGAAAATGTGGAAATTATTATTGGAAATTGTAGAAAGTAGAAAAGTAGGGTAGAGTTATAGAATTTTTAACATCTCATAATAAATATGGATTGAGATTTGACTCATTTCAAATTCGGATGGGCTGGTCCAAAACCAAACAAGGCCTTAAAATTCAACGGAGCTTTCAAGATTCGTGGTATTACAATCTTAAGAAATAAAAATCATTTTATCTTTGTAGACAAAATGCACATTCCATCAAACATTATCTGAACGTATATATTTGTTCTAATTTTGAAATTTGTAATAGATTATAGCTTCTATATAAGTTTTCTGCAGGTTCTTTCCCTTACTGAATATACCAATCATATGATTTTAACTTTTAATATGATTGCACCTAAACTACACATTTTTATATTTATCTAGACTCTTACTTGTTTGTATAACTTATATTATATTTGATGAATACGGAGTTCCAAATAGATAATTAAATACACTCTTTTAAGAATTGGAGTAGATAAGAAAATTAAATAACAGTGAAATATGAAACAAAATAAAAAAAAATTACATTCACCCCTTGATTCGGATATTTTCAATGTGATTAGTTAGGATCAAACTCAAATGAAAAATGAGATGCAAATGAATATTGTAGTGGTGGAAGAGTATAATATTATTTTAATAAGATAGACTTGGCGCCCAACAAACATGGGCTTAATGGACCATAGGCCTCATGAAATTAGGATTGTAATATTAAAAAGAAATATACCTTTTTACCTTTGTAAAAGTAGATATAAATAGTGAAGAAGGCAAACTCCTTCCGCAGGTCATTCCATTTTTTACAAGATATTCCATCATCATTCCTCAATAAATTCTTTCTATTTCTTGTCTTTAAATCTAATCCCTTGATTCTATTCATTAATTTGATGTTGGATTCTTGAACCCCAACATATATATATATATAACCAGCTCTACTAACATTACCACTTTCTTCAACCTCATTCATGACATTTTTACATATTTTTCAATACCTCTGCATAATTGAGTTAGTTTAGTTGTGGGGATTATATAGAGTTTGAATAATTCTTAACAAAAGTTCTTCTTATAAAGAGATAGAATGGATTATAATGATTATTATACCTTTGAACTTATTATGTGGAAAGTTAGCTAAAAAATTTAATTGACGAGAAATTAAAAGGCGTGTTTCTATCTAAAGGAGGGTAAGATCTGAATGTGTGTGTTTTCAGTTAAGTCAATAGCCAATCAGATATAAGGGAGTTGTTTAATTTTGGATTCAAGAAGTCATCTTCCAGATTCAATTGCGGTTGAGTCTCATTTATTTCATTCCGTTTCTATTTCAGTGTGTTATACATATGTAAATCTACACAATGAATTGTTTACATTTTATTTTAGAGTTTTCTAGAGAGCTCTTAGAAAGTGTGTGAATCATCACGATTTCATTGAATGTTTTTTTTGTTGTGATCTTGCTCTGATACTTGTACGTACAGTTTTTGCTGTGATCAATAAAAGAATCCGTACCCTATTTTCCGTGGATGTAAGCTCGAGTGTTAGAGCTGGACCATGTAAAATCCCACGCAATTTGAAGAGAGAAAGAGTGGTCACTTTGAGATTGAAAATAATAATATGTATCTTCCATGACTGTGAATTTAGTTAGCAATTTATATGTAGTGAAATAAGTGAGAGTTTGAGAGAAGTAAGAGTTATTATTAAAATTGTCCTGTAATTTAGGGAGTCTGATAGTTTAGTATTTTAATTTTTCGGGTTGAAAATTTAGAATTTTATCTTTTCGGACTTTGCGAATTTTGCCTAATTTGAGCCCGAATTGTTTAATTAAGCTGAAATTGCACGTGAATTGTACGTTAGATCTCGTATTTGAGCTTTTCAGGCCAATTTTATTGATGTGGCGTTTATTTAATATTTGTGATATTTTTAATATAATTTTTTTTTCTTCTATGTGGATTAAAATTTTTTATTTTATTTATTTTTCAAATAAAAAAATTATTTTCTTCGCTCTTTGTAGCAACAAACTCATGTCAATCTCCACCCCTAATTTTTCTGCTCCAACTGTTCACCACCGCGAGCATCCTCGAATGCATCCGCCTCACCATTCCATCAATTCAGTTGCATTTTCGATGAGTCCCCCTATCAACCCTTGCCATCGCGCTTCTCTTTTTAACAAGGGAGCGACGGGCTGTTGATTAGATTGATTCTAAGATAGATCTCTAAAAACAGAGGAGATCAGATACACGGAAACGAAGACCTTCAAGCTCAAATATTGGACCTTCCATTCCATTGGGTCTAGCAGGCAAGAGGGGAGGATGCTATCCCATTAATTTTTTTGAAATAATTTTAGGGAATTTGTGTTTTAGCTACGTTTCTTTAGAAAGAGGAGGCGTGAACAAAATTGAAGGTGTTGCAGGTGATGGTGGGAGGGAATTTGTACTTTGGTTGCGCTTCTTTAAAAAGAGGAGGCTGTAAACAAAATTGGAGGTGCTGCAGGTGGTGGTTGGAGGTATGCAGTGGACGGCGATTGGAGGTGCTGTAGGTGGTGATGGGAGGCCCAGTTGGAAAGAAATGAACTTTTAGAGTATAAATTTCATTTTTTTAATTATTATTTTTTAATATAATTTCCTAATTTCTTTTTAATCTTATGCGGTGCGATGAGGTGTAAAATTTTTGCCAACATGAATTATAATTATATTACTATGTTACATATAGGCAAAATTGGCCCGAACAACCCGAATTGGCGGCTCACGTGAGATTCACGTGTGATTTTAACCCAATTAAGTAATTCACGTTCAAATTGGGCAAAATTTGCAAAGTCCAAAAAGATAAAATTCTAAATTATCAGTTCGAAAAATTAAAATTCTAAACTGCCAAACCCCCTAAATTATGGAGGAAAAAAATAATAAAATCGTAACGTAAAAAGAAGAAAATGGGCATGAGCAGAATTGAAGATGGAATGGAAAATGCTGTTCATTTTTTTAGGAGTGTTTATTACCAAATTTGCCCCGTAACTTAAGGGGTCTAACAATTTTGGACCGTAACTTTTTGAGCTGACAATTTAGGATTGTAATTTGTCGGGTTTTGCGAATTTTGCCCAAATTAAGCTCGAATTGCTTAATTTGGGCCCAGTTATCATGTGAAATGCATTTGGGGCTTAAAAATTGGTTAATTTGGGTTATTTCTATTGATTTAGCAAGTTTTATCCCAATTGATATTTCTCTTTTTTTTTTTTTGGCTCCATGTGGATTAATTATTAGGTTTCGTCTGAAATTAAGATTAAAATGAAAAGACAATTCCTAATCTATACTTATATAAAAGCAAGACAGTTGGAAAATATTACAAAAATGTCATTTTCCCTCCTAAAGATATCACATCATTATTTTTGTTAATAAAAAAATTCAAAAAATTATTAATTTTGTCAAGAAGATTGTTCATGTTATTTAGGACACTTTTCCCATATAATATATTGTTAATTATTATTATTGTTATTATTATTATTACTTATTATTAACTTTAATTACTTAATGTCAATAATTATTCTCATTATCAATTTTAAAGTTAAAAAAATTTTAAGATTTTTTTTTGTAATTATGAGAAATATTATATATAAATAATATTTCAAAATTTCTATTATTAATTAGTCACTTTTAACCAACTCCAAAAATTATTGACTTATCAAATTTTCTATCGAATCATGAAATTTTTTTAGTAAAAGATAGAAATAAATAGAATGTAAGCTTTCAAGTTTTTAAATTTTTTTTAAACTTTAATTAATTAATGTCTAAAATTATTCGTATTATCAATTCGAAAGTTCAAAAAAAATTTAAGATAATTTTTGTAATGATAAGAAATGTTGTATATAAATAATTATTTCAAAACTTATATTGTTAATTGGTCACTTATAACTAACTCTAAAAATCATTAACTTATCAAATTATCTATCAAGGCATGAAAAAAATTCAAATACCGTTGGAAATATTAATAAAAAAAATTCAAATAAATATAAATTAATTCATTTTTATTCCAACGGATATTCCAACTGTAAGATACCGTTGGAATGGCTTTTCCCCCATCTTTATTAATGATTAGAGTTTTCTTTCTCTCCCTTAAAATATTGGCCCTTTCCCCTCCTTCTTCAAGCCCTAATCTTTGAAAATCGCCTCCAATACTTGCTTTAGATCTACCATCCTCCGCTATCGCTATATCTCCACCGTTGAACTGTAATATCACCTCCATCATACTACTTTGACGGGATAAGCCATGCTGTCTCCTGAAAGCTGAGTCTCTGTTTTTCTCTATTGTAAGTTTTTTCTTCAGCAAATGATGAAATATGCAATTCGGCTTGTGAAATTTGTTTAGTAGCTTTTTTTTTTCAGATACTCATATTCTTCTCGAGTTAGCTGGACCATGATATTGGTTGGAGTGTATCATTCAGGGAATTATAGAGACTACGGTAACTTTTTTTTTTTTCAAGATGTTATCAGAATTCGTTATGATTAAAATTGTGATTTGATGGATATATACCGCTGGATGTATGAAAATTAACTTTAATTTTGTTTATATTCTATTATTTTACTGAAAAATAGTTTATAATGAATATTTTTAACTTTTTTATATAATATAATGTGATGCATTGCTTTATTTTAATCTAACATTGAAATTTATTTTGTTTAATGTTGATATGCAAATAACAGGAAGAGGTGATCATGGTGGTTTTCGAGGGTGATACAAATGCATTATTTCAAATACTAGTAGATATAGAGGTAGAAACACCAGTAAAGGAACTATTGGTCGTCTTACTCATCTCACATCTACAAACTTGAATGATCACTCACCATATGAGAGAGAGCTTGAGAGAGATCTCACATCATCTGAAAGAGCATTTGAGAGAGCTCTTATACCATTTG
The DNA here is from genome assembly GCA_028654395.1 of Scutellaria barbata. Taxonomy (NCBI): domain Eukaryota; kingdom Viridiplantae; phylum Streptophyta; class Magnoliopsida; order Lamiales; family Lamiaceae; genus Scutellaria; species Scutellaria barbata. Next base: position 3,732,509 of record CM053648.1, read on the forward strand.
AGGGATCGTTTGAGAGAGCTCCTACTCCATTTGAGATTAAATTACAAAAGTTAGTTCTATTATATTTTAATCCAAAAGGATATTTATTTTTTAGTAGAATTATTGTAGATGGGATCCTAAGCATGAAGATGATATTAAACGGACATGGAAGCATAAAACTCCAGCCTTCGTGCGTTCAAGTTTGACAGATATTCGTAGAAACAAGTCAAAGGAAAAATGGTTGTCTGTTTGAGTCCTTGAGGCACTTTGAACCAAATGGAACACAGACCCCAACTTCATCAACATGTCCGAGTAAAATAAGAAGAATATATCAGTTAATAATGATGGTTGTCTGAATCGAGGTGGTGCTATTTCTATTTCTAAGCATATTAGAAGATTCGTAAGTGTTGTTTTTTAACTTAAGTTTTATTTGTATTCAAAATAGTTTACATAAATATTAATTGTGTGATTGATTTAGGGAATTGAGTTAGATAGAGATGCTACCGTCCCTGAGATTTTTCTGAGGCTCAATTATGATGAGAAAACTATTAAATGACGAAATTCTAGAGTTGGGGGGTTTATATAAGTATTTATATAAAATAATAATTAAATTGTTGAAAATTGATATTAGTATAATACACGTGTGTGTACACATTTTATTTGGTTTTCTATGCTTATAAAATGTTATCTTCGTACATATTTCAAACTATATGTAGAATAAGTTCAAGATGTTGAAGGCTAGTAAACTATCTGAAGGTGTAGATGAAGATGACATAAATGATTCTACTGTCTTTTACGAGGCTAATGGAGGGAAGAACAAGAGAGGCAGGTCTTATGGATTTGGTTCGGAAGCAGTTTTCTATACGTCCTCGATTTCAAGATCCAACACAAGGAGTAAGACCACTCATCCTACTAATGCTGAAGTTGAAGTGTTACAATCACGTTTGGATGTTGTTGAGAGTGAATTGACTTCCTTTCAGAGCCTTTTTGAGAAGTTGAATAATGGATCACTTCCTAGTGCCTCTTTTTTAGATGTGGCTCCCTCTTGTGATGGTGAGAACATAGCTAATGTTGTTGATGAAGTTGTGGGTGATGATAATGAGGAGGATGGAGATATGGGTATTAATGATGATGATGATTTCTAAAACATATTGTTTATACAATGAACTTATTCTTTTGTTGATGATGAGAATGGTGAATGATGATTAGTATTGACGATGATGATGTTTAGAACTTATTGTTCATGTTGTGACATTATTTTGGATGTGTTCTTAAATTTGATATTTGGAGGATTTTATAATGTATTTTTTATTAGTCTTACATGATTTCTTTATATAGGTACGAAAAAAAATTATATAAATTTCCAATAGAAAATTTCAATGGTATATTGCTATTGGAATTATGGTTGGACAAATTCCAACGGAAATTATCCGTTGGAACTTTTAAATTGAAATTCTAACGAAAAATTCCAATGATAAAAATGTCGTTGGAATTAATATTGGACCAATTCCAACGGATCATATCAGTTGGAATTCTTAAATTATCCTCAAAATTCCAACCGAAATAGGCCATTGGAAATACCGTTAGAATTTTAAATTTTAACTAAATCTTTCAATGGATAACCGTCGTTGGAAATGCCGGTGGAATAATTCCAACGGTCATTAGCCATTGGAAAAGACGTTGGAAATAGCGTTGAAATTTTTCCCAACAACAAAGATTTCCAACGGTAATATTCCATTGGAATTACCATTAGAATAAACTTTCCATTAGAAAGTCCTTTGGAATTTTAAAATTCCATCGCCCACTTTTCCAGTTGCCTAAATTTTGTTGGAATTACCGTTGGAATCAGGAATTTCAACGAAAAAACTCAGAATTCCAATAGAAATTGTGTCATTGGAATTTAATTGTTTTCTTGTAGTGTTTTATATAGAATTCCTCAAATTTATTCCGACACTGAAAGTGTATTTAAGATTTTAATTTTAAATTTATAGTGGGCTTGAAGGTCTATGATCGAAATAATGTTTTGAACAACCAATGTATTGCCTAATGAATTCTGCTGTAAATTTACAGGGTAGGCTTGGCAGGGTGGTAAAACTAACCAAATTATTCGATATTCGATTTGAGATTGATTGCTATAACTTTATTTTCGATTCAATTCAGTACAAGCATCTACATACTATTTAGTGAGAGTTAAAACTTGACTCAACTTTGAGCTCAACTCTTCAACTTTGCTTCCCAAGCTTTTCAAATGTTCTTCTAGTTTTGACAATAAAGATCTCTAATGGTAATCCTCAAGTTTGCTCTGTATTTTCAAATTTATTGAATAAGTAGGTTGAGTTTTCAGCCACAAAAACGGATTCTGCTTATGCAAGCAAAAGTGATGGCAATTATTCAACTGTCATGGGTTTAACCTTGCTCACATTTTTGTTGGAATATATGTATGTGGTGTACTTGAAGATGACTAAAAATAACAAATGAAAAAGTTGAGGCAAGAGTTAGACTCTTTCTCCGTAAGATGAAATTGCCCCGTATTCAGTTCTTTACGGTCTACGACAAATGTCCCATGATACAACGACTTACTAATTTAAGGATCGCAGCACAACGACTTCAAAAGTTTTTCGACTAATGAAAATGATATTTGGAACTTTCTTAAACAAGATGATGAGAGACTACAATTGCAAAAATGCTAATAAGTGCATGTACATTGCAAGGTGGGTTATAATTCATAATTCCTACTTTTTATCACTATTCCTCTAATTATAACCAATTCTCTTAACTCTTACATTCATCTTAGTTATATCTCACTTGTTTGGGTCCCACCATCATTTATTCACTTTTCCATATATTTCATTAAATAAATATATGTTTCAACTATTTAATTATTATAAGATTTTTGGAACACAAAAATGGTTTTGAAAAAAAAAACTAATTTTTCACCAAAAATAACTTAATATTATTTTTTCATTAATATGAATAAATTAGAGTATTTTTCTTTTACAAATTTTTAGAATATATATATTTTTTACTTAAATTCGACAATGCAATTTTGTGACAAATTTTCATAAATTTAAAGAGATAGTACAACATAATCAACAAAAAAAATCATTTAATCAAAAATACAAAATAATAAAAAGTTATAGATAAACCATTATTGTTGATGGTTATTAGATCGTGCCCAAATATGCTCAACTAAGTCGGCATGAAGTTGATGATGAACTTGGTTGGATTGAAGTGCGGAATTGATCCGAATATATTCTTGAAAATCTCATGTAACGCCTTGTATATTCAAATCTCATGTAATGCCTTGTCTTACTTGAGCAGGATCATCACTTTCATCGTTATTCCAATGCAAAATCATTTCTCCTTCATTTTCGACTATCATGTTATGCAAAATAATGCAAGTTAACATTATTTCCTTTAACTTTTTTCTATACCAAAAACGAGCTGGACCGCTAACAATTGCCCATCGTGCTTGGAGTACCCCAAATGCTTGTTCAACATCTTTTCTTGCAGCTTCTTGTCTTTCCTTAAACAATCGTCTTTTTGGATCTCGTTGACACGAAAAAGCCTTTACAAACGTAGATCATTCCAGATATATACCATCTATTTCTTTCACAAATTTGATGTGAAGAATAAAATAACTTAATACTACTATATATATATTGAAAGTAACTATTCTCATACAACTATTCATTCAGCTATTCATACAATATTCTCATACAACTATTCATACAACTATTCTCAAACAACTATTCATACAACTGTTCATACAGCTATTTTCATACGTAGCTATTCATTTCCATTTCATTACCAATTAAATGTAAAAAAGACAAATAGACGACTGTTTATAATTGAGCACTTTATTCTTGATATATGTGTTCATGTATTGTCTAGTCATTGCCAACTAATTTTTTAGACATAAATATAGGATTGTGACTTCAATGAGAATCTTATTTTCGAGATATGTGTTTCTGTAACATCAAGTCATTACCAACTATTTTTTTAACACAAGCATCTCCTTTGTTTAGATCAAACGATTGTTGAACTTATACTTCAAAGAGGTAGTATGTAATATTTATGCAAAAGAAGACATAGATTTAAGAAGACAAAATTAAATTAATTACTTAAAAGCTTATGAAAATTACATATAAAATAAATTACACCAAACTAAATAAGTAAAAAATATTTCAAGAGCAACAATTAAGTGTATTTTGCTTTAATTTTAGCACATATATGCTCATGCATCGCTCGTTGCTCAAAAGTCATACTCGAAGTGTCCTAAGCTACAAATTTGAATTCTCTCATTTGTAATTCACGCTCTTTGAGCAAATTATGTTGTTTTTGTAATTTAATAGCTTCTTGTTGTTTCCCTAAATACCTAGAGAACTTTTTCAAACATTCCTCGTATCCTTCAATTTTTTATCTTGCGATGTGACTTTTGCCTTGCCTTTTGCTTTTCTTTTCGCAGTCTTCTATCCAATGGATCTTGCATCGTCTATGTTTAGATCAAAATTTAAACATTTTCCTCGTGAAGTAGAATTATTGCTCGTATCCGAGTCTGATGTCTTTGTCTTTTTTAAAGAATCACGTGAATCTTCATATTGTGGAACAAAAAGTGTTCGACCCTTTATAATCTTCTGATAGGATAAATTGTACTAGATTTTGATGAGACAAAACATGTAATAGATTAGATCTTAGCTATCTGGTTGAGCTGTCATATGTAAAAATAGCTAAGGCAAGGACGCTGGAAAGTGAAGAAGACTCAGCAAAACAACCTGCGCCAAGTCCCTGCTACCTACATATCATCAAGTTGCTGTATCATCTGAAGAAGTAAGTATCCAAGTATCAAAGGATGCTGGGAGGTATCTGAAGGATCCCAAGTCAAGAAAGCTCACTCCCTCGACCAAAAAGGAAACTCCCCAAATACATCAAAGTCAGTGCATTTTAATTAGCCGGTAGAGACACTCCAGTTCCAACCAATCAGAGAATGCCACTTGGAAAAGTAGGAAGGACAAAGTACAACAGACACTGCAGAACAAGGGTGCGTAGAAAAAAGACGAGACGGGCACAAAACAGAATGGAGGCGTCGCAGAACAGGTGTCAGAAGATCAACAGAACGAATCAGAGAAGACACCTCACCAGTGAAGAACTGTCTCTTCAACGGGTAGATTTCTCACTGATGCCTATAAATAGAAGATTGAGTGCACTTGAGAAAGTATGAATCAAAACTGAAATATCCTACGTGAAGCAGTCTATCAACAAGCTCAAAACCTTCAAGCATCAGTCACTCAGTCTAAACCAGCAGCAAGCTAGCTACCTTGTGAAAAATCAGAAGTTCAAAGAAGTTTGTTGCACCCTATAGTTGAAGATTTTTCTATCTTACTAAATAAACTGTTTAGGAGTCACTTAGGCAGAGGATAATCCTGCTAAGTTGTCATTCTCTCTGGAAAAAAAAAAGGATCATGTGTGGGTCAAGGAACCTGTGTGGAGATCCCGTGTGGGTCGCTTGTTGGTCACTGTGCAGCTACCTGTGTGGATAGAGCTGACAGTAGTTGTGTAGAGTAAAGTTTGTATTAGCAGTGTCTACTGTAAACCAAACTTACTTTAACAAAAGTTCCTCCTTGAGAAGGAGTAGAGAGGACGTAGAGGGATTACTCCACCCTTGAACCTTTATAAGTTTGCTTGTTTGTGCTTTACTGCTTTATATATCTATCTGATTACATAAGCATCCTGCATTGAAAGTCTATCTTCGAAAATCACATTATTTCCGCTGTGCATTTTTAACTCTGTCTAAGTTTGGAGGTCACTGCCTAAGCAGCAACCAATCGTGCAGTAAGCTATCTAGCTACCTATTCATCAAGGACTTAACATTTTTGGAGAAAAGTTGAAAGTTTGATAAGGTTAATTCACCCCCCTCTTAACCTTATACCACTTGGGACCAACATCTTCCAAACATGTTCTTAATTGAAAGCAATATTATTATTTTCGGATTGATATTTGGCATATGTTATACTCAATAGGTCTGCATCGCTGTGACCACTTTTGTAAGCACTTTCAAGACTATTGTAGTTAGCGTTGAAATGATTTACTTTCTTTTGAACTGTATTATACCAATGTGACTTAATCTGATTGATTTTTCTTTTGCATATACGAGCAAAACGATTTGCATTATAATAATTTTCAATTCTTCCCCAAAATGCATCTCCTTTCTAATCATTATCGACAATGGGATCCTCACTTACCATGATAAAAGAGTTTGCAAGGAGCTCGTCTTCTTTTTTTGTCCATCTTACTGGCCTCCTACCGTTGGCGGTGACATAATCGTGATCCGAACTATTGTCATCAATTGGATTTGAAGGTTCAGATTGTTGTGTCTTCGGAACGAATGACGGAGTTATTGGTTCCCTAAGTATGTGTGATCTCGACCCTATACTAGTTGTTCGTGGAGTAGAAAACCTTTGAGATGGAGATTGCATAGGAAATTATCGTAACGATTGTTGCCAAAATTCGGACATTGGTGCTTGAAAATTTGAAGTGGAAGTACTTTCAAGATTTTCAAAATTTTCATAGTCTTGAAAATTTTGAGATAAACTAGGAGGATGGGGCGAATTTGAGAAGTTGGATGGAAATGGGACATTCAAATTTTCTTCTGGAAATTGATTGAAAAGATTGTTGAGAAAATCTCGATTGTTTTCGATCATTTCGACGAACAGATTGAGGATGAAGTTTCCTAAAATTTAGTAGAAAGAAAAATTATTTAGATTTTGAGTTGATGAAAATATTGATAAGGTATGTTGTATATTTATAACCAAATTTTGTAAGGACTAAAAAGGGTAAAAAAAATTTATCCATACAATCATACATCACCAAATATGTGATAAAATAAATGTCATAAAATTAATTACTTTAGCAATAAATAAATAAATAATAAATAAAATATATACAAAAGAAAAAGAAAAGAATGATAGCTGCACATGCAATTTGACAAACACACTCCTTCTTCCACTGTGAATCCACCACATCAAGATAGATATATATTTTTTTTAAGTAAATATGAGTTAAGGCAGGTTAACTGGCAGCAAATTTCGCATGGGTGGTAAGGGGGTGGGGTTATATCTCATGCTTACATTGCAAGAAAAATGGTTAAATGAGATATAACCCATTTTTTGAGTATGCAATGTACATGCTCTAATGCAAGGTGTAGTGAAGTGTAGTGGAGTGAATGAAATGATTAAATGTAGGGTCTATTTATAGAAGTAGAAGAAGTGTGATGTATTTCCATAATAGACACATTTTAATTTAAAATAATGTTTTTTCATAATTAGACAATTTTTTATTTGAAAGTCTTTCCACATTTAGAAATAAGATGTCTCACAATGTTTCAAATTAGTTGCATCCGTTTAAATTGGATTGCATTAATATAATTCAAATTCACACATTTTCATAAATTCACACATTTTCAATTTAAGTTGCCAACTTCAAGCATTAATTTCTCATTCATCCGAAATTGGATTTGAGAAAATAAATACTCTAAATTTATCTACTCGAAACGTAGATTTCAAATTTATTTTCATTTTCAACAAACGAAACATCAAGAAATAATTGATCAACACTAACTTTCCAAACCAATTTCCAACAATCCCCCATATGAATGAAAATTAATGCATATGCGAATGCAGACACTTTAGAAAGTTCCGGCGAGCTATTTTTGCATTAGGATAGGTAGCTTCCGGCTTTAAACCTTCCTTAGTAAGATGTTATCGAATTTACTCACTATTCGATGAACATGATGTCTTGAACCGGTCAGTTTTTTGTGTAAACCAAAACAATAACATTTACACAATAACAACTTTTAATATCTTTTGTTCTCACGTAGTATCCATTTCGACCTTGAACCATATCTTGGATTCATAAGTGATTAAATTGAAGCGGCCAAACTTCTCACTTACATAGGTGATCTCTTATAAAGAGTATCCTATAATACCCCATCTTTTAAAGGTATGGGAATCATTAAAAGTATAAAAGTTTACCCTCACCACACGTCAACATGTTAGCTCTTGGACAACTTTGAGAATGAGACACTAAATAGTTTTCAAGTGCACATTTGAACCATCCATAACTTAGTTGTCTCATTGAACCAAGTTCATGGGATCTCCACTCATCATGGTTGAGTTACCGCTATGAACGTTCTTTAGTGTGTGGGTTTTAACCTCATTCCCCTTACAACATTGTACAGTAGATCTCTATTAATACCTGTTGTTAACGAATCCGCTATATTTTCTTTTGACTTCACATAGTCAATGACAATTATTCTATTAGAGATCAAATATCTAACGGTATTATATCTCATCTGAATGTGTCGAGACTTACCGTTATACATACAACTTTATGCCCTCCCGATAGCTGACATACTTCACAATGAATCATAACATGAGACACTAGTTTGTTCCAGCATGGAATATCCTCTAAAAAGTTTCTAAGCCATTCAACTTCTTCGCCAGTCTTATCTAGTACAATGAACTCAGACTCCATTGTGGATCTAGTTATGCATGTTTGTTTAGATAATTTCCAAGATATGACTCATCCACCTATAGTGAACACGTAGCCATTAGTGGACTTAGAGTCTATAATGTCTGATATCCAATTGGCATCATTGTAACCTTCTAGTACAACATGATATCTTATATAAAGTATGTCATAACTTAAGGTATGTTTCAAATACCTAAGTACTCTTATCAAGGCATTCTAATGATCATTTCTTAGATTGCTCATGAATCTACTAAATGTGCTAACTGAATATGCAATGTCAGGACGTGTATAGCTCATAAAGTACATTAAACTATCAATAATCCTTGCATACTTCAGTTGGAATACCAAGTCTCATCTATTTTTGACTAAGTGTGGAGTTAAGTCTACTGGAGTCTTAATAAGAGGTAGGTCGTAGGCTTCAAATTTCTTGAGTATACTCTCAATGGAGTAGGGTTGTGACAAGATAATTCCATCAGATGTCCTAAATATCTTTATCCCTGGTATGACGTCTGTCAAACCCATATCCTTCATGTCGAAATTTTTCTTAAACCCATATCCCTAAAAGATTACATATTCATCGGTGTGCCCTTAATGTATATACATTTATCACATTCATTGATATGAAAACTATTTAACATCATAGTTTTATTAAACTTTTCATGTCATTATTTGAGTGCTTGCTTAAACCCATATAGAGATTTGACAAGTTTGCATATTTTATGTTCTTATCCTGGTGCAACAAACCCTCAGGTTATTCCATGTAAATCTTCTCTTCCAATTCCCCATTTAGAAATATTATTTTTACATCTATTTGATATATCTTAAGGTTAAACAGTACTGTAATAGCAATGAGTACTCTAATGGACGTAATCCTTATAACTGGAGAGTATGTATCGAAGAAACCATACCCTTCTTTCTGTTTGAACCTCTTAGCTACCAAACGAGTTTTGTACTTGTCGATTGATCCATCAGCTTTGTATTTCCTTTTAAAGATCCATTTACATCCTAAAGGTTTACACCCCGGTGGGAGATCAACATTTTTTCATATATGATTCTGCATGATGACTCAATCTCACTATTGATATCCTTTTTTCAGAGAGGAGCATTTGAATTGGACAATGCCTCGTGAATTCTCATAGGTTCATTATCTAACATGTATGTTAGAAAATCTGGACCAAACCTCGTAGCCACATTGCTTCTTTTGCTGAGTCTTAGTTCCTCTTCAACATGAGGAGAACTTTGTATAGCTTCACAAGTTCTTTTATTTGAACTTATCTCTTTCTTTTTTTTTCGGAAAAACTTTCTTAAGGAATATTGTATTCCTTGATTCTATGATCATTCCTTTATTTATATTAGGAATGTCCAATTTATTCACCAGAAATCGATAAATACTACTTTGATATGTATATCCAATGATAATGCAATCAATGTCTTGGGTTCTATTCTAACCTGTTTAGATTTAGGCACTTCGACCTTTTGCTAGTCACCCTCTACACTTTTAATTTTGGGTTTAACCACGATGTGGTAAGAACCCACATCAAACTTAATTGTGTAAGGCTAAATAATATATATTAAGAGCTTAAAAGAAAAAAAATTAGATGGACCCAAAATAAAATTATCTCTTTCAAATGAAGCAACAAAAGAATAAGAATATCAGGAAACTTACCATCTCTGAATTTCTTTGATCCGACATCTTTGGTCTTCTCTTCCCCCACATTTGGTGCATTGTCTTTCATGAAATGAACCAAATTCAAGGTTGTTAAGTAGAACAACATCTTTTGTTATCATCGTTTGAATTCAGTACCGTTGAACTTCATCGATCTTTCAGCATAAACTAGTGCTGCAGGAACAAAGCTAGCCATCTTCAACTATATAGAATTTCATCTTACGCTGTTGGAATTTATGTGTGTAGTATACTTGAAGATGACTAAAAATAACAAATGGAAAAGTTGAGGCAAGAGTTAGACTTTTTCTTCGCAAGATAAAATTGTCCTGTATTCAGTGCTTTACGGTCTACGGAAAATGTTCCCAAGATACAACTTACTAACTTAAAGATCGCAGCACAACGACTTCAAAAGTTTTTCAGCTAACGAAAACGATATTTAAAATTTTCTTAAATAAGATGATGAGAGACTACAATTGCAAGAATACTAATAATGCAAGTTGTAATGAAATGTAGTAGAGTGAATGAAATAATTGAATGTGGGGTCTATTTGTAGAAGTATAAGAGGTGTGATGGCTTTCCATAATAAACATCTTTTCATTTCAAATGATGTCTTTTCATAATTAGATATCTTTTTGTTTGAATAGAAGTCATTCCACATTTAGACATCTTTTGGAATGAAATAAGGTGTCTCATAATATTTTGGATTAGTTGCATCCCTTTAAATTGGATTGCATTAATTCAATTCAAACTTACGCATTTTCACAAATTCACATCTTTTCAAACTTTCACACATTTTCAATTTAAGTTGTCAACTTCAAGCATTAGTTTCTCATTCATCCGAAATTGGATTTGAGAAAATAAATATTCTAAATTTATCGACTCGAAACGTAGATTTCAAATTTATAAATTATTTTCGTTTTCAACAAACGAAACATCATGAAATAATTGATCAAAGATTGGTCAACACCAACTTTCCAAACCAATTTCCAACAATTTTCAATTTTATTGATAAGTAGGTTAGGTTAATTTTAGTAAGTACCCTTTTCTTTTTGCTATTACATTTTTGTCGGGTATTCTTTTTATTTGCTTTGCTTTTGGACATATCTTCGGAAGAATTGTCATAGAAAGTGTTGAATTTATGCCGAACATTCAGAAAATTACCAATGTTTCTTGTTGATTTTGTGATTCTCTCATGGGAGAAATTGAAGATAAATGAAATTAGGGCAAGTTTCCAACCAATTAGGACAAATAAAAAGGGGAATGTGGAATTGGGAAATTTGGGGAAAATTTGTGAATTTTCACACCAAATAATTAGGGTTAGGTAATTTCCATGAAGTTTGGATGGAGATTTGACGGAAGGAATGTAACGTGTTAAATTTTGAAATTTTGGATATCAATTTTGTAAGTTGCGGAAATAGGGGTACCAAAATGAAAATGTTGGTATTGTTTGGGTATCAAAATTGTAATTTATCCCTTTTTTTTTTTTTTCATTTTTGTTTCAGTGGTTAATTTGTAGATTCTCTGTAGAATTTTCAGGTTATTAATGAATTTATCTTTGTTCTTGTTTCGTTGGTTTTCTTCTTGTATTTGCTTGAAGAACAAATCTGCTGATTTCGTTATTCCATTGGAGTTTATCTCTTGGCTTATATATAAACCAGATTCACTGTAAATTGATAATGTATTTTATACATCTTATATGCATATCTACTTCGGTTACATAACCATAAAATACTTGTGAATATCCATATTTTGTGTAGAAAACATTTTCAAAATAATTGCTAGTGAAGCATATGAACTTCATAAATTATACCATATTCAGAGAGAATAAACACACACACAAAAAAAAAAAAATTAAATATTTTATTTATTAGTTTCATAAATTTATAATTGTATTTAATTGGAATGAATTTTTTGCAGGTCTTCCAACCAACCATCTACCAGAAGATAACGTTTTAATGCATTGCAGGATTTTTTGTACGAATGATTAATTTCAAGACAGCAAAATAATTTTTTTCTGTGAAATTAAAAGAACTATTCACTCTGCCAATTTTGTTCATAGCCATGTGCAGTGCTTCCTAGTTTCTTCAGTCAATATTCATTTAAGAGAGCCACAGCCACTGGTAATAGAAAATGCTATGGGTGCAGTACCACATCAAACCGATATATCATGTTTATTTTGCACACACATTATGTATATGTACAAATTGTTTATACTTTATATTTGATAATAGAACCATAATGGGAGGTTCAAACGTACAGATCAAGGTCAAAATTAGTCAACCAAACAAAACTAAATCAAAAACAAAAAGTGTGGTTATGTGTTAAAGTCTTGTTTAGTTTGATTTACAATTAGAGCATTTTTTGTTTCTTTTTCTTTTTTCAGGTTTTGACTGAAATCAATCAATTACTCAATCCTATGTTTCTTTTTTCTACGAATCAACTCAACCAAGACCCACACTCACTGGTTAAATTCGTAGAAGAAAAATAATTGGATCAAACCGGAAAAATAAAAATAAAAGGTAAGCTATTTTACTGGGAAATTATGAAATTTACATTTTTATTTTACAAAAAATGAAAAATTAAACTTGCAATATATATTTTAACATGTTTTTAATTTAGAGAAGGTTTCTTTTGCAATTGTGATCTTTTTGTTATTTTTGGATATTGAGTAAATCTCCCTAACACCAGTTGCACAGATTTAGACCCGATCCGTGACCCAAGACCCACATATAAATAGATTTTGTTTTTTTTTTTTTTTGAAACAACAGTCTTGCTTCTCAAGATCCTGATTCTCAAGATCTAAGGCAACAATGCCTTTCTTCTCCTTCGAATCCATAGATCACGATTTACTATGAAAAACTTATCCAGATCTAACGCTTCCTTCTCCCCCTTTTCTCCAAACTGCAATATGCTTATCTTTCATAGCACTTCATTCTTATCTTCTTAAATCACGATTTGTCCTCTTCTTCTCATTTTATTCACAACACATGTTTCTCTCCTTCTTATTCTTCTTCTCCTTCTTCTTCCTCGCGACCCCATATTATATTACAAATATTTTAAGTATTAAAGTTCAATAAACATGATAATAATTTGCTAGAAAATTGACAAAAAAATGTGGATTATATAATGTAAAGGTAGTAGACATATTACATAAAGGTAAGAGTTATAATACATATATGTATTACACCATTCACATAAAGATATTATCTAATTTTACTAAATTAGAATATAAAGGTATTATTTGTATCACGTAAAGATAATAACCACATAACGTAAATTTATTAGTGCATTTACTTAAAAGTATTACCACATTATACTTTGTTGGGACCATCAAGCGCATTACCGCTACACCAAAAGGATATCCAATGGACATAGGGCGCAACTTTAATGTCTTATACTTATGTAGCTTTGCGCTCACGGATTCGAATCTGGAAGAGCCGTGCCCCGCACATATTTAAGCTCCGACACAAGGCAGGTTGCTGGGAAATATCCCAACAATCCCCCCCCCAGCACCTGCCAGCCTCTCCACTTCAGCAACCCTTCTCGACATCTTCCATGACTCGGCAGGTTGCTGGGAAATATCCCAACAATCCCCCCCAGCACCTGCCAGCCTCTCCACTTCAGCAACCCTTGGAACCTCTCGCCACACAGGTCCCGCCGCCACCTAGGTCGTCCGCTCCGTCAGCATCCGTTCACCTTCCTCAGGTCCCGGCCGCCAAGCAACCTCCGCTGCGCGCAAGCATCCTCAGCTCCAAAGGCCCTGACAGCTCCCACTGCAAAGTGCTCTCGGGGGGATTCGAACCCGTGACCTGCTCTAATACCAAGTGTTGGGACCATCAAGCGCATTACCGCTACACCAAAAGGATATCCAATGGACATAGGGCGCAACTTTAATGTCTTATACTTATGTAGCTTTGCGCTCACGGATTTGAATCTGGAAGAGCCGTGCCCCGCACATATTTAAGCTCCGACCCAAGGCAGGTTGCTGGGAAATATCCCAACATACTTATAAAATGATTTTATGATTTTAATGACATATATTAATTGTATCACATAACGATATTAGTTTTATTGCATAAGGTATGAATTGTACCACATAAAGGTATTACCTCATTTGACAGAAATATAATGAAAAACATAGTATTTATATAACGTAAATGTATTGACCATATAACATAAAGGTATTACTACATTTATTTAAAGGTATTACCTTATTTACTGACGTAAAAGAATATAATTAAAAGGTATGAGAAACATAACTAAAAGGCCACGTGGATGGTATTTTTTTTTTAATTCGAAATGCCACATATGATGTATAAACGAAAACTCAGCAAAATTGGCTCGAATTGCCCAATTTCGCAATCTCACGTGCAATTTGAGCCTAATTGAATAATTTGGGCTCAAATTGGGTAAAATTCGCGAAGCCTAGAAAGATAAAGTTTTAAATATAAACACGTATGTGTTATTGTATATTTATATTTATAGAATCATTTATATATTTTTATTCAAAACTGTATTATACCAAAGAGACTAAGTAGCATTTAAAGGAAAAATAATAGTAAAAAATAGACCTAAGTCAACTAATTTTCTTTTTACAAATACGTATGTGTATAGTTTAAATGATTTCTTATAAACATGAAGTTTGAATATATAATAGGAGGAAAGGTAATTAATCATCCCATTAATTTGAACATACTGTAGAAGATGCTCTATAACCACCATGTGACGTTTCTTAATTTACAAAAATTTCTATACACCAAGTGTATGAATTTAAGGGTCAAATAGATATGAAATCACATCTAACACACGTCCACGCAATCTTATGGGTCTTTGTTACCGCACTCAACTCGCACCCGTGAGTTATATACCTTTTTAGTTATGTTAATCATATTTTTTAATAATGTTAATTATATTTTTTAGTAATGTTAGCTGTACATTTATATTATTTTAAACAGACATGTAATATTTTTATATTTTTTAATTATATTAGTTATACATTTTAATTATGTAGTCATATCTTTTACTTATGCTAGTTTTAGTTTTTATATGTTATATAAAAGTATGACTATATTGATATAAAGGTATATATGCACAAATTATGGTGAAATTTTTTATTTTTTAAATTAAAGTATTACGTAAAGTTTAGGATGTTTGTATATAAAAGTCATATTAATATAATATAAAGGTCAGAGTATAAATTAAAAAAATTAAAAAAATAAGAAATTGTGGATCTGGATCATTTCAGTTGCACGAATTCTAAATCCATCCACTTAATATATATGAGATCAACTCCTCTTAATTAATATATTTACTAATCGATAATGTATAATAATTACTGTTGGACCATCAAGCGTTTGCGCAAATTTAATACCTTATATTTATGTAGCTTTGCGCTTACGGATTCGAATCTAGCAGAGCCGTGTCTCGCACCTATTTAAGCTCCGACCCAAAGCAAGGTGTTGGGAAAATTCCCAACAATCCCCCCAGCACCTGTCAGCCTTTCCACTCCAGCAACCTTGGAACCCTTTCAACATCGACACCGACATGCCTTCTCGTCACACCTCGATGTCACCGTAACTCGACGTCTTACCTCGTGCCACAGCCATACAGGCCATCCGCTACGCCACCCAGGTAGCTTCACCACACAGGTTCCGCCGCCACCCAGGCAGTCCGCTACGCCACCACACAGGTTCCGCCGCCACTCAGGTCATCCTCAATTCCAAGACCCTGATAGCTCCACACAGGTCATCCGCTATGCCACCTAGGCCGTTCTACCACACAGGTTCTGCTGCCACTCAAGCCATCCTCAGTTCCAAGGCCCTGACAGCTCCACACAGGCCATTCGCTATGCCACCTAGGTGGCTCCACCACACAGGTTCCACCGCCATCTAGACCGTCTGCTACGCAACCTAGGCTGCTCCGCCACACAGGCTCCACTGCCACCCTGGCCATCCTCAGTTCCCCGCCACACAAGCTCTGCTGCCACCTAAGCCGTCCTCAGTTCCAAGGCCCTAACAACTTCCACTGCAAAATGCTCTCAAGGGGATACCTGCTACCGCTACACCAAAAGGATATCCATTGAGCATAGAACAATTTTAATATTTTATACTTATGTAGCTTTGTGTTCACGAATTTGAATCTAACAGAATCGTGCCTCACATCTATTTTAGCTCCAACCCAAGGTAGGGTACTGAAAAAATTCCCAACAATTACATTCTTTTAAATCATAAAATATAAACGTAATAAATATTTTAGGTATTTGACATGTTAATTAATAAAGAGCATATTAATATGTCTGGCTATAGAAATATTAGACGAAATGTATATAGCATACATTAGTTTAATATTAAAATTGAAACCATAAGAATCATCGACTAATAAGGAAAACTTCATTTATTGCTTATTCCTTCAGTTAAGAAATTGGTGGCCCAAGTCTTAGTGATTATATTTGACGTGTTCTTTCTCAAAAATTTAAATTTCCTTCTGTTAGGATTAGTATCTTGTATAGATTATAATGAGATAAAACATATAATAAAAAAGCTTAATAAACTTGTATATAGAGAACGTAGCCGCTTGGCGACTGCGAAAGAACGAAGTGTGCTGTGGCGAAGCCAAAGCGCTTTCTAGTATGTGGGCGTATTTTGTTCAGTTGAAAAGACTAATTAAGTCCAACAGGCAATTCAAATTAACAGAGCTTCTTGTTAATTTAGAAATAAAAAAAAGATTTTGGGATGATTTTTACAAGTAGCCAATTATAAAAAGACATATTTTTTTAACTAAAAAATAGAAACTATTATTTTTTAATCAAGAGAATATTTTTTTTTTTTTGGATCATTGTATTCTTAATGAAACTAACCTCATATCAGCCTATATCATTATATTACACTCTTATTATTATTAATGTAGCCTGTACAATCATAATACACCTCTTACCATTATTAATGTAGTTGGTATTATTATATCATATTACAAATGTTAAAAAGGTATAATCCAGCAAAAATCATATCTCTTGATTAAAAAAGAACAAAATTTAATAACTTAAAAAAGAAAATATTTATAAGTAAAATGATTAAGTATGGAGATTGCTACAAAATAAGATTTTATGATTGAATAAAAAAAAAGTGTTGTGTTAATCACGTGCATAGTCAATATGAGGATGATAGTTAAACTGTGAACAATGAAATCTTTTAATATTCAAAAAGAACTCAATTCTATTAATAATTTTTTTAGAGTTTATTACCAATTTTGCCCTGTAACTTAGGGGGTTTGACAATTTCGAACTTTAAATTTTTGGACGGGCAATTTAGAACTTTAACTTGGTGGGCTTCGCGAATTTTGCCCAAATTAAGCCCGAATTGCTTAATTGAGCGCAAATTGCACGTGAATCGTACGTGAGGTTGCGAAATTGGATAATTCGAGCCAATTTTGTTGAGTTGACATTTTTTTATCCCAATTAGCATTTCGTTATTTTTTTTCTGCAGGTCACGTGGATTCCCCCAATGTAATTGAATCCCTAATTGAAAAAATTCCAAAATTCCCCTCCCAAATTCTTGTGAAATCCCTAATTGAGAAAATTATATATGAACAATAAATGTTCCATTAAACCCATTTTGAAGTCAGTCGAGTAAATAACAGGAATTCCGAAGAAGTTAAAACTTACAGGCTGCTTCTTTACGACAACGACCTCCTTGGATTCCTGATTAGGGCGATGAGCATCACCAGCAGCGAACTGGTGGTAGTCACCGCCTCCATGACCTCCACCAAACGGCGGCTTCATAGAAGTGAAAGCCAATTGTTTTCTCAAAGTCTGCTGCTGCGGGTGGGGCCGCATAATTTGATTTATTCTGGAAGCTGAAATACCCCAATAGAGCGAAGTAATACTTCAATTGTGCAATCAATTCGGGGTTAGGAGAATTGATCTTAGAGGTGTTGGGGGAATTGAGAGAGAGGAGAGAGAATGAGAGTGGGGGTTAGAGAGAGATTTGTTGTTCTTAATTAGGGATTTCACAAGAATTTGGGAGGGGAATTTTGGGATTTTTTTCAATTAGGGATTCAAATACATTGGAGGGAATCCACGTGGTTTGCAGAAAAAAAATACTGAAATGTCAATTGGAATAAAATATTGCCGACTCAGTAAAATTGGCCCGAATTGCTTAATTTCACGACCTCACGTGCGATTCATGTGTAATTTGGGCTCAATTAAGCAATTCGGGCTTAATTTGGGCAAAATTCGTGAAACCAGCCAAGTTAAAGTCCTAAATTGCCAACCCGAAAACTTAAAGTTCGAAATTGCCTGACCCCTAAGTTACGGGACAAAATTGGTAATAAACTTTTTTTTTTTATTTCTTGTTGTAGAAAAAGATTTCTGTTGATTTCTTATTGACAAAACACCCTATTGTTCATGCATTTGATTTGGTATGAAAAAACATAAATATATCAGAGTATAATTAATTTTATAGTTTCGCAATAAAACTGCACTAACATAAGAATCTAAGAAAGAAGTAAATAAATTTGGCTCAATAAGGGTATGCCACTCTGTTTAATTCACAGTATATGTAATTAAGACATGCATACCAAGTCGATTCCTGTTTCCTAAAACGAAGAATCAATACATACCAAATGGAATGAATTATAAATTTAAAATAATTATTGCATGCAGTGGATCCACACTGGCACATTTACAACGTTAGGTCATACGAATCCTACACTATAGCTAATTAAATTGCCTCTCATATGATTAGCCTGTAATATATATATATATATATATGTATATATTTTTTTTTTTTTTAATTGTGAATAATTTAGCAAATCTTTGTGAAGTCGTTAGCAGATCCATAACTAATGATGAATTCGTTCGGGAGTAATTGTTGAGTTGTCCACGTCTCCCATATTTTATCTCCTATATATTGTAATGTATCACTGCATATTATGTGATGCTAGATCCATATGTCAAATTATATGTCATACCAACTAATTATCATAATTCTTTGTGTGGTCTGGGATTCATTTATGATCAAATGGTATAAAACACATGATTATATAATATACACATGTATGGAAAATTTAAAACGCAAAAACTTTTGTATAATTGGTGCACGGATCCTAAATCTATGCAACTAACCCGACTTGACTCATCCACCCTCCACGTGTTCGCACGCGTCTCCATACGCTTTGGTGGATGCGCTCAAACCCACCCAAATTTGTTACAAGTGCTATATTTTTATATTAAACATACATTTATATTATATTAAACATATCTTTATGTTATATTAGTCATATCTTTAGGGCTTTTATATTATATTAAACATACATTTATATTATGTTAAGCATACATTTATATTAGGTTAGTCATATCTTTAGTACCTTTATGTTATATTAAACATACATTTATATTATATTAAACATACCTTTATGTTATGTTAAGCACCTTTAGAGTTTTTATGTTATGTTAAACATACACTTATGTTATATTAAACATATCTTTTAATTATGTTAGTTGTACCTTTATATATTATATAAAGGTATGACTAATATTACTTAAAGTTATGCGTAATATATCACATAAAAATATATATAAATTAGGATTTTATGTGCCGAAATTAGGGATTTTTCGCAGAACATAGGATTTTTTTTTACCGAAATTAGGGTTTATTTTTAAGTTAAAGTATTACATTAAGGTATGTTTAATATAACATAAAAGTATGTTTAATATAATACAATATAAAAATTAGGGCAAAAAAAAATGTACAGATCCGAGTCGGATTTGACTCAACCCAACCCGTATTGTATGAATCTTAGATTCATAAAACAGTTGCACACAAGTGCAACTCAATTTAAAACTATAATCACATACTTGTCCACATGGTAACGCATATCATATGGCATAAAATGTATCATCACATGTAACAATATATATAAATATATATGATACTGGTTCATTATTAATTTATATTGTAGTTGCTAATTATATTTTTTTATTAATGATACATATATAACTAGGAATAGCCAGAAAAAAAAAATATTGTTCTAGCAAAGTATATAACAAACATGATTTTCTAATAAAAAGTGTGACTAGTTGTCATAAATACCCTAACTCAAAATATCATGCGTACATAGGAGTGGGAATTTTGTGCATTGCACAAACAATGTAGTTTGTGTGGTTTCATCTGGTGCACGAATTGTATGTGTGGTGTGTGGTTTATATAATGCATGAACTGTAAAATTTGTTAGTTTGTGGATTTGTGTATATAATGTGTGTGGTTCATACTCTGCATTAATTGTATAGTTTATATGGTGTATGTGGTTGGGATACATGCAAATTTAGGGCATTATAAAAATTCAGTCAATTTTGCTACAAAAATTGTTATGTTTATATTAAGACCAATCCAATTTTTTTCTTTGTCCTATTTGATTCGGTTTTTTAGTTGGATAAATTTCATAACAAGACTCAATTTATAAATTGATTCTCAATTCTGGATCCAATTTTTTAAATTTCTTAATAAGGGATTCAATTTAATATTTTTTCTCAGCTTGAAATTTAGACTGGATTCTCAATTCAAGACAAAATTTCATTTTCTTTTTTTTTTCTTTTTTTATATTTATAATTTATTTATATTTTAATATGTATTTATAGTTTAGATAAATTAAGACAACTTCGTGCAATTTTGGAATGATCTTCATCCGACTTGTATTAATTTATATATATATATATATAATAAATGTAATTAAAAAATTAAGATTCTTTTATTTTCTTACTTTTATGAATAAAAGGATAGAAAATCGATTATAATATTAATTAGTTTGATATAAATTATATTTAATTATATTTTCTTTCTTTCTTTTTTCATATAAATTAAGATAAGTTGGATAAAAATTGTTCTTAAAACGCACAAACTTAACTTAATTTATCCAAAATATGAATATATATTAAAATATAAATAAATTTATAAATATAAATAAAAAAGAAAATGAAAGTTTGTCTTGAATTGAGAACTCAATCTAAATTTCAAGTTTTGAATTGAGAAAAAAAGTTAAATTAAGCCTCTTATAGAACAAATTTAAAATCCGGGTCTATAATTGAGAATTAATTTATAAATTGGATTTTGTTATGAAATTTATCCTTTTTAAATTTCCTTATTACACTATTTATAGATCCTTTAATATTGCATTTTATATTTCATTATTTTTAATTTAAATTACTACTTAATTAATGATATATATATATATATACATACATGCATTAGATAAAACCCACACCAAAATGCAAACAAAATTCTCCATTCCAAAATCGTGTTTCATCTAATCATTTAAAATACTTTTTTTACCCTAATATAATTTCTAAAAATATACATCTGGTTAAATTATTTAATACAGCCAGTTGGAAGGTCTATTAAAACTCTTTCACCCACCTCCTCCCTCGTTCTTTATAACCCGCTACTCATTGGTTATTTCCACAATCCTCCAACAAACATCCACTCTATCCACCCACTCCCCCCCCCCCCCCCAACAAAAAAAACACAAAGAATATGGAATTGCTAGACATTTTACTGCTTTTCTTAGCTGCCCTCTTCCTCCGCCTATGGTGGCGCCACTGCTCCACCACCGGCAGAGGACCCAAAAACCTCCCACCGGGCCCACCAGGGTGGCCGTTGGTCGGAAACCTTTTCCAAGTCATCCTCCAACGCCGCCCATTCATCTTCGTCGTACGCGACTTACGCGCAAAATACGGCCCCATTTTCACCATGCAAATGGGGCAACGAACCCTAGTCATAATAACCAGCTCGGAGCTGATCCACGAAGCCCTCGTCGAAAAGGGTGCCCTCTTCGCGAGCCGCCCGCGCGACTCCCCGATCCGGCTCATCTTCAGCGTGGGAAAGTGCGCCATCAACTCGGCCGAGTACGGCCCGCTGTGGCGCACCCTTCGCCGCAACTTCGTCACCGAGCTGATAAACCCGACCCGGATCAAGCAGTGCAGCTGGATCCGAAACTGGGCCGTCGAGAGCCACATGAAGCGGCTCGAAGCCGCTGCTTCCGGAGCCGGCTTCGTCGAGGTGATGAGCCACTGTCGGCTCACCATCTGCAGCATCCTCATCTGCCTCTGCTTCGGCGTCAAGGTCTCCGAAGACCGCATCAAGGTGATCGAGAGTGTGCTCAAGGACGTGATGATGATGACGACGCCGAAGCTGCCGGACTTCCTGCCGGTGCTGACACCGCTGTTCCGCCGCCACGTGGAGGCGGCGAAGGTGCTGCGGAGGAAGCAGCTGGAGTGCCTGGTGCCGTTGATTAGGAACAGAAAGGAGTTCGTGGACGGCGGAGGAAACCCTAGCGCCGCCGCGTCGGAGATGGCGAGCCCCCTCGGCGCAGCCTATATAGACTCGTTGTTCGGGCTGGAAGTGCCAGAGAGAGGGAAGCTGGCGGAGGAGGAGATGGTGACGCTGTGCTCGGAAGCCATTAATGCCGGGACTGATACGAGCGCCACCACTCTTGAATGGGCTCTGCTACATCTGGTTCAAGATCAAGAAATTCAGGAGAAATTGTATAAGGAAATTGTTGGGTGTGTGGGGAAGAATGGGGAGGTGACGGAAAATGATGTGGAGAAAATGCCATATCTTGGAGCTATTGTCAAAGAAACATTCAGAAGACACCCTCCTAGCCATTTTCTGCTTTCTCATGCAGGTAATCTTTTCCTTTCTCTCATGCATCACACACACAATTATCTCTTTTTTTTTTTTGGGTGCAACAATTAGGGTTTACTAAATTAATTGTATATATATTATATTTGGACTGATAATTTAAGACAATAACTTAAAAAAGGTTGCGTGGATTGAATATATTTTGGTCCAATTTAAGTCCAAATGTCCTTAATGCACGAAAACTTTTAAAATTAAATTATTTGTGTATCACGTGGGGTTAATATGACCAATTTGGACCGAATTAGGACATTCAAACCCAAATATATACTTTGCTTAATTTGACCAATCTTATAGTAATCGACACTAAATAATTTTCCCAATGCTTTTAGACGACTAGGGAAATAAAATACTAGAATGGCAAGAAATAGAAAAATAGACACATTACACTATTACCAATCTCATCTCTTATTCACCTAGTCATAATCCACATTGGTAACACCCAATTAATAGAAGACAAAACACTATTGGAAAATCAGACAACTTTTTATCCAACAAAAGTTCGATTACTTTTATGAATCTCACGAAATCTCAATAACAAGCAGCGACCAAAGAGATGGAGCTAGGCGGATACACCATTCCGACAGATGTGAATGTGGAGTTCTACACGGCATGGTTAACGGAAAATCCGGACATGTGGCAAAACCCTAGCGAATTCCGTCCAGAGCGGTTCATAACGGGTGACGGCGTTGAGGTGGACATAACGGGGACAAAAGGAGTAAAGATGCTGCCATTCGGGGCGGGTCGAAGGATTTGCCCCGCTTGGAGTTTGGGTACACTGCATGTGAACTTGCTACTGGCCAGGATGGTGCAGGCATTCAAATGGATCCCCATTCCGGATAACCCGCCCGACCCTACTGAGACTTTTGCATTCACTGTGGTTATGAAGGATCCTCTCAAAGCAATAATTCTGCCCAGAACTAAGATTTGAATTATGGGTTAATTTCTCAGCCTGGTCAAGCCACGTGAAGGAATTTATAGCATTTATGGTTTATATTTATATTTTTTCTATTAACTTTCGTTTCCGCATGTTTGCTATGTCGTGAGATGGGTTAGAGTTAAATTATATCTGATTTTATGGTTGTAAAAATTTATTGAGTTTTCTTGACGCATAATATAGTAGTATTTTAAATTACAGATTGAGCCACTTTTTCCTTCTTTTTTTTTTCTTTCTAATTTAATAATATAGCATCTTGTTAATGTGTGAACATTATGATCAATGTACTCTATATTTCACTACATGAGGGAAAAAAAAAATGGCACAACCACAAAGTAACTTCATAGGATAAGAAACAAATTAAAATAAATTTTTGTTATGAACGGCTAAAATAAATTTATGTTATCATTTTTTGGCTTCTTGGACCTATTTTCATAAAAAGGAAATATACAAATATTATATTATGTTTAGAAGAGTACATATATTACAAAATTAGAAAAGGGATAAAAGAAGATTGAGAAAAGAGAACTGTAAAAGGGAGGGGGGATTAAAATGAGCATTAGGTGTCATTTATTTTATTTCTTCCTAAGTATAATTACACAATTTAATTTTAACTAAATTTTAAAAAAATGTATAATTAGTATCATATCATTTCTTGTTTATGTTCGTGTATATAGTTTTTGAATTGTGTTTCATAATTGTCTGATACAACCATTAATAGCAACTATATATAGATATACACACTTGACTAGTAGAAACACTAATAAAAAAGAGAGTGTTGAATTCTTAATATCACTGCAACCAATTTGATCTCATAAAGTCATATCCACCAACCAAACATGCCGTAGTGTAATAAATATTTTGAAATAAACAATATATGCATTATTTTATGTTTGTGCTGATATATAAATTGGGCAAATCGCGGATCCAATGGTGATAACATCTGAACCAAAACATGGGTACGGACACTGAACTGAAAGAAACAATGCAGAGAAGTTAATGTTTGGCCAGTTGGGTGTGTAGTAAAAGCAGAGCCCCCCCTTGAAGGATGTGTATTGCTCATTAATATTTCATTACCATTTACCAACACATGAGTTTAATTGTTGGCATGCACACCATTCCACCCTCACTTAACTCTTTTACCCACTCATATATTCTTAAAAATTTCGAACGATGGATAAACATTTATTAAATCATCATTATTTTTGTGAAATTTATGATTTCTTGGGTAATGAAATATTCCCTCCGAACCAAAAAAAATATATATATATATCGTTTTATGTGTTTTCACATATATGAAGAAAGATGATTATATAAAAATTAATATACATCTATTTAAGTATAGTTATTGTGAGAGTTTTTTTTTTTTTTCCTATTAACAATCATCTTTTATTTGGTAGGAATAAATTAGGATATTTTTGGTATATTATTGGTAAATATGTTTGTAACACCTAGATAGTTTTTTTATATATAAATTTATAAAATAGGTTATATAGATTTAATGTAGGTATTCGCATATAAGTGGATAAGTATAATGTCACTATCACTCTTTTTCTTCCTCCACCTTAATTCAGCAAAGACAAGCCATTCTCTCTCACCTCTCATCCTCTTCTACAACCATCGACTTCCACAGACCACCACCTTCACCACCGGCCAGCTATATTTTCGGCGAGGTAATCGGATCAAGTTGTAGACCTCATCGAATCCATCACGAGGACGGGTTCAGAACTTCGAACCACTGTTATCTCCACCGTGCACGGGCGTGGGAAGAGCGACTACTCTCTCTATTTTTCCTCTCTCTCTATTGCTGTCTCGGGCCGTCTCTGTTGCTGTTGTTTGCCGTCGAGTCGGGGGGGAGCTGGCACTGTCGTGTCGGCGCATCGAGCAGGGAGCCACCGCTGTATGCGGCGACGTGCGTGTGTTGTGTGTGTGTTGCTTGTGTGTGATGTGTGTTGTCGGTGTGTGCATGTGTGTGTTGTAGAGTGAGGGTGGCCGGCACCGGAGTTGCGCCGGCAGGTGGTGAGAGGCACCGCAGTGAGCAGCGGCGCCATTTGTGTCTTGGTTAGGTGTGTCTTAGTTGTTGGTTGGGTGTGTCTTGGTTGGGCCGTTTGTGTCGGGTAAGGTGTGTGTTGGTCTGTGAGGTCACCGACGACTAAAAGTCGCCGACAGTGGCGAACCGTCGGCAGTAGGGGTGGCCACGGGGCAACAAGGGGGCTAGGAAGGGTTTGATTGGGGGGCTTTATTTTGTAAATTAGATGTAATTGAAGGGCTAAATTGCAAATATAAACTTTGATGAAATTGGAATTTAATCCTTAGCAATTATGAAATTTCAGTTTACTCCCTTAAGAAATTAAAGCATGTTTTAAGTTCCCTGAATTTTATTTAATGACATTTTGAACCCTAGAATATATTGAAATTATAGATATTATTATATAATAAAACAAAATTTGATATATGAAACCCGAACTTTAATTAAATGACAAAGAGAAATTATATTAATTTATTTATTTTATGTAAACCTCTTATTATATCGATTAGAGTATAAAAACCTAGATCTTTATGGAAATAATTAAGAAAATCTAGTTTCAAGTCGGATTTTGGAATCGAATGTTATCACCATATCTTACTACATTAATACGTAATTTTATTTCGTAAACCCTGTTAGATGGTTCGTTAACAGAAAAAATTCTACTTTAAGAATGCATTTTTAATTACGAATAGTTCGATTAGATTTTAAGTCGAACCCTTATGTTTGTAGGGCATATGCAGGAGTTTACACCTTAAGTATCTGAGGGATATAAAAGTTTTTTGATCGTCTACTCTAAAGGTGGGAAAAATTACGTATTGCGGTATTTATATTTTCTTTTGAATTATTTACAAATACGAAATATTATATTATGTGAAATGAGACATGTTTAAGTGTCTATGAATAAATTGTTATGATGAATGGAAAATTAAATGTTTATTTTATGCAATATAAGTATAAAAATATGTGATGTACTTGAATTATGTGAATGGCGGTGAAAACCGTATCTATGGTGGCTAAGAACCGTAAATAAAATTGAAATGATATGATTGAATGTACTTATTATGTGAAACGATATGATTGAAAGTATTTATTATGTGTGTTTATGATATTAATCCCTTAGTTTACAGTATGACCCCACTGAGTGTATTTTTTTATATGCTCACCCCCTTTATATATTTACTTTTTATAGATCCAGGTGTTGAGAGGAGAAATTGAAGAAAGATGTCTATCTTTTGCTGTAAATAATTATGTTCTGTTAATTCTCAAATGCTTTTAAGATCTAATTATTTTTGAAGATTTGTAAAGTTTAAGCCTGTGGGCCCGTATATTGATGTTTTACTGTTGTTTCTGATAACTTAAACGTTTTATGAAAATTAAATAGTTTGCGTGAAAATTTTGTTATAACAGCTTATATATTATCCAAAATTTTAGTTTATTTTGAATTGATGGACGTCCAAAGTTAAAAATTTATATTTTTGTTTGTTTTGAAATTGGAGCGTGACAATGTTTTGAAATTTTAAAATAAAATTTATTTTGAGATAATTTTTTTTTTTTTACTAAAATAATATTTATTTTGAAATTGAGGAATAGGTAGTATGGGCTCTATATCTTAATTGAATGGGGAAGATGAACAATGATAGTGAAATCCTATGTGGGAGGTGTGAAACATTAATGTATGATACGTCTAAAATGATGATTGTGTGATGAGAAATTGAGACACGATATTGTGTGTTGGAAAGAAGGTAAATGAAAAATCGGAGATGCTTTTGTGGAATGTAAAAATTGTATAGAATAGAGTAATAATTTTTTATTAAAGTTGTCAACCTAATAAAAAATCGTTTTTGTAGTACTAGTTAAATGAGGGGTAAATTGAAAATTGTCCCACCATTTATGGGGTGTCGCATTTTAGATCTCACAGAAATGAAGTCTATTGAATTATATTGATTTAGTTTGATAATTTAAAAAACCTAAGAAATTTAAGGACAATTTGAGTTTTTTTTTTGGGCAATGTAAGGACACTTGTCTAACTAGTTTCGCTGATGTGGCAAAATAGTGTTAGGTGGCACTTAAAATAATGCTGATTTGGAATTAAATAATTAAAATAAAATAAAAATATATAAAAATATGAATATTATTTAAACATAAAAAAATCATTTTATTTAAATTGAAAATTTGAAAATTACAATTATTTAAAAAAATTCAATGAATGAAATAAAACTTTGAATATTATTTTAAAATTAATATAAAAATGTATAAATAACATTAAGAAATATTTAAATCAATATAAACATAAATAATAATTTAAATCAAAATAATATTCACACTTTCATTAAATTTTGGGTTTAATTAAATATTATCCATATTTTAAAATAAAAAATCTACATATTAATTACAAATTTCAACAGTTATATAAAAATATAAATAACATTAAGAAATATTTTGATAAATATTAAATTATAAACAATAGTTTTTTAATCAAAATAATATTTTTTTTAATTGAATTTTTTGAGTTTTGAAATTATCATTTATATTTTAATATATGTCTGAATAATATTTTAAAAATCTTAAAAATTTAAGATGAAAAAGTATGTTAAATTATAAATAACATTAAGAAATATTTAAATCGGTATTAAAATATAAATAATAATCAAAACTAAATCAACATTCAGACTTTTTTATTAAAATATTGAATTTTTGTGTTTTAAAATAATATATATTTCTTTAAATAAAAGTCTGAATATTATTAAATTTTAAAAATGTTAGTATTATTTTATATTGATTTAAATATTTTTTTAGTGCTATTTATATTTCATATAAAAAATTTGTTTTAACATTTATAAAATTTTAATAATACTCAGATTTTTATTTTAAAATATAATTAATGAATTATAAAACATAAAAAATTAATAAAATTCAAATATCAATTTGATTTAACTTATTATTGTAGTTATATTGATTTAAGGTTTCTGAATGTTATTTATATTTTTTATCATTTAAATTTTTTAGAATTTAAAATAAAATAATATTCAGATTTATTTGTAATTTTTGGTAATATGTAAATAATTTTCAGATGTTTATATAATTTTAATGTTCACGCTAAAATATGAAGATTTTATTTTTTTATGTATTTTTTATTTATTTTAATTATTTAATTCCACATCACAAGAATTTAGGTGTCACTTAGTACAATTTTCACCACATAGCAGCATTCTCACCACATCACTGAACTAGCTAGACACGTGTCCTCAAATATTCCTAAAAAAACTCAAATTTTCCTTAAATATTTTAGGTTTTTTAAAGTATGAGACTAAATCAATAAACTTCATTTATGTGGGATTTAAAATGCGACGCCCCATAAATTGTGGGGCGTGATTTGCTATTTACCTATTAAATAAGTCAGTTAGAAGTTGGTTTCTAGATCATATGACATCATATTTAATTTGTTAACAAATTTGACAAAACTTGTACCGTGTAATTATAAATAAAATATATATAATAAAAAAAAAAGGATGCTCAAAATTATTAAATTTTTTTATTAAATGTGTAAACCTACAAACTTTAATTTAAGGTCAAATTTCACTTGCAACATCAACTTTTTGTTTTCAATTCCATCATAATCAGCGAAAATCTGCTGCAAGATTTAATTGGTAAAGTTGTTGATGTGGACACCAAAGTTGTTTTTTTTGTAATTCTTATTATTGTAGCTTATTTCCTTGTTGGCATGCTATGTGGAATTAATCAAGTAAATTTTTTATTTTATATTGATTTTTTATTGTTGTTTCAAAATAACCGTCACATGATAAGTATAAGAGATGATATCATCAAGTCACACATGACATGAATTAAAAATAATAAAATATAAAAATATCAACTTGAAATAGAAAATCCAATTCGAATTCTTTAGATGGTGTGCTTATAATATGGTTTTTTTTTTTTTATATATTGTCCAACCAAAAAAAAAAATTGTGTAAATGTGTGATGCTGCCTTTGGTTCTCATGATGACTGAATTTATAAATTTATACCTGCAATTATGAAATTAATAAATATATGTGCATTATTTGAACTTATATGAGTTGAACAAGGAACGTTAAATGAATTTTCTATAATTATTACCGTCTCTCGACTCGAGATGTTAAATGGATTGACTTTAGCGATTTTGAGTTAATGGACTTTTATTATTTTTGTATAAGTACAAATTTAATTGTAATTTATATTAAATAGATATAAATTTTAATTTGATCATATATGTAAGACATTTATCACTTTTTTAACAATCAAATATCCATTTTTTAATTATGGTTTTCTATATTTAATTTTTTTCCAATTTCAGTTCAATTTTGATAAAAAAGAATTCACAATCATTGACGTGGCCATCAAAATTTGATTATGCTTGGTTGTTAAAAAAATGAAAAATGTTTTACATATATACATAACCAAAAAGTTTAATTGAAAAAAAAAAATCCAAGACTTAAACAGTTTTTTTTTCTATTTTAGTCAATTATTTTATATTTAAATAATTTAATTTAATTTTAATAAATTCATATTTTGATCAAAATTAGATTATGAGATTATGAATATAATGATGTCAATGACACATGAATATGAATATTATATAAATCATACACCATATTCATGAGTTATGTCCTTAATTTATTTATTTTAATGTGATATATGACATATGATGAGAAGCAATACTACAGAGGAAAATGAAAACAGAAAGCCATTATTTGTTGACCATGTACTCTAAAAAAAAATATTTTTATTTATTTATTATTTTATTTTTATTTATTTATTTAAATAATAATATAATATTTATATAACATTAAAAAGCTTTAAGATTAATTAATTATAAAAGATATTCTAGAAATAGTTTATGATTATGTCCATAAATCATAATCATATATTACATATTTCATAACATTTAATGCACATCATATGTTAATTAGGGAAGTTATTTTTATATTTATGATATATAGTTATTAATTTGAGATATAAAAAATATAAAAATGAAATATAATAAAACATCTCACCTTAAACAATCATACGAGACTGTATATTTACAATTTATAAGATTCTTTTACTGTTCGATTAATGACTAGAAGCAAACAAGGAAGATGTATCATGAATAATTTGTAAGAGATTGTTTGAACCTAACTTGTTCCACAAGCAATATTAGGATACGAAACTCATCACATGGGAATTTGTTTATGTTATATCATTTTTTTACGATTAATGACGTCAAATATTTCCATTCTTGAGTTTCTTCTTTTGGTGTTGTAGATTATAAATTATTGGATCTAGTGTAAAGAATTAGTGTCTAAAAATTTGTCTGTTAGCTTTTGTTAAGAAAAACAGTAAGTTAGATTTTAATTTGATAATGACAAAATATAATAGTTGGTCCTCAAAGAAGATGAAATTAGACATGTATACGTGACTAATCAATTTTAGAAATTAACTAAATATGAAAATTGTTAAGCTAAAATGTGTACTTGTATGACATCTCAAATGACTAATATTATGTATATTTGAGCAGTAAAAATACGAAGAATCTTGACAATATATATACAACATACCGATGATAACGTCTTGCTAGAGAGCTAGTTGAGTGATCAACCAAGCTATTCAAGACAATGATCAAGTAGTTAAAAACTTCCTTATACTATATAACTAAAATACCTAAAATTAACGTTAAAATGATGTAGTTGATCATACCGAAATATATATGAATCAACTAATTTTATATTTGTTTGACTCAACACTTGTCGCCAATTTGAAATCGCTATCACATAAGTACCAATGTATCAATACCACAATCATGTTTGCATTTGAAATTGCTATCACATTAAAGATACAAGGACCACTTTTCAGATAATCTCAACAAATGTATTAACTATATATCCCTAAAAAGTTGGAAATAGTCATTGTCCATTGGGTATATATATGGTTAATTTAAATTGGGATTCCACCAAAAGGTTCCAAATTTGTATTATCCTATAAAAATAAGATTTATTTTTTTGGGAGAAGGTTATGACACATTAGCAAAAATCAGAATTACATTCCAAAACCTTAAAACTCGCAAACCTCGAGAAAATACAAGATACTTTAAACTTCTAGTGAAGACTTTCATAAAATATAAAAGTTATATTTCAACTGGATAAAATCTAAATCAATAATTAAATACAATTTACTGTATCAGCAATTTCCCTCAAAGACTGGGAAATTAAGTACGTAATCTTGAAAGATTGAGAAACAATTTAAACCTTGAAATGTTAGGAAAGAACATTGTAAGGTCCCTAAAAGAAGAGATAAGTAGTCCTTGAAAGGTTAGGACTTGGGTTAATTCGACTTCATAAAAGAGTATATTTTGAAACTCTGCTATAGTTTGTAGAAACACAAATTAGTAAATACTATAGATAAAATAGCTATAAAATTGGTCGGAGGATTAAATTCAAATTTAAAAAACAAATATGTTGTATAATAAGAAATATTACAATACTTTTATATTAAAATAAGGATTAATGGTTGCAAATTTGATTTTGCAAAACATGATCTTATATATGAAGTAGGGATTTCGACCTCAATCAGTTTTAAAAAAAAAAAATTATTATTGATGGATCATGTTGTCTGGACATTAACCGAAGTCAAAATTCTTTATAAGGTCTTGTTATTTTTGGAAAGGATCAAAATTCCTACTACATATGTAAGATCATGTTATTTTGGCAAATAAAGAAAATTTTGGTTATTGACTAAAGGTTATGATTTTTTTTCCCACTTATTAACCTTTAATATAAATATGAAAATATATATAGTGAAATATCAAAAATTTAAAAAAATATATAAACCATAAAACTAGTATTTCTAAAATGAAAATGATTAGGTATAATCTCACAATCAACACGGGTCTTGTAGCTCAAGTAGTATCCCACTTTTATAAATGGGGTGAATAACTCCAAATACCCTAATTAATATAACACCTACTCTTTTATACCCCAAAACATATAACATTACACTTTTCTACCCATTTTTGGTAAAAGACCAAAATACCCTTTGACATTACATGTGCAATGCTATTTCCACTCTAAAGTTCTTAATTCCAAACCAATTGTGCTAAGCTTGAGGTTTAATGTTTGGATATAATTATCTTAGTATCTTGGATGGAAACCTTTCTCGTGCCCCAAAAAACACTTGTATTTATACTTGTGATATGGTCTGAAAGGTCTAACAACGCCAAATACTGAGTAATTTTATCTAAAAAACAAAAAATAATTTAATGTTTTCCATGACTTATATTTATTGAGATCCGATGCGTGAAGTGGTATCAGAGCCAGGTTTTATTGAAGAAATAAATTAAATTATGTTGAACAATATTATTTTCTTGTGCCTAACGGAAGAGAAAATCAAGAAAAATGTATCCGAAAATATTTCGAGATAACACAAATGCAGGATATCAGTAATGACATCCAGCTCAGATTGGAACATAATTGTTCGAGACACATCTAAGGTCACACAAGACCTTAGGGAGATCCAGAAGACCATCATTTATTATGGTGGACAGATGGAGAAGATAGCCCGATCTCTATCAGAGATCCAAAAGGAAGTTTCAGATCTGAAACAAGAAATTGTAGATCTGAAGAAAAGATCATCTAGAGGAACGGGAAGATCAATGAACGAACGTATGAAAAATTCGTTCGGAGAGATTCCAATTATTTCCAAAGGAAAGGCTACGGAAGTTTCGAAGCCTAAAAGCAACGACGAACTCCTACTTGATCTCATAAGACAAGTCGGATGGAAGTCTCAAGAGTAGATCTTGCAGAGTTAACTGAATCCCTTTCCAATCTTGGAATTGTGGATCTAGTAAACCTCAGGATGAACGAGCCGATTCCGCCAATTCAAAAGAAGGAAGAGGAAAGCACAAGTACGCCAGTACCTGAAGCACCAGTACCTGAAGTACCGGTTCCTCCCGAACCCAGGTGGTGGCAGGACGGGGTTGAGTATGAAGAATACATAGCCCGACAAGCCAGAAGTAGACAGGGAAGGTTTAAAGGAGTATCCAAAAGCCTTTGGGCAAAAACGATGCTTGAACCAACCCATCCGTTTGGAGTGATGCTCACAACAGACATCATCGATTTCAGAAATATGGAAGTTTTGATCGATGAGTGGATGTCATCCATGAAAGTAGCTTCATCAACACTGGATGTTGATAACGATCATTTTTGCCAGATATTGGTAAATAGTTTGCAAGGTTCAGCCAAGAAGGCATGGGAGATGACCGAAGCCTCTCTCAAAAAAGAGATCCTATCCAACGAAAATGTTATAACAATTGTCGAAAGGATGGGTCATCTACTCAAAATATGTTTCCTAGGGGACGGATATTTTGAGGAAAGAAAAGACGAGAAGAAAAGAGAGTACACACAAGCTCTGTTTGCTCTCGAATTGAGAAATATATGTTATGCGGATGAATATATATATTGGTTCCGCATATATTATTTCCAAGCAGATGTACCATGGAATGTGGCAACAGATTTATTCTTTGCAAAAATCTGCAGTCCATGGAGGGAGATGCTAATGCAAACATACAAGGTACCTACAGGCCGTGTCGATTCAGTGGCCAGAAGGATGTCCTTTTTCAAGGACAGTATACGAGAATGGTGTCAACAAGCGACACTACAAAGGAACAAGAAGAAACTAAGAGGAATGGTGAAAAAGACCCCTCTTTGTTGCGACAACAATGATTTTCCGAGTATTATCGGAGAACCACAACGCGAAAGACACGGAAAGAGAAAGAAACACTTCAAGGGAAGGTTTCAATCTAAGTCCGGAGGATCATACAGGAGACCTTCCAAACAGGGAAGATCATGGTGGTCCAAATCAAAGGCTAGATCTTACAAATCTGGTCAAAAGTCTGGTCCTTCCAGGTTTTCTTCACAGGGATCTAGATCCACAGGGAAGCCAGCAGGAGGAACAACCCGGAAAAGAACTTTCAAACGAGCTCACACTCGTACAAATGAAAGTTTCAAGGATTGCAACTGTTGGACGTGCGGCGCGAGAGGCCATATTTCGCCCGATTGCCCACAAAAGCAAAAAGATGTGCGCCAGTTCGAGTACACAGACGACATCAGAGATGCTGTCTTCTATGGTGATTTGGTGCCAGTTTACAAGTTCGAGGACATCTCTTCAGATGAAAGCATCTATGAAGAAGAATTGGAATCTGTTTCAGAAGGATCCGATGGATCATCTACAGAATCAGACGAGTAGTTCCGGCAAACTAGAAGATAGACTCCAGACGACGGACAGTCTATCAGGATTCTTTTCAAAAATGACCATCTCAAACAAGACGATGGAAAGAATCATGCAACAAGATTCAGCTTTAGGTCCGTACGACGGATTTAAGATTGGAAGTCTTAATCGATTTTGTGACAAAATCGGAATAAGACAGCGCAAGCATCATATTATCTACCGGGTGAACTCAGGTGAGTTCTCTATTCCAATAGGGTTAACCGGTAATAACATTGAGATGCAACTTATCCCAAAAGAAGAAATTCTTGAGGAATTGAGTCGTATCAAAGAAGAAGTAGCGGTCACAATGAAATGGATTCATATTGGAACCATTGAAGTAATGATTAAAGCTACATTCAAAGAAGGAATTGATTCTGAATTACATCTATCTGTGATGGATAAAAGAATCAATAATTTAAGCGAAAGTTGTCTTGGTACAATGGTAGGTAATTTATATGCTGGCAAACTTATGTTTGACATACATCCTAGGATTGCATATAACCTAGCAGACCAAGATTTTAGTAGAGTCTTAACTCTTCATCAAGATTTTAAAAGACCTGATCTTATGAAAGAAGGAAATAGACCATATTCTATCACGTATAGAATTGCATATGCTCTTTCTAATACACATCATTCGGATATGTTTCTTAGGAAGGAGTATATAGAAATTCCTAGAATTTTCAAGGAATTCGCCAAAGTTATGACACCTGACCCAATTAAAATACCAAGGTTAGGAGGTGTCAATTTGCTAATTAAAGATCAACCTATTCTAAACAGTAGATCATTAAGGTTTGATTCTGAAATTAGTAACAGGTTGTCCTTTTCTGAGGGTAGGATTTTAAGCCTAAAAGGAAAAGAACCAAGTGAGGATTTGTATCCACAAAAGATTAGGGTAAGAAATGTAAAAATCAAATGCCCTAATAATGAATGGAAAGAAATCCATATTGTTTTTGATATATCTAAAACTGATAATTTGTTTCCTTGTGAGGAGATATATCATTTACAACAACCAAGTATTAACAGATATGAAGGCATGTTAGAAATAGCAGGATATCATGTATCTGTTACAGGAAGTGCAGGCATAACTAAAGAAGTTATGACCCTAGGGTTAAGTTTCCTTGAGGAACATAAGTCCTGGAGAAGAGATGAGAAATGGATGGAGTTCGACCTTGATGGACATACAATCAGGGTAGAATAAAACCATTATGCCAGGAATCAAGTTAGATCAAGAGATCATTAATCTCACGATACAAAGAGACCAGGCGATTGCTTTGTTAAGATCTTTGCGAGAGCAAAATCTACCAGAATAAAGAAGTATCCAAGACGTTATAAGGATACAAGAGGCTGCGTTAAGAATAAGTCAAATTAACGCACGAATAGACATGTTAGAACGCTGGAGGAGAAGGATTTATCCAAACAATCCAGACAGGTTCTAAATCATGCCCGGAAGGTGTATTGATGAAGAGATCCTGGATCTCAGAAAAGAGAAAGATGAGTTGACAGAACGCATTAGAGAAATGCGGGATAATGGACAGACTCATCAAGTAAGGTTTCAAGAGTTGATCCGTGAGCATAATGTTAGAAGCTCAAGGATAAACTTGTTAGAATCTTGGAAAAGAGGAATCTATCCAAACGATTCTGAATGACAAGTATTTTCTCTATATATATATCTGTAGGGATATTATATGAACAATATAAGACGGAATATTTTGCAGCTTATATTGACTCAGGTTCAGGCATTTGCACAGCAAAGCCAGGAGTTTTTCCCAGCGAAGCAGTGGAAAAATTACCTCTTATTGCAGGAAGAGACTTCTCACAGAAGATCCTTATACTCAATAAAGGTATTCGAGAAACACGAATAATGATCGGAGGCGCATTCGATACCCCTTGGTATAAAGTAAGAATGCCACCAATCTATATTCATGATACAGGTGCTGATATTTTGCTTGGTAACAATTTTATCCAAACTTTTGCAAAATATGAGCAGGATAATCACAAGAACCTGTTAACCTTTACTACTAACTGTGGTAGTATGATACAGGTTTTGCGGCGAGAAAAGGCCTTTAATAGGATCATACCTATTACTTTTCGCAGCAAACATGGTGATAATGAAGCCAAGTTAACTCATCCAAAAATGCAGGATAAGAGGAAATTTGGTGAAGCTCTTTTGTCATACAGACAAGAGGGAATGGAGGAGGCACATGAAGAAGCTATTCAGTTTCTGAAAAATGCCTTACAAGAAGGACCACCCCAGATTGACATTAATGAGGAAAGTCTACTTTCTCTCGAAAATATAAAAAGGCTAATTCAGAGGAACTACAATGAAAATCCTTTAGCCTGGTGGGACAAAAACCAGATCGAAGCAACGTTGAAGGTAAAAGAACAACACAGATATGAGTTGGTTCGATACAAGCCGATACAGATGAATCTTGAAGATCGAAAAGATATGCAAAAGATTATCAAAGAGCATATCGATCTCAAGCTGATCGAAGCAGGTATTTCTCCTTATAGTAGCCCAGGGTTTTTGGTAAGAAACCATGGCGAAATAAAGAGAGGAAAAGCAAGGTTAGTAATTAACTATCAAGGTATTAATAAGATTACCGAATTTGATGGTTATTACATTCCAAGTAGAGAACACTTAATTGATTGTATTAAAGGGTCAAAAGTGTTTTCAAAGTTTGATTGCAAGTCTGGATTTTACCAGATTAAGTTAGAAAAAGAGTCTAAGAAATTAACTGCTTTTTCTACACCACAAGGTCAGTATATCTGGAACGTAATGCCTATGGGTCTTGCGAATGCACCTCAGATATACCAACGAAAGATGGATAATCTATTTAAAGATTATTTTGAGTTTATGTTTGTTTACATAGACGATATCTTAATTGCCTCTAAGAATATGAAAGATCATTTAAAGCATCTTGAAATATTTTCAGAAGCATGTCATAAAGAAGGATTAGTGCTCTCTGAAAAGAAGGCAATAATCGCGGTTAATAGAATCTAGTTTCTCGGTGTTATTATTGACCATGCAGGAATGGAACTACAGGAACATATTGTGGAGAAAATCTGCAATTTTCCAGATGTTCTTAGAGATAAGAAGCACCTTCAAAGCTTCTTAGGAGTGATTAATTTTGCAGGGTCATTCATTAAGGATTTGGCAAAATATAGAAAGGATTTCCGTCCTTTATTACAAAAGGATGAGAAGACCAAATGGAAATGGGAAGATATTCATTCCCAAAGAGTTCGTGAGCTAAAACAGGTTTGTAGTAACTTGCCAAAACTCGCGATTCCGCAAGATGAGGATCAGTTAGTCGTCTACACAGACGCTAATGATTTCAGATGGGCAGCAGTGCTCATGCGAAAGACATCTACGGGTGAAGAACCATGTAGATACACTGGAGGGTTGTTTACAGAACAACAGGCCAGAGTTTGGCATATTAACGAGAAAGAATTCTTTGCCGTTTGGAAGGCCTTTAAAAAATGGCCTTTATTTTTATTAGCTAAAGAATTTATATTAAAAGTTGATAATACTAACGTTAAAGCTTTTTTGAAAAACAAACTTGAATCCAAGATCGAAAAAGCACGTATTATCAGGTGGCAAGCAGAATGCCAATATTATCTTTTTGATATTGTCATTGTGAAATCTAATGAGAATGTTCTTGCAGATTTCTTAACAAGAGATGGATATCCTTGAAGCAGATTCCATCACAATACGAGCAAGGCATCTTAGGGAAAACCTTGAGATGCATTACAAGGCCTTTGAGGAATTAAGGGTAAGAGCCGAAGCGGCATCTTATGTCCAGAAAGCTGATTTG
Source organism: Scutellaria barbata (assembly GCA_028654395.1). NCBI lineage: Eukaryota > Viridiplantae > Streptophyta > Magnoliopsida > Lamiales > Lamiaceae > Scutellaria > Scutellaria barbata. The sequence continues at coordinate 3,771,427 of CM053648.1, forward strand.
GACAAAGTCCAAAAGACTCTACGTGCAACCATAACTTCAAATAATGATTTGTGGAATGCATTAGTAGATCCTGTAAACAAGGCCTGTTCACCATCGGTGATGCAGAAAGAAATATACGAGAGAAGTTCATCATCGATGAACAAACAGGGTACTTTTATACCCGAAGCAGGATATCCTGCTGATAAAAGTTTTTCATCGGATATCGGTGAAAAGGCTGATAAGGCCGAACCAAGTGTTTTATCGGATTCCGATAAAATTATTAATTCGGAAGGTCAGGAAGCAATTCCAGACAACCCGAGTCAACCTAGCACCTCTGGGGTAAAAGAGGGAGAGGTTAACCTAAGGCCCCAGACTGGCCCTAGACAGGTTAACACTAATTAAGCTTTTTCTCCTCTGCAGGTTTACCAAAAGATATGGGAGAAATTGGTTACAAGAAATGGGATCAATCCAAACAGAATTACTGCTGATTGGTCTGGCAAGTATCCAAGACTTTGGATGCTCCCGGGGGTAAACCCTCATGATGTGCGGGAATGGTTCGATTTTGGAGCAATTGCTTCAATCTTCACTACCGCACCCAGCTTTCCGGAAATTTCCAAATTACCGGATTGGATTTCCACTGCTGTGCACGATTCATGGCAGAACAACCCATACTTGGGTCGGGGAGATATACTAGAGCTAAAAATTATCTCTGCTGCTCCAGAAATTACAGGAAAAGGGTCTCATCTAGTTTTTCAATTCATAAAACTACAGAGACCTGAGATGGGGGCGATTAACCGAACCAAAACACCCCCAGAAAACAGCCCTTTGGTTGTCGCCTTGACTGAAAATGATATATCTACAAGGCGAGCTTGGGGTCTTTGGGTCTGTCTCACCGAGATGGACAAAGTGAAGTATCCATTCAAAATATTTCATAATTCTGTGAATGGATCATTCCTGTTAAATTCCATGACAGGAACAACTACCGGATTTGCTGAAAACCTCTTTGAAAATAAGAGAAAATTAATCTGGGAAAACAAGGTTCCAGCCACGGAACAAACAAGGAAGAAGATATGTAATATGATACATATCGGGAGATGGGGAGAGCGGATATGCTCTTACTGTCAAACACAAGAGAAACCACTGTTTGGACAGGGTTTCAAAATAAAAAAGGATAAGCCCGAATACCCAAAGAAAAAGGGAAAAGGGAAGGGTTTTTAGAAAGTAAAAACCAAAAATGTAATAAGAGGAAACGGGTCTAATTAGACTCGATTGTAAACAAGCTGAACATGTATTCTACTAATGTAATAGTATAGGAATACAGTGAAAAAGCATAGGATGCCAATTTCAGACAAAAGATAGTGGCCTGTCCCGCCACCATTGAAGAATCTGCATCATATACCAAAAGACAAAGGTGGAGGACCCTCCACTAAAGAAAAACTCGTTGCCGACACAAGAAGACAACGAAGATAGTAGATGCACCTACCAAGTGGTGGGTGAGAAATAAAGAAGGCTGGCCCATTACCCACTCATCAAGTGGAAAGCAAGCTGGCAAGGCAATAATGGACTCTTACAGGAGAAGATTGATGCCTATAAAAGGCGCCTTCAGCCTCAAAAGAAGATCATCGAAAATCCACACCTTCTCTTTCATTCTAAGTTTTTCGAGAAATCTTCTCTCTAGTCTGTAATAGTATAGCTTTCAAGCTTTCCTGTTTATGAGGGTTTCCCCTTCACAAGTCTTAGCCATGATAGGCTAATTCAAGTTTCTCTTCCAATGGCGGAGAAAATATATATTGTAAAATAGTTTAGTTTATTTTCTTCAATAAACAAGGCTTTTTGCTTTCCGACATTCTGTCCAAAAAAAAATTTTATAATTCTGAGTGAAAAATTATCCAGTAGTGCGTCTCCCCGTGACCTCCTTGAAGGCAGGTGGCCGTTGAAAAGGAGTGTGATCAGGGTTCCCAAGAAAATCGGTTTCAGAACCATAGACTGCGGGCGAGTGGTTGGATCTTTGATCCATAAAACCTGAACCGAGGTCCAAGGGAACTTAAGAGACAAAGACGAGGTATGATTTAAACTCAGTTTTATTTTATTTACGGAAGCATGTTGGGCCTGATATTGATCAGAGGGCTAATCCGGATCTAATAAGTATAAGGATTGGAAAAAGAAAATGGCTAATGGCATAAATGGCATTTTGGAAATTTATAAAAGTCAACAAGGGTGAAATTGTATATTTCTTTGAAAAAGGGGTATAAAACATACATGTTTATATTGATTGTGGTAGGAAAGAGATATTTTATATGGAATATGGTATAAAAGGGGATTGGTTATATATATTGGGGTAGGATGGGATATCAACCCTTTATAAATGTGTAGATTGTTACTATGATTCAAATACTAAGTCATCCATATTTTATAATCTTTATTGTTCCCTTCCCTCCCACTACTACCAAACTAATTTAAAAAAAATGTATAATCTCATAATTGTATAACCTATACATGTATATATATATATATTTAAAAAATCATATATAATCACATGCATGTTACACTTGTTCTTTATATACAACCTACGTACCGACTAATTTGGAAAATTTCTTTCACTTGTTGGTTTAGCCATTTAGTTATAAAATTAGTGGCCAAAAAGTCTTAGTATTAATTAGGATCTTGAAGGTATCAAAAGAAACTTATAACTACCTGTATCAAACATAATTCTCTTTTTAAAACCCTGATGAAAATAACCCATGTGATGAGAGGAGACCAGATCAGCTAGAGAGTCAACCCTATTTATTCCATGACTTATTTATATAAGTAGAATGTATACAAATTCCATCGATATGTTCCAAAACGGCATATTTTGCTATTTATAGATCATCCATATTTACATCCACAATAAAACACATTAATCACCTCTATTTTTGTTGAGTATATATAGAATTGTCTTGTTTCTCCCTTCCTATCTATTATTAGCATAATTTAATTTATCCATCATGATATAACAACAGATCACATAGGAAGAAAAGTCAATTCTTACCTTTAGGTATATGTTAACGGGGGGAGAAATCCTTCATAATGTAGGTATATGTTAGGATTTGAGGTCTCATTTTTCAATTACAAAAATTCATAGAAATAAAAAAGAGTATGAAACAGAAAGTTGTTGTACGAAGTGTTGGAACACTCTGTACAAAGCATCAGAAAAATAAGCAGTGGAAATATACTAGCAGAACATGCCAATTCAAACACAAGCTTACACTTGTGTTATGTCCTCATGAACAAAAAACACTAGATGTAATGTATTACATATTTCAGTACAAAGAACCAATAAATATAGGAAGGGAATAGTTGGTCAAATCATTTTTCTTGATTAAAAGAAAAAAATTATAAACAACTTGAAAAAAAAATGTTTATAAGTAAAAGATAGTTAAATAATAACATGGATTTCCTCCAATATTAATCTGAAATAAAAATATTTATGCCTGTGAAATTTTCATGAGCAAGTTTCTTGTGATTAGAACATTAAATTGTAGGATCTATGATAAATGAATTGGGATAGGGGCCCAAAATACCCTAATTTATATAGGGGTGATTATTTTGTACCCTAATTGATATAGTGTGTATCTTTTCTACCCTAATTGATATAGTTTGGTTGTTTTTTACCCCTTTTTTTGACTTTTACACAAGACATGATTGATCACTTGAATGTACTAATCATTGATGCATGCATGTGACTTGTGAATAGTGTATGTTTTTGTTGTTTATATTGCATTTTTACTTTATATTGCATTTTTACTTGCGGATCCTTCATTTCATCTCAACATACTACAAGTGAACAATTTTTTGCATTTGTAAAAATTAATTGCCGTGAAGAGATATCAGGTAATTTTTTTGCCCTAATTTTTTTCCTCAAATTTTGATAAATATGTTTGAAAACCCTAATTTTGGTTGTAAAGGCAATTTTGAAAAATGTTTAAGGTGTAAACGGCAATTTGACACTAATTGCCGTTGACCCCTAAAATTTTATTAAAATTGCCGTTTATCCATATATAGGTGCAAAATAGGTTGTAAATGGAAATTAAAGGATTAAAGGCAATTTTCGAAAATTTTTAAGGGGTAAACGGCAATTTACAATAATGGCCGTTTACCCCTTTATTTTTTGGAAAATAGCCGTTTAACCCTAATCTTGGGGGTTAAACGGCAATTAATTATGTTTTATGGGTTAAACGGCAATTAATGAATTTTTTGAGGGTTAAACGGCAATTAGGGTAAATTGCCGTTTAACCCTAATTTTTTTTGAAAAAATTACCGTGTAATACCCTAATTATTGTGAAAGGCTAAAAACGACAATTTTTTACGAAAATGTAGATTTAAACAATAGAAGTGTCAGTGTTTAGAATAATGAAGCAATAGACAACAGTGAAACAACCACAGTTTCAGTGAAACAACCACACTTTCACTGAATGAACCACACTTTCACTGAATATGTTGTTCTAGAATATAATTAAGCACTTTATATCTTCGACTGCATTTCGTTGTTTGAAATTAATTTTGCACTGCATACTGACGAATTTATTTGGTTAGACTCGAATTGTGAAGAAGAAAATGAGTTTGAGAGTTGTTAATATTTGGTTTGGAGGTCATTGGCAAGGCTTAGAGTACGTAAATGGTTATCGAGAGGTGACTTATCTTCAAAGAATCACATTTTCTGATTTACCAGACGGTGTTCATGGAGTTGTACATGCAGACATGAATTGTTGGGGATATGTGATCCACTCGTTAGTGGAGATGAAGGAAAGAGTTAGAAAGATCAAAATAAAGAATGACTCTGATTTGGAAAGAATGTTATGCATATCTGGAGACGATCTTGTTGTTTATGTCTCCCTTCGAAGGATGGATGTTGGAGTATTCGATCCTGTTGTGTCAAGTACAAGTGATAATTACAGCGCTGGTGGTTTTTCGACCGAGCCCCGTAACGTAGGATCCTCTTATTCAGCGTAAAATAATACCGTTGATGAAGTATTTGATCCGGCCCGTCAAAGTGTTTGTTGGGACACAGGTCTCGGGTTAAATGTGCAGAAATCGGACCCTCATACGACCTTCAACTTGGAGAATTCAAATGTTCCCTTTGGGTTGAAAAATGACGAAGCTTTTTATGCAAGATGGGGTATACCTAATCAGAACGATGAGACCTACGGTAGATCAACAGGTGATGAGAATTGGATGGGAGGCCCGTCAAAAGGAAAAACTGCAGCTGAAACGTGGTCACCTTGGCCATCCGAAAGCGGTCGGGTAAACTATGGAGGATTCAACTTTCTAGACTTAAACGTGCCTCCGACATCCTATACTGGAAACGTAGAATGTCCTCCCGAAGAAGATCCATACACGTATGATTACGAACGAGGACAAGAATGGCGTGAGGATCGGCACCACTGGGCAGGTACTTTTAAATAGTTGTCACATATGAATTTATTATACGTATGAAATAATTGAATAATTGTTTAATTATACCTTCTTGTAGGTTCGAATACCAGAGACGATCATGTCGAGACGGCAGAACCGGACGAGATAATCAGTGACTTCGAGATGGATGAAGAAGATGAGGCCATTTTGGATCAGGAGCAGCGAGAGGCATATCAGGATTTTCTAACGTACATATTGAGATCTGAATGGAGCATCCCCGATATTCCACCATTCGAGCCGCCCGCTTCTTCAGATTTGGACAATAACAACCCAGAGCCGAGCGGTCTTCAAAAAGGTGCCACTTTTTCCACCAAGGCTGAACTGCAGAACAAAGTCGGGTTTTACCACTTGGAGAATCGAGTTGGATATAGAGTGGAAAAGTCGGACACTAAGAAATGGTATGTTCGATGCAAACAAAAAGATTGTCCATTCAAGCTCCATGCACACCAGAAATATGGTATTTGAAGATCTCCACAATAAAGTTGTCTCACAGTTGTAGCTATGATCTGGAAACATCTGCTCCAAGGCGACTTCCATCTGTGTTGATCGCAGAGTACTACGCTGATAGGCTACGAAATGATAATTCGGTGCTGAATCCTCGGGGCATCATCGAGGAAATGAACCATCGGCATGGTTTGCAGCTCACTTACAGGTTTGCATTAACAGCAAAACGTCGTGCCATGCAGCTCGCGTATGGTGACCCGAAGAGCTCATTTTCTATGCTTCCATCCTATTTAGAGGTCTTGAAAGAAACCAATCCAGGATCTTACACTGCTTTGGAAACTTACAGTAATGGAAAATTTAAGTATGTGTGTTTTGCTCTGGCCGCCTCCATTAATGGATTTCGTCGATATTCACGACCTGTTGTAGTAGTTGATGGGTGTCATTTAAAAGGTCAGTATAAGAGAATTGGATTTGTGGCAGTGACGAAGGATGGAAACGATCAGATTTTCCCGTTGGCAATCGGGATTGGAGATATAGAGAATGATGAGTCGTGGACATGGTTTTTGGGTCATGTGCGAAATGCCTTCGGATGCCCAAATGAGCTGCTTATCGTATCCGATCAACATAAAAGCATCGCAAGTGCCATCAGTAGAGTCTATCCAGATGCGTCTCATGGTTTATGTTGTTTCCACCTCCAACAAAATCTCGCGAAGCATGGTTCACATCTTGTGGGGATTTTCAAAAAAGCGGCATACTGTTACGACGAAACCCTGTTCGAGAAGTATGTTTTATAAAAGAATGTACTTATTTATTTTCTACACCTTTTTTGTTATCTAACATATCGAACATCTCAGGTACATGACGTTGCTTGTAGAAGCAAATATCCAAGGAGCACTGGATACATTGAGCAATGCAAAAGCTGAGAGATGGTCTCGGGTGAAATGTCCCGTCCGAAGATTTAACTTCATGACCTCTAATGCCGCTGAGACATGGAATGCTCGTCTCCTTTGGGCTCGGAAGCTACCAGTGTGTTCCTTCTTGGAGTGTGCAAGACGAATTCAAGAAAAGTGGTTTGTCGAGAGAAGGACGGTCGCTGAGGAAAGGGAAAATGAGCTGACAAAAGCCGCACATGATAGATTAGTTGACGCCGTGCGGCGGGGACGAGAAATGCATGTAGATAAGCTGGGTAAATACAAGTTCAAGGTGGTGGAAGGTAGAAAAAATTGGGTTGTCGAGCTCAACCATCAAAGCTGTACATGTTTAGTGTTCCAAAATGACTTGATACCGTGCGCCCACGCATGTGCAGCAATCAGGTAATTATTATGATTGGCAGATTAAATATTTCTGTATTAATTTAACTCTGTTAATTAATTTTTCCTCATCATACAGTTTTTCGAAAGAAGCAGTGACGTCTTACGTTGGCTCGTACTACACCACTGAGTCACTCAGAGGAATGTGGGCTGGTGAGGTTTGCCCTGTACCCGATCCACAAGATTGGGTCATATCTGATGACGTTCGAAGCATTTTTTGTCTTGCACCTGATCGACCAAGACAAGCCGGCCGGCCGAGAAGAAGTCGGATATCTAGTTTTGGAAGTCAACGAGCACCAGGAACATGTGGTCGGTGTGGCGGCACTGGACACAACAGAGCTACGTGCACAAATCCCATGCCGCCCGTTCAGCCAAGCGAGATTGATGATCTAGCTGGTGATACAGATGAGATTCCAACAGACGGACGTACGAAGCAAAGAAAAAAGAAACAATGCTCATTGTGTGGATCAGACAGTCATACGAGAAGAAAGTGCCACTTGTACGGCAGTTCTTTTACTTTGTAGTAGATTATGGAATATTTTGTGAACCTACTTTGTTGTGAGGACGATCGAACATGAGGACGATCAAATATGAAGGCCAATATTGAAACAGTGCTCATAGAATGCCATCTGAATAAAATTCTGACATCTACATGTCATAAAATGAATAAAGACAATACATCATCCGAAAATACATAAAACAGTGAAATGAAAAATCGAAACAGGCTAATCGGCCATATCTTCAGCCGTGATGGTGCTCTCATCAGAGGAGTATCTGAAAACTGTCAACGTCATCTGCTGCCGTGCTCTCGTGAGACCCAACCGAAACAAATGGCTAGGCCACTCAAGTGTCAGTGCACTCTCGACGGCCATGAGGGCAAAGACACCGCATGTGTGGTCCTCGTGCTGCTCGTAACATAATGCATCAGAGCAGGACGAAAGCTCCAACTCGTCATCCAAAGGCTACATCGGAGTACCCTCACTGGCCATCATGTCGTAGAAGCCTGTGTGCTTCAGCAAGGCAGGTATGACACGTCTAATGGGTATCGTCTGCCGATAACGCCTCTGCTCCTTGTTCTTGTCCCATGTCCAATGCAGGCTGTCGAAGAGTACTAATTTACGAGCACGCAGAAAAATGGAGCAAGCCACCCAGTGCCCATCCAGATTCATGACGGTGACGAGCTGTAAAATAATGCCGATCGAACATTTAGCATTTCAAAATGGTTGCTCCAACAAATCAAAAGTATACGAAAATTATTATTTGACCAGTAATAGGGACTTACATTTTTTGGCTTCTTCCACCAGGGCTTCACATGTCGCCATTTGGGCTTTTGTCCCAACACGTACGGGGCAAGTTGATCCAGGAGCTCCGGTGCAAAAGTCTCGTTGGTCGGACCTTTATACTTCTTGTAATCCGACTCTCCTCGATGACTGACGTTCCACACCTCCTGACAAGCACTCTGCATTACAAAGTTCAAATATTAATCACTAGGCAGGTATTTGGATATATATATATCGAAAATGCAATAAAGGGTGATGTTTATACTTACAAAAAAGTGGACGTCCAACACCTGGTACTTGTGAGCATTTTCCTCGTGGACCCGAATCCCTGCAAACAGTGCATTGCTCTGCATAATCCCCAAGTACGAGTCGAGATGCTGACATAAAACAAACGGTCAAATGTAAAAATATAGTAATAAGCAAGCAAAAAAATACATTCAAGTGATGAAAAATACCTCATGGGTCATGTCCGCCAGCGGATCCAAAAACGAGCTGAAGAAATCATGCCCAACACCATATCCAACTCCGACATTACGCCTGCAAAAACATGTGCCATGTCAATCACTGGACATAATCACCCAGCTAACGTAAATTAGAATATCATACGATTAATGAAGTACGACTTACATCTCATAGGCTTGCTTCTTCTCTGCCGCCAGGAGTCCTGCCTCAATGTATTTCTCCAGGTCAGCTTGCTTCAGACTCGGTCTACGTACAGATCCATGGACGAATGGACTTCGAACATGTCGAGACGGAGCTCTCTGTCGTACAAGACGAATGCCGGCAGTCGTCTCGGGAATCCCAGCAATGGAGGATCCAGCATAATCACTAGTAGAATCTGGTGACTCTACGTCAAAACCGGTGCTGGGTCCTGCCTGAACCGGGGCCGCCCAAGTGCCCATATCAAATGGCACTGGAGTAGGATCCCAACCTCGATGACTGCCGGGCGGCTGAGCGTACGGAGTCTGTGAATAATGAGAACCACCAGCATGGGGATAGTAGGAGGCATGATATGATGGCCGGTGGCTGAAGAATGCTCTGAGCTCATCACCAACGATCTCCGGTATGCGCAACTCCAGCCTCTGCGTCTCCTCCCTCACTGCGGTCTGCACCAAGTCCTGAACCTGGCCCTGTACATCTGTATACTGCCGATCATAATGGCCTCGCAAGTCTGTGAACTGCTCATCGACGTGGCCTCGCAGGTCGGCATACTGCTCATCTACATGGCCTGACAAATCTGTGATACGACGATCAACGTAAGACCGCAACTGGTCGATCTGAGTACCAAAAAAACCAGTGAGGCGCTGAAACAAGCCATCCTGATCGGAGCTCTGATGTGGGTACGAAGGCTCTGGCGGTACAAAGTCGGAAGGAGGAATGTAGCTGATCGGCGAGGCATCCCGATACGGCTCATATCCATGCTGCTCGGCGTACGGCTCCTCGAAAACCGGGTCAGGCTGGCCGGTGGGGTCCTCCTCAGGCTGCTCATGCCCAGGATGCTCATGCCCAGGCTGCTCGGCCTCCTGGTGCTCGAAGCTATGACCGAAGTCTCGAACCGGGTGCTCCTCAGGAGGCTCGCTCGGAGGTATCGGTGGTCGTCTGGACCGTATGGTCCTCGATCGCCGAGCAGCTCGACGCTGACTCGTGGATGGACCGGGTGCATCCTGCTCAGGTGCAGGAGCTACAACCGTCGTCGGAGGACGACCACGCCTTCGTGGTGCAGCTTGCACGCCCTCATTCAATGAGCGATCAATGTTCTGCCAATACGGCTGACAAATCTCCTCGGCTGTAGGAATGAGGGACTCGACGCCGTCAACCTACATAAAAAGTCTGAAACATCAGTTTCGGTGCAAAAATTAACCATATGCAGTTTCGGCAGCAAGACTGAAAAAAATAATAGAATTACCTCGCCGGATAAAACATCAGTGACATCCACTACAGACTTCGCCGTGGACCACTTCAAGCACCTCGGAATGTGCAGTCCAGTATCCAATCGCTGGCCAGCCACAGTGGACGATACAGGGATGGCCTCGTACGCCCATATCTTCACAGTGAACAAATTTACGATATGTGTGAGCAAAGCACTGTAATAACATAAATTTAAAACGACCGAAAAGAGTAATTGAATGTTCAAATTAATTATACTTACCAGTAGAGCAACCGAGAATCCATAGAAGTGATACGCGGGGGTTCTATTGATGTTGGCCGGGACCAAAATATCCTTTGGCACTAGGTCCATATACTTAAGCAACGCCTGGAAAGAAAGCTTGCCCCATGGAAATGACTCCCAACGCTCTTCCTGCTCGACCAAAGCCCACACCCACATATCCACCGAGCATTTTCTGCAGTCGACCCCAAGTAAGATGTAGTAAACGAGTAGGATCTTCGAGATCTTCACCGTATCATCCATGCTCCCACGGAACTCCCCTCCCTGAAATCTATATAGGAGTTGTTGCAGCGTCACGTGTGCGGTCTCGGCATGCACTCTGTAGTACACGCCATCTCTTGGCGGACGATGATCCCCAGCCGGGCTGAAATCGGAGTCGCCAAACCTCAAACCGGTGACTAGAGCAAACTCTCTCCTCGAAAACTTACAAAGGTGATACTCCTCTCCAATTGCAAACCATCTCTCATCATCGGGGGTGGTCGGACCACTTATTTCCCTCGACATGAGAACATGAAGAAACGACTTGCATGTCTCAGCCGATGTCTCCCACCGTAGAAAATGGCCAAAACATGTCCGTCCGAAATCCGCAACACACTCTCCCCCGTGCTCTCCCAAAGCACGTCTGATATCAGCTAGTATACTCAAACGAGTATACCCATTAATGTAGGCTAGCGTGCCCTGACAACGTCGGCGAACCCACTCAAAAGCCATCTACAACAAATGTACACAAATACAACATTACTTATTAATCACAAATGGTGTTATAAAACCAAAAATAAATGGATCCCCTTTTTTGGCCGTTTAACCCTAAAACAGGGTTTTATCGCCAAAAAACCCTGTTTTAGGGCTAAACGGCCATTTAGCCAAAAAAAATAGGGCTAAACGGCTATTAGGGTTAATAGCCGTTTAGCCCTATTTTTTTTGCTAAATGGCCGTTTAACCCTAAAACAGGGTTTTTACCCTAATAGCCGTTTAGCCCTTTTTTTTTTGCTAAATAGCCGTTTAACCCTAAAACAGGGTTTTATCGCCAAAAAACCTTGTTTTAGGGTTAAACGGCCATTTAGCAAAAAAAATAGGGCTAAACGGCTATTAACCCTAATAGCCGTTTAGCCCTATTTTTTTTGGCTAAATGGCCGTTTAGCCCTAATTTCTCATTTTCAACCATGTAATTCCACATTTTAGGACTAATTACGATTTTTTCAGTCCTAAACCCTAATTATAAACTACATTGCAATTAACCCTAAACTATAAACAAAACCCTAATTCATCACAACAAATGCACAACAATATAACACAATTGCAGCCCTAATTCATCACCATAATTGCACAAAAATATAACACAATTGCAGCCCTAATTCATCACAAAAATTGCACAAAAATGCATCACAATTGCAGCCCTAATTCTTCACAAAAATTGCAGAAAAATACATCACAATTGCAGCCCTAATTCTTCACAAAAATTGCAGAAAAATACATCATTATTGCAGCCCTAATTTAATGAATACATTGCAAAATTTTGGTAAAAAAAAAATTGCCGTTTACTAACCTTCTTCACCGAATAATGTACGATTTTTGATGACAAAACCTCTCAAACCTTCTTCACCAAATTGCCGTGCAGTTTGAGGGAGGAAGATATGGAAATGTTTTCCAAACCAAGGCAAATGGCCGTGTACTTCAATGGAGAAAGAGGGTGAAGTATTTTTGATGGGCAATCTCACAAAATGGCCGTGTAGTTCAATGCAGGAAGAGGGTGAATTTTTTTTTTTATTTCATCTCACAAAATGGCCGTTTGAAGAAGAAATGGAAATGGAGGTTCTTGCCTAATTCTAAACGGCAATAATGGTGAAGGAAATGTTCAAAAATTGAACACATATCACATGTGACATAATGCCAAAATTTTGTGTCATGCATGCAACACTTTGTGTCATATGTGTCATAGAATTTTTGACTTTTTTGTACTTGAAGTGACCAATCACTATTTCAATTGTACTTTGGGGCATTTAACATACAAGTTATATTTATTAGGGTAGAAAAGTGTATTGACTATATCTATTGTGGTATTTTGATCACATCTCTCTAAATGAATTTGTCAGGAAGTAGTTGTCGACCAGTCTCTGTCTGCCATATGACATTTATCTTCTTCTATTCTAGTCTCTAGAGTGTCAGTGCAAATTTTTTTTTTTAGAAAATTGATAAAAATGTCGAATAATTTTACCATATTGATAAAAATATCTAATAACTTTAAATTTTTTGATATCGTTCTCTATCTTAGGAAAAGTTAATGATATACCCGCTTTTTGCTACAATCTACAACTCTACCTGTAAATATTGACGTGACAATTTTTTTATTTTCTTTATTCTTTGCTAATTTTATTTTATTTTACTGAAATCGAAATATTTTATTTTTAATTTAAATACCTAAAATAACAAGAAATGTAAAATAATGGGTCTTCAAAAAATTCAATTGAAATAAATAAAAAATTGATTAATCTGAAATTATTTTAAATAACAGTAAAATAATAAATAAATCATTTAAAAATATATAAAAATACTTCAGAAAATCTAAAAACTAACAAAAATGTTTCGTAATTATAATCAGATACCCATAAGTATTTAATACTTTCCAACCACGTTCTCCACGAATTTAATTTGGCTTAGAAATTGCCACACTTGTAACTTCAAGCTAGTCTTGGTTGACAAAGCCAACCCTTCAATTATTTCTCCATTTTATTCAAATTGATTATTTCTTCACAATTCCTGCACTTACACATGTGATGCAATAAACCAAAATAAATTGAGAATTAAGGTTTGTAAAAAAAAAAAAAAAACCAAAATTAATACTTCAGAGTTCAAAATTAAACTCTTAACATGAATTATAATAAAAACTCATTAGACCAACACAAGGTCTAATTTAGTGTAATATGGTGCAGTTTCTAATTTTATGAAAACTTGAGCACTGTCCCTCAATTAGCAATTAGCATTGGGCTTACAGTTTGAAGCCCAATGGACGTTATATTAGAAAAGTATAATGGGCCAACATATTCAGGCCCAAGTGAAAATAGGTTCGAAAAAGAGTACAATATTACAAAGAAGTTGATGTGCATCTCCACTAAATAATAGTACTCTCCATCTCCTTCACAACTTTTGATATAAGATGTAATACTTAAACTACAATAGAACATTCCAAGTCCAAATCTCTAAATGAAATAGAAAGTATATTCATCCAATTCACTAAATGAAATGCATAACACAATTTTGTGACTTAGATCACATATGATGATCTATTTCTTTATAGTCAAAAGCCAATTCATGTAGTTGTTATATTACGTTACATGTCCAAGTCTGTACTACATGCAACTTCATCTGTTGTTATGGCCAAATGTTCGAGTGCAGTGACAACATCCTCGATCAAGGGTCGGGTGCTAGCTTCGTCTTGGAGACACATAGCTGCAACGCCAAGAGCTTGATCGAGTCCCTTTTCCGGGTACTTACCTTGTAGCAATGGATCCACCAATAATGTGAACTTTCTTCTGTCTTTAAAGAGTGGTTTTGCCTAAAAATTTCACATTCAAAACCATATTTTTTTAGTTTGAGAAGAAAAAAGAATTTCATCCCAAAAGTGGTTATACATTTTTATCTAGTAAATATGGAAGAATAGAATCCTGTTTTCTAGCAACTAATCTAAGAGTTGTATTTTCACACTGTGGCATTAATTCACCCACTTAAACTAGCAAGCCTATCTAGGAAGATTTCATTTGTGCTTGTTATATTGAAGACTTATATTTGATACAGTTTATCTTTTAAATTTATTTTTGTTCCTGTAATAAAATAAAAATAAAAAATCCTAAATCCATCACTGTTAGAGACAATTTTACTTGAAAATATTGATTGGAAGTAAAGTATACTAACCCAAGCAACAAGGTTCTCCTCCTCAGTTGGTTTAGAGCTATCAATTGCTCTTCTCCCAGAAATAATCTCCAAAAGCACTACTCCAAAACTATACACATCTGACTTGGTCGACAATTGGCCTGCACGGGAGTACTCCGGTGCAGAGTGGCCATACGTTCCCATCACCCTCGTCAACACATGATCTTGTTCACCGTTGATACTCAACATAGCCAGTCCATAACCCGACAGTTTAGGCCTTAATTCCTCGTCCAATAGTATGTTGGACGCCTTGAAGTCCCGGAATATAATTGGTGGATTCGCTGTATCATGCAAGTACTCTAGTCCTCTGGCTGCACCTCTAGCTATCTGCATTCTAGTGTACCAATCCAGAGGCTTCTTGTTTGGAGGTAAATCTGAGACACAAGGGGCAATTCATGTTAACATCAACAGAAACTGCTCATCATTTGTCATAACAACTCTAAATTAAAGATACCTAGAAGATGATGTTCTAAGGATCCATTATTAACAAACTCATAAACCAATATCCTCTGGCGTCCATCAGCGCAATAGCCAATGAGCTTGACGAGGTTGGGATGATCAACCGAACTCAATGCCAACACCTCTGCCAGGAAATCCCTTTTTCCTTGTACACTGTTTTTATCCAATTGTTTCACTGCCACTACCTCATTAGTTTTCTTCAAGTATCCCTTATAGACCCTCCCAAATCCTCCTTTGTCGAGTAGCAGATCCGTGTTGAAGTTTTCTGTGGCGATTGCTAAGTCCCGAAAGGTATATACCTCTGCAGGAGGTCTCATCATTCCATGCTTCATTATATCTTCTGCTATCCGTTGTTTGCTACCACCTGTATGTATATATACACTTTCATCACATCATTCAAACACAATGCTCACAACTTCTTCAGTACTGTCTAAACCTTCTAAAATCATGACCTACAACATGTCGAGTTTATACATCTAAAATATTTGTAGTATATAAAATGATGACATATTTTGGAACAAAAAGTATGATAATTAAAATGAAATGAATTGGTTACCAAAGGAAATTGACTGATTTTGCTGCAGTCCTAGAATTACAGGACCCATTTTATATTTTTTTCCAAATATTATCTTAAACTCAAGAAAACCTAGTCTTTTGTATTTTTTAAAGATGGGTATAAATCATTATCTCAGACGAACAGTGAGTACAAATCTCAAGATCAAATTATTTTAAAATTTCAAAAAATAATATATCGTATAATCCCCAGATCAAAGAACATGATAATGATCTCAAGAACGTCAAATCCTAATAACTACCACCGATATAATATCAACGAGAAAATCATTAGACATTTTCTTTTTTTGTTCATTTTAGAAATAAAAAACATAAATAAATAAATGTAGGATTCATAAAGGATGTAATCTAACCAGCAATCAAGGATATACTTCTGGGAACCGTGGGCAATGCCTCCGGGTCATCATATTTCTTGGATGTCTTTCCGTCGTAGAAAGAACTTTTCGTAGCTTTTAGAACACTCCTCATTCTTACAATATCTTTGCTTTTGATGATAATGCAACACAAAAATATCATCTCCTTCGATCAAAAGTTTGAGAATTAGAAAGGAAAGAAAAAATATTGATCATGTTTGAAATGCGTACAGATTGGCCTTCAAAGAAAATGTATACTTAAAGAGAATTGGATGAGGATTTTAAGAGAGGGATCATTAATCTTGTGAAAAACTAATTTTAAGGAAGCTTATAAATGACTACAAACGGGTCCGGACAAGGTGGAGAAGAGATGCATGGGTTTTTTTTACATCGAATCAATATTTTATTATGGTTATTTTATATTCGAGAATAACCATTATTGTTTCACTTTTAATTTGCAAATATAGTCGTAGCAATAATGTTGAATATTGGATATTATTGCGTGCCTATATACTATATATACGTTTTAATAAAATAACATTGTAAAATTAGCCCAGTGGCTAGTCGGAGACCTATGGGGCGGATCACACCAGCAACGTTATAGAAATGGGGTGGGGTGGGCCCGACTTGGGTGCGGGCAAGTCTAGGTTTTCCTTTTGTCCTGTCATATACATATTTTTTAATAAGTTTGGGGGATTGAAAGGAAGGGGAATAATAAAAGCTAGATATATATATATGTATATTATTTTTTAAATATATTTTTTAATAAGTTTAGGGGATTGGAAGGGAGGGGAATAATAAAAACTAGATATATATATATATATATTGTTTTTTTTTAATATATTTTTTAATAAGTTTGAGGGATTTGAAGGAAGGAGAATAATAAAATATATATATATATATTGTTATTTTTTAAATAAATTTGGAAGAGTGGAAGGGAGAAAGATAATAAAAACTAGAAAACTTAAGACATTGAGGTTCAAACCCTAATTATCACAATTCATAAATGTGGAATACCACTTGAATAATTTTATAAAGATCACTTGAGCTATAATATATTTAGAAATATAATGTTAGTTAATTATAATTATTTTGATTTTATTTTATTTGAGATATTTTTAAGGTAATTAAAGATATGATTATATACTAATGTATTAAAATTATAATAAATCTCATAAGATAAAATTAAAATGATTATAATTACCATAATTTTGTATTTCTAAATATATGTATCAATTTGTGAAATTTTTGGAATATATTAATTTTTTTCATAATTTTGACATCGTAAAAAAAGTTTATATAAATGGAGCGGGAAATGGGTTAGGACGGGTCCTCTATCAAGGAGGGTCAGGACAGTCTTCTATCAGGGGCACGGGGCGGGCTTGAGTATTCTACTTCCCGCTTTATCCCGGCCCAGCCCCATTATCATCCTTGCTCCAGCCGTTAAAAAATATAAATATGATCAAAATTACAATAATGAATAAAAGTTATGATTTTTTTTTTTTTACAATTATTGAAAAATGAGGATAAATTTGTATTGTTTATTAAAATCACTTTTTTTTCAGTTACGCATATTATTATATGAAATTGAATGTTTTTTATTTAATAGATATATTAAATTGAATGGTAGAATAATAAAATACTTAATTGTTTGGGATTGCTGGGTGGTGAGGACTGAGGCCACAAAGAGGATTGAGAGAATTGAAGCAGCCATTCCTGAAACAAACAAAATTTGAGAATTGAAAAAACAAATTTGTTCTTATAGTCCTAAAACAAACATGGACTAAATAACTTTGTTTGGATCATTATCAAGCATCATAATATATACATGTTTGAGCCACCTAACTATCAATGAATTGAGCTCAAACGAGAACATAAAGACAAAGTTATATACATGTTTGATATGTTTGTCGATCAAACTTAAACTTTTGTCATTTCGAATCAAGTATTGAAGAACCTTTTATGACAAACCATTTCGAAATAAGCATTGAAGGGTGAGTCTTATGTGACAGGTTCACGGATCTAGTTATAAAGGTCAACCCACACAATTCATATATATATATATATATATATATATATATATATATATATTTTATGAGAATTAATCTAGTTTATGGGTAATAAGTATTATGTATCACGGATACTATCCGTTAGATGGTTCATATATATTTTTGTAAGTATTGAATAAATCTACAGGGTTGTAAACGACCTTTTTTTTTTTTTTTTGCCAATTTCAATACTTAACTCGTAGTTCGAAAGTGTTTGCCATCGCGTAATATACAAAAATGCAGGGAAAAGGGAAAGAAAAAAAAGGTGTGTTACATTTACAATAGAGATTGGCAATAGATAATTAAAGGTCCCAACTAATATTCACTTACTTTTCATAGTGATCTTAAAATGTCATCCTAGTTCCATATCACTTAAACCTTAGTTAAACCATAACTAATACAATCACTATTAAACACAGAAACAAAGAACAATGACCAAGTATATTTCTTAGACATGTTATCACTATTATACCAGCAGATTATGACTCAGATAAAAAGAGTGAGATTTAGATAGATCCAAATTATTAGATGCAATAAAGACTACTGCAAAAAAGCCTAAAGATGAACATGTAATGCCTTTCAGCTCAAAAATAACTGGAAACAGCAATAACAAATCTTGCAATTCCTAACAAAAATTGTCATCAACATGTAATGAATCATACTCTATTTGGGTAATCCTTCTTCAATCTCAGTCCACTTATCAGCATTCCTCGAGAACTTCTCCTTAACCGTTCCAATAATTTCCTTTGCATCATCAACCTTCTCGATGCTAATCAGGCCGTTCACAAGAGATTTCATGGTTGTTATGTTCGGAATCCAACCCTTCGCCATACACTCCTTACAGACATCTAAAGCAGCTTCAAAGTCCTGCCCTTGACACAAATGGTAAACCAATGTAAAATAACACTCAGCCTCTGGCTTTAACTTCCTATCCTTCATCTCCTTGAAGAAACTCTTGGCCACATCCAACTTGCCTTCACGACAAAACCCGTAAATCAAATGGCCATATGTCACACAATTAGGCTTCATACCTTTCGCCAAAATATCATCCAACAATTTCTTGCTCTCTGCTGATCTCTTGAGCTTACATAAGCTCTGAATCATGACATTATAGAAACCAATCCCGGGTGGAACTCCGTATTTCTTCATCAAATCCATCATCTTCTCCACATCACTAAATTTCTCCTCCTTGTAAAAACCAGCAATCACAATGGAAAACGTTTTCACACTCGGCTTTATACACTTCCTCTCCATCTCGGCCAAAACAGAGTGAGCTGAATTCGAACTACCCGATTCACAGAACCCTTTCAACACGGTGTTATAAGTGTCCAAATTCGGCTCCACCGCATACTTCCCCGGAAACTCGGAGAATATTCTCTTCATTTCGCCGTATTCCCCAGCTAAAATACAGGAAAACAGCAGCGAGTTCAACGATTTAGCATTCCTCTCAACACCCATGTCAGGCATTTCGTCGAACAGATTGACGGCGTCCTTGACCAGACCCGCCTGGCCATAGAGCACGATAAAATGCGAAACGAAGCGCTCGGATTTCAAATCTGGTCGGGTCAAGGAGTCATTGATGAAGCCGCGAATACCCTCGTAGTAGTGCGATTCTTTGAGCTTGAAAATGGCTTTAGAGTAGGCAAGGCGGTCCAAATGCGAATCGGGAGTGAGAGCGGCGGCGCGGCAGATGTCGAGGATGCGCTCGGGGTTTTTCTCGATGCGGAGGAGAGAGAGAGCGGCGCGTGATTTCTCTATGCTGCTGAGAGGGGTTTTGGAGTCTGGGCTCAAAATTGAGGTGGAGAACCAGCGGCGGCTATTGCGTTGTTGAAATGTCAGTGATCGGAGCTTGCTGCGTAACGCCATTGATTTGTTGGGAGGGATTTCGATAGATTGGATTAGGGTTTTGATTTAGGGATTTAGGGTTTAGACCAGAAACTAGGTGTGCCTAATAAAAGGACCGAATGTTTAAAAGGGCATCCATATCATACCATACGGTCCTTACCCATATATGTTGTTTAAAGTTTTAAACTTTTATTATTGATAAAAAAAAGAAAAAAGTTTTACGCTTTAATGTGGTTTCATGTACATATCATCATTTTTATTAACATCTCCTCTATTAATACATACGTTCATTTTAATATTAACATTCACTATTTGTTACACTATTAATCAATTAATGTATATTTATATTTTAAATTAAATAAATACATTTTGAATACAATAAAAATTAAAAAAAATATTATTAGGGATTTTATCGATCCAAATCCCGAAAGATGGATCAACTACTAATATCGGGTATGTAAGATAATTCTAATCAATACATGGCTTAAAAGATTGAAACTATCAAATTAAAATTTCAAATTTGATGTTGTCAACATTAGTTATTTCATTCTCTTTTGTTAGCTGTCGTTAGAGATGGTAAATCGAGTAGCTCTAGCGGTTTCGAGCCAGTCCCATCAAGTTTCACGTTAAACAAGTAAAGTTAAATGGGCTAATAATATTCAACTCTAACCTTGTCATGGATACTGATGTATCAATTGAAATTCTAAGATTAAAAGTATGGTGTAAAAGTTAAAATTGTTATTTTGTTAACTACATGGCCGTCTAACACGATATTTATTTTGTAAAGTTAAACTGGTTAGCTATGATATATATTTGATAAAATATCTAATTAATTACAAACTTTATTGTTATTTATTTTTAATATACTTTCAATATGGACTACACTTTAGTTACAATTACATACATTTAAACAATATCAATCAAACACGAACATTTATTGCGGACTATCAATATATATTACACAATATTGTAAATATGATGAATATAAATATATATATATATATATATATATATATATATCAATGTATATTGTTAGTTTACAGGATAATATTGTAAAAATATCGATATAAATATACATATGTGTGTAGAATGTTCGTAGGATAATATCGATATTAATATCTTTACAATTTCATGTAATATATATTGATAGTTTGCTTAATTTTTTCGTGTTCGATTAATATTTATTAAATATTAATTTTAATTAAAGAGGAGTTTATATTAAAAGTAAATAAAGAAAACTTAAATTTTGTTCAATTAATTAGGTATTTTATTAAATATTAAAGACACACGACGGATGATCATGCAGCTAATAAAATAACAATTTAAAACTTTACACTATGAATTTTAGCTTTAATTTTTCAATTGAAATATCAATATCATTAGGGAATCACGTTAGCTACGAGGGAGTTAATGAGATAATAAAAGTTATAAACGTTAGATTTTGAAATCTTAATTTAATTAAGGGTAAATTATATTTTTGATATGTAAAGTATATTCCAATTTCATTTTCAGTGCCCCTATTTTTGCGAGTTGCAATATTAGTATCTAATGTTTCAAAATATTACAATTTTAGTACCTTCCGTCAGTGTTCCATTCAAAATGGACGGAACTTAAATAATCCTAATTTTTTTTTGGAGGTAAAATCGACTTATTCTTCTCCAAATTCATTTTGCAGTTCAACATTGCCATAATCGCTCTTCAACATTCATTGGAATCTTGTATTTGAGTTCAAAGCCGACCAACCAAATCTAAGAGTGGAAGAGTGATGACAAGATGACATCTTAGGTGCAGGGGCGGACCTAAATGGAAGGGGAGGGGGTAAATGGAAGGGGAGGGTGGCCCTGCCCCCCTCCCCCACCCCCCACCCCAACTTATCAAAAAAAAAATTTACACCTTTAAGAATTTTGTTTTTTTTGTAAAAAATTTTAATACTACTATTGGCCCCCCTCAATTTATAATCCTGGTTTCGTCACTGCTTAGGTGGTTGCAATATATTAAATCGGCGGCAAATACTCAAACTCATTGTTTTTGTCTTCTTTGTCTACTTTACACATCAAAATTGCTACTACACACAACATAAGTACAGTGTCAATTAAGAAACAAATCCACAAAATTAAACTTCTTCTTCAGTGCAATATACTCCAAACTTGCAGACTTTTTCTTACCTTTTGTTTTTCTCAACTCAGCTTCCATTTGCTTCTCTTTAATCTTGCATGCATCAATTTCATTTTCCAGTCTATCAAATTGTTTGAAGAATCGAGGTATAAGTTTCTTGCACCTTTGACACATATTAGGATCAAGCCACTTGAAGAATCCACAATATTTTTGTGTCTACATAAATATAAAACAATATGATTGTGACTTGCATTTTTTGAATCAAAATCAAGATTTTATAAATCAGTTCGAAAACATACCCCATAGTACCGGCATGCCCAATAGCATCTTCCAGGGTTATTAGGCATCCATGAGTTCTTCAAAGAGAAGCTCTATCCCACACCCACAATACACCAAGCCAGTTTGATCATGATTTTTGAAAACAGATTTATTGGAGCTTTGATATCGACAATAATTCTTTCTCATGATTGTAATATTGAAGAAAGAAATGAAAATTTGAAAAAAAAAAAAAAAAAACTACAAATGCAAGATTCCAGTGAAGATTGAAGAGAAATTAGGACAATGTTGAACTGCAGAATGAATTTGGAGAAGAATATATAAGTCGATTTTGCCTCAAAAAAAAAATTAGGGTTAGTTAAGTTCCGTTCATTTTGGACGGAAGGTACCAAAATTACAATATTTTGAAATATTAGATACTAATTATTGTAACTTGAGAAAAATAGGGATATCGAAAGTAAAATTAAGGTATATTTTAAGTATCAAAAATGTAATTTACCCTTTAATTAATTACTATTTTTCATATGATAGTTAAACTATCTGTGAGGAATCGATAAATCTCTTATTATAATTATGTAATCATAAATATATTAACTTATATTAAAGGTTTTTAACGTATTAACCTATAGTGGAAGGATGTCTATATATTTTATTAATAGTTATTAATTATGAAACATAATCAATTAAATACTAATTATTTTGTTTATTTTCTTTTCATTTGTTATACAAAACATAAAAATTAATGGTAAATTACATTTTTGATATCCAAAGTACACCCCAATTTCATTTTCAGTATTCCTGTTTTAACGAGTTGTAATATTGGTATCAAATATTTCAAAATATTGTAATTTTGATATCTTCCATCAGTGTTCCATCCAAAATGGACAGAACTTAACTAACTCTAATTTTTTTGGAGACAAAATCGACTTATTCTTCTCCAAATCCATTCTGCAGTTCAAGTTTGCCATAATCTCTTCAATCACTCTTCAATCTTCATTGGAATCTTGCATTTAAGTTCAAAGCTAACCAACCAAGTAGCAATGAATTTGGAACGAATAAAAAAATGCATAAGAAAAAAAAGAGTCCCACAAAACCTATAACAACAAATAAAGGAGTGTGCTTAGCAATATATACAGAGAAGTTTGATAAGTAGCAATAACAGTAAGTACCTGGAGCAATATAGTTGTTGGGAAATAAAACTAGAAAGATGGCAACTGTGAATATAGTAAGGTTTTGAAGCGTTTCAGTTCTCAAAAAGAGCCATTCTTGACCCCCGCTTGAGCAAAGAAACACTTTTGCATCTATATTCACAAGTTTTTAGTAGTCTGCAAAGAGGCCATCCACCACTCGATCGAAATGTCCTTATTGTGGCAACTCTGAGTGTTGTTTCTGATGCATAGTTCATAACCGGGGCTTTTGTTGTTACATTTATTCTCATCAGCTCCCTTGTAGATTTTTGATAGTATCCATTCATCTAAGAAAAGATTAAATCAACATACATTAAGGTAGAACCAGATTATCATAATATTTGAGGTCTTTTTTCTATTATTATTACCTGGACATATTTCGAGGATATCATTGCAAATATGACAACAAAGAGGACTCGCCATATCATTGAGGCTGTTGGGAATTTTCTCAGCATCCTGTCTTGGGTCGGAGCTTAAATAGGTGCGAGGCACAGCTCTGTCAAATTCGAATCCGTGAACGCAAAACTACATAATTATAAGGCATTAAAGTTGCGCCCTATGCCCATTGAATATCCTTTTGGTGTAGCGGTAATGCACTTGATAGTCCAACAGAGGCTATCATTGCAAATAAGCTTGAAGATCAACATTAATTCCTTCTCATGGTTGTGATATTGGAGGTAATGGAAATTTGGAAAGAAAAAAAAAAAGAACTACAAATACGAGATTCAAGAGTGATTAGGGCAAGCTTGAACCGCAGAATGAATTTGGGGAAGAATGGGTTGATTTTGCCTCCAAAACAATTAGAGTTAGTTAAGTTCCGTCCAAAATGGACGGAACACTGACGAAAGATATCAAAATTACAATATTTTGAAACATTAGGTTCCAATATTGCAACTCACTAAAATAGGGATACGAAAAGTGAAATTGGTGTATATTTTAGATACCAAAAATATAATTTACCCTAAAAATTAATATTTTCATAGCATATTTTCCCATAATATTTTCATTTTTAAATTTATTTCATTCCCACCTAAATTCATTTAATTTAATCATACCAGGAATCATGTTATTACATTTTAATGAACACAACCTTCTCATTTTCTGATTCCTATCTCAATCAAGCATAGTGAGATAGAAAGCAGGAATCCATTTATAAACATACTCAGTGCTCTTTATCTCTTTTGTAATACTACTCACTACAAACATAACCTTCATGAAAGTTAATTCAGTCATTCATAATAGTCGATCTTCTAAAAGAAGATGTGTATTGTAAATTGCGTTGCCTCAAATTAAAGGCATTACTATAATTTTGCCCAAATCTGGAAAATTTGATCAAAAGTTCTTTGAAGTGAACAAAATTTTGAAAATACCAATTTTAGTTGATAGAAATTTAAATAAAAAAATCTCATAAAAGGAATTTAAAAAAATGTTTCCCCAAAATTAAAAAAGATTTAATATTCGATCAATGGATGTACAATCAATCGGGCAAGTATGATCGCGAAACGATCACGGATCCGATTAATTAGACATAAAAACCACTCTATATGATTAATTGAGAAAATCAAATTGAACCAGTAAAACAATCTATATACTATTTTAAATTTATTTTATTTTATATATATTAATACAATCATTACTTGCTAATTCTATCTGCTAAATATATAAATATAAATAAATAAATAAATATATATATTAAATATTTTTTTTTAAAAAGCACATAAAAACAAAAGTGAAAAAACTAAACACCCTAAAATGAAACGAGGGCGTACATTCAACAGTTGTGTTAACATTAATAGTGTATAAGATTTTAATCTTAGACCATGTTTATCGGTTGGGCATCCGATGGTCATGAGAACATGCCAAAAACATATATATATATATATATATATATATATATATATATATATATATATATATATATATATATAATTAATATTTATGATCAAGGTAGTGGCATGGCCATGGTCATGAGATTTTGGTTACTCAATTATGATGACACGTGTCATTGTATGATTTGTCGAGTATATTTTATTTAGATAATTACAAATTTTGATTTATCCACTTAAAAAAAAATTATACACCGAAATTCATAAAATAAAATTTTCTATAAATAGATACCAATATTAATATATTTTGGATCACAATCTCATATACTTTCTTTTCTCTTCTAATTTATGCCAAATCTCTTTTCTCTTCTAACTTCTGTCAAAAATCTAAATTTTTATCATTTTCTACATAGATCCAAATCAGCCAAATTATTCCCACTACTCCCAAAATCATCCAAATTCTTAAAATGATCAAAATGATGAATCATTTTTTATTACTATTGATTCCTAATTTTCTCAATATTATCAGAATTTTCAATTTTCTCCAAATTTGAACCAAGTTCCTATCTCTGAACAAGTTCAAAAATCGGAAAATATCTCTTGCGATTTGTTTGGAGAAAAAAATAAAAATGTGACAAAAACAGGGTGGTCTGTTAAAGAAGATGTTGCATTAATGTCGTTTTGGTATTTCATCAGTGAAGATGTTGACAAAAATCAAAAGATCTCAAAAGTGTGGGAACGAGTACATGCTATGTACGAAGAAGCTCGAAGAGAAAATTCGAAGGAGATAAATGAAAGAAATATAGAAATGATGAGAAGTCGTTTTAAAAGAATTAATGAAAGTTGCAACAAGTGGTTGGAAGCATCCAAAAAAGCACATAGACGATATAGAAGCGAAATGAGCCAAGAGGATATTGAGAAAGAAGCTTATGAAAATCTGCATTCCTTCGTATAGTGGAGGTCGTCACTGTCAATGACGAATATATTCAACAAAAACCTGATACCACGGGTGAACAAAGTCTTTCACCATTACAGAAATGTACTGGTGCTATGAGGGTGTTGGCTTATGGGACATTCACTGATGCAGTTGATGAATATTTAAGCATGAGTGTAGCAGTAACAAGATAATCTCTCAACCATTTCGTTGAAGTCATCATTTCCTACTTCGGTGAAGAGTACCTTAGAAAACCTTCTGACGCAGATTTGACAAGACTACTCTATGTTGGTGAACAACGTGGATTTTTAGGTATGATAGACAATATTGACTGTATGCATTGGAAATGGAAAAATTGTCCTAATGTGTGGGCTGGGCAATATGCAGGGAGAAGTGGAAAATCAACCATTATTTTGCAAGTTGTTGCATCATATGACTTGTAGATATGACATGCTTTCTTTGGAACTCCAGGTACGTGCAATGATATTAATGTACTCCAATGCCATCCAGTTTTTACAGATGTCTTGGAAGGTCGAACTCCAAATGTTAGTTATGTTGTTAATGGTCGGGAAAATAATAGAGCTTATTATCTAACTGATAACATATACTCCCTCTGTCCCACCTTATTTTGCCTACTTTCCATTTTTGTTTGTCCCAACTTATTTTGCCAGCTCAAAAATGGCAAAAAAAAGCACTAAAAAAGCATAAAGTTAAACATTCAATCAACAGTCAACTGTATTTTCTTAAAATCTGTGCCGGTCAAAGTAGGCAAAATAAGCCGGGACGGAGGGAGTATCATTTATGGGCAGTATTTGTTAAGTCAATTACTTCTCCACTAACCCAAAAGCACAAATTGTTTGCTCAACACCAAGAGGCTGTACGAAAAGATGTTGAGCGAGCATTTGGAGTTCTACAGGCTCGTTTCGCATTTTTTAAACGTCCATGTCTTGTTTGGGATAAATTTTCGATGGGAAAAATTATGATAACTTGTATCATCATGCACAATATGATAGTGAAGGATGAACGAGACACATACCAAAATTATTATGATCCCACCGAATTTTTAATGGATTGTCCCGTAAATAATGATCAGCCCTTTCAATACTCTGCTGAGCTTATTGTAAGTTTATCCATTTATATGACTAATAGGAAACAACTTCACAATAGAGAAGCTCATGCCACTCTTAAGAACGATTTGATTGAGCATATATGACAAAAATTCGGCACTATTAATTAAATATGTAATTTGCATCTTTTGCTTTGTTGTAATTTATGCATGTATATTTGTAGCTCGATTTATTTATTTTCTTTTGTATTTCAATTCTCGTAATTTTAATTTTTTTATTGGATGTTGTAATTTATTTTAACTGCATTCCCAATTTTTTTATTATAATTACGATTTTTTAATATTATATAATTGTATATAATTCTTAAATATTTAAAATATAATAAAAATTAATTATAGATATAGTTGTTAAATTATAAAAGAAATAATTTATTAAAGGTTGATTGTGGTTGTGGGTGGTTATTGATAAAATATGAAAAATATGAGATTTGGTTATATTGTAGAATGTGTATATGGAGGAAATAGAAATGAATTGTTTATTAATTAATTGGTTGTGGGTATGATTGGGCATGGATAAACATAGTCTTACAATCGCAGAACTCTTAAATTAATCAAGGGTTGCATACTGATTTCCCTAATCACAAACAATTTTGATGCAATTATCCCAAATAAAATGCAACATTGCTAAGAAATTAGAAGACAAAAGTTAACAATATCATTGGGGATTTCAGGTCTTATTTATGAAACCATTAGGGAGATTCATGTGACATAGAAGGTTTCGTACCAGTTTTTACAAACAACAAAGGATTCATGCAATTATCCCAAATAAATGTAACATCTCCACGAAAAAAGTGTTGGAGATTTCGGAAATTATTTACGAAACCATAAGAAAATTTCGTATAATTCTTAAACTGTAGAGTATTTTGTATCGATTTTTCGAATCACGATGGATTTTTTGTACAATTATCCCAATAAAATGATGACCCGTCTTCTAAAAAAAAAATGTAACATCTCCCAAAAAAGAGTAAACTTTTTTTTTTTTTTTTGTTGCAATTATCTCTTATAAAATGTAAAAATAAAGTGTGTCAACTGTCAAAAATGAATGAATATAAAAAGAAAAGGTTATTATTGTCCCTAATAAAATGTACAATCATCCCAATAAATTGATGACTGGTCTTCTAAAAAAAATGTAACATCTCCAAAAAAAAAAAAAAAGTAATTTTTTTTTTGTGCAATTATCACTTATAAAATGTAAAAAAAAAAAGTATAACTGCCAAAAATGAATGAATATAAAAGAAAAGTGTAATTGTTTCTAATAAAAAGAAGAAAAAAAGACAAAAAAAAAATTAAAAGAAAAGGTGCAACTGTCAAAAATGAATGAATATAAAAAGTGTAATTGTCTCTAATAAAAATAAGAAGGAAAAAAAAAAATATATATATATAAAAGAAAAGTGTTAATTGTCTCTAATAAAAAGAAGAAGAAAATTGAAGAAGGGAAAAAAAAGAAAAAAGGAAAACTGAACCCGACGTGAATCGAACACGCAACCTTCTGATCTGGAGTCAGACGCGCTACCATTGCGCCACGGATCCTTGATGACTCGTTCCTATAATATAGTAATGATCATATTAACAATGTTTTTCACCTTTTTTTATTTTTTTATTCTTGAAAATTTGGATCTCTTTATTTTGTATTGGTAATACTCAGTCTTTGTAATTTTTTTTTTTTCTCTCTCAAGATTTGATGTTTACTTTAGACAATTATTGTGGAGACTAAATTTTCAATGTCAATAGAAGTAAAATATTCGGCTAAATACAAAGTACATGGTCATGATTAAAAGAAAACGTATAATAAAAACACAAGAATCCAAATATGTATTTTTCCTTTTTCAAAGGATGAATTTAAAGGTCATGTATATTCAATTCTTTTGAATACAGTATATTCGAATTATAATTTAAATAATTAATATTTATATCAGAGTAATTGAAGAATAAAATTAATAACACTTATATTACCTGGTCTCGGTTTATTTTGTAAAACAGAAACTTGTACATAGTATTTTTTGTAGAACACAATTATTTTCTACATCAGGTGTATGGGTTAGAATCTATGCAAAATCCGAGTCATATGATTTGAAAGGTAATTTTTACGCTCTAAATTCTCGTCCACGTGTCCACACACATTCCCACGCGCTCCCATGTCCACAATCACACTTTTATCCTCAATAATTTCTCTAGCACTTACGCTTAACCTTTATATTATATTTGTGTAACTTTTATGTTATATTGATGTAACTTTTATGTTATGTTAGTTTAACATTTACATTATATTATAGATATATAATACTTTTGATTTAATTTCAATTTTGGTTATATATGTAAGACTTTTTCCATTTTTTGACAACCAAATAAATGTTTTCCAATTTTGATCATTTATGTTTCAACTTTTTCCAATTTTAGTCCACTTTTTCAGTTTTGGTCCTATATGTTTCAATTTCTTTCAATTTTAGTCCAATTTTAATCAAAATTTCCAAAATAGCTGATGTCACTTGAGATTTCCCGATTGTCATTCAACCAAAATTGAATTGAAATTAAAAAAAATTGAAACATACAAGACCAAAATTGGAAAACTTGACTAAATTGGAAAAAAAATTAAACATATTGGATCAAAATTAGAAATAATGAAACATATTGGACCAAACTAGAAAAAAAAAATTAAAATATATAAGACCAAAATTGAAAAATGTATATTTGATTATTCAAAAATGGAAAGGGTCTTACATACATGACAAAAATTGAAATTAATCCTAATACTTTTTACTTTTTAAACTTTTATACTATAATAATTTATACTTTATATAATAATAATATAACATTTATATCTACATAAAAATTATGATATTTGTATATAAAGATTATACTAATATAACATAAATATATAACTATATTATATGAATTATTATGCTGATAAAAAAGTATAAGTAATATCAATTAAATATTATGATATTTATAAATAAAAGTTATACTAATATAATATAAAGATTAAATTATTATAACATAAAAATTACACATTGATAAGGAAAAAAAATTTGAACACAGAATCGGATTAAGTCCGACCTACAGACATCCAATTACATTGTGCAATTGATACATTAAAACACTATTCTTGATAGAAATAAAATATTATAAAAAGTTATCCAAACATTATATTGTGAAAGAGAAACTAGTATATATCATATCACCATATTATATCTTTTAGTTTGATTATTTACAAAAAAAAGAATAGAATAGTACTTTTTGTCACATTGTTTAAATTTCACATCAAAATCCGGCATGACAAGAAAAAAGATATTCAAAAATATTTGATTATAAAGTGGATAAAGAATTAATAAATAGGTCGGAAGAATAATGGAGGAATAAACCGTGACAATGCAATCAATATTTGAATACTTCCACCGAATTCCAGAAAAAGCTTTGTCTCTCTCTTCCTAACACAGCGGGAACCTTCTAGTAATATGATTATCTTCAATTTTTCTTTTTAAAAAAAAAAACTAAAATAATGGTTCATTAGTAGTCATACTTTTTAATAGCTTTAATAATATTAACTGTACCTTAATATTTATTAGATATATTTAATATTTTTTTATATTTTTTAATTTTATTAATCATTCTCTATAATTATATTTATTGTATTTTTATATATTACATAAATATATGACTATGTTGATATAAAAATATACGTAATATTATATAAAAATATGAATAATATCAAATAAAAATATATATGTTCAAATCATGTAGAAATTATTTTTTTATAAGTTAAAGTATTATATAAAAGTTATGATATTTGTGCATAAAGACATGACTAATATAATATATATATATATATATATATATATATATATAAATATACAACTAAGATAACATAAATGTATTACTAATATATTATAAAAATTAGCGTAAAAAAAAAAAAAAAGAATTCGGGTTGAATTCGAGCCAACCTGATTGCATGGTGCACCAAACGCGTACAAGAGACCTTCTTTAGTGAGTTTATTTTGTCTGTGTTTACACAAAAAATTATATGAAATCATTTTCCAATATAATTACAATTTATACTTTATACACATAATATAGATATTTTTGTTTTAAAGAATAACACATATTTCGTTTTATGTAGCTAAAATTACATTAATTATGTCACACTAATTGTTACTTACAAAAATTTATATGTGACATTTTATGAATATAATTTGGTGAGACATCCTTTGCTTAAAATTCATGGGCCCGGCTATACACACCCCGAACCCTTCTAAACACATCCCATCAACAAAATGAAAAAGGAAATAAAATATGTAATGTCAAAAATGCCCTTACACATTTAACAAAATAAAAAATAAAAAAAAAAGAATTAACTAAAACACCCCCCCTAATTTGTCATTGCTAAACATACCCCACTCATCTTCTTCCTCACCAACTTGAATTTCTAACCAAAACCCTACCCAAAATCCTACTCAAATTTGTTCAAAAAATATCATGGATCAAGATAGAGCATGGAAAATGGACAATATAAGTCATTTAATATAGTTTCATCGATTTATTTTTCAGTATTTTCAGTATAGTTGGAAAAAAAAAAATATCGCGCAGTTCCAGATCGGCCAATACAGGCCGAACAATGTGAAGTGTGTTCGACCTGTATTGGCCGAACATGTAGTGCAATGTTCGTCTGGTCCTGGTCGAACATATTGGGCGAACACCATTGGGAAAACGAGCTTGTTCTTCCACCATTGGGTGAACACACTTGAGAGTGTTCGACCATAGGCCGAACATACACAAAAGGTTCGACCATAGGCCGAACACCATGAAGGATGTTCGCCCAATGCTGAACGAACATTGCATTACATGTTCGGCCAATACAGGTCGAACACACTTCATATTGTTCGGCCTGTATTGGCCGATCGGGAACTGTGCGATTTTTTTTTCCCAACCATACTGAAAAATAAATCGGTGAAACTATATTAAATGACTTATATTGTCCATTTTCCGTGCTCTATCTTGATCCGTGATATTTTTTGAACAAATTTGAGTATGATTTTGGATAGGGTTTTTGTTAGAAATTCAAGTTGGTGAGGAAGAAGATGAGTGGGGTGTGTTTAGCAATGACAAATTAAGGGGTGTGTTTTGATTAATTCTTTTTTTTTTTTTTTGTTAAATGTGTAAGGACATTTTAGACATTACATATTTTATTTTCTTTTTCATTTTATTGATGTGGTGTGTTTAGAAGGATTTGATGTGTGTATAGCCGGGCCCAAAATTCATTCTAACAAATTAATGTTTATTTTATGAATTATAAGTTGTAAGACCGTATTGGCCCAACTTAGGCCAACCCTCGGGCTAAGGGTGTAGTCGGGTGGACCAAACCTTAGAACCAATATTTCAATAGTCTAACCGAACTTAAACCATATTTGAAATTTTAGTTATTTTTAATGTGGGTCGTTGTGTAATTATATTGACATTCGGTACTATATTTCGAGTTATTTGAGAGCATCTATGTTAAAATTGTCCGCAACTTCAAATAATCATACTTCTTATTAATAATAATTAATATACTCTTAAAAATCAATTACAAGTCTAATTTTCAGTCAGGAGAACACATGCTATTAAGTTGAAAGTAAAGAAATATTTTGTACGAGTAATCGAAGAAAATTGGATTATTAGTCTAAAATAACAGTATTTTTATTAAGATTTCACCACCTAAACTACACTATGTCAATTATTTATTTATTTGAATTATTACATAATTACTAATTACTGTGTACAATCTATGTCGAATCCTATATTTTAATTTGTGTTGTATTTTATATTACAATATTTTTAATTTATCTTTTACACGTGACGTGTGTATTGATTATTTTAAAATATGAGATGAAATATTAATATAAAATATAAGATTTTTTTATTCCGTGAGTCTCTGACTCTCTCTAGCCTCTACGTTCTTTTTTAATACCATTTTTAATTACATATATAATTTTTTTGTAATTGGTATTTATGTTATTCTGCCTCCCCTCTGCTCTCTCTCTCATTTGATCTCCTTCTCTGATTCGAAATAATAATACTATAGCTTTTTAGCAGCTTATCAATTTTGACCTTCTCGTCATCACAAGAAGAGTGAAAAGGGAGAGGAGGGATCTCAGGGCTGAGATGTCGCGAATATTACTGAATTTTCCGGCGATCGACGCCGGTGCCGGCGTCGGAGCCGGAGGGTTGTCAGCCAACTGGTGGGATGAGATCAATGAATCCACCGAATGGCAAGACGGATTATTCTTCACGCTCTGCGCCGTTTATGCCCTCGTTTCCTCCGTTGCCCTTGTGAGTCGATTGCATTGATTTTGGCTCACATACTAATGTATACATGTTGATACTATTATGTTTAATTTAGTGTTCTTCTAGATTACAGTTTTTTCCGTGTTTGAATTCAATTTCTTTACCTGGTAACTGACATACTGGAGCTCGTTTTCAGTTGCTGAACCGAGCTTGTTTAGGATTGTTATTGTTATTGTATGTTATTTTTTTTCTTCCTAAATTGTACTTACGGAAATGTTTTTTCATATTGTGAAAAAGCAGTATTTTTGAATGGTATTGGAGATAGATCAGAGATGGGTATGTGATATTGGTTATTCTGAGCTTGAGTGAATTAAGATTAATGATTTGATCATGGCCATGGTGGAGGCTCATGCAATCTCACTTAAAATGGTTTGAACTGCTCATAATAGCTCTCTCTTCCCACAGCCTTGGGATTATAGCATTAAACTGTTGATTGCAGTTAGTACTTGGGAATTGAGTGGCTGCCATTATTGAACTTTGCCTTTTTATCCTGTTGCTTGAAAAAGTCGCTATGTGTGTTTATTTGTCAGAGGTCATTACCCTGTAGGCTATCAATGTTAGTTGAAGTACTCTGAAGAACCATAGGAAAAAAGTGAGAGGTGATTTTGTAACTTTGCTGAAAGGTATATATTTGTTTGGAGGCTATGTTACTAACTGTTTCCTGACCAATTCCTTATCTACATTATGGTTCATTGAGTTTCAGCTGTAAATGATTATTAATGTAGTTTGTGTTTTAAAAAAGATATTTGAATATTTGAGACACATACATAAATTCTGGAGAAGTCCACACCAGTTGGTGAGAATTACTGCATGAAGTGAAGTCTAAACTGAAGTTGCTCTTATGTTGTGCAGATTCAATTGATAAGGATTGAACTAAGGGTGCCGGAGTATGGCTGGACGACTCAGAAGGTTTTCCACCTGATGAACTTTATTGTGAATGGGGGTATGGACAATAACCCCTCAAACATTTTATATATATTTTTCCAATCGGTGAATTAATCTTCAAGCTACTAAATTGCAGTGCGTGCTGTTGTGTTTGGATTTCATAAGCAAGTATTTTTTTTGAATCCCAAGGTAACACTCACCTTGTTATCTGTTTATCCTAATTAGTACAAATTCATTTCTGCAGGACTCATCTTGCCAACTGTTTATGCAGCTTAATAATTTAAATTCGCTCCTTGCTCTTAGACCTTACGACTTTTGTTCAAATAGTTATTTTTTTTTTGGTTTAGTAGGCTCAAAGATGTATAAATCTTGAAATTGAGAATAGGTGTCTTTAGAGGCATTTCTTAAAATAGGAACGATAAAAACGAAAATATTTTAGATGAAATATATATATCTATATTATGAACTTTCCTTCACTTTATATATACATATTTCCATGACTGTATCTGCTCCTCCTGCATTCGTAATATTTTCTATAATCTTTTACTGGCTTGCCTAGCACATGCTGTCCTTGATGTATGGCTATATTCACCCATGGATTACATCTTTTACAAATACTATTAGATAAGATTGGCTGATTTCGTCTTTGTTTCTCAACTGCATTGGGGGGGGGGGGGTCACTAAATCAAGCACAAGATGCACTACTGATTCAATATTTGATTGGCTCGGTTGAAGTCTATGGTATTCAAACTTTTTTGCAAAGGCCTGCCCTTTGCCGTGTGTGTGCAACAATCGGAAAAACCTGAAA
Source organism: Scutellaria barbata (assembly GCA_028654395.1). Lineage (NCBI taxonomy): Eukaryota > Viridiplantae > Streptophyta > Magnoliopsida > Lamiales > Lamiaceae > Scutellaria > Scutellaria barbata. The sequence goes on from CM053648.1 coordinate 3,806,741, forward strand.
ATATTTTTTTTTAATTGATTTTTGTATAGATCTATGGTTTTTGTCATTGTACAAACAATTATCATATTAATTTTCTTATAATTGATCTTTTAGATTGTATTATTTAATTTTTTTTCTCCATGTTTTATTAATCAGGCCCTAAGTTTGGTACTTCTGGATCTTCCTGACCTGCTGTTCTTTTCTACATACACACTTCTTGTCCTTTTCTGGGCAGAGATTTATCATCAGGTAGAGGCACAGAAGTCTGGTGAAAAAAACACATAAATGTTACTGCTGTAGTTAAGAATTGTTGATGTTTTGAGATGCTTGCATGTTCTGCATGTTATGTCATATCATATGAGAAATCACTGAAAGCTTAATCCTTGTAATTGATCAGGCTAGAAGTTTGCCAACAGATAAATTGAGAATCTGCTATATTTCTATCAACGGTGCAATTTACTTCATACAGGTTCGTAGAGACTCCCTTTATACTACAGAATAATATACTATCATCTTGTGGGTTTTGGTTGTATCATTGTGGTCAATGTAGTGGAATTTCTCAGCAGCTATATGTGTGCATATTTACAGTGTGGATTCTTTTCTTTTTTAGCATTCAAGTAATACATCTATGGGTATCAATTGAGTAAAACTTAAATGCTGTTTCATCTTTCCTCAGTTCTGCATTTGGGTGTACCTCTGGGTGGATGATAACAGCATTGCGCAGTTCATTGGAAAGATTTTTATTGCAGGTTAATTTCGATCCAGTTTTCCAATTCATTTCCTGTTCACCTTTACTCAACGGTTAAAGCCTTTGGTTCTGCTATGATATCCCAAATCGGTTCCACATGAAAGAGTGGGAGGATATATAAGTGGGAGTCAACCCTTTACCTTTGACCATGGTTTTGGGTTAAGTTAGGGTCCCTAGCTTATATGCCTAACAGTTTCTCTTAGTTTGCCGAGATTATTCATTAACTTTTGATCCTGCTTATTTCTTTTGGTCTCTGCAGTGACATCATTTATAGCAGCATTGGGGTTTTTGCTTTATGGAGGAAGGTGAATTGGAAGTTTCCTCCACTCATCATTTAAGCAATATAAATTTATTCCAACCAATTTTTAGTTTTGGATATGTTATACCTCTATGCTAACCAATGTTAATGCTTTTCCTCGGCCAGGTTATTTTTCATGCTGAGACGCTTCCCTATTGAATCTAAAGGGAGGAGAAAAAAACTTCATGAGGTTTGTGCCTACTTATAATATCTAATTGGAACAATGTGGTGTTGATTCATGTGAAGGATATTCCTATTCCTACTATTCAGCAAGACTGGATTGCTAAATACTAATAATCAATATCAACAAGATTCACGCGCAAAGCGTGCTTGTTGGAGTTAGGTATGGATATTAGGTTTAATATCCAGTTACCAAGTTTGCTAATTTTCCAAATATAGACGATATGGTTGCTAATACATTCATATTTTGAAATGTCAAATTATGATATTAGAAATGACATTTTTCTATTTTCTGAGTTTCTGCCTATCCTAATCATTGAAAAGTTTGTCGCACCTTACTTAAAGTGCCAGGTGCCGAAAAGGAGAAGATATTGTATGTAAATTTATGCCAGATTTTGATTGTTGAGTCTGTCGATATCTCTGGATGATTTTATTCATCTCTATTGAGCAAATAAGCCCACAGTTTCATAATAAACCATTCAGTTACTGAAATAGATATTAAGGATTCTTATGGGTGTCACACTAATTCATCTCTATTTCATAGACAAAAGTGAAAAAATTGCATATTTTACAAGATATCTAGGTTCTATTCCCATGACCACATTGTGGAATATGCTTGAAAGTACGGATCTAAAATTTCTAACAACATTGTCTCTGGTAACATTTCATGTTGTGTTTTTCACACCAGCTTTGGTTTGTTCTCAGTGGGAGTTGTATATAATAAGCTTTATTCACCCCAGTTTAGCTTAATTAAAATCTGTTCACCCTTGTGGAAAAAATTTGTATTGAGCAGAGATGCCCAGCAACTGTGTTTCTATTTGCATCGCAAAACCTTTACTTTTCAGATGATTGTGTAGCATGTCCCATCTGTTTTAGTGTCTCGTTGATCTAATTGATTCGTTTGGACTGATTAAACTTCATTTACAGGTTGGATCTGTGACAGCTATATGCTTCACTTGTTTTCTTATAAGGTGCTTCGTGGTAAGGTTCAAATTACCCTTCAGTTTTTTATATGTTATAAACTTGGATAGAACTGGTTCTTGTCACTTGCCTTTGCCTGTGTAATATTGGTGTCACTTGGAAAAGAAAAGCTTTTATATCTGAATTTTCAGCCACTATATTGTCCCATCTGCATTGTCTTTTGCTTACACTCTTTTCAGCAACCATGTTTATTTGCTAAACTTATTATTTCTTACATTCTTTTCAGCAACCATGTTTATTGCTAAACTTATTATTCTTCATGATCTGAGAGAGAACCATTATGTCACTTGGTTGTAACTTCTCTTACGCTAGCTTAACTTGCTTCCCTTATTGAATGTTATCTCTCTTATATTTGTTTAGCTTACTCGATATCATGCCTATAATCTACCATTTACTGCAGGTTATGCTATCAGCTTTTGATTCAGATGCATCACTCGATGTCCTGGACCATCCAGTTTTGAATTTAATCTATTACATGGTATCATCATCTCCTTTTTATCATGCACTGATTTCTTTTTATTTTTTTAATTTCCTTAAAAAGGTTTGAATCCTTTTACAAATTGGGAAAATAGTAAGGTGGGGAAGGGGACTCGAATTCATGATCCAGTTCTAATGTAATTCAATTATATAACAGTTGGTTGAGATTCTTCCATCAACTCTTGTGTTATACATTTTGCGGAAGCTCCCTCCTAAAAGAGTATCAGCTCAATACCACCCAATCCGCTAATTCATGGAAGGCCAGGCACTGCTTGTTGCACACAATACTCGTCTATTAGTGGTGGCAGATCAATCTTCTTGGTTCCAGATTTGAAGTTACGGGACTACAAGGTGAAATCGAAGCTCTGCGAAGAAATCCCGATTTATTATAGTTTTGGATTGGTGGGTGTAGTCAGGAATTCTATTTTCTTTGTATTTTATGCAAAGTTATGTCAATTTATTAAATTGATTTCTTCTTTGGTTTTGTGGGTTTTAGAAGATTGCCATTTAGTCAGTGTTGAACAAATTGATTTCTTCTTTGGAACTGATCCCTGTTTCCTGTTATTATTTCTTGTAAGAATATTCAGTTGATGTTTCCTGTTTTTCTGCAGTTGTATTGTTTACATATGTAGTCAGAATATTTGTCAATTGAAATTTTGATCGCCTAAATAAAATTAAAATTTGAGCGAATAAATTGTTCGGTAAAATTTTGTTGCATTCTCTTCTCTTTTAGTTTATCTATCCTTTTTTTTTCTTTTTATTATTATTGTGATACGTAGATGCTTGTTTTTAGGATTTCACTTGGACTGGATTTCATTTAAGCAAATTCCTATCTAATAGGGTGTTAGTGTCATTGTTTGACTATTTCCCCACGTTGTTTAGTGAAGCAATTGAGAAGACAAATTCTTGAAGGATATATGAAACTCCATGAAATAGAAATTTGTAGGGAACACAAGAGTGAAGGAATTTTGTTTGTATGAAAAAAAATAAAAAATAATAATAACAAAAAATTTAATAGAACAAAGTTAAAAATAAAAATAATAATAGCGAAATAAATAATTATATACTTTTAAATTCAAATTATAATGAAATTATTAATAATTGGAAAAATTAAAGTCGGTCTTCATTAAACATCAGTTTTTTCTTGATACTTTTATCACATTTCAATATAATCTTTATAAAGAAAACGGTTGTCCATAAACAACGTTTTTATAAATAGTTTTTTGTATACAGCTTCTTCCATCATATGTTCATAAAAAACAATTAACCAGTTTTTAAATGTAAAATATAAAAATAACAAAGGGAAAAAAACTGAAAAAAGAGACAAAGTAAAATGTAAAATGTAAAATAAAAAGGGAAAAAATGAAAAAGAGACGTGGCATGTATAGATTGAGGAAGCCAGTGTATAAAAAAAGTTTGTTTATAGACATCACTTTTCAGAAACTGTTGTTGAAACATAAAACATTGTGGTAAACTTGCGCTCAAAGACAACACTGGTACAAAACTGTGGTCTATGAGCGAGAAAAATGAATATTTCTCAACATTCCTTCTTAATAAATTGTTGTCAATTCTTGTATTTAAAATATCTGTTGCTACAAATACGTTACAACAATAGCAAAGTTCAAAGACCAAAGTTCATCTAAAAAAAATTAACAAGAAAAGAGCAAAAAACTCAATAAATAGCTCAGATGATAAAATATAATTGTAACCCTAGGATATTCCGGTAACTGAGAAACAAGAGATCATTGAGAAAATATATTGATATAGGCATAGCATGCTTAGTTATTGTGGATTACAACTTGAAATTAATAAAGTATAAAATATCAATAACATGGATAGTCTATCTGAAGTTATTGTCATACCTTATAACAATCAAACATCATCACATACTCAACTTGTAGACAATTAGTTGAATAAAACTTTATTAATGTGGTTGTCCAATTAATAAAAGTATTTTTAGTTTGCATCCTGAGGAGGCTTCTTGGCCTCAACCTGTATAGGTAACCCTTGTCCGAAAGAAGGCATTGGATCTCTATTAAATTTATTGTCGGTTAAAGAAAGCTTCCATTGAAATCCAGTAACCAAGTAATGAATCAAGGTTAAAGCTTCGGTTCTTGCAAATTCAAGTCCTGGGCACATTCTTGGTCCTGCGCCAAATGGCAAAAAGTTGTATGGTGGAATCGTTCCTTGGTTCTCATGTCGCGATGGGTTGAACTTGTATGGGTCCGGAAATATCGATTCATCCATGTGTGTGAAGCTTGCTGTCCACATCACCTGCTCACAATTTTCACAAACAAAATGTATACTTTAATTTTTCATGTGTTGATTGATTTTTATTAATGAATTTCTGAATTTGCAAACTTGGTTTACCTTCCATCCTTTTGGGATTGTGTATCCTCCAATTTCAATATCTTTGAGGACTGTTCTAAAGTTCATGGTGACTGGTGGATGTAACCTCATTGCCTCTTGTGCAGCTTTCCATGTGTACTTCATCTTAGTCAGATCGTCCCAACTGAGAGGCTCTCCAGGCATCTTCCCCTTTGCTATCTCTTCTTGCTCTACAATATTACAAAATGATGTAGACACTCCATTAATGTTAGAGATGGTGTTTGGATAGATTATTTTAAAGATCTGTATGCTCTTACTTCTTGTAAGATACTTTTAATGCTTGATCAATGTTACATCATATTTTCAAAAAAAAGAAAAAAAGAAGTAGTTGAAGTGGCTGGTGAAGCTTTTAAAATGTCAGTAACAATAATTGTGTGTATAGCTTCCTAGCTATTTAAATATAAAATTTGAAGGAGTTTGTCAAATAATATCTTATTTCACAAATGAAATTACTTTATTAAGAACAAGAGTATTATAAAAAAAAAAAAAAACAATTTAGCAAAGACTCTCGGACTCCGTTTGGATATAGTGATTTGGAATAAAGGATTTCAAATCAACCCAAATTAGGGTGGATTTGAAATTGATCCAAATTGCTAAAAAATTAGTTTAAAATAAAAATGATTGATTTCAAATACTCATCTATTCAAATACCACCGTTGAATATACAGCAAGAAATTTCCATTCCTCCTCAAATCTTTCCATCGGAATGGAGACTTATGGAACTTATGGGCTGGGCTATTAAACAACTTATTATAAGATGTTTTAAACAGTTTATGAACGGGAAAACGATAATCGTACCTTTAGCGACGATTTCGTATACATGTGGATTTTCGCCAAGAAGTTTGATAAAGAAAGTAAGTAGGATAGTGGTTGTGAATTGGCCAGCAATCATAAGACCAACAAAATTGTCCATAATTTCCTGATCAGAAATGAGAGGTGAATTGGACTCATCACGCATGCTTACTACGCTAGTGATGAGATCAGCATGCTCTGATACTTGTCCTTTTTCCACTTTTGCCCTCTTTTCCTCTATAATTTTCTTAATGATGCTTTTGATTTTATCACTCGTACGTAGGGATTTATTGAATGGTGTAAAAGGTAAGTTTATTGGAATCTGCACAAATCCTGCCATCAATTCTCCATATAGTTTCTCAAGCTCCTCTCTTACTCTTCCCTTTTCAATTCCGAATAGAAGTGAGCAAAGCATGTTGAAGGTAAAGGTGTTCATAACCGGTGTCACCTTTAAAAACATCCATAAAATCAATATTTTCTATGTTGATAATCACGTAATACTATTTCATAATCAATAAATAAAAACAATCTTTTTTATTAACGAGCTAGAGAGAGTTGAAGGGAAGAAATAAAAACTTGAAAACTTGCGTAGTAGGTTCGAACCCTAATTATCACAATTTGCACATTTGAACCCTAATTATCACAATTTGCACATTTGTAAAGTTGGGATACCATTTGGACTATAAACTCATGGTAATAAATTAAAAAACAATCTGAAAATGATATTTTTGCAACTCAAGTTTTTTTTTTTTTTTTTTTCTTGCTAATTGCATCCCAAAGTTTGAGTTTTTCACATTGCAACCTAAACATGTTTTCTGATTTTTTTCAGGCCAAAATCGAACAAAAATTTTGATTTCGGCAGAAAAAGTGATAAGGTGCAGCTGAAGAAAAAAAAAAACATTTAGGTTGCAAATTGCAAAAAAAAAAACCAAGTCATACTTCAAACTGTTTTTCTGATTTTCACTTAGTAATATATGTGCATTGATATACATACCAAAACCTCATCCTTTTGATGCCAATAATCCTTGAGGTGAGTTTGTACATAATTATCCATTTGCACAATGTATCGTCTGACTGCTTCCGCATTCACAAAGGGGACGAGTGCGGCCCTCCAACGCTTGTGGTCTAGGCCGGTTAAGCCAAGTAAGTTCCACTTTCCTATGAGCATTTCATAAAATGTTGGTTGCTTATGTGAAAGTGTGGTCTCATCAGCAGTTAATATGAACTTGTGTGCAGCAGATCCATGCAGGAAAACCATTGGATACCCTAAAAAGTACAGCTTTGAAACAGGCCCATATTTTTGGATCCTTTGTTGGAGCCAATCTTCATATTTGTTGCTTCTTAGGGCTTTTACAATTTGAAAGGTATGCCCTATTAAGGGCAGCCCTAATGAACCAGGTGGTAGATTATTAGAGGACTTATTGTTCCAGCTGATTATGAAGAAGATGAAAGGTAGAAATGCGAGAATTGCTAAGTAAATTGCAGATTCCATGTCGACTAACTTAGCAGGTTCAGTTTGATACATGGGGATGTATGTGTGTGCATGTGTTTTATAGACCGTTTTTGGTAATAGTGGAACATATGTTCTAACCTAAACAGGCTTTTGATGTTATTTTAATTGATTTGAATGGTCACTAAATATCATTTAAGACCGAAATTGTACTTTGATGAATTCATTCACTGTAGTTTGATTTCTATATACTTAAAAAAAAAAGAAGCTACCAATTAAATTATCGAATTAGATTCAAAGAAAAATGTCTATAATTGATTCGTACCTAGGTGCATTAAATTCAATGAAGTTGATTGCCATACGCTAAGGACGAGGAGCTACTCGAGAAGCTATGACACTTGACACATTGATTGCCCTATAGTTTCTCTATCGGAACCATCGATTAAAATAAAATAAAATAATAGGTTTAACCCTACGACATAGGAGGAATAGGAAAAGACTTTGATGGTATTTTAATTTTTTAATGAATTTGTGAGTGGAAATAAAGGAATAATAAAAACTAAAAAAGTTGTGTTCAAATTCAAACCCAAAATTTGATGTTATTTTAATTGATTTAAATGGTCATGAAATATCATTAAAGATTGATATTGTACTTTAATTGATAAATGTATTAATTGTAGTTTGATTTCTATATACAAGAAAAATAAGCTACCAATTAAATTATCGAATTAGATTTAAAGAAAAATGTCTATAATTGATTCTATAACATAGGTGCATTAAATTCAATGAAATTGATTACCATATGCTAAGAAAGAAAAGTAATTAGCATAAATATAGTCACCAAACCCTATATATACGATATAAACGTATGTCATTACCTAGATTTAGGACCATGTATACATCATACACGTTTCAGAAATTGATTTACTGTTTTCGAGGAAAAAAAATGAAAGCATTCAACATACAAAAATTGTCCTAATTAAGGAAGAAAAAAAAAACTGGTCCATGTTCAACAACCGAGGAAATTAATTGCATATTTGGTTTGTCATTTCATTTTGGCCCTAATTAATAGTTGCATATTTTGTCCCATATAATTAAAAGTTGCATATATAGTCAAACAAGATACATATTTTAATAGGTTTACTTTTTCTGACGACAACAGTGTGCTTAGGCGGCGGTGTTACATGATTTTCATTTTAATGTATAAATAATTCTAATGTTTTAATATTGTTTAATATTTTATAGTTATTTTTAAATTAATTTAAGTAGTTTTAGGTTTTTTTATTTGGTAGTTTTTAAAATTATTTGGTGATTTTACAATTATTTAGACATATAAATTTTGAATTTTAAATTACCAACACTACATTATGATTTTGTTAAAAATTATTGCTAAGTTTTTTAATTACTTTTATATTAAAAAATCTTTGGTTTTTTTGCTAGTTTTTTTAAATTATTTGTTGATTTTATAATTATTTAAATGTATCTTCAATTTTTTAATTTTGAATTCCAAACTATCAATAATGTAGGCATCATATCAACATAATTCGTACCACATCAGCTTAATTCGACAGATTTGTCCAATTTTCGCTATCAAGGGTCCTTAAATTGTTAAAAAAAAGAAAAAAAAAAGTTGAAAATTTGCTCCAAAATTATGAAGGGGATGCTGAAATCACCTCAAAAAATCAAACTTCAAAAGTTGGGGACCAAAATTTTAACAGCTAGAATTTAACTAATTTTGTGAAAGAAGTTGAAATTCCCTCCAAAAATCAAGTTTTAACAGAAGCCTCTTCCTCTCTATATTTTCTCACGAATTCTTTTTGATAGGATGATCTTTTATTAGATTTTGATGAGACAACATGTAATAACTAGGTTTTAGCAATCTGGTTAGACTCTTAAATGTAAAAGTTTAGTTAAGACAAGAATGTTGGAAGAGGATGTAGAAGATACTGAAAGAAGTCTGCCCCAAGTCACTACTACTTGCATAAAGCCAAGTCACTGTGTCTTCTGGAAGAAAATTTGTCTAAGTATGGAAGGTTACTGGAAGCTAGCTCAAAACGTCTCAAGAACAAAGAAAGCTGGTCTCATCAGAAGACAAAACAACGAGTCAATCTTCAGATACATCAAAGTTAGTGCATTCTAAAGAGTCGATAGAATCATTCGAGTTCAAACCAATCAGGAAATGCCACCTGGAAAAGACAAGGATTGAGTACTGAACAATGTAGAGTAAGGCGGGCGGAACATAGAGGTAAAGGGATGCAGCAGAAACAGTGTCAGAAGATCTTGTACGATCTAATAGCTGCATGACACCTCACCGCGGAGAAACTGCCTCTTCAATGGGCAGATTTCTCAGAATTTTATAAATAGGAGTTGAGTGAAGCTGGAACGACAACTGAAACTATTATCTCGCGAAGCTATCTTTCAAAAATCAACATATCAAAAATCTCTCTCGTTTCAGTCACTCAATCTACCAAGCAGCAAGCCAGCTACCTTTCGATATTCTGAAGTTCTAAGAGCTTGCTGCACTCAATCGTTGAAGAAAACCTTCTTTTTAAATAAATTATTTTAGGAGTTGCTTAGGCAGAGGCTGTTCATGCTAAGTATTTGTACTCTCTGTAAAAGGAGAAAAGATCATGTGTGGGTCAAGCAACCTGTATGGAGATCCTGTATAGGTCGAAGTGTTTTGGTCACTGTACAGCTACCTGTGTAGATAGAGTTGACAGTTTTGTTTAGAATAGAGTTTGTATTAGCTGGGTCTTTGTAAATCAAGCTCTCTTTAACAAAATTCCTTCTTGAGAAGGAGTAGAGAGAACGTAGAGGGATTACTCCACCCTCGAACCTCTATAAATCTGCTTGTTTGTGTGCTTATTGTTTTATTCTCATATCTATCTGTCTTATCTATCAAGCATCCTGCATAAAAGACATTCTTCGAAAAACACATAATTTCCGCTGTGTATTTAAAACTCTCTTAAGTCCTGAGGTAACTGCTTAAGCAATAACCTATCTAGTGCAATAAGCTCTCTAAGCCACCTGCTCTACAAAGGACTTATATTTTTGAAGGAAAAGTTTGAAAATTTAATAAGGTTAATTCACCCCCTCTTAACCTTATACCACTTGGAACCAACACTTTTTTGATTTTCATTGTTTTAACTTCAAGAATGTAAAAATACACATTAGAATGAATGTTTGAATCAACCCACATATTTTTTATTTCTGTATTAATTTTGTATTGTTCTCTTGAAATTTTGAATGAAATTGTTTATACTATCTGATTGACATGATTTTAATTATTAATACTTAATTTGAATTAATTATATAGGTTGGATTATTGATAATTGAGTGTTAAAATTTCAAAGTACTTGCTTTTAGGATAGAGTTGATAATCAAAGTTTTTTTATTGTTTTGTTCGATCTTGATAGGTTGTTCGCATACGAGCTGAAAAGAAATGTTTGGCCATGAAATTTGAAAAAAGTATGTTCGGCTGAAGGTTGTCGAACATTTTAAAATAATTCGACCAGTAGAGGTCGAACACATAGTATAATGTTTGACCTGAATAGATCGAACAAAATTTTTATAGCATAACTTTTTTTCTTTTTTGATTCAACACTCTATTTATGAAATTTTTAACCACACTATATAAAACTATAAAAATGCATGGGATTTTTTGTATATATGTCCCAAATATATTTATCATCTATCATATTATTTTCTTTCCAAATTAAGGTTTGTGATAAAATACCAAATAATACAACTTGTTGGGACCATAAAGCGCTTTACCGCTACACCAAAAAGATATCTAGTAGGCATAGAGCGCAACTTTAATGCCTTATATTTATGTAGCTTTGCATTCATGGATTCAAATTTGACAAAGCCGTGCCTCACATCAATTTAAATTCCGATCCAAGATAGGGTGTTGGGAAAATTCCCAACACAACTCATAAAACAGCTCATGAGAAAGGACAATATACAACGGAGCAATGCCACCATCTTGCATTTTTGTGAATGTTTGTACTCCCTGGTTGTCCTTTAGTACTCTATTTCGTTTTACTGCTTTTTTTTTGCAACAAATTAATATCCTTTTTGTTTTGATTAGGGAGGATGAAGAACTCCCCATATGACAGTAGTCCTCATACTTCGTTATCTAGCAATAATGTTACTGGATCTACTTATACTAGCTCCTATCCTTAAGCTCATTAAAAACATTTTACGACAATATTTTATTACTAAACTATTATATTAAAAACTTTCCCACAAATAATCTGTTAGCAACAACATTAATGTTGTTAGCGACAACATCAAAACGTACGTTGTTATAAATATATTTTTTAATTGCCTTTTGTGACAATATATTGTCAATTTCTGCTATCAAGTTTTGCGATAATACGTTTTAAAAAATAGATTTTTCACTACAATTTTTATTATCGCAACAAATCTCATTAAAAATACTTATGTTTTTTATATGGAGATGTTTAAAGGATAATATTGTGATTTAATCTATACTATATATAAAAAGAAGAAAATTAATAATTATATTTACTAATTTGCCACTTTTCATCTTAAAAGTGTCTGCTCAAAGAAAAAACATAAAAAAAATGAAAAATGAATGACTTTTTTAATAAGCTATCAAGGATTACATTAGTAATATACAAAATAAAAGAAAAAAAAGACATATCTTTCATGAGAAGGAATACATTATTACAAAAGATAGAAATAACATGTAGATTATACTATTGAATTTTATTTAAATAGTTATATTATTTAAATAGCTATAAATTGTTCAAAATTGATGCTACAAGTTACTTAATTATATGTATCTATATAATATAATTTATTATAAATAATTTACTTTTTCATATTGATCCTTTGATGGGTCTTTTTTTAAAACCGTCATTTTAATTTTAGTATAGATTTTTTTGATAAAAGAACTTAATAGAAGAATATTATTATTTTTTGCAATTTATGTACTTAAACACAAATTTTTAAGATAAAATAATTGTTTAAAGTTTTATAAGTTAGTAGGATATACATAAATATTATACATTTGAAGTATGTACTTGTAACCTACAATGCAAAAACAATTTCTTTATAAAAGTAAATAATACAAGTATTGAATTTTTTAACATTACAAAATACAAGTGTTATGACAAAACATATATGTAAAATATAATTATTTAAATTCAGATTTTTTAATTATTAAATACTTATATATATATATGTTTTTTTTTTCATTTATGTATCATCATCATATACACTACATACTCAATTGTTACATCTACTATAAACTTAATTCAATTAAAAATCTACTATTTCAACCAAAACGCTACTTTATACAAACGATATTCTACAATTATAACTTCAGAAAATAATAAAAATATGAAAAATACATTTGTATATTGTATATATCTTGAAATAATGAAAGATGATATATATGAACAAATTATATTATAACAAATTATATATATTACTACAATAAGGGTGAACAACAATTTACCCAAAATTTCAAAATTTATTTGTGTAAATGGAGTCAAACACTATTCACGATTCACATTTCATATAACAATATGGATAGTTGTACAAAATTTGATTAGTCTATTTAATGCCTATTTAAAAAGATTTTAAGCCTAATATTATATTTCAATTTGCCTAAGTAATGGAAGTCTAATGTAATATGTAGTATGGATAGAGAACTAGTAATTTCACAATTTTATTGATATAGGCATAACTTTTTGTCTTGTGGGCTACAACTTGAAATTAGTAAAATGAATGCAGTAAATTAATTACATGGATCGGCAAGGGCGATAGTTGATAGTTATTATAAAATTCGCCAACCCTCAATTATTGCTCTCTCTAAAAATATGTCAAAAGTTCTTCATACTCTCAACTTGTAGACCAGTCCTGTAGTTGTCCAATAAAAGGGTTTTATATTGCATCATGCATGATGAGGCTTCTTCATCTCAATATGTATGGGTAAACCATGCTTGAAAAATGGCATAGGATCTCTACTAAAGCTATTCTCTTTAGAAGAAAGCTTCCACTGGTATTCAGTTACCAAGTAATGAATCATGGTTAAAGCTTCAGTTCTCGCAAATTCAATTCCAGGGCACATTCTTGGTCCTCCCCCGAATGGCACGTAGTTGTATGCTGAGAGTGTTGGGTTCTCATGACGCAATGGATTGACCTTATGAGGATCCGGGAATACGGATTCATCCCTATGAGTCAACATTCCTGTCCACATCACCTGTTTGCCATTTGGACAAGTTAAGAGCATATATTTTATGAATTCTATTTGGCAATTATCTCGGAAAAATATGAACTAAAAATGACAAGACTTCGATGCTTGTAACGAGTCTAAAGTGCAAAGTTAATTACCTTCCATCCCTTTGGGATTGTGTATCCTCCCAGTTCAATATCTTTGACAACTGTCCTATAGCTCATCGACACTGGAGGATATAACCTCAATGCCTCTTGTGCAGTTCTCCATGTGTATTTCATCTTATTTAGATCGTCCCAATTGAGAGCCTCTCCAGGCACCTTCGCCTTTGCAATCTCCTCTTGTTCTGCATTGGAAATTATACACACCCCATAATTAATCTCCAAGAAGGTGTTTCATGAGACTTATTTTGAAGACCATACAAATTTATTGTATCTTATGCAAAGTTTTTAAAACTCATAAGATGCTACATCCTATCTTAAAAAAAAGGTTCACAAGAACGTATAAGTTTCCAAACAAGGTTACAAGAGATGTTCCGGATAGTTTAAAGGGGAAAAAAAGGATCATACCTTTAAGAATAGTTTCATAAACTTGTTGATTTTCAGCTAAAATTTTGATAATGAAAGAAAGTAGGATGGAGGTAGTGTCGTGGCCTGCAATCATAAGACCAACGCAATTGGCCATAATTTCTTCATCAGATACGAGAGGTTTATTGAACTCATCTCGCATGCTTACTAAGCTAGTGATGATATCTTGACTTTTTGATGCTTCTCCTCTTTCCAGTTTTGCCCGCTTTTCATCTATTAGTTCCTTAAATATCCCTTTGGCTTTGGCACTTGCACTTAGGCTTTTACTGAAGTTTGTAAATGGCAAGTTTATTGGAATCTCAACAAATCCTTCTATTACTTTCCGAACCAAGTTTTGTAGCTCGTCTCTTTTTTTCCCCTTTTCAACTCCAAATAGAACCGAGCAAAATACGTCGAAGGTTAAGATTTGCATACGTGGCATTACCTTCAATTCATGATCAAGAAACAAAAGACAATAATAACATCAATATTTGCTATTAGTATATAGATAATGATCACGGTCATATAATTAATTATTACCAGGATCTGTTGATTGGGATGCCAATATTTCTTGAGGTGTGATTTGATCTCATAATCCATCTGCCCAACAGAATGTCTCAGTGCTTCGGGATTCAAGAACGACGACATTGCCCCTCTCCAACGCTTGTGATCATCGCCCGTTAATGCAAGCAAATTCCTCTCGCCCATCAGCTTATCGAATGATGGTTGCTTACTTGAAAGTGTCTTCTCATCCGCAGTGAATATGAACTTGTGAAAAGTGGGTCCATGGAGGAAAACCATGGGAAACCCTACAAAGCTGAACTTGAACATGGGGCCATGTTTTTGGACTCTTTCTTGCAGCCAATCTTCAAATCTGTTGTCTTTCATTGCTTTTAAAATTTGTAAGTTATGGCCAATTAGGGGTAACCCTAATGAACCGGGTGGAAGCTTTTTGGAGTACCGTTTGTTCCAGGTGGTTAGAAAGACCAAAAGAGGGAGAAATGCAAGAAATAAAGCTAAGAAAGTTGCTGAGTACTCCATGTCTAATAGCCACACAACTAAAGAGGAGGTTCAGTTGTTTGATGTATAAAGATATGTTGAGACGTGTATATATAAGGGTTCTTTGGTTGGTAAAATAATAATGAAATCCTTTTTTTAATTATGTTTATTACCAAATTTAGACTTTGTTTTTTTTTTTTTTTGTAGTGAATTAATTTGAGTGTGGTCCTTCACAAAAATTGGTGTTTGATATTATAATTTCAGTTTCCAAAAGCGTGCTTTGCCATTTATTAGTTTAAAATTACCATGAAAACTCATTAGCATTGTACATGTAAATTTAAAACAATATCTTTTAGCCATACACTATATTTTCAAGTTCTACTATCTTTTTAATTTGAGTAATTTAAGAATAATATTTTCAAGTTCTACTATCTTTTTAATTTGAGTAATTTAAGGATAATTAGCCCGAAATTCCAAAAAATTGGCCCTAAATCACTCGTGCCGTGTATGTGTCTTTTAAAAAATTTATGTTGGTCTCAAGTGGTATAAGGTTAAGAGTGGGGGTGAATTAACCTTATCAAATTTTTCAAACTTTTCTTTAAAAAATGTAAGTCCTTCGAGGAACAGGTAGCTAGAGAGCTTACTGCATTGAATAGGTTGCTGCTTGAGCAGTTACCTCAAGACTTAAAAGAGTTTTAAATGCACAACGGAAATTTATGTGTTTTTCGAATAAAACTTTTATGCAGGATGCTTACAAAAGAGATAGACAGATATAAACAATGAAAGCAGTGAGCATATAGACAAGCAGATTTATAGAGGTTCGAGGGTGGAGTAATCCCTCTACGTCATCTTTACTCCTTCTCAAGGAGGAACTTTGTTAAAGTAAGTTTGATTTACAAAAACTTTGCTAATACAAACTTCACCCTAAATAAAACTGTCAGCTCTATCCACACAGATAGCTGCAGAGTGACCAACTGTTCGACCCATACAGGTTCCTTGACCCACACAGGATCCTTTATCTTCTTTAGAAAGTACAAATACTTAACAGGAATATCCTCTGCTTAAACAACTCCTAAACAATCTATTTTAAGACAAATAAGACTTTTCTCAACAATCGAATGCAGCAAGCTCTTTGAACTTCAGAATATCGAAAGGTAACTGGCTTGCTGCTTGATAGATTGAGTGACTGAACTAGTAAGCTTGAGATATGTTGAATCTTGAATGATAGCCTCGTGAGATGAATGTTTCAGTTATCTCTCCAGGTGCACTCAATCTCTTATTTATAGAGTTCTGAAAAATCTGCCCGTTGAAAAGACAGTTTCTTCGTGGTGAGGTGTCATGCAGCTATTGGATCGTACAAGATCTTCTGACACTGTTTCTACTGCATCCCTTACCTCTGCACTGCCGCGCCCGTCTTACTGTGCATTGTTCAGTACTCAATCCTTGTCTTTTTCAGACGGCATTCCCTAATTGGCTTGAACTTGAGTGTCTCTTTCGGCTCTTCAGAATGCATTAACTTTGATGTATTTGGGAGTTGACTTGCTGTTTTTCATTCTGATGAGACCAGCTTCCTCTGATTTGAGATGCCTAAGCTAGCTCCCAGCGTCCTTCCATACTTAGGTAAATTTCTTACTTGAGAACGCAGTATCTGACTTCATGCAGGTAACAGTGACTTGGTGCAGGCTCCTTCAAGTATCTTCATTCTCTTCCAGCATCCTTGCCTTAACTAAACTTTTACATATGAAAATCTAACCAGATTGCTAACACCTATCTATTACATGTTTTGTCTCATTAAAATCTATTATAATATCATCCTATTAATTTTCTCCTTTTTGATGATGACAAAACTCCTCAAGAGGATCAAAGACTCACTTTTCATTTTATAAAAGAACATAATGCAGGAAATCAGAACCAGTCATAAGCATTCATTATGTTCCACTACAAGAAAATTGTCCGATAGTGGCGGATTTTAGTGACGGAAATATTCCGTCAAAAATTTGTTATGGAATAGTGACAGAAAAGATTTTGTGACAGACTTGTGACGGAATAATCCGCCACTACATAAATTCCTATTTTAAAAAAATTATAAATTTGGATATTTTTCTTAGTGACGAAATTTTCCGTCACAATTATGTAGTGACGGATTATTCCGTCACAAAATAGTGACAGATATAAATCCGTCACTATTTTGTGACGGAATAAACCGTCACTAAATGAATTTCTATTTTAAAAAATAATAAATTCGGATTTTTTTCTTAGTGACGGAATTTTCCGTCACAATTATGTAGTGACGGATTATTCCGTCACAACATAGTGACGGATTTAAATCCGTCACTATTTTGTGACGGAATAATCCGTCACTAAATGAATTCCTATTTAAAAATAATTATAAATTCGGATATTTTCTTAGTGACGGAATTTTCCGTCACAATTATTTTGTGACGGATTAATCCGTCACTAAATAATTGTGACGGATTTAAATCCGTCACTATTTAGTGACGGAATAATCCGTCACTAAATGAATTCTATTTAAAAAAAATAATAAATTCGGATTTATTTCTTAGTGACGGAATTTTCCGTCACAATTATGTAGTGGGATTATTCCGTCACAAAATAGTGACGGATTAAAATCCGTCACTATTTTGTGACGGAATAATCCGTCACTAAATGAATTTCTATTTAAAAAAAATAATAAATTTGAATTTTTTTCTTAGTGACGGAATTTTCCGTCACAATTATGTAGTGACGGATTATTCCGTCACAAAATAGTGATGGATATAAATCCGTCACTATAAAAGAAATATTATATAAAAGAAATACATGTATAATATTATTACATAAAGTAACAATGGCCTAGTGGTTAAACTACCACGACATGGCTGACATGTCATCATCATCATGCCACGTCAATATACAGATTTTAATGACGGAATTTTTCGTCACAAAGTTAGTGACGGATAATTTCCGTCACAATATTCCTCAGCATCATGCCACGTCAATATATAGATTTTAATGACGGGATTTTCCGTCACAAAATTTAACGACGGAATAAAATCCGTCACTAAAATTTAGTGACAGCTCTTTTTGACAGAAATTTTCCATCACAAATCCGTCACAAATACATGTTAGTGACAGAATTTTTGATTTTAGTGACGGATTTTTCCGTCACTCTTTAAATTTTCTTGTAGTGTTCACAAGAAGTGAGCTTTCAAGATACAAAACCTTAATGTATTTCATTGATGAAATATCAACAATAATACATATCACAGAAAATATGAATAAAAAAAACATACAAAGATAAACAAGAATACAACAGAGAAGATATAAAGAGCAAGCTCTCTTCAACCAACTGGCTCTCTTATTCTTTTCATACCTTGAGTCTTTCCACCAGTTGATTATAGACTCTTGATAGCTCGGCTCTAGCAGCTTCCTTACCTCCTCATCTTCTTCAATTCTCAGCCAGAAGTCTTCACAGAAAAGTATGAACTCCTTTCCAAGTCTCCGCTTCAGCTTGATTTGGATTGGAAGTCCTCCATTCTTAGCAAGATCCAGGAATCTCTCCAGGACTTCTCTGTTGGTGCGGTATCCTTTAAACAGAGCAGATTCCTTGTAGAGGGTTGTGAAATACTTTATCAGCTCCATCCTTTTGAAGACTTATATCTGGAAGAATGATGGATTGGTGTCTGTAGGGAGAGTGAGCTCCGGAATCAATGGAGTGGTAAACCTTTTGCTTCTGGAATCCGGGCTTGCTTCCAGAAAGCTTTTAAGACTCGAGCTGATGGGATTTTACATGTTTTGCTCCAAGAAGACAATATCAGAAAGCTGATATTTTGGATACAGTCTGGAAAGAGCTTTCTCTGTTTACTTTCCAAACACTGTGCTTAAGCTCCCTGCCAAATCAGCTTCAGTCTTCCTTATCTTCTCTCCCCTTCCTTCAGCTCCCTTACTGGCTACTGCCACCATCAACAACATCATCCCTCATTCTGCTTACTACCATCTGCCTGCAGGTAGTAGGATCCTGTTTGCTCTTCTACTGTCCCTCCAACCTCCCTTCCCCCTTTTTGTCATCATCAACTCTCCCAATTGATAAGCTCACCATTGAGTGTATGTCTGATAGGGTGCCAGAATGCTCTCTCAGGATTTGCGATTGGTTGAACTGCTCTTCATTCATGCGGTCTACTGTGGAGATAAGAGCTTTCTGATCAGTTTCCAGAATAATCATCTTCTGCTCCTGCCTGTTCAGTTTTTCCATCACTGTCTTCACAATCTCTATAGTAGTATACTCCTTGGGGGGTTTTTGGGCTTCAATCACCTGACAAAGTCTTGCTAAGGTCATGTTGAGGAAGTCTAGAAAAGATTGAGTCTTGAAGTTGCTGGAGCGAGTTTCGAGTTTCTTGCTCGTCTTTACCAGAGACTTCTCCATCTGTTCTATTGCAGACAAAACTTCATCATTTGTTCTGGCAGCTTCCTTGGCAGCAATAACAGGTACCTGTTGAGAAGAAGATGTAGGGGTTAGAGCTTTGGATTTTTTGGCGCTTGTATCACCCTGTTCACTGGGTGACCCTTCATCACTGTTGGAGGTGCTACTGGATCCTCCATCTCCTGATCCCGCTTCCTTCTTCTCTGAAGCCTCTTTTCCAGCCTCTTTTGTTTCTTCTTTCTTCACAGTCTCCTTATCCTCCTTAACCTCCTTCACAACATCCTTCTTCTTCTCATCCTCTTTATCAGTTTCATTTTTCTTCTTTCCCTTCTTATCTGCCTCCTTATCATCCTCCATTGCATCTGTTATCTCCTGCTCCACGACATCTGCTTCATTTTCTCCTGTCTTGTCCTCCTTAGTAACCATCTCGTCATGGTCCACTTCTTTGACAGGAGCTGCTTCCTCCACTTCCATCGGAGTAGGCTCCTCCACCACTTACACTGCTTCCCCCTAAACCTCTACCTCCATCGGTGTATGACTTGTTGGCTTAGTGGTTTCATCGGTTGCTGCTGTGAGTGGTACCTCTGTTAGTTTCAGAAAGGAGTCGAACGTGGTAGCAGCAGTGAGGGTATCCAACTCTTGTGTCTTGGGAGAGTCAGTTGGAGTAAGGTTACTCTCCTTTATCGGTGTCTGGCTAAGGACCTCTAGTAGTATGATCAGGTCGTTTAGGTAAGAGAACTCTTCTCCATTCTTCTCTGATGGTGAAGGTGACCTCCTACTGATAGGCTCGATCATTAAGGGTGCACAGGAGGAACCTTCACCTGCTTGTGGTTCTCTTACTGACCTTCTCATTCTTGTAGCACTCAGACTCACGTCAGTAGCTTGCTTGATCATCCTTTCCAGAGCCTCATCAGCTCCATACTTCTCTACCTGGGCTTCAGCAAAGCCCACATCATCGCAGACTCTAACCTGGTCAGTAACAGCATCCAGAATTACCTCCTTCCGGTAGAAGTCTGGTTGCTCGATGGGTGTCTTCCTCTTCAGGCTCCTAGGGGAAGACTGAGGTAGCTGCTTAGCAGCCTCATTTTGCTTTCTGGCCTTAAGCTTGGCATCGGCTTCAGCATTCTCCAGGAACTCGGGCCACCTCCTCCTCCTGAGCTGCTTCAGGAACTTCTTCTCCAGAACTTCCTCAAGATCATCTATCATTACCCAGTTCAGAGCTTATTCTTCCCCCGTCTTCCAATCAGCCCACTGGATCAGGTCTTCTCTGGGAAGGTGCCTGTACTGCCACCAAGTGAGGAATTTGTCCATCAGTTTTGCATATTCAGCTCCACCTTAGGAAGACTGATAACATATTCCACCACATCCTCCTCATCCGCCTCTTTTTCTCAAGCTTCTTCAATTTGAGTAGCAGCTTCCCCCTCAGCTGACTGCTCACCCCTTAGTGGAGAATCAATCTCCACTTCCACTGTTGGAGCCTTAGAAGATTGGACAACAGTGTCCTCTGATTCATCATCAGAAACCACCAGCTCCTTCTGCACCTTCTTCTTGTGCTTAATCTTCTTTGGCTCTACAGTTGTCGATGAGGGTTCTTCTATCCTCGAGCTACTTTCTGGTGAAGATGTCACTGTTGGTCCGGTGGACTGCCTTTCTTGTCCCAAAAGCGCCCTTGGAACCCTTAGAAACCTCCCTGGTTACTGGAGATGGCCGAGCAGTGATCTTCTTGGCAAATACCCTACCCGCACTGATGAACTTCCCTTTCTGGATGGGTTTCTCCTGAGATAGATCCATCTTCAGATGTCCCAGAAGAGTTCACCACCAGCCCATAAGTAGGCTTGCCCACCTTCTTCTCCACCACCTTCACCAGCTTGGAGAGCAGATAGCTGGCCCAGTCTACCTTCTCCTTCTTCACTATGACCATCATCATCCTGTATCTGAAGTTGATACATTTATCAAAGGAACCAGAGCGGTTCTCAATGATGTGGTAGCAGATATCATGCAGCATCTCAAACTCAAGAAGGAAGACCTTCTTGATGCAGCTCTTGGACATCCCCTTCGTGTCCGTCTTCCCAATGAACATCCTTCAATAGACCTCTAACTTATCTTTTCCATAAGAAGAGAGATCACTAGCGTCCATTCCCTCGGTGGGAAGAGAAAATACATCCACCAAAAGCTCGGTGCCTACAGTGAGCACTCCTCCCAACTTTGATCGGATCTCTGACCGATCATCAGAGACCCTAGCCCGTCTGTAGAACTTGGCCACCAGGTCCTCTGTGTAGGGGGTCTTGAAAGAAAAGCATAGTTTCAGCAATCCTGAGGAGCGAAGACTCCTGAGGATATTCTTCATCAGGTCCTTGGTGTGTTCCTCCTCCTCCTCCTTTACCATGTTGAGGATGATGTCCTTGTCCATCAACCTACCGTCAACCACTTGGTTTTGTTTGGGTGCCATTTGAGAGAGTGAAATCGAGAGAGAAGAGCAAGATATTAGTGTATGTAAGAGTGTTAGGATTTTCAGAGAACTTGAGAATAAAAGTTGGTGAGTGGAGGAGACGAAGAGATACTCCCTTATATTTGAACTTGGGGGATCTTAGATCGAACGGTCCAGATTTAATTTAGAATTGAAGGGACTCTCAATCCTACGGCTGTAATTTTTGATGCGGTGTCTGCTGATGTGACATTTTGAAATGTTCGAGGCTATTTCTGTAAAAATGGTTGCTGACGCGGGGTAATTATTCTATACTTCACGCGCCCACATATCTGGTTCCTACAAACTGCTTGCTGTAGATTCTGTCCAGTATCTTAGCTTCAGGGATTGTCCAGGGACTTTTAGTAGTAACCTTTAGGTTACTATTTTTTTTTTGACATTTGAAATCTTCATCGTCTGGAGTTCCCCTTAAGTTGTATAACCACATAGATAGGATTATTAGGAATATCTAGCTTAGGTTAATTATACCTAGCTCATTTTTTAGAAATGAAAATCTTGACACAGAGCGATTTAGTAAAAATGTCAGCTAGTTGTAGATCAGTATGAACTTTCTCCAGCGAGATATCTTTCTTCTCGACGTGATCTCTTATGAAATGGTGTCTGATATCGATATGCTTTGTTCTTGAATGAAGGACAGGGTTATGTGTGATTGCTATGGCACTTGTGTTGTCACACAGAATGGGAGTTTACTTTTCAGCAATTCCATAGTCCTTTAGTTACTGTTGGATCCAAAGAATTTGGGCATAGCAGCTTTCTGCAGCAACATATTCTGCTTCGGCAGTTGAGATTGCTATAGAGGTTTACTTCCTGCAGAACCATAATACTAGCTTGTTTCCTAGGAGTTGACAAGTACCATTTTTGCTTTTCCTGTCGATCTTGCAACCTGCAAAATCAGAGTCAGTATAGCCAATAAGCTTAATTCTACATTCCTTAGGATACTATAAACCAACTTCCTGTGTTCCTTTAAGGTATCTGATGATTCTCTTGGCCGCTGTAAGGTGAGATTCCTTGGGTGCAGCTTTATATTTAGCACACATTACTACTGAGAATATTATGTCTGGTCTGCTTGCTGTTAGGTAGAGTAGTGACCCAATGAGTTTTCTATATTTGGTGATATCTACTGCTTTACCATCTCTATCCTTATCCAAGCTTCCTGAAGTCACCATTGGAATGCTTACTGTATTTGCATTTTCTAATCCAAACCTCTTTATCAGCTCCTTGGTGTATTTCATTTGATTGATGAAGGTTCAATTACTTATTTGTTTCACTTGAAGCCCAAGAAAGAAGCTTAGTTCTCCCATAATGCTCATTTCAAACTTGGATTGCATAAGATTTGAGAATATCTTGCACAACTCTTTGTTGGTTGATCCAAAGATGATGTCATCAACATAGATTTGAACTAGTAAGATGTTGTCTTCATCTTAGATTCTGAATAATGTTTTGTCCAATTTTTCCTTCTTAAAGCTGTTGTTAAGCAGATACTTTAATAATGTGTCATACCAGGCTCTAGGTGCCTGTTTAAGTCCATATAGGGCCTTTTTCAATCTAAAGACCATCCCTGCTGGGTTTTCTTCAAATCCAGGAGGTTGCTCCACGTAGACTTCTTCAGCTAGCAAACTGTTCAGAAATGTACTTTTCACGTCCATCTGATATACAATGAGGTTATTGTGAGCTGCATAGGCTAGAAAGATTCTTATAGTTTCCAATCTGGCTACTGGTGCAAAGGTTTCTTTAAAATCTATTCCTTCTTCTTGGCAGTATCCTTTAGCCACCAGTCTTGCTTTGTTTCTGACCACTTGACATTCTTCATCCAATTTATTCTTAAATACCCATTTAGTGCCAATTACACCTTGATGTGTTAGTCTGAAAACTAGGTGCTATACTTGGTTTCTTTCAAAATAATTTAATTCTTCCTGCATGGCTTGGATCCAGTTGGTGTCTGCAAGTGCTTCCTCTATACAACTTGGTTCAATTTGAGAGATGAAACACGCAAACATGGCTTCATGGGGGTTGGTTCTTCTTGTTCTCACCCCAGATGTGGAATCTCCTATGATTTGGTCTCTTGGGTGATTCCTTAGCCATTTTCTCCTCGATTCTTCAGCTTGCTGCTCATTTTGTTCTTCAACAGGTTACTCTGGATCATGCTGTTGATGTGTGTTGGCTGATTGGCTTGGGTTTGATTGAATATCCAACATAATCTCCAGCTGTATCCCATCTGGATGATGTACCTCCTCTTGAATAATAGGTTCTTGTTGTTCTGTTGTAGATGCCTGGTTGTTCATAGGTTCCTTCTCTGTTCTAGGTTGCTATGTAGGGGTAGGTTGCTGATTGTGATTTGGGAGGTTTTTTTTCCATATTTTGGAGATTTGGTAACTGCGCATCAATATATTCAACACAAGTGTTGGTGATGCGAGTTTTCCCAAAGTTTTGATTGAGCTTATCTATATCAGCCTTTGTGCAGTGTGGCTCATCAAAAACCACATGCACTGATTCTTCCACAACAAGTGTTCTCTTGTTGAAGATTCTGAAGGCTTTGCTTACCAAGGAGTATCCTAAGAACACTCATTCGTTTGACTTAGAGTCGAACACCTTCACGTAATCCTTTCCATTGTTCAGCACGTAGCATCTGCAATAAAAAATGTGAAGATAATCAATGTTTGGTGTATAGTCATACCATAATTCATAAGGAGTTTTATTTAGATCTTTGTTGATAAGACATCTATTTTGAGTGTAGCATGCCGTGTTGATCGCTTCGGCCCAAAGTCTCTTTGGTAGCATAGCTTCGACTAGCATGGTCCTTGCAGCTTCCTTAAGGGTTCTGTTTTTCCTTTCTGCAACTCCATTTTGTTGAGGTGTCCTTGCTGCTGAGTATTCGTGCTTGCTCCATTGTCTGAGCAGTATCATTTGATAAATTTATTTGTGAACTCGATCCCTCTGTCTGTTCTGATTTTCACCACACTCAGGTTTTTCTCTGTTTGGAGCTTCTTCAAGAACTCCGGTAACTTTCGTGGGTATCTGATTTCTTGGTCAGGAACAGGATCCATGCGAATCTTGAGAATTCATCAACCACTACTAGGGTATACTTCTTTCCACTCATACTTACTGGTTCCACTAATCCGAATAGGTCCATATGGAGTAGTTCCAGTATCCTTTCGGTTGATCTTTGAACCTTGTTCTTGAAGGAGCTTTTGGTTTGTTTTCCCTTTTGGCATGCTTCACACTGACTTTCTTTCTTATATACCACGTTAGGTAGCCCTCTGACTAACCCTTTCCTTGCGAGCTTGTTGATCGATTTGAAGTTTAGATGACTCATCCTTTTATGCCATAACCAGCTAGTTTCTGATGATCCTTTTGTTATGAAGCAGGTAGCTGTGGTCACTAAGCTCCAGTCAGTTATGTAGATGTTTCCTTTTCTGGTTCCAGTTAACTTGACTTCCTTGGTTTTATTATCTCTGATTAGACATTTGTTGTGATTGAATTCCACTGAATATCCTTTGTCACAAAATTGGCTGACGCTGAGCAGATTGTATTTTAGCCCTTTCACATATGAAACTTCATTTATGTGTGTGTTTCCTTTGATGAGATCTCCAATTCCCTTAGTGCTTTCTTTGGAGTCATCTTCGAAGATGACTTTTGGTCCTCTACATGGTTGAAGATCTTTTAGGACTTCCTTGTTTCCAGTCATATGTCTTGAGCAACCATTGTTAATATATCAAACTTCCTTACCGCTTCCTGGCACAGATACCTGTAAAATAAAGATCACTGGTTCTTAGGTACTCATACATGTACGAGTCCTTCCTTGTTAGTTCTTTTGGGAATCCAAACTTGTCTCACAACAATTGATTTGTTGAGAACTCTGTTGTTTTTTTTACAAGTAGTATCCTTAGGATATTGTTTTGTGTGTGCAGAGTGTGTAGAACCTCCATTTTTAAAGTGCGGTCTTCCACCATACTTCTCTTGAGCATGAGCTCTTTTAGGTTTAGACATTAATGTCTTAGTATAAGTGGGATAAAAGGTTTTGTGTAGCATCCTCGTAGGTTGCTATTTTTTCTTACTGCTTACAGCAGATTGATTTCGCTGCAGCCAGCTTTTGAAGACATGCTTACTTTCTGTGGATGTGTACATGGGTTTCTTACCCTTGTCTACAACTATTGACCTATCCAAGCTTTCTTTTGAGTTACTAGACAACTTATTTGTCATAGATGTCTCTGCTTGAATGAAAGCAACCGTTTTAGACATGTTTGCTGTTTCTTGAGAAGTTCCAACACGGTATCCTAGGCCAGTTCTATCAAAGGGATTCTTGGCCATCATTAGATGCTTCTTGACATCTTTTGCAGATTTGTTAAAGATCCTGATTGTTGCTTGGAGACTGCACTTCTCATCCTCAAGCTTAACGATCGTCAGATTGAGCTTCGACACTTCTTCTTGGAGGTTACTGCATTTTGAGTTACTGAACTCATATGCAGATAACTCTTCAGTTAACTGTTTGTTCTTCCCCCTGAGCATCTCATTTTTAATTTTTAGCTCTTCATGGATTGAGTTTATCTGCTCGAAATCGCTCATGATTTGTCTTAGGGAGAGGTTTTTGTTCAGCTTTTCCTCTTCCGGTGAGGGACTGGGTTGGAACATTACCTCATTGTCTTCGTTGTTCTCTATTTCATATACCATAAGACAAATGAGTGCTTCGTCCTCTGATGAAGATGAGTCACTATCACTGTCTGAGGAATCTGCTGAGGTTCCTTTGATATTTCCTTTCCTTTTTCCATCTTGCTGAGGAAGACTTTGATTTTTCTTCTCTCCTCCATTCATTTTTCCTTTCTCTAAAATGATTCTTCTTCGGGATATCGATTGACCTTAGGGTGCGGATATTCTCTGGCATAGTATCCTGGTTTTTGGCAGTTGTAGCACAGGTCGGAGGTGTCGGGATTAGGGTGTTGGAAATTGGAAGGTTGAGGGGTTGGTTGATTCTTCTTAAAGTCACTCCTCCTGTTATATCTGATAAATTTTTTGAAGTTTCTCAGAAGGAGGGCCATTTTCTCGTTAGTGCTTTCTGCAGGTAGCTCTATTTGCTTACTGTAGATAGTGCAAGTATCTCTCACGTCTCTTGCTGTTAGGGCAATTACCTTTGTGCTTAATTCTTTTGCCTCATTCTTTCTTCTATTGATGTCGTATTCGAAGACTTTCAAATCTGAGAAAAGATCAAACGTACTCATTGATTTCAGGTTCATGAAAACTCTCATGACCGTTGTCTTGTTGTCCCATTCTGCAAGTAAGGCCCTCAGCACCTTCATATTCTTTTCTTTCTGAGTATAGAATTTATCCAAGGACTCTGACTCATTGACAATGATTGTGAATATTAAGTCCATCTGCTCCAAGGTCTCTTCAGGAAACATTTCGAATAACTCAAATTTTTGAGTTGCGGTTGATATTTTGTTTTTCTTGGTAAGCTCCATTCCCTCGTGAATTTGTTCGAGCTTGTTCCATATGTCTATGGCCGTTTTGCAGGTCTTAACCTTGCTGAAGCTACCTTTGTCTAGTGTGACAAATAGGGCATTTTTGGTCACATTATCCAGGTTTGCTCGTCTCCTATCGTCAGCTGTCCATTCCTCTCTTGGTTTATCAATGACTGCTTGATGAGGAATGACTGTAGCATCACCTGTATCTGCAGCTCTTGCAAAGATAGGATTGGCTTTAGTGATCCTCGGGGGTCCGTCTATAATGACCATCCACATTTCACCGTGCATGGCTGACAGATGTGCCTACATTCTAATCTTCCAGTCATCATATCCTTCAATATAAAATATAGGCAATTTATACGTATCCATGATGCAAAAAGGTTGATGAATGCGAGATTTTGAAAAATGGGGATCAGGGATTGACCAGATAGATTGGGTTTTTAATCCAACCTGCTGTGATACCACTTATTGGTCCTAAGTGGTATAAGATTAAGAGGGGAGGTGAATTAACCTTATCAATTTTTTCAAACTTTTCCTCCAAAAATGTAAGTCCTTCGAGGAGTAGGTAGCTAGAGAGCTTACTGCACTGGATAGGTTGCTGCTTGAGTAGTTACCTCAGGACTTAAAAGAGTTTTAAATACACAGCGTAAATTTATGTGTTTTTCGAATAAAGCTTTTATGCAGGATGCTTACAGAAGAGATAGACAAATATAAACAATGAAAGCAGTAAGCATACAGACAACAAGATTTATAGGGGTTCCAGGGTAAAATAATTCCTCTATGTCCTCTCAACTCCTTCTCAAGGAGGAACTTTGTTAAAGTAAGTTTGATTTACAAAGATTATGCTAATACAAACTTCACCTTAAACAAAACTATCAGCTCTATCCACACGGGTAGCTGCACAGTGACCAACTATTCGACCCACATAGGATCTCCACACAAGTTCCTTAACCCACACAGGATCCTTTCTATTTTTCAGAGAGTATAAATACTTAGCAGGAATATCCTCTACCTAAGAAACTCCTAAACAATCTATTTTAAGACAAATAAGACTTTTCTCAACGATCGAATGCAACAAGCTCTTTGAATTTCAGAATATCAAAATGTAGTTGGCTTGTTGTTTGATAGATTGAGTGACTGAACTAGTAAGCTTGAGATATGTTGAATCTTGAATGATAGCCTCATGAGATGAATGTTTCAGTTATCTCTCCAGGTGCACTCAATCTCCTATTTATAGAGTTCTGAAAAATTTGCCCGTTGAATAGGCAGTTTCTTCGTGGTGAGGTGTCATGCAGCTATTGGATCGTACAAGATCTTCTGACACTGTTTCTGATGCATCCCTTACGTCTGCACTGCGGCATCCGCCTTACTGTGCACTGTTCAGTACTCAGTCCTTGTCTTTTTCAGATGGCATTCCCTAATTGGCTTGAACTTGAGTGTCTCTACCGGTTCTTCAGAATGCAGTAACTTTGATGTATCTGGGAGTTGACTTGTTACTCTTCCTTCTGATGAGACCAGCTTCCTCTGATTTGAGATGCCTAAGCTAGCTCCTAGCGTCCTTCCAGACTTAGATAAATTTCTTACTTGAGGACGCAGTACCTGTCATCATGCAGGTAGTAGTGACTTGGTGCAGGGTCCTTCCAGTATCTTCATCCTCTTCCAGCATCCTTGCTTTAGCTAAACTTTTACATATGGAAATCTAACCAGATTGCTAAGACCTATCTATTACATATTTTGTCTCATTAAAATCTATTACAATATCATCCTATCAATTTAAATTAATTCTCACTCAAATCGAGCTTTAATCGACTTGAATTTGGTAAATTATTTTTGATCTTTGTTTTGGTTTAAGAAGATTAGTGTTTTGGTTTATAAAACAATTATTTTGGTTCAATTTCGAGAAATATCAAAATTTGGGTGAGTTTGAGGGTGGTTACAACGGTGGAGAGATGACAATTATGATAGAGCTTTCTCAAACCTTAAACAAAAAATATATTTTCTACACCAAAATACTCATTTCTTCAAGTCCTAGCCAAACCCCTAATCAATTTGACTTAAACTTGATTTGTGTGAGAATCAACTCAAATTTTCAAAGAAAGTCTCTTCCATCCTGCCCATGTAATTTAGGCCGAAAATTTAAAATTTCGGGCTAATTGTCCTAAACCATCCAATTAAAAAGATAATGTCCCAACGACGGGCCCGAAAGGATAGTGTTCTTAATTAGTGAATGACCAAAACATAGTATCTGAAATTTGAGGAAAAAAGATTTTTTAAATCCTATAACTTAGGCCATATCCAGGAAATTACCTGTAAGTTTGATATGTCTAATTTTAGTCCTGCATGTATAATAAAATGTCGAATTTAAGGACTTATGCTATCGCAGACCAATTAAGTCGCCGGATTTTAGCACGAGAGAGGCACACGCTCAATTTAATTAAAGATTTCCAATCAAGTAACTAATGTTGCATTTTTATCATACTTGAATTTTCACCTATAATAATATAGTTTTTTTTTCCAATTCTCAATATTACACATCAGCTCTTTTTTGGGAGATTTACTCGCTAGAATTGGGGGTTTCACTTTATTATTATTGTTGGTCCCAAGTGGTATAAGGTTGTGGGGTTGAATTCATCTTATCAAATTTTGCAAACTATTCTCCAAAATAATATAAGCCCTTGATTGGCAGGTAGCTTAGAGAGCTTACTGCATAGATGAGGTTACTGTTTGAGCAGTGATCTTAGGACTTTAAACAAAGTTTTAAAGGCACAACGAAAATTACAACTTTTCTGAAATAAGTATGAATGCATAATGCAATGCTTTGACAAGTATGAAGAGATAGTAATATAAAGCTATAAGCACACAATCAGATATATAGATGTTCGAGGGTGGAGTAATCTCTCTACGTCATCTCTACTTCTTCTCAAAAGAGGATCTTTGTTAAAGTAAGCTTGATTTACAAAGACCCCGCTAACACAAACTCTACTTATAGCAAAACTGTCAGCTCTATCCACACATGTAGCTGCACAGTAACCAAACATAACGACCCACAAATGATCTCTACACAGGTTCCCAACCTAAATATGACCCTTTCTCTTTTAATAAAGAGATCTAATACTTAGTAGGAACAACTTCTGCCAAGCAACTCCTAAAACAATTTATGTAAAAAGATAAAGATTTGTTCAATGATTGAGGACAGCAAGCTCCTTGATCTTCAGAGAATAGAAAGTAACTGACTTGCTGCTTAATAGATTGAGTGACTGAAACGCGTATGCTTGAGAGATTGGAAACTTGAGAGTTAGCTCGTGAGATGATAGTTTCAGTAGTTGTTCCAGATGCACTCATCTTCTATTTATAAACTTTGAGGAATCTACCCGTTGAGAAAGCAGTTTTTTCATTGTGAGGTGTCATGCTCTGATTGGCTCGTACGTGATCTTCTGACACCTTTACTGTCGCCCATTCTTACCCTACTTTGTGCCTCCCTCACCCTACAGCGCCTTGTACTTTGTCCTTGATTTTTCCATATGACACTTCCTAATTGGTTTGAACTTGATAGGATAAATTGTAATAGATTTTGATGAGACAAAACGTGTAATAGATTAGAAGCATTAGCTATCTGGATAGGTTTTCATATATAAAATAGCTAAGACAAGGATGCTGGAAAGAGATGAAGATTCTGTAAAGGAACCTACACCAAGTCCCTGCTACCTGCATACGATCATACTGCTGTAAGAATCAGTATTCAAGTATCAAAAGATGCTGGGAGAAACCTGAAGATGAAGCTGACTCATTTGCTCAAAGAGAAAACTCCTAGATACATCAAAGTCAGTGCATTCTGACTAGCCGGTAGAGACACTCCAGTCCCAGCTAATCAGTGAATGCCATTTGGAAAAAACAGCAAGGACAGAGTACAACAGACTGCAGATTAAGGTCGTGCAGTAAAAGGACAAGACAGACGCAGAATAGAAAAGAAGGCATTGCAGAACAAGTGTCAGAAGATCAGCAGAACCTATCAGAGCAAGACACCTCACCAGTGAAGAACTGTCTTCTCAACGGGCAGAATTCTCACTGATGCCTATAAATAGAAGATTGAGTGCACTTGAAAAAGTGACAATCGAAATTTGAAAATGTCCTACGCGAAGCAGTTTATCAACAAGCTCTAAACCTTCAAATCTATGTCACGCAGTCTAAGCAGCAGCAAGCCAGCTACCTTGTGGAATTTAGAAGATAAAGGAGCTTGCTGCATTTAACCGTTGAAGAATTCTATATCTTATTCAAACTGTTTTGGAGTCACTTAGGCAGGAGTGTATTCTGCTAAGTTGTTATTCTCTCTGAAGAAGAGAAAAGATCCTGTGTGGGTCAAGGAACCTGTGTGGAGATCCTGTGTGGGTCGCTTAGTTTGGTCACTGTGCAGCTACCTGTGTCGATAGAACTGACAGTTTTGTGTAGAGTAGAATTTGTATTAGTCGAGTCTATTGTAAATCAAACTTGCTTTAATATAGTTCCTCCTTGAGAAGGAGTAGAGAGGACGTAAATGGATTACTCCACCCTCGAACCTCTATAAGCTTGCTTGCATATTTATTGCTTTATATATCTGTCTGATCTTATAAACATTCTGCATTAAAAGTCAATCTTCGAAAATCACATTATTTCCGCTGTGCATTTTTAACTCTGTCTAAGTCCTGTGGTCACTGTCCGAGCAGTAACCTATCGTGCAGCAAGCTATCTAGCTACCTGTTCATTAATGACTTATTTTTGGAAAAAAGTTAAAATTTGATAAGGTTAATTCACCCCCCTCTTAACCTTATACCACTTGGGACCAACAGAACTCGAGTGTCTCTACTGGCTCTTTAGTGTGCACTAACTTTGATGTATCTGGTAGTTGATCTCTGGTTGTTGCTTTGTCGTCTGATGAAGCTAGCTTCCTTTTGCTTAGGATGCTTTGAGCTAGCTTCCAGTATCCTTCCATACGACAAATTCTTCACTTGAAGATGAAGTCACTTGACTTATGCAGAGAGTAGTGACTAGCGCAGATTCCTTCCAGTATGCAGTATCTTCTCCCTCATCTTCCAGCGTCCTTGCTTTAGTTAGAGCATTTACATAATGAAGCCTAATCAGATTATTAGGACTTAACTTTTACATGTTTTGTCTCATCAAAATCTAATATAAGTTTATCCTATCAATTATAATAATGATAAATATTATTAATGTGGGTCAATTCAAGCGGGTAAATTCCCCCAAAAACAAGAGTTGAAAATACCCAATTAAATTGGTCACGTGCCTCTCACATGCTAAAATCCGACGATTTAAGTGATCGACGATGGCCAGAGTTCTTAAATTGAATATTTTATTATACATATAGAACCAATATTCAACATATCAAACTTAAGGATAATTTTCTTAACAGAACCTAAATTACGAAATTTAAAAAATCTTTTTTCCCGGACATTTGCAAAGTTCCCTAACATAGTCATTTGGAAGTGTCATAAGATTTAGAAAAGGCGGAGCTACCAATAAAATAATTAAAAATTTAGATTTGATGAAAAATGTTTGTTACTTCTTTTGTTTGAAGAAAAAAAATGTTTGTAACTAATTCTACGACATAAATGCATTAAATTCAATAAAATTGACTACCACACCCCCAATAAGCAATAAGACTAATAGTTACCCTCTGACGTTTTTCAAAAAGAAAAAAAAGAAGATAAAAACCTAACTTGAATATAGTTACCAAACCCTAAAATAGGTATGATCTTTTGTCTTTGCCTAAATTTGGGTCCATAAATAAATAGAACACGGATTAAAAAATTCTACTGTTGAAAGAAAATGTATGGAAGCCTACAATGTAAAAATAGCACATAGGGAAAAATTCATGGTAATGAGCAAAAAAACATTATTATTTTAACACAAACTTTTATTCACCAATTACATCATGCACAACATCTATATGCCTGTTTATGTTCTGTATAACATTTCCGCTCGTGTTCATATGCTCCCACGCACTCCAATCTGTTCATGCTCATGTGTTTCTATTCACGCTTGATTATATTTTGACACTACAACAAAATAATTA
Source organism: Scutellaria barbata (assembly GCA_028654395.1). Taxonomy (NCBI): domain Eukaryota; kingdom Viridiplantae; phylum Streptophyta; class Magnoliopsida; order Lamiales; family Lamiaceae; genus Scutellaria; species Scutellaria barbata. Next base: position 3,840,235 of record CM053648.1, read on the forward strand.
TTTTTAATTAGATTTTTTGTGACAAAAAATTTCATTTTTAACTATAATTGTCGTAAAAATTGATATAAATTGACAAAAAATTGTCAGAAAAGCAATCTAAAAACAATTGAAATAACATTTTTGTGAAAACATGATGTTGTTAATGTATTAGCAACAATAATATTATCGCAAAAAAAAAAAAATTTATTTGCAAGAGATGTTTTTAAATAATAATTGAATGACAGAATGTTGTTACAAATATTTTTACTACAACTATCAATGTTGTTTCGATGACATTTTGTTGTCTCTAATAAATTTTTTGTTTTATATATATATATATATATATTGTATGATTATATATTGATGTGATAAAAATTATACATATACCTATGTTATATTTTCAAGTAATAGATTTATGTAGATGAGTAAATTTTTAAAAGGATTGTATATATAGTGCAACTGTGAGACATGAGATCCTTTTTTTTTTTTTTTCTATTATATATAATACCCTTGTGAAACGATACCAAAGGATTTTTTGTTTTGTACTTAACTAAAATAGACCTTTGATGTTATCAATTTAGTGGCACTAGAGAGATTCACTTTTATTATTGTTTTAAGTAGATAGCTTTAGTGGTATGAACTTGTGTCTTTACCTAAATTTAGGTCCATATATAAATAGAACACGATGTTTAAAAAATTCTACTGTTGAAAGAAAATTTATGGAAGAAAGTTATACAAGTATCTCAGGATACGAATATTTAAATGTGTACTTGTTAAGTACAATTAACTAAGTAGAAACTATGCCTCTTTATTAATCACTTTGCATAATTCAAAGCATAGAATAATTAAGTAAATGTAACAGTATAAACTCGTAAAACAGGTAATCAAAGATGTGTGCTAAACATCATCTAGAATAAAATTATTTTATGTACTTATGAAATTATATTAATTAATCAAATGCAAATAATGTAACTAGCAATACTTATACGATGCATTTATCGTTTATATAATTACATACTTACGAATTTATGATAAAAATTTAACAATGTTTGATCTTAATACATCAATCCTTAAACACTAATAAATATATGTATATATTTTAGATTAGTTGAAAATATAGGTCCTCTATTTTTTTAACGGGAAAATTGCAAATGTAGGACATTGACTTCAGACCATTCATTTATGAAGGGTACTAATTTTCAAACCCCGATAATGGAACACTAATTTTTCAATTTTAATAATTTTGGGACAAAAATATTGAAATCATGAATTTTGGGTCAAATTTAGGGGTGGCAATTAGGTCGGGTTAGCGGGTCTGGTTGGACACGACAATAACAATTCTAACACAAACCCGAACACGTACGTTTTCATTTTTTGTCGAAACTCCTTACTTAAACATGACACTAAACTTTCGTTGCTCAACCTGACTTGACCCGTTTGACACAAAAATTATAAATATAATTTTTATTTAATATTTTTTGAATGTTATAACACCTTAAATTAAGAGATCTTCCCAAACTAAGAAATAAGTAATAAAAGTTCACAAAATTACTATTTACAAACAAATATTGCTCAAACAACTATTATTATTTAAACATTAAATGTTTAACTTACAAAACTAACCTTACACATATAATATAAAATTAAAAATAAATATAAACTGCGTTAGCAGGTCAACCCGAACCCAACCCATTATCGTTTCTTGTTAAGCGGGTTTGGGTCAGAAACGTGTTAAACCCGTGGAAGACCAAACACTAACCTGCTATTTTCATGTTATGTTCGTGTCGTGTTATCTTGTCTAGTAAGAAATTACCTCCCCTAGTCAAACTACATGAATTTTGGTCAAAATCACTTAAGCAGAGAACCCAAATTTGATGATTTTGTGTTTTTTTATCCTAAAATCAATCAATTTGAAAAGTTAGTGTCTATATATTGGGACGCAAAAAGTTAATATTTTTCATTGGTAAATGACCTAAAGATAATGTTTTAAATTTATAATTTTCCCATTTTTTATCACAAATTTTAAGTATTCCGAATTTAATTCCGATATCCAACTATCACTTTGTTTCAGTTATGGTCCGACATTCGATTATTGCCAAAGTGGCCATAATTCTTGACCTCAAAATAATTTGTTAGTTTGAAAATTCAGAGTAATTCTCAAAATAATTCTTTTTGATTTTCTAAATCTAATATTTCCTATTTTTTGTGATATATATATCAAAAAAAATTCAACTGTAGATAAGATTTTGAAAAAAGAAATCACAAAAACACAATTTTATATAATACTATATTTTAATGAAAAATGAAACGTATTTAGTACGATTTTCTTTAAATATACTTATAATATATCCTTGGAAAACTCTTTAAATCTGTATTAATATGACACTAAGTTTAGTTAAAGGTTCAATGTATTCAATAGTTTAGAAGAAAATAATGAAAACTTGTAAAAAATGAATTATGAAGAGTTACGAATGTAGAGATTCTTACATTTTATAACGAAAAAAAAAAAATTGAATTATTTTACTGTCCTTAGTTTTAACATTTGTAGGGTTATTATAGGCAGAAACACAGAAACTGACTGAAAATAAGATACTTTTATAATAAAATTAGATTAGATATTAGATAATCCTTTCCTAATAGGATCTGGTAATCCTATTATAGAGTTTGGTAAGCATATTAACCTTAGTTAAACACTGGATAAATTAATTAACGTCATTTCCTGTTAGCATCAGGTAGCCAATAATTTCATTGAAATTTAATGGGTTATTTACAAAACGAATTTTATGTTTCTAAATTTGCAAATCCTTATTTATATTTCATATCAACTACATACATTTTTATTCACAATTTAAAATAATCAGTTATTCAAATAAAATTATAATATCACTATAAAAATATTTTAACTTACTAAATTATTTTTGATAATCAGTATATATTAAAAAGTGGTAAAAAACATCATTTTCAGATCACATATCTATACAATTAGAAATCATACATATTCAAAGAGTGAGTCTGCTGTCCAATTGATACACATGTATAGAGCTATCGAAATGGGTCGGCGGGGTGAATCGACCCACAACCCACTTTAACCACCTTTTAGTGGGACGGTGCGGGGCGGGCTTTTTATTGAGCGGGCCTTCAAATCCTAACCCAACCCAACCCACCGGTGGGTCGTGGGTTGGGCGGGCCAACCCATTTTTTTTTATTTCATTTTTCTTTTAACCATTAATCCACTATACATAAATACATTCTAATAGTTAACAAAAAATGCAAAGTGTTCGCAAATTAAAATGCAACATTCATTACATAACCATATGTCCATAGTCCATAAATCAAAAATCAAAAAATATAAAACTAAAGAGTCCACAAAATATAAGTGTATGACAAATGAAATATAAATCTCTTAAAAGTTAGACTTCATTAACAATTACATCATCAAAATCATCTTCATTTCCTTGTTCTTCATCAATATTCTCCATGATATTGGTATTTTTAGTATTTTTAATTAATTAAAAAAAATTAAAATAAAAAGTGGGCTAGCCCAACCCGTGCAGGCCCGCCCTAGCCCGCGGCCCGCCCAAGCCCGCCCCGCCTCAGCCCGCGGCTCAAATGGGCCAGCCCGTTTAGGTCCGCTTTTTTACGGGTTTCGAAATATCCGGCCCAACCCACCTTTTATATATGGCGGGGCGGGCTGGCCCAACGGGCCTAACCCGTTTTGACACCTCTACACATCTAATTCGGGTCGATCCAAGTTAACTTTAATCTGCGTGTTTTTTTTTTTGCTTCAGGTCAAAACTGTTATGTTATAAATGTGTGACATTTATGTTGCATTGTTGTGACCTTTATGTACTGTAACGTAAAAAAAAAAGGAAGAATTTCAGCAAAATTTGTATATAAATACCTTTATGTGATACCTTTTGTATATTCATGTGATTTTTATGTACAAATATCCATACTTGTGACCTTTAAGTACAAATATTCATACCTTTAAAAGAAAATATCACATTAATACAATATAAATGTCACATATTTATAATATAAATGTCAATACATAAAATCAAAAGAAGAAAAGGCAAAACTCGCAAATCTGATTGGGTCGACCTGAATTACATGGATTTTAAATCAATGCACCTGCCTGCATACTGTACATTTTCAAGTGCGATATATTGTTTGCTGCATCATGGTTTATGCATCCTATGTCTTTACCCAAATTTAGGTAGAAAGATAAAAGCTGATAACCTATAACAGGGTTTGGTAACCATATCAGTTAAACATTGGACAAATGTCATTTCCTTTAATTAGCATTAATATATGGTAACCAATTAGTTTCATCAAAATTTAATGAGGTCATTTGCAAAACATAAAAAAATAAAAATCATGAACTTATATATACACACACATTCATATACCCACATATTCACATCAAAAATTGAAGAACATGGAACTATCTGTTTATTTAGCCTTTCTTGCATTTCTCCCACTTTTGATATTCGTAACTAAATTAAAAAACCGGTCTTCTAAAAAGCTTCCACCTGGTTCATTGGGATTACCCATAATTGGGCAAACCTTTGAAATTTCAAAAGCCATCAAAGCCAACAAACTTGAAGTATGGCTCCAAGAAAGAATCAAAAAATATGGCCCCATTTCAAAGTTTCACTATTTAGGAAATCCAACAGTATTTCTGCATGGACTTGCTCTAAATAAATATGTATTCACAGCTGATGAAAAGATGCTTTCGACTAAGCAACCCCCTGCAATTAGGATGCTTGTGGGTGATAGAGTTTTGCACGAATTAAGTGGTGACGATCACAAACGCATGAGGGATGCAATGTCAACATTCTTGAATCCTGAAGCACTAAGACAATATGTGGGGAAGATGGAAGAAGAGATAATAATGCACCTTGACCAACATTGGCATCACAATAAGGAGATCTTGGTACACATGACTTCTTTTAATTAAATTAGGGTGGTCTAACTTTGTTAGACAACCATAACCCACAAAATAGATTGACTTGTTAAAAAATATGATTTATGTTTTGGGTATCTTACAAAATTATATACATGAGAAAATCTCATATAAATATGTGTTTATATTAAAGATTAAAAGGGAAAACTTCATTCGTAGTCCTACTAACTAGAAGTTGTCTATAAGCAAATCTTTTCACTTTAAAACATTGATTTTAATCATATAATTCCAAAATTTGTCCGATTTCAGTCATGTGTTTGCAGAAATATATGATAAGAGGACGTGATACCATTTTGCTGACTTTAGATGTATAAATTGTTAAGTAAAAAAAAGTATCGATAATAATTTTTCAATTCAAGAAAATGGTGTCACGTAATATAAGTAGCTGGAATTCCCCAAGTATATGAGTATGTGCGAGTTGCGTGCCATCTCTGATAGATTTTGTACATTTCAGCTGTGTAAAAAGGCATAAATTGGACAATTTTTAAGTAACAGTACTAAAATTGATATTTTAAAGTTCAACACAATTATTTTCGGATATGGTCTAGTTAACATGACTACAAAAAATCCACTTAGCAGATATTGATGCTATTGATCTTTGTCTTTGAAGGTGATGCCCCTTATGAAGACACTGACTTTCAACATGATTTCTACTCTTATATTTGGAATTGAAAGGGGGAGAAGAAGAGAGGAGCTTAAACAACTATTTGCAAGACTGGCTGAGGGATACCTGGAGATTCCGTTAAACTTGCCTTTTACACGCTTCAACAGAAGCCTAAATGCAAGTTCCAAAGCCAGAGGCATTATTATGGACCTCATAAATGAAAAGAAAGAAAAAGTGGAAAAACAAGACATCCCAGATCGCCCTGATCTAATCACTAGCTTGCTAAGAATGCGTAATGGGCCGGGTTCCAACTTACTACATCATCAAGAAATCGTGGACAATTGTATTGGTCTCATGCTTGCTGGCCACGACACGACCTCCATCCTGCTTTCTTGCATCATCAAAATCTTAGCCGAGAATCCTCGTGTTTATGAAACTGTCCTTAGAGGTAAAATATATGATCGTTTTTCTGTCTTTCTAAATATAATTTGGCATTTAGGGGAGTGAATCTTCGATTGTTGATGCAGAACAAGAGGAGATTGCAAAGGGGAAGGCATCCGGGGAGCTTCTCAATTGGGATGATTTGAATAAAATGAAATACACATGGAAAGTTGCGACAGAGACATTGAGAATATATCAACCAGCAACGTTGAGCTTTAGGACGGTCCTCCAAGATATTGAAATTGGAGGATTCACTATCCCTAAGGGTTGGAAGGTAATTAAGCTAATTAATTCATCTTTTAATTATGGTCCTTAAGTTCTGTGGTACCTTTCCCATGTGATCAAAATTGGCATATATAATCAGTACTCTCACTTCCAAAACTTAACAGGCCATCAATTGGGACCATATAATTCTTAATAGAAATTTATGAAATCCAAAATAACCAAATATATTCTAAAACTTCTTTAGCAACTTCTAAAAATCTTTGACTGATACACTCGGTAACTAGTGAAAGAAAAAACCAAAACTCTATTCCGTTGGTAGAAACGTTAGTGATAGAAAATTCCGAAATTTTTATTGACGAGTATAATATCGACAAATTTTTTCTGTCAGTAATTGTTTACAGACAGAAAATTCAAGGATACAGACGAAAAAAACCATCGGTAAAAGTTTAACTTTTTGTAGTGAAGAGAGAAAAAAAAAACCGAAGCGTGGGAATTAAAAATTGAATTGTTTATAATAAAATCAAATATAAGTAAATAAAATATGTGGTGCATGTTTGTCAAAAAATGGCATGTAGGTGTTGTGGACAGGAAGCACTACACATCTAGATAACTCCATATACCCAGATCCATATAAGTTCGACCCATCACGTTATGAAAAACAAGGAGCAACTCCACCATACAGCTTTCTGGCATTCGGTGGAGGAAGAAGAATGTGCCCTGGAAATGAATTTGCAAGAATCGAAACTTTAATCATGATCCATCACTTGGTAACTCGATTCCAGTGGAAGCTTTCTTTAAAAGAGAATACCTACAGTAGAGATCCTATGCCAGTTTTCATTGAAGGGTTACCTATGCAGATTAAGATCAAGAAGCCACATGATCATGAATAATGCAATATAAATACTTTTAGTGGATGGCTACGTACATGAATAAGGTAGTTTTGTTACAAGCACAAGTGTGCAGATGATCACTGGTGAAATTAGTCAAATAGGCCGCCTACGCAAGAGCACGAATATTATTAAAAATAATCCATGTAATCCATACATGTTATGCAGTATTTTACTAATTTCAAGCTATGGACCACAACGCTTATATATATGTTTGTTATACCTACAACAATGTATTTTCTCTTTTGCTTCTCACTTGTAGAATTGAAGAAAAATGCAAGAACGTTCTACTTTATTTTTCTCATGATATATAGAAGCTAAATCTGATTGTTTATTAATTTTTTTCACGTTATGAAAGAAACTCCCTGAATAGGAAAAAGAATATGAGTTTAACCCCTCCACGTCTCAACCTCTTCACCGCCGCGCGCTTCGCTGACGTGCTCCCTTCATTCCCGATCTCCGGCGAGAATCGTAGTCTCTCTCCGCTCTCACAACTTCCCATCTCTGACCAACGTAACCCCGACCATTGCTGACCAAAGATGAAAATCAAAGGTGGAAGCAGAGAGGAGAACTTGAGGGAAGCTGGTGGCGCCGCCGATTCTGCAAAGCAATGCCCTTTGAAGACTTATTTTTTATCTTCTTTTTAGTTCTCTTTCTATTTTTTGATTATTGATTTTTTTAATTCTTTTTCCATTTTTAGGGTACTCTTATTTTTTAATTTTTTTGAATTCTTTTTCCATTATTTAATTATTTTTTAATTGAAAAAAATAAAATTAGAAATTAAAAGTCAAATCAGCAAATTGAATCCAAAAAATCCAAAATTAAGGGCTCACACACGATACTGCCCAATTGATTAATTCGGATTGAAATTGGACAAAATTCACAAAACCTAAAAAATTAAAAACATAAATTACCAATCCGAAATCTTAAAGTCTAAAATTGCCAGATTCCGTAATTTACTGAATAATTTAAATAATAAACTCACATAATATATGTAAATCATGAAAAAAGTATATAACTAAGATGAGCACTCTAGCATGTACTACAAGAAAAATGCACAACCACAAAGGTTAATGATATTACCCGTAAAAGGAAAATGTGTCTTTCTAATCAATAATCATGATAAAATATTTTTTTTAAATGACTTGAATGCCTTGGAGCTAGCTTCATGATCTAACATTTAGAGTAAACACATATGTAATATGACTTTAGAGTATTCCATTTTTCATAGTATTTAAATGAAAATAGATAGGTTTGAGTCATTGAATAGTTCGAAAATGATCAAATAAAAGACAACTCAAGACCTTACTACATGTTATAGGAAATAATTGTTGTAAGCTGCACAAACAAGAACTTACTGTATGTTGTGGTGTAAGCTTAAGATGTATGTCACAAAAATTACAACAAATTGAAGGACATAGATGTTGTACGATAACCATAGAACAAACATATGTTGTACGAGAACTCAAGACTACATAATAAATTGGATACAACAACGTTAAAATTTACTGTAAGGAAGATGTTACAGTAAGACTTCGTACAATTGCTACAAGAACAATACACACTACAAGATTGCAATCAAGCATGCAGTGGTTGACAAATGTACGAGGAATATAACATCAAGTATAAGTTGTCTCTCTGATTTGGATAGAGCCACTAGAGCGAAAGCTATAAAATGAGGTTGAGAGTCAATCTCTAAGTGAGAAATGGGCATGTGTGCTGTAGAAATCCACAGTTTTTGTTATATATCAAGCAGTCCCCAAAGCTAAACTGTAAAAAGCTTTAAGTTGTCTCCCTAATTTGGATAGAGCCATTAGAGAGAAAGCTATAAAATGAAGTTGAAAGTCAATCTCTAAGTGACAAATGGACATGCGTGCTGTAGAAATCCACAGATTTTGTTATATATCAAGCAATCCCCAAAACTAAACTGTAAAAAGCTTTAAATGAAGGTTGTACAAATCAATACGTGAATTAAATGCCAAGTTTTGTCTCTCTTCAATGATAAAACTTAAACACTATAAATAGAGGAAGAGGAGCACTAAGACGCTACTAATACTAAAACATTTAGAGATGAAAAATCTAAATCTCAGCCACTCAACCTCAACCTATAAAAGATCTAAAACTTCAAGTCTACAAAGTGCTTCAATAGTTGAAGAAATCAAGAATATCGATCTTTAATACTTTGAGAGGTTATTTTAGAAGTCCTTAGCTGAAAGAAATAAGATTTCTCGTAAATATCCTATGCGGATAGAGAGATCTTGTGTGGATCAGGGTCTAAGTAGCTTGAGCAACCTGTGTGGAAGCTAGCTTCTATAGGTATGTTAGAATTGAGTTTGTAATAGTTGTAGCACTACAAGAAATTTGGGTTACAACAACTCCCAAAAGACAACCTTTTTTATGAATTTGTGTTGTCTTTTGTAAATTTACAACCCTTTTTCTGAAAAGCGTTGTCTTTTTTCAAAAAATTCGCTCAACAACAACGTAAATATTGGAAACGACAAAGCTTTTTTTGTAGGGTTGTTAAATGGCGTTTTTTTAAAAACGACAATGCTTTTGTGCAACGCTTTTTCAAAGGGTTGTCGTATAGAGAATTTTTTTCTCACAAAAACAACCCTTTTATGCAACGCTTTTATGCGTTGTCGTTTCTTAGTATTTTTTTGCCAATAGACAACCCATTATGCAACCCTTTTTTTGTGTTGCATGTGTTAATTATAAAATAATTGTTTTTTAATTTACTTAAATTTAATAAATTTAATTAATTTATAATGTTATCTTATATTATATTATTTGCATTAATATTATCTTATATGAACAAACTCATAATTTTAAAAAATACTACCTCCGTCCCACAACACTTTGCACACCTTTAGTGTAATTAGGTGTGCAAAGTGTTGTGGGACGGAGGGAGTAATATTTTTATAAAATACTATTTTGAATTAATTAAGAAACTACACCTAAAATATTACTCTCACCCTTTTATATAATAATACAAAATTGATATATTATTTTAAAACATAATTCGAAAATTGTGTTTTATAATTCATAATTCATAAATTATATTATGAATGTTTTTCAAAAAAAAAATAAAGATAAAATTATTGTGTTTTAAAATTAATACAAAAAACATAAAAAAAAGAGATATATATATATATCATATCAATTAATTAAGAATATATAAAAAATTTAAATTAACTAATTGAACATAAATTATTTTATAACAATATATATGTATATATATTTATATATATATATATATATAACAAAAATTATATATTATTATTTTAGAAAATAAAGATAAAATGAGTTTGGTTTTAATTTGAACCAAAAATTATTTTACAACAAAAAAACGATACATATATTAATTTGAAAACTATAAAAAATTGTATTACATAATAATATAAAAATTATATATTATTATTTTAGAAAATAAAAATAAAATGAGTTTGGTTTTATTTGAACCAAAAATTATTTTAGAAAAAAAAAATACATATATTAATTTGAAAAATATAAAAATTTGTATTACATAATTATATAAAAATTATATATTATTATTTTAGAAAATAAAGATATATGAGTTTGGTTTTAAAATTAATACCAAAAACATAAATTATTTGAAAAAATTATTTTATAAAATATAAAAAAGATATAAAAATGATTAATTAAAAGAATAATATTAATTGGTCAATACAAATTTTTTTATATAATAATACAAAAATTATATATTATTTTAATTAAATTAAAGTTGAAAAGTTTAATTATTTTATGATGTTATTTTATATTATTTGCATTAATATTATCTTATATATATGAACAAACTCATAATTTTAAAAAATTAATATGTTTATAAAATATATTAAAAATATGCACTAGTATATTTTATAATTGTCTTAAAATGAAATTAGATTATATATTATTAAACATATTAATCTTTCAATTATATATTAATTAGTCATTAATTATATATATATATATATATATATATATATAATTAGTCAATAAAAGAAATGCATATAGAATATAAACACATAAAACACTAGTGGTATAAGTTCCAACAATGCGCACGAGTTCGAATCCCAAACAACGCACAATTATTGATGATGATGTGGCATGATGGATGGATGATGTGATAATGACGTGTCAGATACGACAGTGCTTTTTAAGTATTGCAAAAGCGTGGCATGATGAATGATGTGGCAATGACGTGTTAGATACGACAGCGCTTTTTAAGCGTTGCAAAAGTGTGGCATGATGGATGATGTGGAAATGACGTGTCAGATACGACAACACTTTTTAGGCGTTGCATAAATAGTTGCACAAAATAAGAAAAGATAATCCTTTCTTGCAACGCACCAAAAAGCGTTAAACGTTGCATAAATAGTTGCACAAAATAAGAAAAGATAATCCTTTCTTGCAACGCACCAAAAAGCGTTGTCAGCTAAGACAACACTTTTTGGTGCGTTGTCGAATGGCGAATTTTTTTAACAACCTTAGATACAACAACCCTAAAAAAAACCCCACGACAACGGGGAAAACTCGTTGTTAAATGACGAAATTCTTGTAGTGTAGGTTGTGTAAATCAAAATCTCTTAACAAAGTTTCTCCTAAAGATAAGAAGTTGAGTGGATTACAGAGATTACTCTCTCCACCCTTTAACCACTAATAAATTATTATGTATTTATGATGAGTTCTATTTTGTGTAGTTTGATTATGATATTTTCTCTTGTTTTTAAATGTCAATTAGTCCTTTATTCTTAATTTTGATAAAGTTTTGTGATTTGTAGGACAAGATAAAGATTTAATTGATATTGAAGGCTTTTTGGGTTGATTTGGAAGAAAGTTTGCAAATTCTACGATGGTTTGTACTTTAAACGTGGGCACGCCTACGCAATTCAAGTCTGACTCTCAAAAACTGTAAAAGTCTCAACAATAGGTGTGGGCATGCTTAACATCTGAAAATCGTAAAAAGAAGAAAACATGGATAAAATATGTGGAAGTTATTTTCTTTAACTGCCAATTAGATTTATCTTAGGGGGTGTTATTGAGGGAGAGATATAAGAGGGATTTAAGGCTCTAATGGATTTTTAACTCTTTTTCTACGTAAAAACTCTACAACTTTTATTTTCTGTAATCTAAATTCTCCATGGAGGGCTAGATTCTATATTTATCTAAGAGATAATCAAGACATGGTTCTTCCACTATTGTGAGATCTAATTTAATTTATCGTTCTTTCTTTCTTGTTATTCATATATCTTCTGTGCATGTTGCTTATTATTATTTTGGTGAATTGTTCAAATATAATCCTTTATCAATTTGTCAGAATAACATATCGCCAATTAGAATGTTTAATCCATAATTATTTAATTATTCTAATTCTTGTGGCAATTAGCATAATTGATTATAAAAAGATTTTCAATTCTCTACTTTGAAGATATATGATCTAGTTTAAATAAACCTACATGTATGTTTGTTGACTAGAATTGGGTCTTTCTAAATCTTAATGCAATTGGTAAATTAAATTCTAAGATGGTATTTATAATTGTTTACTAATTAGGGTAGTAATTAGAGATCGTATCCTGATTACCGATCCTTAAGGAAAGATTAGATCGTCAGGTGTTACCAATGATTATAACCAATTTAATTTTGAAGGAAAGATGGAATCATTGCATCTATGATCAACGTGGAAATCGTTCTTGAATTTGTCTCTTGGGTAGATGTTTTTATTTCGTTGAATTCATCTTAGTTTATTTTTATTGTTTTAATTTAGTTTATTTAATTACAAAAATTAAAAAACCCCCCAATCAATTTAGTTTTTAACAAGTGTGTAAAAGAACAATCATTTCCCAATCTCTGTGGATTCGACCTTATTCACCGCTATCTCAAATTTATATCTTTGGAGTAAGATTTATTATTTGTTGTATTCGACACCCATCAAATTTTTGGTGCCGTTGTCGGGGATTGGTGTTAAAATAGGTTTGTTCTTTTTTATTTATTTGTCTTTGTATTTTCTTTTATTTTTATGCCTCGATCTATTTATACATGTGAACTCCAATTTGATCCTGAAATTGAAAAGACAGCTCGTAGATTGAGAAAAGAAGTGAAATTGAGGAATAAAGCATATGTATCATCACCTGGATTGAATTCGGCTCTTGATTTGACTGATTCATTAAGTGAATCTGATTTTGAAGCTGAAGAAACAGTGGCCGAAAAAGAAAAGACTTTGAAGGACACCAGATTTTAATCAACAACCATTACTTTGCATTCAATATCCTGAAATGGAAGTAGATTTTGAGTTGAAGTCTGAATTGATTCATTTGTTGCCCAAGTTTCATGGATTAGAGAGTGAAGATCCACATAAGCATTTAAAGGAATTCCATGTAGTGTGTTCAAGTTTAAAACCACATGGAGTTTAGGAAGAGAAAGTCAAGTTGCATGCTTTTCCATTTTCATTGGCGGATAGAGCAAATGATTGGTTATTCTATCTACCTCCGGGCTCTATTACCTCATGGATTGCATTGGTGAGATTGTTCCTAGACAAATATTTCCCAGCTTCAAAGGCAGCAGGAATTCGAAGGGAAATATGTGGGATTAAACAAAGATGTTGGGATTTCAGTGTTTAGATTTTGATGAGACAATAGGAAGTTTTGAGTATCCCATTTTTGACAATATTTAAATGAAAACATAGACTAGATTTGAGTTTAGAATATAGGTGCTAAAAGATGGAGGCTTATATAAGTGTTATGCTGCATCGAGAAATTAAGAATGAAGTTGCTGCAAGAAAGCAGATACAGTAAAGCTGCAAGAAGACAGTTACAGCAATACAACAAAGTAAGAAAGAACGGCATGCAGCATCACTGTAAGAAAAAGTTACTGTAGTACTGCAAAAAAAGATACATCAGTACTGAACAAAGATACTGCAAGAAGGTCTAAGTTACAGCAACACTGTAAGAAACGAACAGCTGCAAGTAGATCGAGGATACAACGCGAAGCTTATTGCTTAAACAGTCAACAGCGCCGATGATAAACATAATAAGTATCCTGCAATCCGGGAAAGGATAAATGCAGTACGAGGAATGAAGATCCAAGCAAGAATAAATAGAGCCATTCCAGAGAAGATCAAAGTTGCAGACACAGAGCCAATATAAAGATGCCACGTGGACTGACGCGCTGTAGAAAGCTGCGAGCTGCAACTACCACATTAAATGCTCCAAAAGAGAAAGTCAAGTCGCATTAAATGCGAGCCATACCTTTGATCAAGTATACTCAAATTCAAATGAGAGATATCTCCTTCAACGGATATTTCTCATACAAGTATAAATAGAGGATGAGCAACCCTAAAGCTGACTACTGAAACATTTGCGCAAAAACATTCAAGCATTCAAGCTATACTCTTTCAAGTCTACTCTCAGTTTCAGTCACTCAATCTTTGTGAAGTGAAGCAAGTTCAAAGATGAAAGATCTTTTGAAGGATTTAGAAGCTCACTTCACCGCACCAGTTGAAGAACAAACCCATATACTTTTTAACCTTGTTGCTGTGTGCTTAGGTTGTTTTAGGTGTCGAACAGTTGATAGGAGAGATCCTTGCTGTTTTTATAGTTGTCTAGGAGATAGGTAGCTTCCCTGTGTGGGAGTTTGAAACCCTGTGTGGGTGTGCCTTTAGAGTTTGCAGTTGCTGTGTGTACGCTGGACTCAAGTAGATGTTTTACTTTGTAAAGTTGATAGATTGTTATGAGTGTCTTGTAAACCAATCTTGCTTAACAAAGTTCCTGCTCGAGGTAGCAGTAAAGTGGACGTAGAAGGATTACACCACCTTCGAACCACTATAATCGTAAGTGTTTTATTGTTTTCTTATTTGTGCTCTATCTTATATATTTATCTCTGTCATAAGTATAAAACGTTTTGAAAAAGATCATATTTGAGAAAACCAGCCTTGTGTTATAAAATCTATTTTTCCGCTATGTATAAAACTCTAAGTTATAGCGTGCAGCACTGCAACCTAGTGCTGTAAGCAGTAACTGTCTGGCGCTGCAAGTTCAAGTAACTTATAGAACAATAAGTTTTAAAAGATTTGCAAAATCGACAAAGATTCATTCACCCCCCTCTCTGAACCTCGGACACCACTTGGGACCAACAAAAGAGATTCTGAGACCTTACATGAGTATTGGGAGGGATTCAAGCAACTTTGTGCAAGTTGCCCTCAACATGGAATTTCCGAACAACTTCTAATTCAATATTTTTATGAGGGACTACTTTCAATAGAGAGGAGAATGATGGATGCTGCTAGTGGAGGTACTATAGTGAATAAGACTCCTCGAGAGGCTAGAGATTTGATCACTACCATGGCAACTAACTCTCAACAATTCGTAATTCGACAAGATACATCTCACAAACGAGTAAATGAGGTGACAATTTCTTCTCTTGATGATTAAATTTCTAATTTGGCTACTCTTGTCCAAAACATGTCTGCAGGATCTATGCAACAAGTGCAAGCTTGTGGAATTTGTGCTCCTATGAATCATCCCACGGATATGTGTCCCACACTTCAAGATGATTCAGAACATGCTAAAACCATAGGAGGATTTCCAGGCCCACCACAAAAGAAGTATGATCCTTATTCCAATACTTACAATACTAGGTGGAAGGATCATCCTAATTTTCGATGGGGAGGACAACCTCAATATCAAAACTTTCCATTGAAACCTCTTATTTTACCTCAACATCACACATCTACAAGTTCAGGTACTTCTCTTGAAGAAGTTGTTAAATCACTTGCTTTTAATACATAACAATTTCAATAGGAGACGAGAATGAACATTAAGAAGTTGGAAGATCAAGTAGGTCAATTGACGTCATCTATAAATAGATTTGAATCTAAAGGTAAATTGCCATCGCAAACAATTGTCAATCCTAAGCAAGATGCTAATGCAACTACCTTGAGAAGTGGTAAAGAGTTGAAGGAACCTAAAAGACGTGATCAAGAAGAAGAGAGAAAAAAAGAAATTGAGGTTCTACAAACTCAATCTGATCAGTCTAAGAAAGTTGAAGAAGAACCATTTAAACTTGTGCCACTGAATGTCACTCAATGTCCATTTTCCTTCTAGATTTTTTAAATCAAAGAAAGAGGAAGAAAGAAGGAATTTCTTGAAACTTTTCGCAAAGTCAAGATAAATATGCCTTTACTTGATGCAATTAAGCAAATACCTCGATATGCAAAGTTTTTGAAGGAATTATGTACCAACAAGAAGAAATTGAAAGGTAATGAATTTGTAAGAATGAGAGAAAATGTTTATGTTGTTTTTCAAAAGAAATTACCACCAAAATGCAAGGATTCAAGTATGTTTACTATCCCTTGTAAAGTTGGTAACTTAAGAATTGAGAAAGCAATGTTAAATTTAGGAGCTTCTATAAATGTCATATTGTTATCTATTTATACATCTTTGAATGTTGGGCCTTTAAAGAAAACAGGTGTGATTATTCAACTTGTTGATAGATCTAATGTGTATCTTGAAGGAGTGTTGGAAGATGTCTTAATTCAAGTGAATGGGTTGATTTTTCCTACTAATTTCTATATGCTCAATATGGAGGATAATGATTTATCTCGCTCGTTAATTTTGCTAGGAAGGCTTTTTCTTAAAACATCCAGAACAGAAATCGATATGCATGATGGTACACTTACAATGGAGTTTGATGGTGAGATTATAAAATTCAATATTTATGATGCCATGAAATATCCTAGTGAGGTGTCTTCCGCTTTTGTTGTTGATATTTTAGAGCCTATAATGTAGAAAATTCTTGAATTGAGTGATGATGACAAGTTGAAAATTGTGCTTAGTAGAAATCTTACTCTTGAAAAATCCTAGAAAATTGAGAAGAAGATTGAGTTAAATTGTGAATTGTTGGATGTGATTCATGATTTAGATTCATTGCCACCATTGAAATATAATATTTCTTATCTTGATTTGCCTCATACTCATGCAAAACTTCTTCCTTATATTGTGCAAACTCCAAAACTAGAATTGAAGAAATTTTCAACCCATCTGAAATATGTATTTTTGGGAGAAGAAGAGACACTTCCTGTCATTGTTTCCAATAAACTCTCTTAACTAAAAAAAGATAAATTGGTTCAAGTTCTTAGATAGTTTAAAGAAGCCATAGGATGGACCATCGCTGGTATTAAAGGATTAATCCCTCATATTTGCAAGCATATGATATTGTTGGAAGAATGTAAACCTGTTAGACAACCTCAACATCGTCTTAATCCACCAATGACAGAAGTTGTCAAAACAAAATTTTTGAAACTTCTAGATAAAGGTATAATCTTTTCGATTTCTGACAGTGAATGGGTAAGTCAAGTTCAAACTGTTCCAAAGAATACAGGTATTACAGTTGTGGAAAATTTTGATGGTGACTTGGTAGCCACTAGGATTCAAAATAGATGGAGAGTATGTATAGACTATAGAGTTTTAAATAATGTTACAAGAAAATATCACTTTCCACTTCCATTTGTAGATCAAATGCTTGAAAGATTAGCAGGTCATTCTCACTATTGTTGTCTTGATGGTTATTCAGGTTTTCACCAAATTCCAGTTGCACCTGAAGACCAAGAGAAGACAACATTTACATGTCCCTTTGGAACATTTGCGTATAAAAGACTTCCATTTGAACTTTGTAATGCACCCGTCACCTTTCAAAGATATATCGTTAGTATATTTTCAGATTTTGTGGAGAACATCATAGAGGTATTCATGGATGATCTTAATTACAGTTTATGGTGATTCTTTTGATGAATGTTTTGTTGACCTTACAAAAGTTCTTGACCATTGTGTTGAAAAGAACATTGCTTTAAATTATGAGAAATGTCATTTCATGGTTAATCAAGGTATCATTTTAGGACATGTAGGATTTTATAGACATTTTATCAAGAATTTCTCCAAGATTACCCAACTTTTATGCAAGCTACTATAAAAAGGCATATCTTTTGATTTTACTGAGGATTGCAAACAAGCATTTGACAAGTTCAAAGATATGTTCACTTCTGCACCGATTATCCAACCACCAAATTTGAATCTTCCTTTTGAAATCATGTGTGATGCAAGTAACTTTGCAATTGGTACTGTACTTGGTCAAAGAGTTGGACGAGCTCCTCATGTTATCTATTATGCTTCTAGAATACTTGATAGTGGGCAAAACAATTACACCACAACAGAAAAAGAACTTTTAGCTATTGTTTTTGCACTAAAAAAGTTTCGGTCTTATTTACTCGGAGCTAAAGTAATTGTTTTCTGTGATCATACAACTATCAAATTCTTGCTCTCGAAGAAGGAGTCATAACCAAGACTTATACGGTGGATACTTTTGTTACAAGAGTTTGACTAAGAAATAAAAGACAAGAAAGGTTCGGAAAATTTGGTCGTCGATCATCTTAGTAGAATAACCACTGAAGAAGGATCATCACCATTGAAAGATGATTTTCCAAATGAGTATCTCTTTTCAATTCAAAAGACAAGTTAATGGTATGCCGATATAGCTAATTAGCTAGTTTCTAAAACATTGCCAAGTGATATGTCTATGGCTCAAAAGGATAAAATTAAAAGAGATGTTAGATACTATGTTTGGGATGATCCTTACTTGTGGAAGTTTTGTTCTGATCAATTATTCGACGATGTGTGCCTGAATGTGAAATTGAGTCAATTCTTGTGTTTTGTCATTCGTATGCTTGTGGAGGTCATTTTAGTCTAAAGAGAACTGCTCGTAAAAGTGTTAGAAAGTGGATTATTCTGGCCTACTTTGTTTCATGATTCATATATGTTTTGCAAGATATGTGAGAAATATAAAAAAAAGTGGAAATTTAGGACATAGAGATCAAATGTCACTTCATTCCATTCTTGTTTGTGAAATATTTGATGTATGGGGCATTGATTATATGAGTCTTTTTCCATCTTCTTGCAATAATGTGTATATTCTTCTTGCTGTGGATTATGTTTTAAAGTAGGTAGAAGCCAAGGCTACACGTACTAATGATGCTAAAGTTGTTGTAGATTTTGTCAAATCTCATATTTTTAATAGGTATGGGTTGCCTAGAGTCATGATAAGTGATCGTGGAACTCACTTTTGCAATTGAGTGGTGGAAGTTTTAATGAAAAAATACAGTGTTATACATCAAATCTCTACTGCCTACCATCCTCAAACGAGTGGTCAAGCTGAGGTTTCCAATAGAGAAATCAAGTCTATACTTTAAAAACCTATCAATCTGAATAGGAAAGATTGGAGTATGAGACTTGATGATGCACTTTGAGCATATCGAATAGCTTTCAAGACCCCAATTGACATGTCTCCTTATCGTTTAGTCTTTGGAAAATCATGTCACCTTCCAGTGGAGATAGAACGCAAGGCGTATTGGGTAATAAAATAATGTAACATGAGATTGGATGATGCCGGTGAGCTTATAAAATTATAACTGCAGAAGCTTGAAGAGATCCGAAATGATGCATATGAAAGCTCTAGAATTTACAAGGAAAAAACAAAAGCTTTTCATGATTGTGTTATTTCAAGGAAATAATTTTATGTTGGTCAGAAAGTTATACTTTTCCATTCTAAAATAAAATTATTTCCTGGTAGATTGCGTTCTAGATGGCCAGGGCCTTTCATTATTACTAATGTTTATCCTCATGGTGTAGTTGAGATTCAAAGTCTAGAAACGGGTAAGATTTTCAAGGTCACTGGTCATCGCTTGAAACCTTTTTACGAAGGTTTTCAAGTGCAAAGTATTGATAATCTTACTTTGGATTATCCGTCTTACCATGATTGAAATTCGTGAATGTCTAGCCAAAGACATAAAAGAAAGGCGCTCTTGGGAGATAACCCAATTTCGCTTGCTTTAGTTTAGTTCTTCAGCTATCATAGTTTTAATTTTGCTTTTCGTATCTGTTGGGAATTTTTCCAGCACCCTGTTTTGGATCGGAGCTTAAATAGGTACGAAGCACGACTCTGACAGGTTCGAATCCGTGAGCGCAAAAACTATATAAGTATAAGACATTAAAGTTGTGCCCTATGTCCATTGGATATTCTTTTGGTGTAGCGGTAAAGCGCTTGATGGTCCAACACTTGATATCAGAGCAGGTCACGGGTTCGAATCCCCCTGGGAGCACATTACAATGGAAGCTGTTAGTTCCTTATTAATTGAAGATCTTTTGGAGATCAGCTATATATCAATCGTAGAATTTTTTGTTGTTTTCTGAAGAAAGTAGAATTTGTTATTATTTTACACTTTGTTGATGATGAAGATAATCGAATATGGTCAGAAAAGAAACATTAATTTTCCAATTATTTGGCCACCGAGATTGACAAGATTTGAGATTAATGTAATTGATCGTTACATCAGTACTATGAGATCTGTAACACCCGTAAAACAATAATATAAATAATAATAAATTAATAATTTAAAGGTTGTTAGATTTATAAAAAGAAATTGTATCAATCCTATATAATGTAGGATTTTAGTTAAATGATGAATCTAATTTGAATTATAAGTTAAATCTTACTAGACTTCTTTTAGTATGAGCCCAATAAGAATTCTTTAGTATGAGCCAAAAAGATTAGGAGGCCCATTACCTTATTGTTAGGTTTAGAACCCATAAACCTAACATATAAATAAGAGAAAAGCTAGTACGCTAGGGTTAGGATTCTCAATTCTCTTAGAGAAGGTACGTGTTTTTCCTTTCTCATAATTTATTTTTCATGTCAAACCTAGAGTAATTTATTTAATCCTTGTTTATATGATAAATTTAAATGATATCTTGAATTAGAATACAAGTAATTTAAGGAAATACGTTATCTTCTTTAATTCCAAACTCTAGAATGGTTAGTCAATTATTTAAATCCGTAGTTAAACACCTCCAAATTTTATGAAAATTTAATATGTTGATCTTTGATATATATTGAATACTCCTGAATCCAACAATGGTTTCATCAGAAGATCTCATCAAAATGAAATAAGTCATGCTAAAGCAGATTGGAGATGAAAACATTTAGTCTTTCTTGAAATAAACGGCTTAAAATAGAACAAGTAAAGTAACTTTAGCCACCGCTCATCCACTCCATTGTTTTAGTAGGGTGTCAATATATGTTCCTATACTTCGTCCACATTCATATTAATATTCTTTATACATTTGTGTCTTAACCGCAATAGGCCATAGGGGCATTGACCTCTTAGCGTAAGCAAACCTACGTACCATCTATTCAATAAATGAAAGATCTTTCATTATTCTTTTATTACTAAACGCGAGTTTTCTCTAATCTCATGGGACATGTATGCATAAAATTTTGAAATGAAATTATTCGTAAGCATGAATCTTACAAAAAAAGGGGTTAAGAAAAATTGAGATGTTACAAGTGGTATCAAAGTGGGTCAACGTTTCTGTAGACTTGTAAAATAAGTTTTCATTTTCAAAATCAATCTATTTTCAAGTTAGAAGTTAAAGTAAAATGATTTAAAAAAAATATGAGTCCCTTAATAGCTACTGTCGTTCCTCTCTTCCACGTCCGTAAATTGAGGTATGTTTTATGATGAGGATGCAAATTTTACTTCAAAACGATAAGTTTTGATAAGAAAGGAAAATGATGGATTATTATCAGTTTATTTATTTTTGCAAGATTCATGCTTACGAATAATTTCATTTCAAAATTTTATGCATACATGTCCCTTGAGATTAGAGAAAACTCGTGCTTAGCAATAAAAGAATAATGAAAGATCTTTCATTTATTGAATAAATGGTACGTAGGTTTGCTTACGCTAAGAGGTCAATGCCCCTATGGCCTATTGAGGTTAAGACACAAATGTATAAAGAATATCAATATGAATGTGGACAAAGTATAGGAACATATATTGACACCCTACTAAAACAATGGAGTGGATGAGCGGTGGCTAGAGTTACTTTACTTGTGTTGGTCTCAAGTGGTATAAGGTTAAGAGAGGGGGGTGAATTAACCTTATCAAATTTTAACTTTTCTCCAAAAATATTAAGTCATTGATTAGCAGGTAGCTAGATAGCTTGCTGCACAATAGGTTGCTGCTCGAGCAGTGACCTCAGGACTTAGTCAGAGATAGTAATGCACGGCGGAAATAATGTGATTTTCGAAGATAAGCTTTAATGCAGTATGCTCAAGGAATTAAATCAGACAGATATATAATGTAGAAAGAACACAAGCAGGCTTATAGAGGTTCGAGGGTGGAGTAATCCCTCTACGTCCTCTCTACTCCTTCTCAAGGAGGAACTTTGTTAAAGCAAGTTTGATTTACAATAGACTTCAGCTAATACAAACTCTACTCTACACAAAACTGTCAGCTTTATCCACACAGGTAGCCGCACAGTGACCAAACAGATCGACTCACACAGGATCTCCACACAGGTTCCTTGACCTACACAGGATCCTTTCTCTTCTTCAGAGAGAATAACAACTTAGCAGAGTAAACTCCTGCCTAAGTGACTCCTAAATAATCTATTTAAGTACGATATAGATATTTTCAACAGTTGAATGCAGCAAGCTCCTTAGACTTCTAATTCCACAAGGTAGCTGGCTTGCTGATGCTTAGACTGAGTGACTTTTATATAAAGATTTTTGCTTGTCGATGAACTGCTTCGTGTAGGATATATTAATTCAGGACTGTATTTCTCAGGTGCACTCAACCTTCTATTTATAGGCATCAGTGAGAATTCTGCCTGTTGAGAAGACAGTTCTCCACTGGTGAGGTGTCTCGTTCTGATTGGTTCTGTTGATTTTCTGACACCTGCTCTGCAATGCCTTCATTCTGTTCTGCCACTGCTTTGTCATTTTGCTGCACGACTTAATCCTGCAGTCTGCTGTACTCTGTCCTTCCTGCTTTTTCACACATGGCATTCCCTGATTTGTTGAAACTGGAGTGACTCTACCGGCTAGTCAGGATGCACTGACTTTGATGTATCTGGTAGTTTCTTCTTTGAGTGAGTCGGCTTCCTTGATTTGAGCATCTTCAGGTTCCTCACAGCATCCTTTGGTACATGGATACTGTCTTTTGTCGCAGCATGCAAATGGCAGAGACTTGACGTAGGTTCCTTTGCAGAGCCTTGTTCTTCTCTTATACTAGCATCCCTGCCTTAGCTATTTACATAAAGAAATTTATCCAGATAGCTAATGCTCTAGTTTATTACACGTTTTGTCTCATCAAAATCTATTACAATTTATCCTATCAATTTTCCCCTTTTTGATGATGACAAAACTCCTTAACAGGATCAAAGAATTATATTTCATTTAACTTGGAATAAAATGCAGAAAGCAGAAACATTCATAATCATGCATTAAGTTCACAAGATGTGAGCTTTCATAAACCAGAACGTTATAATTTCCATTGATCAGATTCAGATACAGAGAGCATAAAATAAAAATAAACAGATAACATCAAAACAGAAAGATAGACAGATACAAAGAGCATGATACTAAGTCTTCAACCAGCTGGCTCTCTTCTTCCTTTCAAACTTTGTACCTTTCCACCAGTTGACTATGGAATCTTGGTAGCTGGGTTCCATCCTCTTCACAACTTCCTCAAATTCCTCAACCCTGAGCCAGAAGTCTTCACAGTATGGTATGAACTCCTTTCCCAGTCTCTGCTTTAGCTTGACTTGGATTGAAAGTCCACCTTTCTTGGTTAGCTCCAGAAACCTCTGCAAGGCTTCCTTGTTGGTCCGGAATCCTCTGAAGAGAGCAGATTCCTTACAGAGTGTCGTGAAGTACTTCATCAGCTCCATTCTCTTGAACCCTTCAATCTGGAAGAATGATGGATTGACATTAGTGGGGAGAGTGACTTCCGAAATCTCTGGGGTGATGAACTTGTCGCTCCTGAGATCCGAGCTGACTTCCAGAAAGTTTTGAGAGAGGCACTTGCTGCATTGGCAGGATTCTGCATGTTCTTCTCTAGCTCAGTCATTTCAGGCAGCTTGTGAGGTGGGAAGATTTTATCAAGAACAATCCTTGGATCTTTCGAGAAAACAGCATCCAGGTTGCTTTTCAGTTCTGCCTCAGTCTTCCTCCTCTTTTCATCTCTCATATCAACACCCTTTTTGAAGCCTGGATGGATTGACCCTGAGACAGCTTCTGATTTCCTCTTCGAGCTGCTATCTGAAGGGCCCCTTGGTCCAGCTCCCCTATGTCCACCATCTCCAGCATCATCTCTTCTTCTGCTCATTACCATCTGCTTGCAGGTAGCAGGATCCTGTCCATTCTTTTATCGGCCTTCTATTTTCCCTTCCCCCTTTTTGTCATCATCAGCATGTCCAACCGCAAAGCTGACCATAGAATGAATCTCGGACAGGGTGCCTGAGTGTTCCATCAAGGTTTGCGACTGGTTAAACTGCTCCTCATCCATTCATTCTACTACAGTGACAAGAGCTTTGTGATTAGATTCAAGGGAGATTATCCTCTCCTTTTGTCTGTTTAGCTTTTCCATCACATTCTTGATCACTTCCACAGTAGCATCCTCCTTGGGGGATCGGTAAGCAGTGATCATCTGAGAGAGTCTTGACAGAGCTACGTTGAGGGAGTCCATGAAGGAATGCGTCTTGATTGAGTGTGAAACCTTGCGGAGTTTCCTGCTTGCCTTCACTAGAGACTTCCCCATCTGTTCGATGGCTGTCAGGGCCTCGTCATTTGATCTGGCAGATTCTTGGCCTTCTCCTGCTGGTACCTGTTGAGATGAAGCAGATGTTAGAGCTTTAGATTTTTCGGCTCCGGTATCACCCTGTTCACTGGGTGATCCATCATCACTGTTGGAAGGGCTACTGGATCCTCCATCTTCTGATCCAGTGTCCTTAGTTGGGGCCTCCTCTTCCTCTCCAGCTTCCTCCTCTCTAGCCTCTACCTCTCCAGCTTCCTTCTCAACTTTCCTTCCTTTGCCAGCCTTCTCATCAGCCTCCTTCTCCTTTTCAGCCTCCCGCTCTTCATCAGCCTTATTTTGTTTCTCAGCTTTCTTTTTACCTTCGTTTTCTTCTAGTGCTTCTCCTACCTCCTGTACTTCAACCACCTACTTTTCCGCAACTACTTCTCCCTCAGTGACCATCTCGCCATCGTCCACTGTTTTGACAGGTGTTGTCTCTTCCAATTCCATGGGGGCAGGATCCTCTGCTGTTTCAGCATTTGTAAGAACATGTGCCTCCATTTCCTGCACTTGTTTCCCCTCAGCCTCTACCTCCATTGGTGTGGTATGGATGTTTCTGTGGTGTCATCTGTGACTGCTACTGTGGGTGGGACTATCAGCTCAAGAGATGTCATAGCAGTGAGGGTTTCCAACTCCTTTACCTTGGGAAAGTCAGTTGGCGTCGAGCTCCTCTCCTTCATCGACATCTGCACCGGGACTTCAGACAGTATGATTAGGTCAGTAAGGTAAGAAAATTCCTCACCATTTTTTTCCGTTGGTGATGGCGACCTTCTGCTGATGGGTTCGACCATAAGAGCAGTGTAGGAGAATCCTTCACCTATCTGGGGCTCCCTTACTGGCCTTCTCATCCTTGTCTCTGTCAGGCATATGTGAGCAGCCTGCTTTAGCATTCTTTCCAAAGCTTCGTCTTCTCCAAACTTTTCTACTTGGGCTGCGGTAAAGCCCACGCCATCGCCTACCCTGACTTGGTTAGGGCAGCATCCAAAATCACCTCCTCCCTGTAGAAGTTTGGTTGCTCGATGGGTGTTTTTCCTTTCAGGTTTCTCGGGCCAGGTAGCTATTTGGCAGCTTCCTTCTACTTCCTGGCCTCAATTTCAGCGGTGATTTCAGCATTTTCAAGATACTCTGGCCACTTTTTCTTTCTGAGATCCTTCAGAAATTTCTTTTGAAGGACCTCCTCTAAGTCGTCCATGGCAGCCCAATTCAAAGCCCACCCACCTTTTTCTCCCAGTCAGGCCATTGGATCAATTCTTCTCCGGGAAGGTGCCTGTACTGCCACCAGGTGGTGAATCTATCCATCATCTTTGCAAACTCCTCCTCCAACTTCGGTATGCTGACAACATACTCCAACACATCTTCCTCATCCTCTTATTCTTCTTCAACTTCTTCATCATGAACAGCAGCATCCCCTGCCTGTTCATCCCTCAGTGGAGAATCAATCTCCACTTCCATTGCAGGCTTCTTAACAGTCTGAGTGGTTGTGCCTTATGGTTCATCATCAGAAATGACCAGTCTCCGCTGCACATCTTGCTTGTGCTTAATCTTCTTCGACATTTTGGGAGCTGGTGAGGGTTCTTCCATCCTCGAGCTGCTTTCCGGCGAAGATGAGTCGCTGCTGGTCCGGTGGAATGCCTTTCTTATACTGGGAGCGCCCTTGGAACCCTCAGAGACCTCCCTAGTTACCGGGGATGGCCGAGCAGCAGTCTTCTTGGCAAAAACCCTACCCGCACCGATGAACTTCCCTTTTTGAATATGCTTCCCCTGGGACAGATCTACCTTCAAGTGACCCAGGAGGGTGTTCACGATAAGCCTATAGGTAGGTTTACCCACCTTCTTCTCCACCTCCTCTACCAGCTTGGAGAGTAGGTAGCTGGCCCAATCCACCTTCTCCTTCTTCAGGATGGCCATCATCATCATGTACCTGAAATTGGTACACTTATCAAAGGAACCTGAGCGGTTCTCTATGATGTGGCAGCAGATGTCATGCAGCATCTCGAACTCAAGAAGAAAAAACTTCTTGCTGCAGCTTCTGGACATCCCCGCCGTGTCCTTCCTGCCAGTAAATATCTTCCAGTAGTTCTCCAATTCGTCTTCTCCATACGTGGAGTGGTCATTGACGTCCATGCCATCAGTGAGGAGAGAGAACACCTCTTCCAATAGCCCGGTGTCCACTGTGATTGTCACCCTACCCAACTTTGATTGGATCTCTAACCGATCTTCAGAGACCCTAGCCCGCCTGTAAAAAATTTCCACCTGATCCTCTGCATATGGAGCTTTGTGGAAGGAGTAGAGTCTCAAAAGGCCTGAGATGCGCAGACATCGCAGAATGTCCTTCATCAAGTCTTTGGTGTTTCCTTCCTCCTCTACCATGTTGAGCAAGATGTCTCTGTCCACCAGCCTGCCGTCGACAACAAGAGTTTTTTTGGGTGCCATTTGAGAGAGAGATGAAGTTTGGTAGAAAGAAACTTAGAGAGAGAGAGAGAGAGCAAGGAGTTAGTGTTTTCAGAGTGTAAGAAGTGCTAAGTGAGAAATAAAGATGAAGAGAAACTTCCTTATATTTGAATTTGATGGGTCTTGATCGAGCAGTCCAGATTTGATTTGAATTTGAAAGGACCCTTGATCCATCGGCTGAGATTTTTGGCACGGTGTTCGTGTGCTGAAGTACTTGATGTGATATTTTATGGATATCGAGGATTTTTCTATAAAAACGGCTGCTTGACGTGCGGTAACTGTTTCTCTTTTCACGTGCTTTAGTTTCTGGTTCCTACAAGTAGCTTGTGACCAGTATCGTAGCATCAGGGACTATCCAGGGACCTCGAGTAGCGACCTTAAGTCGTTGTGTTGGTCCTAGTGGTATAAGGTTAAGAGGGGGGGGTGAATTAAATTTATCAAATTTTAAACTTTTACTCTAAGATGTTAAGTCCTTGATGAACAGGTAGCTAGTAAGCTTGCTGCTCGATAGGTTACTGCTTGGGCAGTGACCTCAGGACTTAGTCAGAGACTATAATGCACAGCGAAAATACTTATGATTTTTGAAATGATCTTTTAATGAAGTATGCTCAGGATGCAGATAGATGTATAAAGTTGTAAAACGCAAGCAATCTTATAGAGGTTCAAGGGTGGAGTAATCCCTCTACGTCCTCTCTACTCCTTCTCAAGGAGGAACTTTGTTAAAGCAAGTTTGATTTACAATAGACTCTGCTAACACAAACTATACTCTAGACAAAACTGTCAACTCTATTCACACAGGTAACTGCACAGTGATCAACTAAGCGACCCACACAGGATCTCCACACAGGTTATCCGACCCACACAGGATCCTTTCTTTTCTTCAGAGAGATTACAACTTAGCATGGTAAACTCCTGCCTAAGCGACTCCTTAACAGTCTTTGAATAAGATATGAGTTTCTTAAGCGATCGAATGCAGCAAGCTCCTTAAACATCTGAAGATCACAAAGGTAGCTGGCTTGCTGCTGCTAAGACTGAATAACTTGGATATGAAAACTTGAGCTTGAGGGTGATTTGCTTCGCGTATGATCTCCTTTTAATTCTCTTGTATGTCCCTCATTTTCCTTTATCTCCAGTCCTCTATTTATAAGCATCAGTGTGTATTCTGCCCGTTGGAAGGGCAGTCCTTTGCTTGATGAGGTGTCTCACTGTGATTGGTTCTGTTGATCTTCTGACACCTGCTCTGAAATACCTTCATACTGTTCTACTATTGCCTTGTCCTTTTTGCTGCGCAACTTCAGACTGCAGTTTTGCTGTACTATGTCCTTACTGCTTTTTCACACATGACAGTCTCTGATTTGCTGGAACTGTAGTGACTCTACTGGCTAGTCAGGTTGCACTGATTTGATGTATCTTGTAGTATCCTCTTTGAGCAAGTGAGTCAGCTTCCTTGACCTCCTCCAAGTTCCTTGTAGCATCCTTTGAAGCTTGGTTACTGGTTCCTTGTAGCAGCATGCAGGTAGCAAGGACTTGGCTCTAAGGTTCATTAGCAGAATCTTCATATCTTTCCAGCATCCTTGCCTTAGCTATTTTACATATGGAAACTTATCCAGATAGCTAATGTTCTAGTCTATTACATGTTTTGTCTTATCAAAATCTATTACAATTTGTCTTATCAATTTCCCCCTTTTTGATGATGAAAAAACTCCTTAACAGGATCAAAGAACCATATTTCATTAACTCGAAACAATAATGCAGAAGAATATAAACATTCATAAGCATGCATTAAGTTCACAAGGTGTGAGCTTTTCATCACACAGAATCATTGTATTTTTCATTGATCAGAAGCAAGTACGGAGCATAAAAAATTAAACAGAGAGCTAAACAGATAGAGATTCAAACAGATAGATACAACAAAAATAGAGAGCAGAGAGCATAACACTATGTCTTCAACCAGCTGTCTTTCTTCTTTCTTTCGAATCTTGTACCTTTCCACCAGTTGGCTATAGAGTCTTGATAGCTGGGTTTCATCCTCTTCACCATCTCCTCAGATTCCTCAAACCTGAGCCAGAAGTCTTCACTGTATGGTATGAACTCCTTTCCCAGTTTCTGCCTTAGCTTAACTTGGATTGGAAGTCCACCTTTCTTTGTCAGCTCCAGATACCTCTGCAAGGCCTCCTTGTTTGTTCGGAATCCTCTGAAGAGAGCAGATTCCTTACAGAGAGTGGTGAAGTACTTCATCAGCTCCATTCTCTTGAATGCTTCAATTTGGAAGAATGATGGATTGACATTAGTGGGGAGAGTGACCTCCGGAATCTCTGGGGCTACAAACTTGTCGCTCCTGGGATCCGGGCTGGCTTCCAGAAAGTTTCTGAGAGATGCACTTGCTGTGACATCAGGACTCTGCATGTTCTTCTCCATTTCAGCCATATCAGGCAGCTTGTGCGGTGGGAAGATTTTGTCAAGAACATCCCTTGGATCTGTTGAAAAGACAGCATCAAGGTTGCTCTTCAGTTCAGCTTCAGTCCTCCTCCTCTTCTCATCTCTCATCTCAGCGCCCTTCCTGAATCCTGGATGTACTGATTCCAAGACAGCTTCTGATTTTCTCTTCGTGCTGCTGTCTGAGAGGCCCCTTGGTCCAGCTCCCCTTTGTCCCCCATCTCTAGTGTCATCTCTTTTCTTGCTTACTACCATCTGCCTGCAGGTAGTAGGATCCTGTCCAATCTTCTGCTGCCATTCTATCCTTCATTCCCCCTTTTTGTCATCATCAGCTCGTCCAATCGCAAAACTTACCATAGAGTGAATCTCAGATAAGGTGCCTGAGTGGTCTCTCAAGGTTTCTGATTGGTTGAACTGCTCCTTGTCCATCTGGTCTACTGCAGTGACAAGAGCTCTCTGATTGGTTTCAAGAGAGATCATCTTCTCCTCTTGTCTGTTCAGTTTCTCTATAACGCTCTTGACTACTTCCACTGTAGCATCCTCCTTGGGGGGTCGGTAGGCAGAGATCATCTGAGTAAGCCTTGATAGGGTGATGTTGAGGGAGCCCATGAAGGAATAAGTCTTGACAGAATGGGAGCGGGTTTTTTTACGGAGTTTCCTGCTCGCTTTCACTAAGGACTTCCCTATCTGCTCAATGGCTGTCAGCACTTCTTCATTTGATCTGGCAGGTTCCTGGCTTTCTCCTACTGGTACCTGTTCAGAGAAAGTAGATGTTAGTGTCTTGGATTTTTCGGCTCCGGTGTCACCCTGTTCACTGGGTGACCATCATCTCTGTTGGAAGGGCTACTGGATCCTCCCTCTTCTGATCCAGTGTCCTTAGCTGGGGCCTCCTCTCCGGCCTTTTCATCTCCAGCCTCCTTCTCCTTATCCTCCTCAGCTCCTTTATCCTTGCCAGCTTCCTCCTACTTGCCAGCTTCCTCATCAGCCTCCTTATCTCCTTCTTTATCTCTTCCTGCCTCCTGTACTTTTTCCACCTCAGCTACTTCCCCTTCAGTGACCATCTCTCCATGGTCCACTGGCTTAGTAGGTGCTATTTCCTCCACCTCCATTGGGATAGCCACTGCAGGTAGCTCTTTTTCTGTCGGGACAGGATCCTCCAATACTTCAATAAGAACAGGTGCTTCCTTCCCCCTCAGCCTCTACCTCCATCGGTGTGGGAATGAATGTTCCTGTGGTGTCATCGGCGGCTGCTGCTGTGATTGAGTCGGTAAGCTCTAGGACAGCGTCCAGTGATGCCACAGCAGCGAGGGTTTTCAACTCTTTTACCTTGGGAAAGTCAGTTGGTGTCGAGCTCCTCTTCTTTATCGGCGTCTGCACAGGGACTTCAAGCAGAATGATTAGATTAGTAAGGTAAGAAAATTCCTCACCATTGTTCTCCGTTGGTGAAGGTGACCGCCTGCTGATGGGTTCGATCATGAGAGCTGAGCAGGAGGATCCTTCACCCATCTGGGGTTCCCTTATTGGCCTTCTCATCTTAATCTCTGTCAGGCTGATGTCTGCAGCCTGCTTCAGCATCCTTTCCAAGGCTTCATCCTCTCCAAATCTTTCTATCTGGGCTGCAGCAAAGGCCACGTCATCGCCTGCTCTGACCTGGTCAGCAGCAGCATCCAGAATCACCTTCTCCCTGTAGAAGTCTGGCTGGACGACGGCTGCTTTTCCCTTCAGGCTCCTGGGGCCAGGTAGTTGTTTGGCAGCTTCCTTTTGCTTCCTGGCCTCACATTCAGCGGCGATCTCCGCATTTTCAAGATATTCTGGCCACTTCGTCTTCCTGAGATCCTTCAGAAATTTCTTTTGTAGGATCTCTTCCAAATCATCCATGCCAGCCCAGTTCAAAGCCCATTCCTCCTCTATCTTCCAGTTAGCCCACTGGATAAGCTCCTCCCTAGGCAGGTGCCTGTACTGCCACCAGGTGGTAAATCTCTCCATCATTTTACCGAACTCTTCATCCAGCTGCGGTATGCTGATCACATATTCCATCACATCCTCCTCATCCTCTTCTTTCTCAATATCTTCATTATGAACAACAGCATCCCCTGCCTGTTCATCCCTCAGTGGAGAATCAATCTCCACTTCCACTACAGGCTTCTTAACAGCCTGAGTGGTGTTGCCTCTTGATTCATCATCAGAGATGACCAGTCTCCTCTGCACTTCCTTCTTGTGCTTAATCTTCTTTGGCACTTCAGGAGCTGGTGAGGGCTCTTCCATCCTCGAGCTGCTTTCCGACGAAGATGAGGCGTTGCTGGTCCGTCGGAATGCCTTTCTTATCCTGGAAGCGCCCTTGGGGTCCTCAGAGACCTCCCTGGTTATTGGGGATGACCGAGCAGTGGTCTTCTTGGCAAACACCCTGCCCGCACCTATGAACTTTCCCTTCTGAATAGGCTTCCCCTAGGACAGATCCACCTTCAGATGACCCAGGAGGGTGTTCACAATCAGCCCGTAGGCAGGCTTACCAACCTTCTTCTCTACCTCCTCCACCAGCCTAGAAAACAGGTAGCTGGCCCAGTCTACCTTCTCCTTCTTCACTATGGCCATCATCATCTTGTACCTGAAGTTGGTATATTTATCAAAGGAACCAGAACGGTTCTCTATGATATGGTAGCAGATGTCATGCAACATCTCAAACTCCAGAAGAAACACCTTCTTGCTGCAACTCCTGGACATCCCCGCTGTGTCCTCCCTACCGGTAAAAGTTTTTCAGAACTCCTCCAGTTCATCTTCTCCATACGTGGAGAATTTACTGGCGTCCATGCTGTCGGTGGGGAGAGAGAATACTTCTTCCAAAAGCCCGGTGTCCACGGTCACTGTTACTCCACCAACCTTTGATCGGATCTCTGACCGATCTTCAGAGACCTTTGCCCGTCGGTAAAACTTTTCAACTTGTTCTTCCGCATAAGGGGTCTTGTGGAAGGAATAAAGTCTTAGGAGACCTGTGATGCGAAGACAATGAAGAATGTCCTTCATCAGCTCCTTCTTGTTATCTTCGTCCTCCACCATCCTGAGAAGGATTTCATGATCCACCAGCCTTCCATCAACAACTTGTGACTGTTTCGGTGCCATTTCAGAGAGATAGTAAACTGGTGATGGAAAGCTTTGAGAAAGAAAAATCGAGGAGTTAGGGTTTGCAGAAAATGGAAATGTGTAAGTGTGAGAGAAGAGTGAAGAATGACTCCCTTATATTTGAATTTGGTGAGTTTTATTGAACGGTCCAGATTGGTCTTGAATTTGAAAAGACCTTTGATCCATTGGCTGAGATTTTTGGCACGGCGTTCGTGCGCTCAAGCACTCGATGTGACATTTTGTGGATATTGAGGGGTTTTCCTGCAAAAACGGCTGTTTGACGCGGGGTAACTATTCCTCTTTCCACGCGCTTTAGTTACTGTGTCCTGCAGGTAGCTTGATGACCAGTATCCTCGTATCCAGTAACTGTCCAGGGACCTTGAGTAGTAACCTTTAGGTTGCTGTTTTAGTCTTGTCCTGCCTGTAGTTCCTCCTGAGCTTTATAGCCATTTAAACAAAAAGATGGTTATATATATATATAGATGATCAGTTCAGGTTTATTATCCCTAGCTCGTTTCTTAGAAAGGAAAATCTTGATTCACCAAGGGGCTTCGTGAATATGTCAGCTAGCTGTAGATGAGTATGCACTTTTTGGAGAGATATATCTTTCTTTTCAACATGATCTCTTATGAAGTGATGTCTGATATCAATGTGTTTGGTTCTTGAATAAAGAACAGGATTGTGTGTGATTGCTATAGCACTTGTATTGTCGTATAGGATGGATGTTCCTTTTTTTTCAATTCCATAATCTCTCAATTGCTGTTGAATCCATAAAATTTGTGCACAGCAGCTTCCTACAGCAACATATTCGGCCTCGGCTGTTGAGGTTGCTATAGAGGTTTGCTTTCTGCAGAACCATGATACTAGTTTGTTCCCTAGTAGCTGACAGGTACCACTTGTGCTCTTCCTGTCTATTTTGCAACCTGCAAAATCAGAGTCAGTATAGCCAATAAGTTTAAGTCATCCTTCCTTTGCGTACCATAGGCTAGCTTCCTGGGTTCCTTTGAGGTATCTGATGATTTGCTTAGCTGCTGTCATGTGTGATTCTTTTGGGGCTGCTTGGTATCTGGCACACATTCCTACTGAAAACATGATATCTGGCCTGCTAGCTGTTAGGTAGAGCAGTGATCCAATGAGTCTCCTATATTTTGTGATGTCTACTGCTTTACCATCATTATCTTTGTCTAGACTTCCTGAGGTTATCATCGGTATGCTCACTGTGCTCGCATTTTTCAAGCCGAATCTCCTTATCAATTCTTTGGTGTATTTCACTTGATTAATGAAGGTTCCATTGCTTAGCTGTTTGACTTGGAGACCGAGGAAGAAGCTTAGTTCTCCCATCATGCTCATTTCAAACTTGGATTGCATGAGATTTGAGAATTTCTGGCACAGTTCCTTGTTTGTTGATCCGAAGATAATATCATCGACATATATTTGAACGAGCAGTATGCTTTCTCCATCTTGAATTCTGAAGAGTGTCTTATCCACCTTTCCTTTCTTGAATTCATTGTCCAATAGATACTTCGAGAGAGTGTCATACCAGGCTCTAGGTGCCTGCTTGAGTCCATAGAGAGCTTTCTTCAATCTGAAGACCATATTCTTTGGATTTTCTTCAAAGCCGGGAGACTGCTCCACATAGACTTCTTCAGCGAGCAGTCCATTGAGAAATGCACTCTTAACATCCATTTGATAAACGGTGAGATTGTTGTGAGCTGCGTAGGCTAGAAAGATTCTGATAGCTTCTAGTCTTGCTACTGGTGTAAAGGTTTCTTCAAAATCTATTCCTTCTTCCTGACAGTAACCTTTCGCCACTAGCCTTGCCTTGTTTCTAACTACTTGACCCTCTTCATCGAGCTTGTTTTTAAATACCCATTTTGTGCCTAATACTCCTTGGTGAGTGGGTCTTGGAACTAGATGCCATACTTGATTTCTTTCAATCCATTAAGCTCTTCCTACATTGCTTGAATCCAGTTCGTATCTGCTAGAGCATCCTCTATGCAGTTTGGTTTTGTTTGCAAAATGAAGCAAGCAAACATTGCTTCATTGGGGTTATTTCTTCTTGTTCTTACTCCCGAGGTGGAATCTCCTATGATCTGATTTCTCGGGTGATTCCTTAACCACTTTCTTCTAGCTTCTTCAGCTTGCTGTTCATTCGAGTTTTCAACAGGTTGCTCTTGATCAACCTGTGCAGCTTGCTGATTTGGGTCAGGCTGTATTTATAAGCGTACTTCCAGTTGAATTCCTTTAGGGTGATGTATCTCTTCTTGAGTCACTGGTGCTTGCTGGTTTGGAGTAGGTTCCTGTTCTCCAGGTTACTGAGTTGGTACAGGTTGCTGATTTTGAATTGATTCTATATTTTGGAGACTTGGAAACTCCGCATCAATATATTTAACACGAGTATTGATAATGCGAGTTTTTCCAAAGTCTTCATTAAGTTTGTCCATATCAGCCTTAGTGCAATGTGGTTCATCAAAGTCCACATGCACTGTTTCTTCTATAACAAGTGTTCCCTTGTTGAAGATTTTGAAGGCTTTACTTACCGAAGAGTATCCTAAGAATACTCCTACATTTGACTTTGAGTCGAATGCATTCAGGTAGCCCTTCCCATTGTTGAGCACATAGCACCTGCAACCAAAAATATGGAAATGTTCAATGTTTGGAGTGTAACCGAACCATAGTTCATAAGGAGTTTTATTCAAATCCTTGTTGATGATGCATCTGTTCTGAGTGTAGCATGCTGTGTTGATTGCTTCTGCCCAAAATCTCTTGGGTATTTGTGCTTCAGCTACCATGGTCCTCGCAGCTTCCTTTAGAGTCCTGTTTTTCCTCTCTGCAACACCATTTTGTTGCGGTGTTCTAGCTGCTGAATATTCATGCTTGATTCCATTGTTAGAGCAATACTCCTCAATAAACTTGTTGGTGAAATCTGTGCCTCTGTCTGTTCGGATTTTTATAATATTCAGGCTCCTTTCAGTCTGCAGCTTCTTAAGTAACTCCGGTAACCTCCGCTGAGTATCAGACTTCTTTGTTAAGAACAAAGTCCATGCGAATCTTGAGTAATCATCCACTACTACAAGTGTATATTTTCTTCCACTTAAGCTTACTGGATCTATTGGTCCGAATAAATCCATGTGAAGTAGATCTAGCACCCTTTCAGTTGATCTTCGAACTTTTTTTGAAGGAGCTTTTGGTTTGTTTTCCCTTTTGGCATGCTTCACACAGACTCTCTTTCTTGTACACTAGGTCAGGTAGCCCTCTAACCAGTCCTTTTCTGGCTAACTTGTTGATGGTTTTGAAATTTAGGTGGCTCATTCTTTTATGCCATAGCCAGCTAGCTTCTGATGATCCTTTTGCAATGAAGCAGGTAGCTGTGGTTACTGAGCTCCAGTCAGCTACATAGATGTTTCCTTTTCTGGTTCCTGATAGCTTTACTTCCTTAGATTGACTATCCCTTATCAGGCACTTGTTGTGATTGAATTCCACTGAGTAACCTTTGTCACAAAATTGGCTTATGCTGAGCAAGTTGTACTTTAGGCTTTTCACATATGACACTTCATTTATGTGAGTGTTTCTTTTAATGAGAGTTCCAACTCCTCTAGTGCTACCCTTATAATCATCTCCGAAGATTACTTTGGGTCCTTTGCATGGTTGTAGATCACTGAGAATTTCTTTGTTTCCAGTCATATGTCTTGAGCACCCACTATCAATGTACCATATTTCCTTGCTGGTTTCTGTTGTAGGTACCTGAAAAAATAGAGATTACTGGTTCTTAGGTACTCATACATGTATGGGTCCTTCTTTGTTAGTGCTTTTTGGAATCCAGACTTGTCTCACAACAATTGCTTTGTTGTAGACTCGATGGCTTCTTCTATAAGCGGTATCCTTAGAATATTATTGTGTGTGTGTGAATCGTGGTACCCATCATTTTTGAAGTGAGGACCTCCACCATGCTTCCATTGAGCATGAGCTCTTTTAGGTTTAGACATTCTGGTCTTAGTATGGGTGGAGTAGAGGTTTCTGTACAACATCCTTATAGGTTGCTGTTTTCTTTTGTATCTACCAGCAGATTGATTCCGCTGTAGCCAGGTTTTGAAAACAGGCTTACTTCCTGTGGATGTATACATGGGTCTCTTGCCCTTGTCTATTGCTTTCTCCAAGCTTTCTGTTGAGTTATTGGATAACTCCTTTGCCATTGAGGTTTCTGCTTGAACGAAGACAATAGTTTTAGATGAGCTTGCTGTATCATGAGAGGTTTCAGCGCGGTATCCTAGGCCTGTCCTATCAAAGGGATTTCTGGCCGACATAAGGCATTCTTTGGCTTCTTTAGCAGATTTGCTAAAGGTTCCCACAATTGCCTGAAGATCATTTTTCTCGCTCTCAAGTTTGGCGATTCTCAGATTAAGCTTAGATGTCTGTTCCTAGAGGTCACTGCACTTTGAGGTGCTGAGCTCATATGCGGATAGCTTTTTAGCTAGCTGTTTGTTTTCCCTCCTGAGCATCTCATTTTCAAGTTTCAGCTCCTCATGAATTGAGTTTATCTGCTCGAAATCGCTTATGATTTGTTTTAGGGAGAGACTTTTACTTAGCTTCTCTGCTTCTTGTAAGGATTGGATTGGGTATATTACCTCATCTTCCTCACTTTTCTCTGCTTCTTGTGCCATCAGGCATATGAGTGCTTCGTCTTCCGATAAGGATGAGTCACTTTCATCATCAGAGGAATCTGCAACCTGCTGGGTTTCTTTAGAAGGCTCATTTCCCTTCTCCATCTCACTGAGGAAGGCTTTGATTCTTCTCATTTCCTCTCTTCGTTTCTCCCTCTTCTGGGAGGACTCACCATCAGGATATCGGTTGACCTTCGGATGAGGACACTCTCTGGCATAGTGTCCTGGCTTTCGACAGTTATAGCATAGGTCGGAAGTATCCTGGTTTGGTTGCTGGGGACTGGGCTGTTGGGGAGGTGCCTGGTTTTTCTTGAAATCACCTCCCCTGTTATACCTGATGAACTTCTTGAAATTCCTCAGAAGAAGGGCCATTTCTTCATCAGTTTTCTCAGCAGGTAGCTCACCTTGCTTACTGTAGGTAGCTCCAGTCTCCCTTGTACTTCTGGCTATCAAAGCAGTTACTTTTGTGCTGGATTCTTCTGCCTTTTTCTTCCTTCTGTTAATATCATACTCGAAGGCTTTTAGGTCAGAAAAGAGATCAAAAGTACTCATAGATTTTAAGTTCATGGAGACCCTCATTGCAATCATTTTGCTATCCCATTCTGCAGGTAGCGCTCTTAGCACCTTCATGTTTTTCTCCTTTTGGGTATAGAATTTGTCCAGAGACTCCAGCTCATTTACAATGTTTGTAAACCTCAGGTCCATCTGCTCCAAGGTCTCTTCAGGTAGCATCTCGAACAACTCGAATTTCTGGGTTGCTGTAGATACCTTGTTCTCCTTTGTAAGCTCTGTTCCCTCACAGATTTGTTCGAGCTTCTTCCATATGTCCATTGATGTCCTGCATGTCTTTACCTTACTGAATGTTCCTTTGTCCAAGGTGACGAATAAAGCATTCTTGGCGACATTATCCAGATTGGCTCACCTTCTGTCATCAGCTGTCCACTCTTCCCTAGGTTTATCGATGACAGTTTGATGTGGAATGGCTCCTGCTTCACCAGCGTCCATTGCTCTTGCAAATATGGGATTGAGCTTAGTGATCCTTGTTGGTCCATCAGTGATGACCATCCACATCTCGTCGTGCATTGCTGAAAGATATGCCTGCATTCTAATCTTCCAGTCATCATATTCTTCAATAGAGAACATAGGGAGCTTATGCGTGTCCATGATATGATAAAAGCGATGTATGCAGTTTTTCAAAAATCAGGGATCAGGGATTTGACCAGACACGTTGGGTTTTTAATCCAACCTACTCTGATACCACTTGTTGGTCCCAGTGGTATAAGGTTAAGAGGGGGGGTGAATTAACCTTATCAAATTTTAAACTTTTACTCCAAGATGTTAAGTCCTTGATGAACAGGTAGCTAGTAAGCTTGCTGCTCGATAGGTTGCTGCTTGGGCAGTGACCTCACGACT
Organism: Scutellaria barbata; assembly: GCA_028654395.1. Taxonomy (NCBI): domain Eukaryota; kingdom Viridiplantae; phylum Streptophyta; class Magnoliopsida; order Lamiales; family Lamiaceae; genus Scutellaria; species Scutellaria barbata. The sequence continues at coordinate 3,879,098 of CM053648.1, forward strand.
TAGTCAGAGACTATAATGCACAACGGAAATACTTATGATTTTTTAAACGATCTTTTAATGCAGTATGCTTAGGATGCAGATAGATGTATAAAGCTGTAAAACGCAAGCAATCTTATAGAGGTTCAAGGGTGGAGTAATCCCTCTACGTCCTCTCTACTCCTTCTCAAGGAGAAACTTTGTTAAAGCAAGTTTGATTTACAATAGACTCTGCTAACACAAACTATATTCTAGACAAAACTGTCAGCTCTATCCATACTGGTAGCTGCACAGTGACCAACTAAGCGACCCACACAGAATCTCCACATAGGTTATCCGACCCATACAGGATCCTTTCTCTTCTTCAGAGAGATTACAACTTAGCAGGGTAAACTCCTGCCTAAGCGACTCCTAAACAGTCTTTGAATAAGATATGAGTTTCTTAAGCGATCGAATGCAGCAAGCTCCTTAAACTTCTGAAGATCACAAAGGTAGCTGGCTTGCTGCTGCTAAGACTGAATAACTTGAATATGAAAGCATGAGCTTGAGGGTGATTTGCTTCGCGTATGATCTCCTTTTAATTCTCTTGTATGTCCCTCTTTTTCTTGTATATCCAGTCCTCTATTTATAGATATCAGTGAGTATTCTGCCCGTTGGAAGGGCAGTCCTTTGCTTGATGAGGTGTCTCGCTTTGATTGGTTCTGTTGATCTTCTGACACCTGCTCTGAAATGCCTTCATACTGTTCTGCTATTGTCTTGTCCTTGTTGCTGCGTAATTTCAGACTGCAGTTTTGCTATACTATGTCCTTACTGCTTTTTCACACATGGCAGTCTCTGATTTGCTGGAACTGGAGTGACTCTACTGGCTAGTCAGGTTGCACTGATTTGATGTATCTGGTAGTATCCTCTTTGAGCAAGTGAGTTAGCTTCCTTAACCTCCTCCAGGTTCCTTGTAGCATCCTTCGAAACTTGGTTGCTGGTTTCTTGTGGCAGCATGCAGGCAGCAGAGACTTGGCTCTAAGGTTCATTAGCAGAATTTTCATATCTTTCCAGCATCCTTGCCTTAGCTATTTTACATATGGAAACCTATCCAGATAGCTAATATTCTAGTCTGTTACATGTTTTGTCTCATCAAAATCTATTACAATTTGTCCTATCACGCTGTTTTGCCATTTTAGCTTTTGTCCTGCCTGGAGTTCCCCCTAAGCTGTATAACAATTTAAGCAGAAAATATTAGGATTTATAGAGATATTTAGCTCAGATTAATTATGCCTAGCTCGTTTTTGAGAAAAGAGAATCTTAATTCACAAAGAGACTTCGTGAAAATGTCAGCTAGCTGTAGATCAGTATGCACTTTCTCTAAAGATATATCTTTCTTCTCAACATGATCCCTTATGAAGTGGTGCCTTATATCTATGTGTTTTGTTCTTGAATGAAGAACTAGATTGTGTGTGATAGCTGTTGCGTTTGTATTGTCACATAAGATAGGTGTGCCTTTTTCTTCAATTCCATAATCATTTAGTTGCTGTTAAATCCATAGAATTTGTGCACAACAGCTTCCTGCAGCAACATATTCGGTCTTAGCTGTTGAAGTTGCTATTGAGGTTTGCTTTCTGCAGAACCAGGATACTAGCTTGTTTCCTAGTAGCTGGCAGGTACCACTAGTACTTTTCCTGTCAATTTTGCAACCTGCAAAATCAGAGTCAGTATAGCCAATAAGTTTAATCCCTCATTCTTTTGGGTACCATAAACCAACTTCCTGGGTTCCTTTGAGGTACTTGATGATCCGTTTGGCTGCAGTTATGTGAGATTCCTTTGGTGCTGCTTGGTATCTTGCACACATTCCTACTGAGAACATGATATCTGGTCTGCTAGCTGTTAGATAGAGCAGTGACCCAATGAGTCTTCTGTACTTTGTAATATCTACTGCTTTACCATCACTATCTTTGTCTAGGCTTCCTAAGGTTATCATAGGGATGCTTACTGTGCTCGCATTTTCTAATCCGAATCTTTTTATCAATTTCCTAGTGTACTTCACTTGATTAATGAACGTTCCATTGCTCATTTGTTTAACTTGAAGATCGAGGAAGAAACTTAGTTCTCCCATCATGCTCATTTCAAACTTGGATTGCATGAGACTTGAGAACTTCTGGCACAGTTCCTTGTTTGTTGATCCGAATATAATATCATCAACATAGATTTGAACGAGCAGTATGCTTTCTCCATCTTGGATTTTGAAGAGTGTCTTATCTACCTTGCCTTTCTTGAATCCATTGTCAAATAGATATTTTGAGAGGGTGTCATACCAGGCTCTAGGTGCCTGTTTGAGTCCATAAAGAGCTTTCTTTAATTTGAATACCATACTTTCAGGATTTTCTTCAAAACCTGGAGGTTGCTCCACATAAACTTCTTCAGCGAGTAACCCATTGAGAAATGCACTTTTTACATCCATTTGATAAACAGTGAGATTGTTGTGAGCTACATAGGCTAGAAAGATTCTGATTGCCTCTAGTCTTGCTACTGGTGCAAATGTTTCCTCAAAATATATTCCCTCTTCCTGACAGTAACCTTTTGCCACTAGTCTTGTCTTGTTTCTGACTACTTGGCCTTCTTCATCAGGTTTGTTCTTAAATACCCATTTTGTACCAATTACTCCTTGATGAGTAGGTCTTGGGACTAGGTGCCACACTTGGTTTCTTTCAAATCCATTTAGTTCCTCTTGCATAGCTTGAATCCATTTGGTATCTGCTAGAGCATCCTCTATGCAGTTTGGTTCTGTTTGAGAGATAAAACAAGCAAACATTGCTCATGGAGGTTGCTTCTTCTTGTTCTTACTCCAGAAGTGGAATCTCCTATGATCTGATTTCTAGGGTGATTCTTCAACCACTTTCTTCTTGCTTCTTCAGCTTGTTGTTTATTTTGTTCTTCAGCAGGTTGCTCTTGATCAACCTGTGAAGCTTGCTGATTTGGATCAGGCTGAATTTGTAAGCGGACTTCCAGTTGAATTCCTTCAGGATGATGTATTTTCTCTTGAATAACTGGTGCTTGCTGGTTTGGGTTGGTTCCTATTCTCCAGGTTGTTGCGTAGGTACAGGTTGCTGATTTTGAATTGATTCAATATTTTGGAGACTTGGTAACTCCGCATCAATATATTCAACATGAGTGTTTGTGATGCAAGTTTTCCCAAAGTCTTCATTGAGTTAATCTATATCAGCCTTTGTGCAATGTGGTTCATCAAAATTCACATGCACTGTTTATTCTACAACAAGTGTTCTCTTGTTGAAGATTCTGAAGGCTTTGCTTACCGAAGAGTATCCTAAGAATACTCCCTCATCTGACTTTGAGTCAAATGCCTTCAGGTAGTCCTTCCCATTGTTGAGTACATAGCACCTGCAACCAAAAATATGGAAATGTTCAATATTTGGAGTGTAACCAAACCATAGTTCATAGGGAGTTTTATTTAAATCCTTATTGATAATGCATCTGTTCTGGGTGTAGCATGTTGTGTTGATTGCTTCTGCCCAAAATCTCTTAGGTAACTGGGCTTCAGCTAGCATGGTCCTTGCAACTTCCTTGAGGGTTCTGTTTTTCTTTTCTGCAACACCATTTTGTTGTGGAGTCCTAGCTACTGAGTATTCATGTTTGATTCCATTGACCGAGCAGTTTTCTTCAATGAATTTATTTGTGAACTTGGTGCCTCTGTCTGTTCGAATCTTTATAGTGTTCAGACTCCTTTCGGTCTGTAGTTTCTTTAGTAACTCCGGTAACATCCACTGAGTATCTGACTTCTTCGTTAAGAATAGGGTCCATGCGAATCTTGAGTAGTCGTCCACCACTACAAGAGTATATTTTCTTCCACTCATGCTTACTGGTTCCACTGGTCCGAATAGATCCATGTGGAGTAGATCAAGCACCCTTTTGGTAGACCTTTGAACTTTGTTTTTGAAGGAGTTTTTAGTTTGTTTTCCCTTTTGGCATGCTTCACATAAACTCTCCTTCTTGTACACCAGATCGGGTAGTCCTCTAACCAGTCCTTTTCTGGCTAATTTGTTGATCGTTTTGAAGTTTAGATGGCTCATTCTTTTGTGCCAAAGCCAGCTAGCTTCCGATGATCCTTTTGGCAATGAAGCATGTAGCTGTGGTTACTAAGCTCCAATCGGCTGTGTAAATGTTTCCTTTTCTGGTACCTGATAGCTTTACCTCCTTGGTTCTACTATCTCTTATCAGGCACTTGTTGTGATTGAATTCCACTGAGTAACCTTTGTTACAAAATTGACTTATGCTGAGCAAATTGTACTTTAAGCCTTTCACATATGATACTTCCTTTATGTGGGTGTTTCCTTTGATGAGATTTCCAACTCCTCTAGTGCTACCCTTAGAGTCATCTCCAAAGATTACTTTGGGTCCTTTGCATGGTTGTAGATCGCTGAGGATTCCTTTGTTTCCAGTCATGTGTCTTGAGCAGCCATTGTCAATGTACCATACTTCCTTGCTGTTTTCTGTTGTAGGTACCTGTAAGATAGAGATCACTGGTTCTTAGGTACCCATACATGTACGGGTTCTTCTTTGTTAGTATTTTTTGGAATCCAGACTTGTCTTACAACAATTACTTTGGTGTAGACTTGGTGGCTCCGTTTATAAGCGGTATCCTTAGGATACTGTTTTGTGTGTGCAAACCGTGTGTAACCATCACTTTTGAAGTGAGGTCCTCCACCATACTTCCCTTGAGCATGAGCTCTTCTTGGTTTAGATATAATGGTCTTAGTATGTGTGGAGTAGAGGTTTCTATGTAGCATCCTTGCAGATTGCTGTTTCCTTTTATTTCTACCAGCAGATTGATTTTGCCGTAGCCAGCTTTTGAAAACAGGCTTACTCCCTGTGGATGTATACATGGGTCTCTTGCCCTTGTCTATTGCTTTCTCCAAGCTTTTCGTTGAGTTATTAGATAACTCTTTTGCCATTGAGGTTTCTGCTTGAATGAAGACAATAGTTTTAGATGAGCTTGTTGTTTCTTGAGAGGTTCCAGTGCAGTATCCTAGACCTGTCCTATCAAAAGGACTTCTAGCCGACATAAGACATTCCTTAGCCTCTTTAGCAGATTTGCTAAAGGTTCCTACAATTGCTTGAAGGTCATTTTTCTCACTCTTAAGTTTGGTGATTCTCAGATTGAGCTTAGATGCCTGTTCCTGGAGGTCACTGCACTTTGAGCTACTGAGCTCATATGCAGATAACTTTTCAGCTAACTGTTTATTTTCCCTCCTAAGCATCTCATTTTCAAGTTTCAGCTCCTCATGAATTGAGTTTATCTGTTCGAAGTCGCTCATGATTTGTTTTATGAAGAGGCTTTTGTTTGACTTTTTCTCTTCCTGCAAGGGTTGGATTGGGTACATTACCTCATCATCATCGCTGTCCTTTGCTTCCTATGCCATCAGGTAGATGAGTGTCTCATCTTTTGATGACGAAGATTCGCTGTCATTGTCAGAAGAGTCTGCATCCTGCTGGGTTTTCTTAGAGGGTTTTTTTTCTTTTTCCATCTCGCTGAGGAAGGCTTTGATTCTTCTCATTTTCTCTCTTCATTTCTCCCTTTTCTGGGAAGACTCACTATCTAGATATCGGTTGACCTTAGGGTGAGGACATTCTCTGGCATAATGTCCCGGTTTTTGACAGTTATAACATAGATCTGAAGTGTCCTGATTTGGTTGCTGGAGGCTGGGCTGTTGAGGTGGTGCCTGGTTTTTCTTGAAGTCACCTCTCCTGTTGTACCTGATGAACTTATTGAAGTTCCTTAGAAGAAGGGTCATTTTCTCATTAGTGTTTTCAACAAATAGCTCTCCTTGCTTACTGCAGGTAGCTCCAGTCTCCCTCGAGCTTCTAGCTATCAAGGCAGTTACATTTGTGCTGGATTCTTCTGCCTCTTTCTTTCTTCTGTTAATATCATACTCGAAAGCTTTCAGATCAGAGAAAAGGTCAAAAGTAATCATTGATTTCAGATCCATGGAAACCCTCATGGTGGTAGTCTTGATATCCCATTCCGCAGGTAGTGCTCTTAGCACCTTCATATTTTTCTCCTTTTGGGTATAGAATTTGTCCAGAGACTCCAGCTCATTTACAATATTCGTGAACCTCAGATCCATCTGCTCCAAGGTTTCTTCAGGAAGCATTTCGAACAACTTGAATTTTTGAGTTGCTGTAGACACCTTGTTTTCCTTTGTAAGCTCGATTTCTTCACAAATTTGTTCGAGCTTGTTCCATTTATCCATTGCTGTTTTGCATGTCTTAACCTTACTGAAGGTACCTTTGTCCAGAGTGACAAATATGGCGTTCTTGGCTACGTTATCCAAATTAGCTCGCCTTCTGTCATCAGTCGACCATTCTTCTCTAGGTTTATCAATAACAACTTGATGGGGAATGGCCCTTGCATCACCAGCATCTACAGCTCTCGCGAATATAGGGTTGGGCTTGGTGATCCTCGGGGGTCCATCAGTAATGACCATCCACATTTCATCGTGCATGGCTGAGAGATGTGCATGCATTATAATTTTCCAGTCGTCATATTCTTCAATAGAGAACATAGGAAGTTTATGTGTATCCATGATTATGATAAAAAGAATGTATGCAGATTTTCAAAAATCAGGGATCGGGAATTGACCAAACAAATTGAGTTTTTAATCCAACCTGCTCTGATACCACTTGTTGGTCCCAAGTGGTATAAGGTTAAGAGGGAGGGTGAATTTACCTTATCAAATTTTAACTTTTCTCCAAAAATATTAAGTCCTTCATTAGGAGGTAGGTAAATAGCTTGTTGCAAAATAGGTTGCTGCTCGAGCAGTGACCTCAGGAATTAGTCAGAGATAGTAATGCACAGCGAAAATAATGTGATTTTCGAAGATAAGCTTTAATGTAGTATGCTCAAGGAAATCAGACATATATATAATGTAGAAAGAACACAAGCAGGCTTATAGAGGTTCGAGGGTGGAGTAATCTCTCTACGTCCTCTCTACTCCTTCTCAAGGAGAAACTTTGTTAAATGAAGTTTGATTTACAATAGACTTCAACTAACACAAACTCTACTTATAGCAAAACTGTCAGCTCTATCCACACAGGTAGCTGCACAGTGACCAAACAGATCGACCCACACAGGATCTCCACACAGGTTCTTTGACCCACACTGGATCCTTTCTCTTCTTCAGAGAGAATAACAACTTAGCAGAGTAAACTCCTGCCTAAGTGACTCCTAAATAATCTATTTAAGTAAGATATGGAGATTTTCAACAGTTGAATACAACAAGCTCCTTAGACTTCTAATTCCACAAGGTAGCTGGCTTGCTGCTGCTTAGACTGAGTGACTTTTATATGAAGATTTTTGCTTGTCGATGAACTGCTTCACGTAGGATATATCAATTCAGGACTGTATTTCTCAGGTGCACTCAACCTTCTATTTATAGGCATCAGTGAGAATTCTGCCCGTTGAGAAGACAGTTCTCCACTGGTGAGGTGTCTCGTTCTGATTGGTTCTGTTGATTTTCTGACACCTGCTCTGCAATGTCTTCATTCTGTTCTGTCACTGCTTTGTCCTTTTGCTGCGCGACTTAATCCTGCAGTCTGCTGTACTCTGTCCTTCCTGTTTTTTCACACATGACATTCACTGATTTGTTGAAACTGGAGTGACTCTACCGGTTAGTCAGGATGCACTGACTTTGATGTATCTGATAGTTTCTTCTTTGAGTGAGTCAGCTTCCTTGATTTGAGCATCTTCAAGTTCCTCACAGCATCCTTTGGTACATGGATACTGTCTCTTGTCGCAGCATGCAGATGGCAGGGACTTGACGTAGGTTTCTTTGCAGAGTCTTCTTCTTCTCTTATACTAGCATCATTGTCTTAGCTATTTACATAAGGAAATTTATTCAGATAGCTAATGCTCTAGTCTATTACACGTTTTGTCTCATCAAAATCTATTACAATTTATCCTATCAACTTGTTTTATTTTAAGTTGTTTACTTCAAGAAAGACTAAATGTTTTCATCTTCAATCTGCTTTAGCATGACTTATTTCATTTTGATGAGATCTTCTAATGAAACCATTGTGGGATTCGGGTTATTTTTAAAATACTCTTACGGTCTTCATTTTATTACTCAAACTTCTATTTTAAAATATTTACATATTTAATTTTCCGCGGCAAGAATATTAATTTTATAAACAAAAAAAGGGGTTAAGAAAAATTGGGATGTTACAAGGATGTAACACCCGTAAAACAATAATAGAAATAATAATAAATTAATAATTTAAAGGTTGTTAGATTTATAAAAAGAAATTGTATCAATCCTATATAATATAGGATTTTAGTTAAATGATGAATCTAATTTGAATTATAAGTTAAATCTTACTAGACTTCTTTTAGTATGAGCCCAAGAAGAATTCTTTAGTATGAGCCCAAAAGATTAGGAGGCCCATTACCTTATTGTTAGGTTTAGAACCCATAAACCTAACATATAAATAAGAGAAAAGCTAGTACGCTAGGGTTAGGATTCTCAATTCTCTTAGAGAAGGTACGTGTTTTTCTTTTCTCATAATTTATTTTTCATGTCAAACCTAGAGTAATTTATTTAATCCTTGTTTATATGATAAATTTAAATGATATCTTGAATTAGAATACAAGTAATTTAAGGAAACACGTTATCTTCTTTAATTCCAAACTTTAGAATGGTTAGTCAATTATTTAAATCCGTAGTTAGACACCTCCAAATTTTATGAAAATTTAATATGTTGATCTTTGATATATATTGAATACTCAGTAAACATTTCAGATAAATCGGAGTTGTAATCGATTTAAAATATTTTTTTTATTCCTTCAGTCCAAGAATCGGTATGTTCACATTTCCGATTTAGATGTTTTAAAATAAATACTTACGGACCTTATAATTTTATGAAATTTTAATATATTATAGTGTACTATAACTTTGGTCTTCTGTAAAAACTTCACATCAATCGGAATTATATTTTATTTTATATAAATTATATATTACTGACTTTCGGAATTCATCAGCTTTAGTATCACAGTTTGAAAAATTTAAAACTATTATTTATATACTTCAGAATTTTATAATATTTGACCAGATTATGTATTATTAGGGTTTTTATCTACAGTAAAAATTTCAAATTAATTCGATAGGTATTTCAGTTAAAAATTAATTTTCTTTTTCTGTTTTGAAAAGATTCACGATATACACTTTTCTAATTTACGAGATTAATACTCATAGTTAAACATCTTCAAATCCTTTGAATTTTGGATATGTTATAGATTCACATGTCTTTTATCTTCTGGAAAATTTTGGAAATAAAAGAGTTTATATTTCTTAGTATATTAATTTTCTTTTACAGCTCTACAGAATTTACTGTTTCTGGAAATTAAGTTTCAAAAATTATAAATCTGTGGTTACACTATTTGAATCTTTAGGAAATTTACAAATGTTATTTATTTAACAACCTAGATTCAATGTTTAAAATTAAGGATCATTTTATCTTATACATTTTATGAAATAAATATTTTAATGCTTAACTAGAGTTTTTCTAAAATCTTCCAACATAAGATTCATGTCTTATTTCTTCAAAAATTTTAAGAAGTTCTCATTTACCCTCTAAGGTGTCCTAAGACAATTTTAGAGATTTAATTTAATTAAAATAATTATTGATGTTTTCTTTAGACCTTTAGGTATTAAGTTAGTGTATGTTTTCGTTATGGATGAATAGGTGTCGAGGAAGGTGTAGCTCGCGAGGAATAGGATTGCATTCACTTTCATTCCGCTCAAGGTTTTTAACTTTTAAGGTGGGGATAAATATATCCTCATCTTGGAATTGGCTAATCAATTTTGAGCACGGTGGGATACCCGAGAATCTAACTTTTGATCCTTGGACCTTTAAGGTCCCTGGCTAATTCTCATGCATAAATCATAGATCATAGCAAATATTTTCATCTCATGAATAGATTATAGATAATAGCAAGCATTTTGATAAAAGTTTTCTCATGACACATTGCATCAATTCATCAGTCACCTCCACACAAAGTATTTAATAAAGATAAACACATGAAAAGATAAACACATGAAAAGAATCTCCACCTTAAAGTTAAAAGCCTTAAGCGGAAAGAAATAAATGCAATCCTATCCCTCGCGAGCTACACCTTCTTCGACACATTTTCATCCATAATGAAAATATACAACCAACTTAATATCTAATGGCCTAAAGAAGAACTTCAATAATTATTTTAATTAATTAAATCTCTTAAATAGTTTTAGGACATCTTGAAGGATAAATGAGAACTGCTTGAAATTTTTGAAGAAATAAGACATGAATCCTAAGTTGGAAGATTTTAGGAAAACTCTAGTTAAATATTAAAATATTTATTTCTTAAAATATATAAGATCAAGTGATCCTAAATTTTAACATGGAATCTAGGTTGTTAAATAAATAACATTTATAAATTTCACAAAGATTCAAGTAGTATAGCCATATATTTCTAATTTTTGAAACTTAAATTTCACAGTAAATTTTACAGAGTTGTAAAATAAATTTAATATACTAAGAAATATAAACTCTTTTATTTTGAAAAAATTTCAGAAGATAAAAGACATGTTAACATACAACATATCCAAAATTCAAAGTATTTGAAGATCTTTAACTATGAGTATTAATCTCATAAAGCAGAAAAGTGTATATCGTGAATCTTTCAAAATGGAAAAAGAAAATTAATTTTTAAATGAAATACCTACTGAATTAAATTGAAATTTTTACTGTAAATCAAAACCCTAATAATACATAATTTGATCAAATATTATAAAATTCAGAAATATATAAATAATAGTTTTTAATTTTTAAATCTGTGATGCTAAAGCTGATGAATTCTCAAAGTGAGAAATATAAAATTCATATAAAATACAATATGACTCAGATTGATATAATTTTTTTATAAAAGATCAATGTTACAGTAAACCATAACATATTAAAATTTCATTAAATTATAAGGTTTGTAAATATTTATTTTAAAATGTTTAAATTAGAAACGTGAACATATCGATTCTTGCATTGAAAGAATAAAAAATTCATTTTAAATCAGTTACAACTCCAATTGATCTGAAATTTTTAGTGATTATTCAATATATATCAAAGATCAACATATTAAATTTTCATGAAATTTGGAGGTGTCTAACTATGAATTTAAATAGTTGACTAATCATTCTAGAATTTGAAATTAAAGAAGATGTGTTTCCTCAAATTTATTTTATTAATATGATCTCAAAAATCTAACCTTTCCTAAATTAATTGTATTCTAACTCAAGATCTCACTTAGATTTATCATATAAACAAGAATTAAAGAAATTACTCTAGGATTGACATGAGAAGGAAATTATGAGAAAAAGTGAAAAATACATACCTTCTAAGAGAGTTTGAAAATCCTAACCCTAGCATATCATTTTTTTCTCTTATTTATATGATGAGGTTTAGGATTCTAAACCTAATAATAAATTAATAATTTAAACATTTATCTCACATGTGAGATATTCTATTACATTTTGTGTTATATTTCATATTCTAAAATAATCACCACACATGTATCAAATAACATCATTAATTAACATGTGGTATATATGTATTTAATGTTGAGATACAACATTAAATATAATAGAGAATCCGGACACGCCTATTTCATAGACACATAATAATGTATTCGGTATTATTGTGTCATAAAAGCAATGCTATAATTAAAGTAAATTGGATCTTTACAAATTAGGAAAGTATGTGCATATTGGAGAGATACCTACGGTACGTACACCTGCGTATCTAGAGTTAGTTTGCTGTTGTTTATTGATAAATTAGGGTTTGTGTTTTTTGTGCATGAGAGTGTGAAATTGGTTGATTTTTTTTAGGTTAATTGTTAGATAAATCACAACTATTTACTTGAACTGCCATTTTAGTCAAATTTTTCACCATTGGTTAAAATAATATAATGTTATATATAATAAAATTAGAAGAAATGACTCATAATACCACAAAACATATAAGTTATATCATTTTCTACCACAAAACATATAAGTTATCCATTTTCTACTATTTTTCAGAAAAAGTACAAACTAGTCAATAGACGGGCCTACTAAACTGAAAGGATTTGATGGGTGCAATGGCCTACTTTTTAAAAAATTCGCCTCTTTTTCAAAAAAACATTTATTGCAGGTATTTAGCAACTAGACGATATATTTAAAAAAATTGAGATGAATTTTGTCTAAAATGTATGTAATAATATAATATGTTCATTTATTACATATATGTAATAATATGTTCGTTGACCATGTGCAATAATATTATCACAAATAATATAATAATATAAAATTTCATAATAATACGTTTACATATAGTGTGATATGTGTCCATTTATAATATATTTGTTTCTCAATTAAAAAATTTAGACAAAATCTTATATACCACTTTCATTATTGGCCATGCCTTTTGAGAGTATATTAGTGGGGCTTCTCTTACGGGTCATTCCCTAGGCTTTTTTACTTAAACAATAATAAAGTAGGTAGTATAAAGGAGATGGGGTCTTGGGTGGATCATGGATGGAAGGTGGGTGTGGTCGTGGAGTTCGAGAAGGAGTTTATTTGATAGAGATTCTAATATGCTTAATTAATTGTTGTATGTTGCAAATAATTTTCAGCTCAAGGAGGAAGAGAACGACGAATGGCGATGGAAACCAGCATCAAGTGGCTCGAGCTTTGTCTACATGAAGCTGTCCGAGAGTGTTAATTTCGGAGGGAGCGATTCTGAAATTGGAAGACTGATTAGCAAGGTACGTATGGAATAATGCTGTCAGTGATCTGGGCATCCTTATTTATTTGGTTGAATGTCTCATCAGCTCTATACAATCAATCGATCGACCATTACAAGCAAATCTCTTATATCCTTATCATAAAAAATGGTGAAAAGTTTGCTATCTGGTTTTGGATTTGCATTGTTTGGGTCATATGGAGATGGAGAAATAAGGTGATTTTTGATAAGTCGACGTGGTACATTAAAAATATCGTGGATGAGATTAGATGTAAATTTTGAAGTTGGTACTCATGATGTCAGTTTGAAGCTCAAGAACAACTTAAGAAACACTTCTCAAAACAATTTTCGAGAATAGATTTCAAGAAAAGCTTCACACTTGCAGCAATGATTGAGAGGAGAGAAAACAATATGAAAAACCAACACACAAGGTCTTACATGGCTCGGCTTAAAATGCCTACGTCCACGGGAAACAAGGGAGGGGGATTGGATTGATATCAAATTGATTTTACAGATTACAAAGATCTTGAAAAACTGATCAAAACTCTATCTTTCTCTCCATCCTATCTTCTGCAGAAAACTGAAAACTTATATCTATCATAAACTCACAAGAGAGCTATATATAAACTAACTATTACAACAAGAATGAAGTGAAATGATCGACCAACTAATCCGCGGTGCTGTTTTGAATCTGCCATCTTTGATCCTTTGCTGAGCCGTTTCTTTCCGTTTCTGAGCCCTTTTTCTTTCTGTTAAAACTGTTAAGAAGTCGTGACCTTGCCAACCCGATTTTATAGGTGCGACGCGACTTTCATTAACCAAACAGCAGAACCAAAACCGCGCTTCTCTGAAACACAACTTTATAAGTGAAAAGGCGATTTTCTCTCTGCTTTGTACTAAGACAATTTCGAACAGTATCAATACGCGCTTCTTTAAGTGAAGTGCGTTTTTTCCCATACTTAAAAAGCAAATTTGGCTGGAAACAGGCTAATCTCTCACACATGAGGTACACAGGTTTTCGAAATTTTTCCATCAAAGATTGGATTCTTTAGGCTACAGGGATACTGAGCGTTGATGTTTTATGTCCAATTGTTATTCTGATGCTTCTACCACTTACTTGTAAATTGTAATATTGTTGTATGGGTCCTTGTATTCCATGTGGCTTTCTTCTTGTTTTGAATAAAAGCTTCTTTGTTCGATTAAAAAATAAAAATCACCCAAATAGTTGGATAGGAAATAGAATTACTACTTTTAATCCGAGTACAACACTTCTCTATTTTCATTATTGTTCTAATTATCGAGTCCAACTATTTTTCCTGTGTCTAAAAAAACACTCATAGCAACGTTTTTTTCTTTTTTTTTTTTTCATTTATTGCAACCAATAAAAGTAACTGATTAACTATTTTGCATCATCTTCTTGACTTCAATTCGTATCGGTAACCCTTCTTTGAAAACTGGCATCGGATCTCTACTCATGATATTTTCTTTTAAAGAAAGATTCCATTGAAACCTGGTTACCAAGTAATGAATCAAGGTTAAAGTTTCAATTCTTGCAAACTCATAACCTGGGCACATTCTTGGTCCTCCACCAAATGCAACAAAGGTATGTGGAAGTACTCCTTGTGTTTCGTATCGTGATGGATTGAACTTATACGGATCCGAATATAGTGATTCATCCATATGCGTCATGCATCCAGCCCAAAACACCTGTTTATCCAAATATAAATAGATTGTTAAGTTAATATTAAACATAATATTTTCAAGGGAAATTTAATTTTCATTTTTGATCTCATGAGAGTATGAGTAAATCATCATATTTTTAGTTTGAAAACTTTCTTCGTCTGCCATTTAAGTCACAAAATACTAAAAGATACAATTTTAATCTCAATACTAATGGCGGACACAACATTTTATCTAAGTGATATGGTTACCAATGTTGTTTAGAGATGTAAATGGATAGGGTAGGATAGAGTACGGGTATAACTATCTCATACCCTACCATACTCTAAAATATCAAGTCCATACCCTACCAGTAAGCGGATTCTCTTATACATAATATTATATATAGAAAAATACATTCGATTTGACTTTTCTAAACTCATTAAACTACACATTTTTGGAATAACATTTTATTAATAATTACTAACTATTCATTAACAAAAAATTCATACAAAAATTCAAATGTAGTAAACAAGTAAAAGCACTCGGCATTGACTGTTGAGGAATGAGGATTGAAGAAGCTTATTAAAAGTTAAGATTTAAATCTAATATTAAATTAAATATAATATATATATGACATATATTAAACATATATAATTACAAAACTTATATATATATATATAATATTGTATATAATTATTTACTTATTTATTAGTATATAAATAAATAAATATATACATTAAATAGGTAATCAGGTCGGATAATGACTAAAATACTAAATTCATACCTTATATTTACCCTAATACATTTTAGTGGATACGGGTAATATTGTAGTACCCACAATTTTCTTTAAAAAGCAAATCTTATTATTAATTTTAATCTATCTAAATTAATGAAATTAATGGCATGGAAACACCTCATTCTTGGTTGTTACACTTGGGCAAAAATTAGGAATATGTGAGAAAGTTTGGTTAAGTATGAATTGGAAAGAAAAAAATTTAATTATGCATATCTCTCTCCACCAAACAACACTGCACCACCGTCGGTGAAGTTTTTCCGACAAGGTAAATCGGTTATATTATAGTATTTGTCGAGCTCCTCACAAATACGGGCTTAAATTTTGATCCGATCGTCGTTTTCATCGCGTACGATCGTAAAAAGGGGCAGCTCTACCTCTCTCTCTCTGGCGCTGCCATCGTTTGTTGCCATTGTTTGTTGCCGGCGCTTGGTCGCGCCAGTGAGTCGTATAGATGAGTGTGGGTGGCCGGTGCTTTCAGAGCCGGCGTGGCTGATTGTGGGCCGCCGCCGCAAGCGGCAGCGGGTGCGTGAGTATATATATATGCGTGTCCATATATATTTGTGAGTATATATATATGTATGCGTGTGTATATGTTTGTAGGTGTGTGTGTGTTGGGAAGGAGGTGGCTGGCGCTTGTTGTGCCGACGTGATTTAAAAAGAGCCGCCGCTGTGTGTGGTTTGTGTGTGCGTGTGTTGGGTATGTACCGTGTGTGTGTTGGGCTGTGGTAGGGTGGTCCCCGGCGACGTGAGGTCACCGACAGTAGTAGGCAGTTGGCAGCGGCGAAGAGGGCAGGGGCGGCAAGAGAGGCGGCAGGGGCTGGTTTGAGGGTAGGGGTTTTATTTGAGAATTAGTTTAAACCTAGGGACTAAATTGTAAATCCTAGAACTTTGGTAAAGAGTACTTAGGCCCCTCAACTTATGGAAATTATGAAATAGTCCCTAAACTTTATAAAATATGCATAAAGATCCCTAGACTTATGAACAATAGTAAACTGACCCCAGAACTTCTTTGAAATTACAGAATAGACCCTAAATCTTGCTGAATTTACAGAATCACCATAGACTTTAGTGAAATGACAAAATGACCCCTAAAACTTGAAGAAATTATATTATGACCCCTGAGTTTGGTAATTATTGTATATTGTAAACTACAAGTCCATAAAATGGTAGTTTGACCCCAAAATGATGTAAGACCTGACAAGCGAATCCTTAAGCAGAAATATGATCCACAAACCCTAATTTTCAATAAGCTCTAAATTTAGAACCCTCGTTTATCGACCTTCTCAAGAGTTAATTTTTTTATAGATGTTATTGGTTTTATGCAATTAAATTAGAGGATAAGTCACGATTTTACACTCTGTGGGAAGTACACGCAAGGGACAAGAATAAGGATAAAATCAAAAGCTTTTTGGACAGGATCTGTTGGAAAATCCAAGGTGGGGGTAAAATCTTGTTTATGTTTTAAATCGTATAGTTTTTACGAAAAATTATGTGACTGTGTGATTTGAATTACGTCATTATGTGGTGTCGATTTAAAGTGAAATGTTTTTATTATGCGAATAGTACGTGAATCGATTATATGGTTTTAGAAGCTATCGATTCCAAATGATACAAAACCACATGATTTCAAATGATGGTAAGTCGGGGTAGTTTCCGCATAAAAGGGATTTCTTTAAAAACCAACATATGTTAAAGGATTTCTTTACATATATGTTGTTGTGAATTATGTGGCCAACATGAACGTTATCAATGTGTACTATGTGCTATGTGAGAAATATTATATGACAATTTAACTGCGCATGCGAATGCACGTCAAGTAGGGTATTCCTTGTTGAAACCCATCAAAGGGGGAATTTTTTGGAAACCCAACATGAAGGAGTGTAATAACCCATAAGGTCGGCTTCGGGCCCTTATAGACTTCCTGAGGGAACCTATCCAAAGGATGCATTGGAACTACTCGAGAGCGGCGGTTGGGATCCGCAAATGTTTGCACAACGGTTAAGACTCGCGCTTACACGACGGCTAAGAACCGCATTTACACAATGGCTAAAAATCGTAAAAAAAAAAGTAGTATGTTTGAATGTAGTCTATGTTCTGCTGTTTTTGTTTAATGATAAATGTTTCATTTTCAACCAATTTTTGGAAATTATTTTATATTGTCTCAGGTTTTCCCACTGGCTGTGTTTCAAGCACTCATCCTTCTTTTTAAAATGTTTTTAATTTAAAAGTTTAGGGCATTGCGTGCGAACGGTGGATGTTTATAACCGATGATTAAAGGTTGAAGAAAGTTTTAATTTAAAATGTTATATTTCATGAATTTCGAAATATATATTTTATAATAATTTTCTTAATTTTAATTATCTTTATTTTCTTACACTAGTGAATTTTATACGTAAATAACGTCTCAATCAAAGTTTACCTTAAAAAAAAATGGAGCATTATAAATATCAATATATATTCTAAATTTTTGACGATGCCTACCCAATTACACAATTATTCACGAATAACCCTACCCTAGGTAAAATTAACATCTCCATCGTTGCTTTTAGCTATTGCATTTTTTTTTTTTTTTTTTGTAGTTCTAAAAAATTCTTTGAACGCCGAACTCCCCTTATCGTCTCTTGTTATATTTAAACTTATAGTTTTGTTATATGACAAATAATTTATAAATTATTTGCGGCATTATGATTTATTTAAATAATTTTAAGGCATATTAAACATTTTTAGATTTATTTTTGTTATATTGTTACTTATATATTAAATTTTTTATACTTTGTTAATTTTATGTATATTATTTTAATTTTAGATTCTTTAATGAATTTATGTTTTTTAGACTATATTTCGTTATTTTAGGATTTCTGAAGCAATTATTAATTTTTACTTTTTTCTTTGTTTTTTTTTCTCTCAAAATTATGTAACTAAATTTTTTATTTTAGCTTTTTTTTTTCTCATATTTGTTAAATATTATTTATATTGTATTCAACATTTTTTTATTGAAATAACTTGAACTTTTAATCCAACTTTGGGCAATTTAATTCCAAACGATATTACACATTGCATATTTAACCCTACTCAATGGTGCTGACAAATTTTGGGAGTAAATTGGTCGATTAAACGAAAAGTTTTGAGATTGAAAATTAACGATTTAGACCTATTCTTGTCTAAGTATAATCTTCTATCTCCTTGATTATTTATTTGATATTTCAAAATAACTATCACACATTAAATGTAAAAATAACATTACTAATTGATATTTTGATGTGAATTAAAAATAATAAAATATAAGATTAAACATCAAATTAAAATAGATGAGATGAGAAATAAAATTTCACCAATATTAATTAAGTTTGGCAATTGCGGAATTAGTATTGACCATGGGTAATACATAGGTAATGAAGAGGAACAGTTCGGGTTTTAAAAATAGAATTTTAATATTTAAAACAAACATTCATTCAAATAAAATGCAATAAATAAATTGAGCATACGATATTATTTAATTAAAATCTTAAAACAAGTAAGAAACTATAAAATAAACTTGATAAATTGCTAATTAAGTAACTGTGTCTTCTAAAAAACAATCAATTACATTCAATTTTTTATTAAATTTTATTTTTCAAAATCTTCTTAATCTACATCTTATAAGTGGTTATCAGAAATTTCATATTTAAAAGGTAAATAAATATATGTTTTATAGTAAAATTTGAAGGTAAATATTAAACTTGAATTTAAATATATTATGCATAATTTTATATAAGTTAGAAACTAATTATTTAATTAGTATTATAGTTAATAAATTTCATATATCCCCAAAATTATTCATTATATAAATATTTTACTCTTCTATTTAATAATTAATTTCTTTTATGACATCTTAAACTATAATAGTATTAAACAATAATAAAATGAGTTAATTGATGGAAAAATTACAATATTTACTCAAATTGTTATTTTAATCAAAATTTTCATTATTAATCAAAATAACACAACTTTATATATGTAGCTTGTTTTTTTGATAAAGTTATTGAAAAAAAAATTCATTATCTATCAATATATATAACTTTTCACCCATATTTTTTAGTCTTTTTGTCTCCCTCCCCTCGCCTCTACTCCCCTAAGCATATTGAAAAAATATATATATAACTTTTCCAAAACTGGTTTTAGTGAGAAAAAACATACTAATAGTGAAAAGTTTGGTTTGAATGACAATTCGAGTAAAGATTATGATTTTTCACCAATTAACCCGAATAAAATTCAATCAAATTTATAACTAATCTAATATAACAATAAAAAAATAAAAAAAGAATGAGATGATATATATAAATTGTATGCAGTTACTTCCATGAAATCAATTCTATTAGGTTTTGAATATGTTTCATCATTCTCGTACAGTTCGGGTTAACACAAAAAATAATTGGAGAAGTTATGTTAGATAAAGTCAATCACTCAGCGATTCTTTATCAGTTCACGGGTGTTTGGTTCGGGTTTTGTTAAGGTTTGCTTAATTTTGAGATCCATTCTCACCCCTACCTTAAGTGCATTTTATATATCTTTCGTTACCGTAACATGATATGAGCTCCATGTTATGTAAAGTAGATAAATGTACGTAATTAATGAAAAAGTTAATTTAGGTTTACCTGCCATCCTTTGGGGATTATATATCCTCCCATTTCTATGTCTCTGAGTACTTGTCTAAACCCAAAGAACGCTGGTGGATATATCCTCAATGTTTCTGTTGCCACTCTCCATGTGTACTTCATCTTAACCAGATCATCCCATGTGAGAAGTTCCCCAGGTGCCTTCCCCTGAGCAATCTCTTCTTGTTCTACACGAATAACACACTCAATCAATATCAAGGTCTCAAATTTTGCCCTTAAAAAGCCAATCCTAATCATCTTCATCTTACCATTAAGGATAGTTTCATAAACTGTTGGATTTTCGGCTAAAAGTTTCACCAAAAATGTAACAAGGATGGACGTTGTGTCATGTCCAGCAATCATTGCAACAACACAATTGTCAATGATTTCTTGGTCAGATAACATAGGAGAATTGGTCTCATCACAAATGCTTAGCAAACTAGTGATGAGATCTTGATGATTAGGATTGTTCTGTTTTGCCAACTTTTCTCTCTTCTCATGTATAAGCTCCCTTATAATTTCTCCGGCTTCGTACCTAGCACGCAGGCTTTTATTGAAACGCGTAAAAGGCAAGTTTATTGGCAGTGCCAACATTCCATCCATCACTTGTTCAAATAGATGTACAAGCTTGTCTCTTCTTGTTCCCCTTTCAATCCCAAATAGAAGAGTGCAAATTACATTGAAGGTCATGATCTTCATTAGGGGCATTACCTAATAAAGCAAATGTGAATAAGATCATTTTTTTCTACGTGATGCTTGAACATACAGGTAACATGTAAAGATTTTTTCCCATAATTATAGGGGTTTGGTAAAATTATTACTCTTTCATTTGAATTATCATGCATGTTTATGTCCTAAATCCTTTATTTAGTTGGAATTATACTGCACCTAATTTAGATGGCATTAGAGCCCTAAAATGATATGAACTTATAATGCCACACAAACTTCAAAAATTAACTAATTTTTAAGCTAGCAATTAGTTTTATAAAATGTCATTTCAAGTTCATACTGTCATGGGTCGACCATGCATCTAATTATATGTATAATTTATGAAACTCTACCTAACTTTGGCACAAAATAAAAGTGATAATTAAATTGACAAGTTTACATTAAAAGAAAAATGACAAGTTTTGCTACACCCTTGTAGTTATGAGATCAATTTTACATTTTACGCTTAAAAACTAGTTTTGGCACTCGCCTATACTTACGGGATCAATACTTATAAAAGTAGAGGTGGTTTAAGAGAACATACCAAGATCTCCTTATTGTGATGCCAATGTTCATTGAGGTGCAATCTGATCTCTTCATCCATCTTCCCAACATACTGCTTTAGTGCTTCGGGCTTCAAGAATGATGAGATTGCTCCCCTCAACCGTTTGTGATCTTCACCGTTCAATTCGAATAGATTTTTGTCACCCAAAAGCCTTCTAACCGATGTTGGCTGCTTATTGGAAAGTGTCTTTTCATCTGCAGTGTATATAAATTTGTTTGCAGATTGTCCTTGGAGAAAAACTGTGGGAGTTCCAAAAATGTTGAGCTTAGAAATCGGGCCGTATTTTCGGGCTCTTTCTTGTAGCCACTCTTCACCTTTGTTGTCTCTCATGGCTTTCAAAAGTTGAAGACTTTGGCCTATTATTGGAATCCCTAATGAACCAGGTGGAAGCCTTTTGAAAGAAATAGTCCTGTTTAAGAAGAATACAAGAGGGAGAATTAAAAGAAAACCCAAGTAAATTGCGGATTCCATGTCTGGTGATGATAGGAAGAGGTTTAATTTCTCTATATCATATATGCATTATATATATGTGTGTGCCATGTGTAATGTGTACGTGTGTGTTCGCCTTTTTTTTTCTTAGTCAAGATCGACGTATATATAATATATTAATTGAATATCTGTAGGAGGCTATGCATGAATGATATAATTTGTTGTTATTTTACAATATTTGATGATGATGATGATGATCTGCGCGTGTAGTCAAAAGATAAATAATAAAAAAACCTTCCAATAATTTTGGCCACCGGACTTGACTCGATCGAAGATTTGAGCTGTAATTAATTGACCGTTATTTAATTCAGTAGTCAATACTAATACTCAGCTATCATCTTTCTTTTTCAATGTTATTTATTATATAATACGCTTACTTCCATATGCATAACCTTCACTTTTGACGTAAACATTTATTAATATATTTAATATTGATGTGTTATAAATTTAATATAATTATTAATTTTACGTTATAAAATTTAGACAAATAAGGTGTATGTGGTATGTGTTTAGATCTTCACGGTGAATATGTCAACATTTTCTCTTTATTTCAACTCTTTATCGACCAAATTTAGTGAGAAACAATATCCATCTCTTAATAATGACATAACACAACAAGAAAAACGCACAACGACAACGGTTATTAACCGTTGTCGTAGCCAGATTTCAACCGTTGTGGAAGATGGTGTTGTCGTAGACCCTGTCTACGACAACGGTTATTAACCGTTGTGGAAGATGTCTACCACAACGGTTAATAACCGTTGTGGAAGACCTATTTTTCATTGTGGAATATGCTATCATTGCAATATGCCACGCCACCTGCCACGCCAGCGCCACGTCATCAGGTCAACGCCACGTCATCTGCCACGTCAGCTGTTACTACAATGTGCCACGTCACTTGCCACAACATCCGCCACGTCATCAGGTCAATGGCACGTCACCTCCACGTCACCTGACACAACATCGGGTCAACGCCACGTCACCTGCCACGTCATCGGTCAACGCCACATCACTTGCCACGTCAGCACGAATAAATTTGCGTTGCTTGAGGTTTGAACTCGCGACCCCTTGTTTGAGCTGAAACCACTTGGCCACTAATGTTTATGTGCTAAACTTCTACATGCATTACTTTTATTAACTTCTTTCAAAAATTCTCATTTTTTACAACGGTTTTTTACAACGGTTATTAACCGTTGTCGTAGACATATACGACAACGGTATAAAAAAACCGTTGTGCCAACCGTTGTCGTAGATGTCTACGACAACGGTTAATAACCGTTGTAAAAAACCGTTGTCCCAACCGTTGTCGTAGACATCTACGACAACGGTACAAAAAAACCGTTGTAAAAAACCGTTGTCGTTGTGCATTTTTTTCGCACAACGACAACGGTTTTTCGGAAAACCGTTGTAAAATTGGTGTTGTTGTTTAGCATTTTTCTTGTAGTGTAATAATGATAAAATAATGACTAAAAACGGCATAAAATATTATTAGAGCATTAGCATCTCATTAATGATGAAATAAAGAACGTGATCGATTTATTACTTTAATTGATATGTTTTATAGGTGAGAGTCATAATTCCCATAGGAATTGATAGTTGTCATGGACATTAGATTAATCATTCATTTATATCTCATAATATTATGTATCTACATGGAATAAACTTAGGTTTTTTTAATTAATTTTGACAACCATCATTATTTATTTAATTTTCTGACAAGATAAATTTCTAAAGTTAAAGCATCAAATCAAATTGTATAAATAATATTAAATTATGTATAAATAAAAAAAAATATAAACATTACAAAATAATAAAAAATAAAGTACATAAATATCACGTCCTTCTTTCCTTTGCTTGGGAGCTATGATTTTCGATAAACAAAGAAGACAAAACTTTCGGTGGATATTAATTAATAAATACAAAAATCTTAACAGCATATATAAAGATAATATGAATTCTATAGTAATAATACGAATAATTTTAATTATAATATAAGAAGTATATAATTATTTTTTCTAATTATATGCAAATAAGATAAACAAAGTATTACTAAAATATTTTTTTCAATAATATAAAAAAGAAATTATTAAAATAATATAAATTCAATTAAAATATTTAAATAAGAATTATTATAAATATATATGATTTGATTACTTTAAGAACATGGAACTAATAAAAAATACTTATAAATTATATAAATATAATATGCATTAATTTTAATGCAATGGTTTAAAAGTAAAAAGTTTGTTCCCCCAAATTTTGTGTTCTTGTGGGTTATGGTTTGCCCACCCCTCCAACCCATATCATTTGTCCTCTTTGCATAGGGAAAAATTCAACTTTGATCTTATATAAATGAAATCTTCACTTCTAACTCGTAGATATGAAAAAGATTTAAAGTAAGTCTTTTTTTTCCCTGGCAACCCTTTATAGAGGCAAAGTTGAATTTTTTCATCCAGTATATTATAAATTATTTGAATAGTTTAATATGATCGATCATTGTAATAAAAGAAAATATCCAAATTTAATGAAGGTTCACTTTGATTTAATAAATTATTTATGCATGAATAGTTGACGGGACTTTGTTTATTATGTAGCTTCAGTTAACCATTCAAACTAATTATGTTGTAGAATGAAAATAAAATATTTGTATATTAAACATAATGTTACGAGAATTCTACTTTGCCTGCATTATATAAATAATAAATAAATAAATAACGCATAATCATACATTTGACGTAAACCAATAAGGAATTCTTTTATTCGTTTATAATTTTCTAATCTCTGGCAGCTGTTTTGTCTATATATTAATATACCATCAATCGTCAACATTTTCTTTAGAGTTGATATCCCAATATGCCATTATTCCTTATATTTTATTATAAACTATCCCAAAATATAATAAAATATTTTTATGTGCCACAAATTATAACAAAACATCCCATGTGCCACCCTTTTATGCCAAAATACTATTTTATCCTTATTAACTTTCATTAATTTCCAAAAAATCATACTTGTCATTAGCCATTTTTTCCTTTTTCCAATCTTTACATTTATTAGATCTGGATTAGCCCTCTGATCAATATCAGGCCTACACATACTTCCGTAAATAAAATAAAACTGAGTTTGAATCATACCTCGTCTTTGTCTCTTAAATTCCATTGGACTTCGGTTCAGGTTTTACAGATCCAAGATCCAATCACTCGCCCGCAATCTATGGTTCTGAAATCGATTTTCTTGGGAACCCAAATCGCAATCTTTCTCAACGGCCACCTGCCTTTAAGGAGATCACGGGGAGACTCACTAATGGATGAATTTCACTCAAAATTATAAATTTTTTGGACAGTATGTCGGAAAGCAAAAGTCTTGTTTATTGAAGAAAATAAATCAAACTATTTTACAATAATTATTTTCTCCGTCATTGGAGGAGAAACTTGATTTAGCCTATCATGGCTAAAACTCGTGAAGGGAAAACCCCCATAAACAGGAAAGCTTGAAAGTTAAACTATTACAACTAGAGAGAAGATTTCTCGAAACTTATGGTAGAGAGAAGTGTTGTATATTTTCGATGATCCTCTTTTGAGGCTGAATGCCTCCCTTTATAGGTATCAATGGGCTTCTGTGTGGATCCAATATTGCCTTGTCATCTTATACTCCCCTTGGTTAGTGGGGAATGAGGCTTCTTTATTTCTCACCCACCTCTTGGTAAGTGCATCTTCCACCCGTTAGGTGACTTCGTTGTCTTCTTGCGTTGGCAACGAATCTTTTGCTTAGTGGAGGGGTCCTCCACTTTTATCTTTTGGCAATCGTCTATCTTGGGTGCTTGATTCGTCAAAGATGGTAGGTCCATCCATTGCACCTTGTCTGACGGGGAATGCCATGTGTTAGAAAGAGCCAAGAAAGATCCTTTAGCACCCTTTAAACCTGTATAGGGTCTGTATTTGAACCCTTTATACTGTATTCCTATCTATTACATTTTTTAGAATACAATACAACCTATTTACTTATCGAGTCCATTTAGATTCGCTTCTTTTTATTACATTTTTGAGTTTTATTATCTAAAACCCCTTCCCTTTTCCTTTCGTTTTTGGGTAATCGAGTTTGTCCTATTTTACTTTGAAACCATGTCGAAACAGAGGTTCTCTTATACCTAACAGTAAGAACATATTCGTTCTTCCCATCTTCCAATATGTATCATGTTACATATCTTTTTTCTAGTAAGCTCCGTTTCCGGAACCTTATTTTCCTAGATTAGTTTCCTTTTATTTTCAAAAAGGGTCTTAGCAAATCTAGTCGTATTTCCTGTCATTGAATTCAATAGGAATGACCCATTCGCAGAATTTTGAAAGATTTTGAACGGGTATTTAACTTTGTCCATCTCTGTGAGACAGACCCAAAGTCCCCAGACTCGCCTTGTTAATATGTCATCTTCAGTAAGGACGATCACCAAGGGGCTATTTGATGGTGGTGCTTTAGCTCTGTTAAACGCCACCATATTTGATCTCTGTAGTTTTATAAATTGAAAAATTGAGTGAGACCCTTTACCAGTGATTTTAGGAGTTGCTGAAATGATCTTTAGCTTCAGGATATCTCCTCGACCCAAATGTGGGTTGTTCTGCCATGAATTGTGCACATCAGTAGCTATCCATTTCGGTAACTTGGAAATCTCCGAAAAACTGAGAGCGGTAGTAAACACTGAAGCAATTGCTCCGAATTCAAACCATTCTCTCACCTCTTGCGGGTTTACCCCCGAGAGCATCCAAAGTCTTGGATACTTTCCAAACCAACCGGCAGTTATTTTTCCTGGATTGATCCCATTTCTTGTAACTAATTTCTCTCATATTCTTTGATAAACCTGAAATGGAGAAACAGTTTGGTTAGTGTTAACCTGTCTAGGACCTGTCTGGGGCCTTAGGTTAATCTCTCCCTCTTTTACCCCAGAGGTGCTGGGTTGACTCGGGTTGCCTGGAATTGCTTCCTGATCTTCCGAATTAATATTTTTATCGAAATCTGATAAAACACTTGATTCAGCTTCATCAGCCTTTTCACCGGTGTTCGATGAAAAACACTTGCAGCAGGATATCCTGCTTCGGGTATAAAATTACCCTGTTTGTTCATCGATGATGAACCTTTCTCTTGTATTTCTTTATTGATCGCTGATGGTGAACACGCCTTGTGTAGCGGTCCTTCTAATACATTCCATAAATGGCAGTTAGAGGTTATTGTTGCTTGTAGGGTTATTTGGACTTTGTCCAAATCCGTTTTTTGCACATATGCAGTTGCTTTGGCACGTGTCCTCAGTAACTCAAATGTCTTGTAAAGTTCCTCAAGGTTTTCCCTGAGGTGTCTAGCTCGAACTGTGATGGAATCCGCTTTAAGGATGTCCATCCCTTGTTAAGAAATTTGTAAGAACATTTTCATTAGATTTCACAATAACAATATCAAATAAATAATATTGGCATTCTGCTTGTCATCTGATAATACAAGTTTTTTCAATTTTTGATTCAAGTTTATTTTTCAAAAAAGCTTTGACATTTGTATTATCAACTTTTAAAATTAGTTCTTTTGCTAATAAAAATAAAGGCCATTTTTTAAATGTCTTCCAAACCGTAAAGAATTCTTTCTCGTTAATATGCCAGACTCTGGCTTGTTGTTCTGTAAACAACCCTCCTGTGTATCTACACGGTTCTTCACCGGTAGATGTCTTTCTCATAAGCACTGCTGCCCATCGAAAGTCATTAGCGTCTGTGTAGACTACTAACTGATCCTCATCTTGAGGAATCGCGAGTTTTGGCAGGTTACTGCAAACCTGTTTTAACTCTCAAACCCTTTGGGAATTGATGTCTTCCCATTTCCATTTGGTTTTCTCATCATTTTGTAATAAATGATAGAAATCCTTGCGATATTTTGCTAAGTCTTTGATAAATGAACCTGCAAAATTAATCACTCCTAAGAAGCTTTGAAGATGCTTCTTATCTCTAAGAACATCTGGGAAATTACGGATTTTCTCCACAATGTGTTCCTGTAGTTCCATACCTGTATAGTCAATAATAACCCCGAGAAACTCGATTCTATTAACCGCAATTACTGCCTTCTTTTTAGAAAGTACTAATCCTTCTTTATGACATGCTTTTGAAAATATTTTAAGATGCTTTAAATGATCTTTCATATTTTTAGAGGCAATCAAAATATCGTCTATGTAAACAAACATAAACTCAAAATAATCTTTGAAAAGATTATCCATCTTTCGTTGGTATATTTGGGGTGCATTTGCAAGTCCCATAGGAAGTACATTCCAGATATACTGTCCTTATGGAGTAGAAAAAGCCGTTAATTTCTTTGAGCCTTTTTCTAGCTTGATCTAGTAGAATTCAGACTTACAATCGAATTTTGAAAATACTTTTGATCCTTTAATGCAATGAATTAAGTGTTCTCTACTTGGTATGTAATAACCATCAAATTCAGTAATCTTATTAATACCTTGATAGTTAATTACTAACCTTGCTTTTCCTCTCTTTATTTCACTATGGTTTCTAACCAAAAACTCAGGGCTACTATAAGGGGAAATATCTACTTCGATCAGATTGAGATCGATATGCTCTTTAATAATCTTTTGCATATCCTTTTGATCTTCAATATTCATCTGAATCGGTTTATATCGAATCAACTCATATCAGTATTGTTCCTTTACCTTTAGGGTTGCTTCGATCTAATTTTTGTCCCACCAGGCTAAAGGATTCTCATTGAAATTCATTTGAATTAGCCTTTTAACATTTTCGAGGGAAAGTAAACTTTTCTCATCAATGTCAATCTGAGGTGGTCCTTCTTGCAAGGCATTTGTTAGAAGCTGAATTGTTTCCTCAGGTGCCTCCTCCAATCCCTCTTGTCTATAGGACAAAAGAGCTTCTCCAAATTTCCTTTTATCCTGCATTTTAGGATGAGTTAACTTGGCTTCATTATCACCACGTTTGCTGTGAAAATTAATAGGCATTATCTTATTAAATGCTTTCTTTCTCCGCAAAACTTGTATCAAACTACCACAGTTAGTAGTAAAAGTTAACAGGTTCTTGTGATTATCCTGCTCATATTTTGCAAAAGTTTGGATAAAATTATTGTCTAACAAAATATCAGCACCTGTATCATGAATATAGATAGGTGGCATTCTTACTTTATACCAAGGGGTATCGAATGCGCCTCCAATCATTATTCTTGATTCTCGAATACCTTTATTGAGTATTAGGATCTTTTAGGAGAAATCTCTTCCTACAATAAGAGGTAATTTTTCCACTGCTTCGCTGGGAAAAATTCCTGGCTTTGTTATACAAATGCCTGAACCTGAGTCAATATAAGCTGCAAAATACTCTGTCTTATATTGCTCATATAATATCCCTACGGATATATATATGGAGAAAATACTTGTCATTCAGAATTATCTGGATATTTTTTCAAGTATTTCCAGGCTTCTAACATGGTTATTCTTGCGTTTATTTGATTAATTTCAAACGCAACTTCTTGAATTCTTATGGCTTCCTGTATGCTTCTTTGTTCTGTGAACCCTAAGCACGCAGAAATCTTAACAAAGCTCTCTTATGAATTCTTTCTATTGAGAGATTTGTAATCTCTTCGTTTATACACAATCTTGGCATATAAATCGATTTTATTCTATCCTGATTGTATGTCTGTAGTATCCACAAACTTATTTAAAAGAAAAATTTATTAACTTTAATATAATTAAACTAGGTGAATTAATGGCATGAGGACAGCGCATGCTTGAGTTAAATACACTTGGCAAAAGTTTGAAATGTTGAGCAATTGATAAAGATAGATTTGAAAGGAAAATTTATTATTTGCTTTAATTTAATTACTAAATGAATTAATGATATAAATCCACCTCCTGCTTAAACCTTGTATACTTGTCAATCAATTGTGGAAATGAGCATAATTAGTTCCATTGCAATTGTAAAGAAATGAGAACTTTTCTCTCTCTCGCTATTATTATTATTTCTATTACATTTCCTCTTCTACCGCCACTATCCTCCACCGCCACCCATCGTCACTTCTCCAACAGTTGCAATCTTGATTTCGGTAAGGTGAACCGGTTATTTTATAGTTCTCGCTGAGCCGGTCACAAGTACGGTCTCAGAATTTCAATCGGTCGTTTCCTCCACCGCGTACGATCGTAGGAAGAGATGATAACCCCGTCGACGTTTGTCCGATAAAGTAATTGGACCCACCCATATGTAGTACTCACTGAGCTCATCTCAAGTACGGTCTCGGTTTTTGACTCGGTCGCCGTCTCCGCCACGAATAGCCACGGGAAGGGGGAATACAAGCAAAATGCAAGAATACGAGGAAATAAGATCGAAAGCTTTTAACCGATCTTGTCGAGTATCCAAGGTGGGGGTAAAATCTTGTTTATGTTTTAAAATAATACTGTTTTACAGAAAACTACGTGACTAAGTGATTTAATTTCCGTCATTATGTGGTGTCGTTTTAAAGAGAAATGTTTTTCATTATGCGTACAGTATTTGAGTAAATTGTATGAATTTGGAAGCTACTTGTTTTCAAAGAGACCCAATTGAGACAGGAGGCAGTGTTTGAGTTAATTAAATGACTTGGAGAACTACTGATTCAAATGAGATAAAGAGACTGGCTTTTTCTGTACTTACGTGTTATATGAGTTAGGTGGCCAACGTGAACGTGAACAATGTGCACTATGTGTTTATGTGGAACCACTATGTGATATTTAACTGCGCATGCGCCTTCACGCCAAGTAGGGTATTCCTTGTCGGAAACCCATCAGAGCGGGGTATTCTTCGGAAACCCAGCACGAGGGGGGTATAATAACCCAAATCGGGTCGGCTTGGGGCCCTGATAGGTATTCTTCAGAAACCTATCTAGAGTTTATTGGGACTACTTGGGAGTCCACAACGTGTAATATGTCTATGTTAAGCAAATATTTTTCATGGCGGTTAAGATCCGCGTTTTCATGACGGCTAAAAACCGTAAACAAAAAGATGTTATTGGATGATATTATTATGAGTATTCCCGTAGATCAACCCCACTGAGTGTCTTTGTACGCTCACCCCTTCTATGTAAAATGTTTTCAGTTTCAAGAGTTTAGGGCGTGGTGCGCGAGCAGTGGATGCTGGTAGCCGATGATCAAAGGTCGTAAAAGGTTTTAATTTAAGATGATTTATTTCAGGAATTTCGAAAATGTATATGTTTTATAATAAATTTTCTTGAAATTATTTACCTTTATTTTTCTTGAAAGAGCAAGTTTTACGCATGAGTAACGTCTCAATTAAGATTTACTGATAAAGAAAACGGGGCGTTACAGGTGGTATCAGAGCAGGTCTATGATTCTGTAGACTTGTTAAAATATTTTGTTTTCCTAAAAAAAAAAAAAATTTCTCTTATCGTATTAGAATTCAATCAGAATTGAAAATATATCTTTTCTTTGAAAGAAAAACTCTTATTAGCTACTGGCATCTATATCTAACCTACTGCTCCGCCTTCGCCAAGGTATGCTATGCTATGTTCAGATGTTTAAACTATTTTTATGAACTCGTATTTGCGTAGAAAAAGAGGTCGTATAGACATTTTCTTATGATTGCTTTAATGTACGGTTTATGATTATGTGGTTGTGGGATATCACTGTTATCGACACACTGCTGCTGGACGCCGCCACTGAGCCGCTGACGGCCGCAGCATGAGCTCGTGTGCGTAAATGGCCGCGGTAGGAGTTGGTGTAGTGTTATGTGATGGGTTATGTCAAGTTAAGATATGATATATGTGCGATAATGTTATGATGGTAAATGATGATAGAGAAATCTATTGAGGTATTTACATGATTTATAGAATCATGTTATAAGTTGAGTGAAATGATTCTCAAGGATAACAGCTAGAATAACATAGATGCTTAGAATAGACTTCACATGTCTTGAACTTGAGGGATAGAACTACGTTGAAATTTCATGATAGATTCTCTAGGCTTACGTTCCTAATAATAATACGTTTTGGCCTTACGACCAGTTAATCACGGGAGATGATCTTGGAAGAAAATCGGTGATTACGAATGTTCTAAAATCTCTTATTAAATGTTGAAGTCTGTCCACTTTCTTTCCTTCACCGGGAAATATTCATAAGAATAGGAAGCCGATTTCACCCTCTTTGCTTGGGGGAAGACTAGCGCTACCACATCATAGTGATTCAACCACGGCAGATATTTACTCAACTGCGGTTATACCAAGAACTCCTATACGAAAAAGTTTCAGTGGTAAAAGACGAATTAGAAAAAAAAGAGTATACTGGAGGCACTTCCTCGACCAATAGCTCAGCTCGCTTTCTTCATTTTTCGAATGGGAAATGAAGTCAGGAAAAAAAAAAAAAACGCGCTTTCTCTTTCTACTCTACGAGGAGCGTTTCGAACGTAGATGATATCATCACGACTTCTCTTTTCATACCGTTAGGAATGCTTAACGCTATTTCGCCAACTGACGTTACCTGCGCATAAACTGAAACCATTCTACGTGCAACCTTCGCCGAAGATGAAGAAAATCAAGTCAAGGAATTTAAATTTATTGCTTAAAGATCGGCTCCCGAACTAAAACTCCCTTCTTCTTCCGCCGAAATCAGACTGGAGAAATGATTAACAAAATGACAGCGATTCATATAAATAATAGATTCTAAATAATTAAGATTTAAATCAAATCAAAAACATGCTATTCCTAATCTTCCTCTATCAAACAGTTTCGACTCTTTAATCCGCCAACCTTCAATGGAAGATGAGGACTTGCGGATACGGAACAATGGTTGATGGCCCTAGATAAACTTTCTACTCACCTAATTCGTACCAACTAGCAGAAAATTTAATGTGTTATTTTCAATTCATCGTGGAAGCGAGTTTCTTACGGAACTTATATGATAGAATTTTTACCTAAAAAGAAGAACTGTAATGACGTGGACGGACATTAGAAAAAGTGATCATGCAGAATTAACCGCCGAAAAAAAAAATTTACTGTGGTAAGAAGGAAACGAAATTTCTACATCTCTGTCAAGGGTTGCTGACGATTAGAGAATATTAAAGAAAGTTTAAATTAACTAAGTAGGTACGTGACATATTTAGTCAGCACCGATACAAGAAAATGCTAAACGCTTTAGTAGGAGCCTACATTTGAATAATTGCGTTGTTTTGGCTGGACATAAAGGAATGATGTACACCGAGATCATCGAGAGAGCTCAAGAAGTCGCCCCGCATATGTGTTTGGACTACGTAATTCCCGAAAAGCTTGCTAAGACGCTTTAAAAAAAAAGATGATCGAAATCAAGAACAAGCTGCACCTTTCAACCAAATAAAACGACTGATGATGAGTGGCACTCTAAACGTCCCTATTCTTAGAATAAAAGTCGCATGTTCCAGATACGAAAGAATTCACATCGGACAGTACCGCCGGAGGACTGGACATTGTCATCGATGCTAGGAACCTGATCATAATTCGAACGCTAGTCTTAAAAATAGGATCGTTAGACCAGATTTCAAACCAAGACACGAAGCAGGAAAAGCTCGGGTTTTGCTCTCATACGAAGCGAGACCGCTGAAGAGCCAAAGACCACGACAGACGGCCAAAATGTTTAAGAAGGAAGAATGTGAGACATTTCCGATAAAATATTGTAAATTCTGAAGAAAAAAAAACAACGAACCTTATCAAAATAATATCGATAATAAGAGAATACGTGGATATTTTCCTAGAAGATTTGCCTGGGCCATCCTCTGATCGACAACTAAGTTTGACATAGATTTAGTGTCGGGTCGACATCAGTGTCAAAAGCGCCATATCGAATGACGCCAAAGAAGTTAGAAGAATTGAAAATGCGGATACAAGAGCTTTTGGAAAAAAAAAACAAAACAAACTTTATACGTCCCATCGTATCTCCTTGGGAAGCTCCGGTGTTGTTTGCAAAGAAAAGATGATGGAACGTTTCGAATGTGTGCTAACTATCGCGAGCTAAACAAAAGGATTATCAAGAATAAATACCCGCTACCTCGAATAGAAAATTTATTTTAAATAATTAAAAGACGTTAGTGTGTTCTCGAAAATGTGGTTTGAGATCGAGATATCGTCAAGTGAAGGTCAAGAAGATGATATAACTAAGACAAGCTTCAGAACGAGAGAAGACCATTTCGAATTCGTAGCCACATCTTTTGGACTTAGTAATGCGCCAATAATTTTATGAATATGAGGAATCGAGTCTTCCATCCATACCTCGATCATTTCGTTATAGTTTCTAATGATGACATTCTAGTATGCTTGCACGATAAACTCCAACATGAAGAACAATAGAGAATTTCATTGGAGACTTTGAGAAAAAAAAAGGTTATATGCCAAGTTCAAGAAGTGTGAGTTTTGGCTGGATAAAATTACGTTTCTCAAGTATACCGTCACTTCAAAAAGAATCGAGATAGATTAGGCTAAAGTGGTGAAAGTTTTCGGATGCTCTAATGCTAAGATAAAACGAACAGTATCACAATGTTGTCTCGGATGTCGACAACACTAGAGATAACACAACGGAATAAAAGATTTAAATGAACACAAGAAAATATCCACAAGTATATAAAATACTTGTGGGACGCCAGCAGGGCAAAAAATCTTATTAAATGAATATTTGAAGTACAAAGCAAACACTCATAAAATCCAGACTCTAAATGTTACAACCAATGTTGTTTACATCAATGACAACACTATGAAAACTCATAAGTCTGGAAAACTGAAACTATGTATGCTCTTGTATTCTTTTTCACTCGATGTACAATCTTCATGAAGTCCAATCTCCTTTTAAAGATATCTCAAGCATAATCCACTTTCATCACTAAGAGTAATGCTCCATGATATCTTCCATGGTCTCTACTTCCTTCACCCACTAAAAGTGCAACAACCATTCCTATAAAATAGAAATATCTCCATCTGCAAAACACGTGGGATAAAGAGAAAAAGATAATCTCCTATACAACTAAAAATCCTAGAATATCTCAACAATAAAATCAAAATGATTTAGTGTTTAGAAAATAAGGAAAAATTATACGTGTTGAAAAATTCAACACTAACAAGTGGAAGTCGTTAGTAACTGGAAGACGCCGACTAACGTAAACGAGGTACGAAGCTTCCTAGGCTTGGCTGACTATTATGGAAGGATTTACGAGAATAGCTGATGAAGCTCTAATTTTTAGAGGAAGACTTTGCATGCCAAAGGATAAAGGACTAGGAGAAAGAATACTAATAGAAGCGCGTAACACCCCATATTCAGCACATCCTGGAGATACGAAGACGTATCAAGATCTGA
Source organism: Scutellaria barbata (assembly GCA_028654395.1). NCBI lineage: Eukaryota > Viridiplantae > Streptophyta > Magnoliopsida > Lamiales > Lamiaceae > Scutellaria > Scutellaria barbata. Next base: position 3,914,082 of record CM053648.1, read on the forward strand.
AAAAAAAATTTGGTAGCGGAGCATGAAAAGGAGCATTGGACTTTTCGTCAAGAAATGCCTCATCTGCCAACAAGTGAAAGCAAAACATCCGGATTTTGGCAAAGCTTGCAAAAGGAATTAGGCACCGAATTAACCTTCAGCACTGTTTTCATTCCCAGACTGACGGTCAGACAGAGCGAACGATATAAATTCTAGAGGACGTGCTGAGAGCCAGTGTCTTGGATCTGCATGAAATCTAAGAAGACCATTTATATTTGGTGGAGTTCGTATACAATAATAGTTATCAGTCAATAATTGGGCTATACGAGGTGCTGTATGGAAGAAGTGTCTACCACCTTTATACTGGGATGAAGTGGGCGAAAAACGTGTTTTGGGACCTGAGTTAGTCGAACAAGCAGTAGACGTAATACGAAAAGTTCGAGGAAAAGTCATGGCAGTTCAAGATCAACAAAAAGTCTTATGTAGACGAAAGACGCTGAGAATTGGTTTTTGAGGTGGGAGAAAAAGTTTTCTTGAGAATATCAAAAAAAAAAAAGTATCGCTTGGGAAAAGAGGTCAGCTTAAGCCAAGATATATCGGATCGTTCAAGATTTTAGAATGAGTCGGAGGAGTGGCGTACAGGCTGGCTTTGCCACCAGCCTACATCGATATATATAATGTTTTTCATGTATCTATATTGCAAAAATGTGTGTTCGATTCAAGCCATATTATCAACCAACAACATATAGGGCTGAGGAAGGACATATCCTATAAAGATGTTTCCGTAGCGATCTTATATAGAGAGGTCTATAAGCTTAGAAATCGAGAAGTTAACTTAATAAAAGTACAATGGAGTCAGCATAACGCGAATGAAGCACCTTGGGAAAAAGAAGAAGAGATCCTTATAAAATATTCGATCCTATCGAGTCTTAGTACGTTTCAAAATTTCGAGGACGAAATTTTGTTGTAGGAGGGAGGGATGTAGTATCCACAAACTTATTTAAAAGAAAAATTTATTAACTTTAATATAATTAAACTAGGTGAATTAATGGCATGAGGACAGCGCATGCTTGAGTTAAATACACTTGGCAAAAGTTTGAAATGTTGAGTAATTGATAAAGATAGATTTGAAAGGAAAATTTATTATTTGCTTTAATTTAATTACTAAATGAATTAATGATATAAATCCACCTCCTGCTTAAACCTTGTATACTTGTCAATCAATTGTGGAAATGAGCATAATTAATTCAATTGCAATTGTAAAGAAATGAGAACTTTTCTCTCTCTCGCTATTATTATTATTTCTATTACATTTCCTCTTCTACCGCCACTATCCTCCACCGCCACCCATCGTCACTTCTCCAACAGTTGCCATCTTGATTTCGGTAAGGTGAACCGGTTATTTTATAGTTCTCGCCGAGCCGGTCACAAGTACGGTCTCAGAATTTCAATCGGTCGTTTCCTCCACCGCGTACGATTGTAGGAAGAGACGATAACCCCGTCGACGTTTGTCCGATAAAGTAATCGGACCCACCCATATGTAGTACTCACTGAGCTCATCTCAAGTACGGTCTCGGTTTTTGACTCGGTCGCCGTCTCCGCCACGAATAGCCACAGGAAGGGGGAATACAAGCAAAATGCAAGAATACGAGGAAATAAGATCGAAAGCTTTTAACCGATCTTGTCGAGTATCCAAGGTGGGGGTAAAATCTTGTTTATGTTTTAAAATAATACTGTTTTACAGAAAACTACGTGACTAAGTGATTTAATTTCCGTCATTATGTGGTGTCGTTTTAAAGAGAAATGTTTTTCATTATGCGTACAGTATTTGAGTAAATTGTATGAATTTGGAAGCTACTTGTTTTCAAAGAGACCCAATTGAGACAGGAGGCAGTGTTTGAGTTAATTAAATGACTTGGAGAACTACTGATTCAAATGAGACAAAGAGACAGACTTTTTCTTTACTTACGTGTTATATGAGTTAGGTGGCCAACGTGAACGTGAACAATGTGCACTATGTGTTTATGTGGAACCACTATGTGATATTTAACTGCGCATGCGCCTTCACGCCAAGTAGGGTATTCCTTGTCGGAAACCCATCAGAGCGGGGTATTCTTCGGAAACCCAGCACGAGAGGGGTGTAATAACCCAAATCGGGTCGGCTTGGGGCCCTGATAGGTATTCTTCGGAAACCTATCTAGAGTTTATTGGGACTACTTGGGAGTCCACAACGTGTAATATGTCTATGTTAAGCAAATATTTTTCATGGCGGTTAAGATCCACGTTTTCATGACGGCTAAAAACCGTAAACAAAAAGATGTTATTGGATGATATTATTATGAGTATTCCCGTAGATCAACCCCACTGAGTGTCTTTGTACGCTCACCCCTTCTATGTAAAATGTTTTCAGTTTAAAGAGTTTAGGGCGTGGTGCGCGAGCAGTGGATGCTGGTAGCCGATGATCAAAGGTCGAAAAAGGTTTTAATTTAAGATGATTTATTTCAGAAATTTCGAAAATGTATATGTTTTATAATAAATTTTCTTGAAATTATTTACCTTTATTTTTCTTTAAAGAGCAAGTTTTACGCATGAGTAACGTCTCAGTTAAGATTTACTGATAAAGAAAACGGGGCGTTACAATGTCTATCAAGGTCGAACTCCATCCATTTTCCTGTTCTTCCCTAAGGTTTGTGATCCTCAAGGAAACTTAGACCAAGGGTCATAACACCCTTAGTTATCTCTGCACTTCCTGTAACAGATACTTCATAACCTGTTATATTTAACAAGCATTCATATTTATTTTCACTTGGTTGCTGTAAATGATACTCCCTCCGTCCCGAATTACTTTGCACATCAAATTGGGCACAATTTTTAAGAAAAAGTGAATATTTGCTTTTTGATTGAGGGTATAATGGTCAAATTTACTTTTTCTAGTGGAGTGATTAGTTTAATATTAAATGGCATTGTGTGAGAAAAAGTAATGGCATTGTGTGTAAATAAGTGTGTATTGTGAGGGTAAGAATTATGATAAATTTTACCATTTTTGGGTGTGCAAAGTGTTTGGGGACAAACTAAAAAGGAAAGTGTGCAAAGTGTTAAGGGACGGAGGGAGTATATCTCATCACAAGGAAGCAAATTATCAGTTTCAGATATATCAAAAACCACACAAATTTATCTCCAACCTTCAGGGTTATTAATTTTAACATTTCTTACCCTAATTTGTTGTTGATTAAAATCCTCATACTGTTCTTTTCCTTTTAGGCTTAGAATCTTATTTTCAGAAAAGGACATCCTATTACTAATCTCAAAATCAAACCTTGATTATTTATTTAAAATCGGATGATCTTTAATTAGTATATTAACACCTCCTATCTTAGGTATCTGGATAGGGTCTGGTGTCATTATCTTGGCAAATTCTTTGAAAATTCTAGGGATCTCTATATACTCTTTCCTAAGGAACATATCTGAATGATGTGTGTTGGAAAGTGCATAGGCAATTCTATACATGATAGAATACGGTCTATTCCCTTTTTTCATTAAATCAGATCTCTTAAAATCCTGATGAAGGGTTAAGACTCTATTGAAATCTTGGTCAGCTATGTTGTATGCAATCCTAGAGTGGATATTAAACATAAGTTTACCTGTATACAGATTACCTATCATTGTACCAAGACAACTATCTCGCAAATTATTGATTCTCCTATCCATTACAGATAAATGTAATTCAGAATCAATACCTTCTTTGAAGGTTGCTTTAATTACTACTTCAATAGTTCCAATATGAATCCATTTCATAGTAACTGCAACTTTTTCTTTGATATGGCTCAGTACCTCAAGAATTTCTTCTCTGGGAATAAGCTGCATATCAACTTGGTTACCAATTAATTCCATAGGAATTAAAAACTCACCTAAGTTCACCTGGTAGATTATGTGATGCTTACGTTGTCCTAATCCGATCTGGTCACATATTCGATTAAGACTACTTATCTTAAATCCATCATAGGGATTTAAGGTTGAATCTTGTCGAATGATTTTTTCCATCGCTTTGTTGGAGATGGTCATTCTTGAAAAGAATCCTGATAGACTTTCCGAAGTTTGGAGTCTATCTTCCTGTTCGCCGTGGCTACTCCTCTGATTTTGTGGATGATCCATAGGATCCTTCTGAATCAGATTCGAACTCTTCTTCATAGATGTTTTCATCTGAAGAGATGTCCTCGAACTTGTAAACTGGCACCAAATCATCGTAATAGACTGCATCCAAGATGTCGTCTGTTGGCTCAAACTGGCGCACATCTTTTTACTTCTGTGGGCAATCGGGCGAAATATGTCCTCTCGTACCACACGTTCAGCAGTTGTAATCTTTGAAACTTTCATTTGTTAGAGTATGAGCTTGTTTGAAAGTTCTCCTTCTGGTTGTTCCTCCTGTTGGCTTCCCTGTAGATCTAGATCCTTGTGAAGGAAACCTAGAAGGACCAGACTTCTGACCAAATTTGTAAGATCTAGCCTTTGATTTGGACCACCATGATCTTTCTTGATTGGAAGGCCTTCTGTATGATCCTCCGGACTTCGATCGAAGCCTCCTTTGAAAGTGTTTCTTTCGTTTTCCATATCTTTCGCGACTTGGTTCTCCAATGATACTTGGAAAATCATTATTGTCGCAACAAAGAGGAGTCTTTTTTATCAACCCTCTTAGTTTCTTCTTGTTCTTTTGTAGTGTCGCTTGATGACACCACTCTCTTAGACTATCTTTTAGAAAAAACATTCTTTGGGCCACATAATCAATTCTCCCTGGAGGCACCTTATATGATTTTATAATCATTTCTCTCAATGGGCTGTATATTTTTGCAAAGAATAATTCTATTGCAACATTTTGTGGTATCTGAGTTTGGAAGTAATATTTGCGAAACCAGTATATGTATTCATCCGTGTAACATATACTTCTCAATTCGAGAGCATATAAGACTTGTGCATATTCTCGACTTTTTTCTTTCATCGAAGTATCCATCACCAATGAAGAATAATTTCAGTAAGTGACTGATATTTTCGATAATCTCATAGATATTATCTCCTGATCTGATCTCTTCTTTAATATGGGCCTCTGTATTCTCTCAAACTTTCTTGGCCGAACCTTTTAGAGTGTTTTCAACCAATTGGCTGCATTGCTCTTTATCAATGTCCAGCGTTGAAGATGCCACTTTTAAGGAGGTCACTCATTCATCGATCAAGGTTTCCATGTTCCTAAAATCGATGATATCAGTTGTGAGTACTAACCCGAACAGATGCGTTGGCTCTAGCATTGTTTTTGCCCAAAGGCTATTTGTTGTTGCCTGATTCCATCCTATTCGTTTCTTTTGTCGAGCCACAAATGCATTATGGTCGATTTGATCATGTCTCCATGTTTGTTGGGGGATCGGCTCTTCAGCACTTTGAAAAGGTGTTTCCATGCTCGTACTCCCTTCTTTTTGTTTGGGAATAGGATCATTCACCTTGAGATTAACCAGATCCACAATTCCTAGGTTGGAAAGTGATTCGGTTAATTCCGAGAGATCAACTCTTGAGACTTCCATTAGACTTGTCTGATGAAGTCTAACAAAAGTTCATCGTAGCTTTTAGAATTCGGAACTTTTATAGCCTTTCCTTTGGGAATATTTGGTTTATCTTCGAACGCATCTTTAAATCGTTCGTTCATCGATCTACCTGTTCCCCTGGGTATTCTTCTTTTTAGATCTGTAATTTCTTTTTTCAAATCTAAAACTTCTTATTGGATCTCGGATAGAGATCGGCACATCTTCTCCATCTGTCTACCATAGTATATGATGGTCTTTTGGACTTCCCTAAGGTCTTGGGTAACCTTAGATGTGTCAGGAACAATTATGTTCCATTCTTTGCTGGATATCCTGCACTTGTTTTATCTTTAAATATTTTTCGAATACATTTTTCTTGATTTTCTCCTCCCGTTAGTCATAAGAAAATAATATTGTTCAAATAATTTAAATTTATATTCTTCAATAAAACTTGACTCTGATACCAATTCGTGCATCAGATCTCAATAAATATAAATCATGAAAAAACTTTATTAAAATTTGTTTCCAGATAATAATCACCCAATACGTGACATTGTTATACCTTTTAGACCAGATCACAAGTATAAATACGAGTGTTTTTTGGGGCACGAGAAAGGTTTCCAGCTAAAATACCAAAATAATTATATCCGGGTTTAATAGAATTGATTTAGCAAAATGGTTTGGAAAACCTAAAATAAGAGTGAAAATAGCATTTCACATAGTGCATTTTTAGGGGCATTTTGGTCTTTGACCACTTTTATAGCATATTGGGACTATATTAAAAATTTTGTGGCATTTTGAGTTAAAGGATAAGAAAATGTGGCATTTTGTTTATATTTATATATATTCTTTGACTGGCAAATTCAACTCAGTCTTTTAGTTTATAAGGGTAATACCAAATGAGTAAAATAATGATTAAAATTGGGATATTAGGCACACTTTAGATTACTAGTGTTGAAGGTGTTTTCTTATTTTTTTCACCTCCAATTGATTATTCCCTCACTTTGTTGGTATTCTAGAGTATATATATCCTGTTTATAATATCTTGAATTAAAATTTAATTATATAAAATATAATAAGAATTTTCTATAATTAAAATAAAACTTAAATAATAATAATAATAATAATAATAATAATAATAATAATAATAGTAATAATAATAATAATAATAGAGAAAGAAAACTTACATATGAAGCACAGAGGGGGTGGCGGTGGAATGGATATATATTCCAGGGGCGGATCTATATGAAGTAAGGAAGTAGGGTATAACTGTATTTTAAACATAGTAAATATATAAAAATTAAATATTATTTTAATATTATTTAACTGGTTTGATACCATCTTTCAAAACTTGGATTTAATTCTTCATGGCAACATGTAATATTTTTCTTTTTTTATTGTGTTGATATAATTTTTTGCATTCATTTTTTTTTTATCTTTTGTTCATATCATGAATTACAAACCATTATTCTTTATCTAGTTGTTTAATAGTCTTATAATTTATTGAGATGAATTTTTTTCCTCATATTTTTTAAATGAAGATCAATTTATTTAAAAAAAATTATAGTGATTAAATAATAATTCTTGTATTATAAAATCTTCTAAAACAAGCAAACAAAACTTAAAAAAATCATATCAGTTTTTTATTTGTAATGAATTTTTTCCTTATATCTTTAAAAAATGACAATCAATTTATTTAAAAAACTTCTTTTAAAGTTGATTAAATAATAATTCTTGTATTATAAAATCTTATCTATTTTTTTATTTGTAGCTTTGAATAGTATAGATTTAATTCTTAAATAACTTTTCATTTATATATATTGATTATTATTTTTCACTCTCAATTTCTAAATTTTGGATCTGCTCTACTCTCTGCCACTTTCTCTTCCCTCAACTCTCTAAATTCTCTGCCTCACTCTCTCTCTCATCTCCACTTTCTCAACGGGTAAAATGTACCAAACCTTCTTATAATTTGGAAATGTTCCGTTATTCCCTCATCTATTAAAAGAATAGTAATGTTTACACTTGTGATATCAATAAACGTGTGCGAAATCTCCAAAACTGTTAAACTTAACGAGAGTGTAATACACTCGTTCGTTATGCGAATTGGAGTGGATTTTGATTACCTTTTGTTCTTTGTATTGACTGTTATACCCTTTTAAAGTTTGCATATGAACCTTTTTTTTATACTTCATTGTACAGAATAATAAACATTTCTTTTTTTATTTCTTGTAATGTTTTAATTTATTCTATATTTGTACATTTCATGTCAATTTTTTTTTATATATACATGTTATTATGCTCATTTGACAATATTTTAGAAAAAATATTTTCTATATTTAATTTATTATTGTAAATTATTAAGTTTATAATTTAGAAAAAATGACTTTAGATTTAGGAAAAAAAATGCACTTTAATTTATTAATATAAATATTAATATTATTATTTTGTTTTCTTTAATTATATTTAACCCTCGTGCAAGTTTTTATTTATTTTCTCACTTTAGCCATTTTTTTTGTTACACATTACCTATAAAACTATGTAAATTACGGTTATTTCATTTTTCTAATCTCAATTTTGCAGAGATATCCTTAAAAAATTATATTTTACTTACTTTATTTTAAATTAATATTATAATCATAAAATAATTTTAAAAATTTGCAATTTATTCAAATAATTAAATATAAAATTACTTTATCTTTGACAAATCTATTTTCTTCAAATATTAAAATTATTCAAAGTTCAAATTTGTTTTTTTTTAAGAATATTTATATAATTTTAATGTAGTATTTAGAACAATGATTCTTTAAAAGAATATTTTGAAAAACTAAAATACAAGAATTTACATATTTTGATACGAAAGTGAAATTTTAAAAACTTAGATAGTTCAGTTTAGTGTGATTAACCCATATTCTTTTATCCCAGCACACACCCCTCAAATTAATATATACTAATCAATGAGTTGTGAGAAATATGAGAGTGGTGAATAAGGACATAACGGGATATTCACCTTCAAATTTAACGTCGTTAGCTACAGTTTAAAAAAAAAGTGTGCGGTATTAATTATATCAAAGATGTAAATGTTGTCATTCTATTAACAGATGGGGGACCGACACAATTTCCAAATCACAAAGAGGTTTGACGCATTTTACCCCTTTCTCAACTCTCTGCCACTCTCTCCTCTCTCAACTCTCTGCCACTCTCAATTTCTCCTCTTCTCATGATAGCGAGTCGTGTCATGGATGTACGCTACCGTGGTTGGAGGCATTGTGGAATGAGTGCGCGTGTTCGCCATCGTGGTTGGCAACGCTGAAGGAAATAAGGGAAAGACAAACTCTCTAGAATTTAGATCATCACGAATAATGCACGCCAAATTTTTTCAAGGTGGAGGTAACCTCTTAAATTGCATGATGAATTCCGTACTCTTGAGTATGTGATCTTTTATGAATATGTGAAATGGTATTACTCTTATTATATGCCAATATGATCGTTATCAAAAGGTGAATGTTGTATTATGAGCTTATTAATGCAAATGTGAATAACAATATGGTTAAATGTGTAATTGATGCAAAGCAAACATGTTTGTATGTAATAATGAAATCTATACTACGATGGTTAAGATCCCCATAATATGCTATGGCGGTTAAGATCCACAACTATGATAAATTTGGTTAATTCCTGCAACTAAGACTATATTGGAAGTCCAAACAATGCTATGACGGTTAAAATCTGCAACTATGATAAGTCAAGTTAATTACAGCAACTAAGAGAATAAATATGGAGTCTAAACTATGCTACGGTTGTTAAGATCTGTAACTATGATAAGTTGGGTTAATTCCCACAGCTAAGAGACTATATTGGGAGTCTAAATATATGTGTATTGTTTGATTGTTATAATTATGTGTATCTGTATCTGTATCTATGATAAATTGTGTTGGGATTTCAATGTTTAGATTTTGATGAGACAAAATATATATGTAATACGAAGTTTTGTGTATCCCATTTTTCACAATGTTTAAGTGAAAACATAGACTAGATTTGAGTCTAGATATAGGCATTGGAAGATGGTGGTTTCTATAAGTTATGTAGTTGTATTCAGTATAATGGAAAGAAGCCGCTGCAAGAAGGCAGATACAACATCGCTGCAAAAAGACAGATACTGCATCGCTGTAAGAAAACAGATACAGCACTACAGCGAAGTAAGAAAGAACGGCGTGCAGCATCACTGCAAGAAAAAGATATAGGAGTACTGCAAGTAAGACGATACAACAGTACTGCACGAAGATACTGCAAGTTGGTCTAAGCTACAGCAGTATTGAGAGGAAGTAACAGCTGCAAGCAGACCTAGGATACAGCGCAAAGCTTACTGCTCAAACAGTCAACAGCGTCAATGATAAACAAAGAAGTATCCTGCAATCCAAGGAAGAATAAATGCAGTACGAGGAACAAAGACCCAAATAAGAATAAATAGAGCCGTTCCAGAGAAGATTAAAGTTACAGACATAGAGCCAATACAAAGATGCCACGTGGACTGACGCGCTGCAGAAAGCTGCTAGCCGCAACTGTCGTATTAAATGTTCCAAAAGAGAAAGTCAAGTTGCATTAAATGCGAGCCATGCATTTGATCAAGTACTTCAAATTCAAAAGAGAGATGTATCCTTCAACGGATATCTTCTCATACAAGTATAAATAGAGGATGAACAACACTGAAGCTAGTTACTGAAACATTTGCACAAAAACTCTCAAGCATTCAAGTTACAACCATTCAAGTTAACTCTCAGTTTCAGTCACTCAACCTCTGTGAAGTGAAGCAAGTTCAAAGTTGAAAGATCCTTCGAAGGATTTAGAAGTTCACTTCACCGTACCAGTTGAAGAACAAACCATATATACTTTTTAACCGTGTTGTTGTGTGCTTAGGTTGTTTTAGGTGTCGAACAGTTGATATGAGATATCCTTACTGTTTGTATAGTTGTCTAGTATTAGGCAGCTTTCCTGTGTGAGAGTTTAGAATCCTGTGTGGGTTAACCTTTAGAGTTTGCAGTTGCTGTGTGTACGCTGGACTCTAATAGGTGGTTGTTTTGTAAAATTGATAGATTGTTAGGAAGGTCCTGTAAATCAATCTTGCTTAACAAAGTTCCTACTCGAGGTAGCAGTAGAGTAGACGTAGAATGATTACACCACCTTCGAACCACTATAAGCTATAAGTGTTTTATTACTTTCTTATCTGTGCTTTAATGTTTTTATCTATCTCTGTCATAAGTATAAAACATTTTAAAAAGGATCATATTTGAGAAAATAAGCCTTGTGTTTTAAATCATATTTTTCCGCTGCGTATAAACTCTAGTTACAGCGTGCAGCATTGCATCCTAGTGCTGTAAGCAGTAACTGTCTGGTGCTGCAAGTTCAAGTAACTTGCAGAACAGAAAGGTTTTTCGAGAGATTTATAAAATCGACCAAGGTTCATTCAGCCCCTCTCTGACCTCGGACACCACTTGGGATCAACAAGTCAGGTTAAACTTCGCACGGCTGCGATTGTGAAGTGATAGTTCTATGTTTGATTGCTATGATTTATATATTTGATTTTATCTAGAATGTGGTACGCAAGTGATGAATGATGGTAGCCGATTATCTAAAAGTTGTGAAAGAATGTTTATAGTGTTTTATTTTATGAATAAAAAAATGTGTATTTACATAAACGATCATTTATTTCACCTTTTTATATATTCAAATTTTGGTTTGGATAAATAAAGAATATAAGGAAAAAAAAACTTAGATTACATCTTACTAAATTATATCTCATAGTAACGTTTTATTATTGAATAGTATTTCATAATCATTTTTAGTTTTATTTATTTTTAATATTGATAAAAAATGTGAATTTTGCACATGAGTAACGTCTTAGCGAATAGTCTTAGCGAATAGTTATCTTTTACGAAAACAGGAGGTCAAAGTGTATGCTCTCTTAGAATGAATATATTGAAGAGCAAAACTTCTTTCATTTCTAATTACAGAATAGTCTTAGCGAATAGTTATCTTTTACGAAAACAGGAGGTCAAAGTGTATGCTCTCTTAGAATGAATATATTGAAGAGCAAAACTTCTTTCATTTCTAATTACACTTGTTTACATGACATCAGAACCTTTAGTTCTATATCCATATTTTAGTTGATCTTCCTCTAAATGGAGATAACTATCTTGGCAGAGAACCATAACCCATGCTTTAAACTTGAAGAACAAACTCGAATTCGTTCTTGGAATAATAAAACCTCCAACGGTAGACGATGATGCTGGCCATTAGCATTATCTCATGGCTTCTCCATTCCATCAACCGATCTCTTATCGGTAGCCTCTTTTTATGTTAAACATCTAATGACCTATGGATTGAGCTTGAAATCAGGTACCAATAAAGTACTCGAACAAAAACGAGTCTTGTGCAAGACTGTCTCAAGAAATGAGATTCGTTAGATGGGTCAATCCGACCCGATCTATAGTAACGATCAAAATCAATGGTCGGTCAACGTCGTTGATCAAAAAATAATACATAATACACATAAAAGTGAATAGTACTTTTATTATCATAATGTAATATTTTTATTTCCATAACATAATATTTTTATGTGTATCATATAATAATTTAAAAAGTATTACATAATATATATAAAAGTATTATAATATGATAGTAAAAATATTACTTACCAAATTACAATTTATAAAATTAATTATTGATTTGAAGTTATAGAACTAAAAGTAGTACTCATTACATATAACAGGATTACTAGTATTTATATAGATTTATCAAAATATAATTTTCAAAAGTATGACATGTTATACATAAAGTAATGGATTTTTTGATAGAATATTACAAATAGTGTAAATAATGAATTTTAATAAAATAGGTGAATTCTGACAAATCTTATTTTTTAATTAATTTTTAATAGAAGTCGCCATTAGTAACGACGACTTATGACAAATTTTGTAGCACCTAGATTTGTTTTTGTTATAATATATGACATAACTATATTACATAAGCTATGTTATTTAATTGTGATTAGTAGCATAAGTGAAGGAGTAAGTGATAATCCTAATTACTTCTAGAAGCTAAATACTTGGATAAGAACGGATCTCCATCACACTTTCCCCCCATTTCTCCATTATTGAACAAACTAAAGAAAGCCACACCTCTTCTCCCTTATCATCATCTTCAACCATCAACAGCCTCCATCGACACCATTTCCATCTCCGGTCATCAGAAATTCCGGCGAGGTAATTGGATCGAAATCTAGAGCTCACCGAGCTCATCGTATGGATGGGTTCGAAATTTTAAATCCTTGAGCTTCCCTCTCTCTCTCCCTTTCTCTCTGTTACTGCCCTGTTTCTGCCGCCTTCGCCGTTTCGCCGTCGGGTGTGGTGTAGCCGGCATGATGCTCGCGCCGGCGAGTCGGTCGGGGGTTGTGAGCCGCCGCTTGCAGCAATGACGTGTGCTCAGTGGACTCTGTGTGTGTGTGAGTCGGATTTTCTGGTTGTTGTTGGGTTGTGAGTGCATGTGTGGATTTGGACTTTGTGTGGTGGTGTTGCCGGCGCCGGGGTTGCGCCGGTGGGAGGAGACAGGCACCGCCGTGAGCTGCGGCGCCGAATGCAGTCTATGTTCAAGCCGCCGTCGTGAACAGTGGCGGCTGGGGTGTTTGTCATGTGTGCGCGTGTCTGTTGTTGCCGGTCGGGGTCGGGGTCGGGGTCAGGTGTGTGTGTGGTTGTCGGCGACTGGAAGTCGCCGGCAGTGCCGAGACGGCGGCAGCGGCGGAAATGGGCAGTAGCAGGAGGAGGAGATAGGCGGCTGGGAAAAGAGGGGGAAAAATTGGGGGGGGGCTTTTCTTTATAAATTAGATAGAGTTAAGGGGCTAGATTGCAAATATCCTTTATGCTGAAATTAGAAATTGAACCCTAACAATTATGAAAAATTCAGATTTGCTCCCTTATGTATATGAAGCATGTTTTAAGACCCTAAATTTCATATAATGATAAACGAACACCTCGATTTTATTGAAATTACATAGCTTTTCATAATGTTTGATTTTATGTAATTTTCTATAGAATTTTTTATATTTAACGTTAATGGCATATAGTTTATTAAACATTAGAATATATGGGAATTATATATGTTACCTTATAATGAATAGAAATTGATATATGAATTTCGGACTTTAATTAAATGGCAAAGATAAATTATATTGGTTAATTTAGATTGTTAAGACCTCTTTATATCACCGATTAAGGTATAAACCTTAGATGATTATCGAAATAAGTAAATCAACCTAGTTTTAAGATGGATTTTGAATCAAGTATTATTAGGTTATTTATTATAATTTTAACCAAAGAATTATTAGGAATTATAAGTTATAACCTTAACTTTTATAAATTATGCTTTAAATAGCATAAAATGTGTAGATAAATATCGGACTTTGAGTTGGATAAAATGATATAGATTTTTCCTTAGGATTTGATGATGTTATGAATTTCTTATCATAATTATTGAATTCATCAAAATGACATTTTTTTTTTGAACTTTCGAATATATCTGGTTTATAGATATTATTTTATAAGTAAATAGAATTTGATAAATGAGATGAGTTTTAGTTAAATAACAAAGAAAGAGTATAAAAATTAATATATGTTATTTAGATCTAGTTATATAATTAATTAGGGTATAAAGCCCTAGATTTTATCCAATTAATTAAGAAAATATAGTTTAAGCTCGATTTTGGAATTATACGAAAAACCTATATTTCACAAGATTGCTTTTGAGACTAAAAATTATAGACTTTAGAAATATTATACTAATTAATTTATTTTATGATTTAATTATTATTTCAAATCTAGGGTTTAAAACCCTAGATTCACATCTGATAAACCTCGTAACATTAAGTTTAAATCGAACTTTCTATCTTTATGATTATCTATTTCTTTACGAAATAGAGTTTTACCCTAAAGAATTTATTTTAATTCGATAAAGGTTCGATTAATTTCTAAAAATGAATAATTACACTTTGTAGGAAATACGAAAGGAGGAAATAACTAAGCTCGTATAAAAGTAGACGTGTTACAAGCATCATCCGAAAAAGGTGGGGGTAATTTCTTTAAATCATATTATTATAAAGTTTATGCTATTAATATATGCAAGCTCTTAAAGTTATTATTGAATGTGAATGTGATTGATGGATGATTAAGATTAAATGATGGATTTTGATTATGAATTGATTGAACTGTTTGATGGAAATTTTGATGATTAAGATTAAGTGATGGATTTTGATTATTAACCAATTGAGTTGTTTGATGGGGATTTTGATGATTGAGGAATGATTGAGACGAATACGTGTATTATTGAAGGATTCAAGTTATATGATTGATGATAAATTGATGTGCGTATTTGTTTTATTGATTGAATTGTTTGGGTTGTTTGATTGAGATATTTTGTGACTGGTAAAGGTTAACGGTAAAGGTTAGTGGTAAAGGTTAACGGTAAAGGTTAATGGTAAAGGTCAGCGGTAAAGGTTAACGGTAAAGGTTAACGGAAAAAGGTTAAATCGGGTTTGAGCCCGAGGTAAAGGATAATTCGGGTTAATTCTCGAATTTATGTGATACAATTATGTTAAATGATCGAATGTTATGGATTATGTTTTCATGAGTTTATTTTGATAAAAGATGTCTTTATAGGTGAAATTGCTTCCACTGAGTGTAATTCGTACGCTCACCCCATGTTTTTTTAATTTTTTATATAGATCCAAGATGTTTTTGCCGATGAAGTGGAAGGAAGATGTTTTATCTTTTGATTGTAAATAATGTCATCAATGTTTCTAAAGTTTTAATTTTGAGTTTGTAAAGTTTAAGGCCGTAGATTCAAATACTGATGTTATTTACCGTTGTTTTTGTTAAGATTTAAATGTTTTATGTAATAGTTTATAAAATATTTCTTTTATGATTGAATAAAATGACCTTTTAAAAAATTTGAGTTTATTATGTTGCTGGACGCCCAAAGATGAAAATTAATATTTTTATTTTGAATAAAAATTAGGGCATGACAAATTTTATTTTTTTAATTAATTTTTAATATAAGTTGCCATCACCCAAATTTTATTTTTTAATTAATTTAATTATTTTTAATACTAGTCACCAAAATCAATTGCGATCATCATAAAATTTAATATATTTAATGACCTATGACGAATACGTATATTTCGATAATATTTAATTTATATATTTTAAATACGTAAGTATTAGTTATATTTATCAATAAATATTATTATTCGATAATTCATTTTGTTTGTAAGTTAATCTTAATTATTATATCATATATGATATTAATAATAAATAATATAAGATTGAAATAAACATATCAAACAACTACATATTAATATTACTAATAATACTAAGTAGTTCTATAATGATATTTAATATTTATTTATAGATATTTAATATATTTATTTTCCTCTTATATTATTTTACACGGTATTTTACCAGTAATCATGATTCTTCCTTCGCTACTACAGTCCCAAAGCCTCATAAACGGGCAATATCGCCAATTACTCAAACTTCTTAAACCTTCATCCATGGCTATTCCCGTCATGAGTGCACCAAGCATATTATTGCCATATTATGTGAATCAATGTACGCAGAGGGCTTCATTGATCCAGGCCACATTCACTCTTCATCTCAACCGGTTGATTTATTTACTAAGCTCTTGACGGTGTTGTTTTTCGTTCTTTTGTTTTAAAGTTGGGATAGTACTACTTTTCTTCCCACATTCCCACCTGACCAGGGTGTTCACCATATGCAAGTACACTCGCATGCAGTAAATCTTCTCCAACATTCCAACTTAGCAGTTAGTTTTTTTTTTTTTTTATGTTTCTAGCAGTTAGTTTGTTTGTTTGTTTTTTTTTTTTTTTATGTTTCTAGCTTTTGCACATTATTTGCTTTATATATACAGAGCTTTCTTGTATTAATTTTGCAACTCTGAGTTTACATCAAATAAAATAGATACTTTACATTCCTCTTTTCATATAGCATTGCAATAATGAAATTTACTATGGGATACCACTTCAATGAGCCATGATCTTCCAAAATGTCTACAAAAAACACAAAACCACCCAAATAATTGGATAGGAAATAAAATGCTTTTTTAATCCAACACTACAAGAAAAATGCAAAACGACAATCCAACTTCTCTATGTTCTTGTTGTTGCAATTATCCAGTCTTAATAATTTTCCTCTACTTAAAAGGAGCGAAAGAAACATAGGTTATTAATTTATTGCATCCAATAAAAGTAACTAATTAATACTTTGCATCATCTTCTTGACCTCAATTCGTATAGGCAACCCTTCTTTGAAAAGTGGAATTGAATCTCTGCTCATGGTATTTTCTTTTAAACAAAGATTCCACTGAAACCTGGTGACCAAGTAATGTATCAAGGTTAAAGTTTCAATTCTTGCAAACTCATAACCTGGGCACATTCTTGGTCCTCCACCAAATGCAACAAAGGTATATGGAAGTACTCCCTGTGTTTCATATCGTGATGGATTGAATTTATAGGGATCTGAAAATAGTGATTCATCCATATGCGTCATGCATCCAGCCCAAAATACCTGCTTAGCCATATATAAATAACTTGTTAAATTAATGTTAAATATAATATATTTAGGGAAAATGTAATTTCAATTTTAATCCCGAAGGAGTATTGATTAAATCGTTTTCACTCCAAAGATTCACGTTTTTAGCATGAGTTTTTTTTCTTTCTGCCATTTTAGTCACAAAATACTAAAAGATACAGTTTTAGTCTCAATAATAACGGCGGACTCAACATTGTTTAAGTGATACAGATACCTATGTTGCTTTGAGTAATTAATTGGTTTTATTTAGGTACTTCTAAAAAAATCTTTGAACGCGGAACACCCTTTATCGTCACTTTTTTGAGTTCAACTTAATAATTTTGTTATATATATAATAATTTCGTCACTTTTGACCTTGGTTTTATTAACCTTTGCTATTTGTTAAAAATATGACTATTTTCGAAATTCGCTGGTTACAATTTTACAATATAAAAAGATGAATTAAATGATACATATACATTTATATATAGTGATGAAAAAAAAGAATTAAATGATCATACATATAAATTTATATATAATTACTTCCTTGAAATTGGTTCTTAATTCGATTATTCGTTTTCATACAGTTCGATTTGACATAAATGATAATTTGAAATAACGATTCTTTATTGGTTCAGATGTGTTTCGGTTTGGGTTTCGATACAGTTCCTCTATCTTTCAGATCCATTCTTACCCCTACCGTAAGTGCATTTTATATGTCTTTCGTTACCTTAACATGATATGAGCTCCATGTTATGTAAAGTAGATAAATGTACGTAATTAATGAAAAAGTTAATTTAGGTTTACCTGCCATCCTTTGGGGATTATATATCCTCCCATTTCTATGTCTCTGAGTACTTGTCTAAACCCAAAGAACACTGGTGGATATATCCTCAATGTTTCCGTTGCCACTCTCCATGTGTATTTCATCTTAACCAGATCATCCCATGTGAGAAGATCATCTGGTGCCTTCTCGCGAGCAATCTCTTCTTGTTCTTCATCAAATAACACACTCAATCAATATGAAGGTATCAAATTTTACCTTTAAACAGCTGATCATAATCATCTTCATCTTACCATTAAGGATAGTTTCATAAACTGTTGGATTTTCAGCTAAAAGTTTCACCAAAAAAGTAACAAGGATGGACGTTGTGTCATGCCCAGCAATCATTGCAACAGCACAATTGTCAATGATTTCTTGGTCGGACAACATAGGAGAATTGGTCTCATCGCGAATGCTTAGCAAACTAGTGATGAGATCTTGATGATTTGGATTGTTCTGTTTTTCTAATTTTTCTCTCTTCTCATGTATAAGTTCCCTTATAATCTCTCCCGCTTTGGACCTTGCACGTAGACTTCTATTGAAACGCGTAAAAGGCAAGTTTATTGGCAGTGCCATTATTCCATCCATCACTTGTTCAAATAAACGTACAAGCCTGTCTCTTCTTGTTCCCTTTTCAACTCCAAATATAAGTGTGCAAATTACATTGAAGGTCAAGATCTTCATAAGGGGCATTACCTAATAAAACAAAGGTGAATAAGAACATTTTTTATGTTATGCTTGAACATACTAGTTTCTATTTTTTTAAGTGACAAAACTAGTCTCTTTCATTTGAATTTCGTGTTTGTGTTCTAAATAATCCTTAGTAGGAATTATACTACAACTATCTTAGATGGCATGATAACCCTAAAATGATCTAGACTTAAGATGATCCACACAAACGACAATAAAAAATGTATTTATATACTAATTTGTAAGTTATTTGCCATAAAAAGTGTCATTTCAAGTTCATATTGTCATCTCATCTAAAAATATATGTAACTTGTGAAACTCTACCTATCTGTTGAACAAAACATGTGAATTAAATTGAAATAAATTAGTTATGTATTCAAAGAAAAATGACAACTTTTGCTACATCTTGTATGTTATGAGATCAATTTTACATTTTTATGTTAAAAAACTAGTTTTGGCACACGCCTATACTTACGGGACCAATACTAAAAGTATAGATGATTTAAGAGAACATACCAAGATTTCCTTATTATGATGCCAATGTTCGTTGAGGTGCAATCTGATCTCTTCATCCATCTTCCCAACGTACTGCTTTAGTGCTTCGGGCTTTAAGAATGATGAGATTGCTCCCCTCATGCGTTTGTGATCTTCACCGTCCAATTCAAATAGATTTTTTTCACCGAACAGTCTTCTAACCGATGTGGGCTGCTTACTGGAAAGTGTCTTTTCATCTGCAGTGTATATGAATTTGTTTGCGGATTGTCCTTGGAGAAAAACTGTGGGAGTTCCAAAAATGTTGAGCTTCGAAATCGGGCCGTATTTTCGGGCTCTTTCTTGGAGCCACTCTTCACCCCTGTTGGCTCTCATGGCTTTCAAAAGTTGAAGGCTTTGGCCTATTATTGGGATCCCTAATGAACCAGGTGGAAGCCTTTTAAAAGAAATGGTCCTGTTTAAGAAGAATACAAGAGGGACAAGTACAAGAAAACCCAAGTATATTGCAGATTCCATGTCTAGTGATAATAGAAAGAGGGTTTAATTTCTCTATATGAAATGTATATGCGAATGTGTGTGTGCCGTTTACTTCTTAGTCAAGGTTGAAGTATATATAATATATTAATTGAAGATGTCTTTGGAGGCTATCATTGGTACAATATTTGATGATGTTGATGAAGATAATCTGCATATCTAGTCAAAAAAAAAAAGATGAAGAAATTATTATAGCCACCGGGATTGACTAGGTGGAAGATTTGGACTGTAATTAGTTGACCGTTACTTAATTCAATAATATGAGAACTGATGATGTCACTTTATTCAATACATATTAATGTAATACTATATGCTACAGTTATAAATTCAATACAATTATTAATTAATTTTACATTGTAAAATTTAGATAAATAAAATAATGTATGTGTTAAAATTTGCCCACAGTAAATATGTGAAGATTTCTCTCTTTCAATCAATATTTATCGACAAAGCAACAATTTTTAATAAAATTTAATGACGAACAACAATGTAATAAAAATAAAATAACGATGAAAGGGGACATAAAGATTTATTAGAGCATTAGCATCTCATTAATGACAAATCTAGATGAGAATCCAATCACTAATTCTACAGGCTGTTATATAAGTTCATATATTTAATATATTTCCGGAATGAATTTTGTGATTGGAGACGAATTTTCCCATCTAAAATTTGATAGTCTTGTAATAAGAATAGTATTCAACTAAAAAAAACAAGACTAAAAATAATTAAAGAGAATAAACTAAATTAACAATTTATTATTTTTTTGGCCTCATAATTTAGGGAGTTTGACAATTTCGAACTTTAATTTTTCAAGTTGGCAATTTAAAACTTTATGTTTGTGGGCTTCTCGAATTTTATCCAAGTTAACCTCGAATTGTTCAATTGAACTCAAATTGTACGTGAGATCACAAAATTGAGCAATTCCGATCAATTTTACTTACATATCCTAAACCCATCACATGTATCATTTCAAAATTTTAAAATTTGCAGTCCAAGTGGAATTGGCAAACGAGATCCCCAAATCGAAAGGTGAAATCCCTGAATCTAAAAAAAAAACACCCTTCACTACTGTCGTCCCGTTTCACCATGGCCGACGACTTCTATCACCGGCTACACCACACCCCCGTCCCCCAACACACTGACAGATACACAAAAAAAAAAAAGGGTGCCCATCTACCTATCTTGGCCCCTGCCTTGTCACCCATCCTCCATAGTCGACCTCCCATTGCCGGCAACCACCCCTACACAATACCCAAACACGGAGCAACACTCGTCGCACCCAAACCCTCACGCACGCACAACTCACGCTGCTCATGCCCAGCCCACTGCTCATCCATCATGGCCGGAGACGGTTCGCTGCCGGCAACTCACCCACACACAATCATACCTAGCCCAACACCATCCAAACTCACGCATACACCTAGATGATGGGTAGCTGAAAGTCAGAAGGAATGTGAAATGTTGAGACATAACAGTAAACAACTGAAAGATGAGACAAATTCCAGTGAAATTTGAATTCATTCGAAATTTGACATTTGATTCACAGAAGTATCTGATTGAAAAGTCTCAACAGGGTGTCTCTAGAAGAAAACGATTTAGGGGTTTAGGGTTTTTTTGATTTTGGTTGATTTGGGGGGAATTTTTTAATTTAGGGATTTCACCCTTTGATTTGGGAATCTGGTTAGCCAATTCTACGTGGATTGTAAATTTTAAAATTTCAAAATGGCACGTGTGATGGATTTAGGACATGTCAATAAAATTGACCCGAATTGTTTAATTTTATAATCTCACGTGCGATTCACATACAATTTGAATTTAATTGAACAATTCGAGTTAAAATTTGTTAAAATTCGTGAAATCTGCAAATAAAAAATTCTAAATTACCAATTCAAAAAATTAAAATTTAAAACTGTCAAACCCATAAATTGCACGTAAAAAAAGTAATAAACTCATTAATTAATGAGGCGAGTAGTAAATGAAAATTGGGAATCATATATTAACTTTATGAAATCAATTTAAATTCATAACAATCACTATATATAAATGAGAATGATTCCCCCTCTTGACGAGGGATGCTCACCATATGCACGTACACTCGCATGTAGGAGATCTTCTCCAACTTTCCAGCTCTGCAGTTAGATTTTTTTTTCCTCTGTGTTAGTAGCTATCACGTAAAAAATTGATGCATATTATTGTGAATTAATTCAAGATTTTATGTTTTTTGATATGATTGAATGTATCGATTCCCTATATATATGTATTTTTGAGCTCCAAATGTTTCATATATTATTTTCTTGATTATTTTAGGAATTTTAAAGTATTTTGGAGTCTAAAAAGATGATCATGAGACGAACATAAATCAATTGGGCTCGATCTAATTTCTAAAGCCCAATAAAATTAAAAAAGAGAAAAGAGGAGAAAACTCCAATCAACCACCTGGACGCACCAAAATGAAGTAAAGAGGAGGAAATGGGCCGAAGCCCATGACTTAAAGAAAACTAGTGGCCCAAGTATTTTTCAATTCCATCCAAGCATCAGCCGCATTTGTTGACTTATCTCCCAAGAAAGAAGAGAATGATCCATCTTTTTTTTAAGGATATAAAATCTCCACTGTTCACATGAAGAGAGGGAATTCTAGAGAGAGAGAGTCTTAGAGTGAGAAAGAACTAAAATTAAGTTTTCTTTTTTACTTATATTTTGGAGATCAAATTAGATGGAGTTTTCAATTATTCTTGTGGATTTGATTTCAAGAATGGTCGGTTAAGTTCGTAATTTCGATTAGTAGGGATGTTTGAATTCGTTTATCTTTTATTTTCTAATCAATCCCGTAATTTTTTCTTAATATTTGATTGGAATTGATTATGTTATCTGTGAATATCGTTTTCGATTATTTGATGCTTGATTTAAACTGATCACCTAGGTTAAGTGTTGATAATTGATTGCTAGAATTTTAAATCATGAATTCTAATTGTTGTGATTTAATTTTCATAAGTGGTAAATTAGGGTAAACTTTGCAACTCTGCTTTTACATGAAATAAACTAAGATACTTTACATTCCTCTTCTTATATAGCATTGCAATTATGAAATTTACTATGGGATACAATGAGCCATGCTCTTCACAAAATGTCTACAAAAAACACAAGTTATCACCCAAATAATTGGATAGTAAATAGAATTTTTTTAATCTGAATACCCAACTTATCTATTATTTCATTGTTGTTGCAATTATCATGTCTTACTATTTTTCCTCCGTTTAAAAAGAGCATAGCAACATTCTTATTCATTTATTTCATCCAATAAAAATAATTACTAATTAATTATTTTGCATCATCTTCTTGACCTCAATTCGTATGGGTAACCCTTCTTTGAAAAGTGGCATCGAATCTCTGCTCATGATAGTTTCTTTTAAGCAAAGATTCCACTGAAACCTGGTTACCAAGTAATGAATGAAGGTTAAAGTTTCAATTCTTGCAAACTCATAACCTGGGCACATTCTTGGTCCTCCACCAAATGCAACAAAGGTATATGGAAGTACTCCCTGTGTTTCATATCGTGATGGATTGAATTTATATGGATCCGAAAATAGTGATTCATCCATACGCGTCATGCATCCAGCCCCAAACACCTATTTATCCATATATAAATAACTTGTTAAATTAAAAATTTAAACATAATATTTTTAAGTGAAATTTACTTTTTATTTTCGATCCCATAAGATTATGAGTGAATCGTCTTCAATCCAAAGATTCATATTTTTTGTTTGAAAACTATTTTTACTGCCATTTTAGTTACAAAATATCTTTTAGTCTCAATACTAACATCGGACTCAACATTTTGTTTTAAGTGATACGGATACTTACATTTCTTTTAGTCATTGGTTTTTTTTTTTTTTTTTTGGGTACTTTTAGAAAATTCCTCCACTCCTTATCATCACTTGTTAGATTTAAAATTATAATTTTATTATATACATAAAAGAAATATATTATTTTTTTGCGGCATCTTGATCTATTCAAATATTTTATGGCATATTAAGCATTTTTAGATTTTTTATTATTACTTATTTATTAATTTTTTATACTTTGTTTATGTTCTCATATTTTTAAAATTTTTTATTCTTTAATGAGTGTTTTTAGATTATGTTTCTTTATTTTAAGATTTCTTAAGCAATTACCAATCTTTGGTTGTTTTTTCCTTAAAAATTGTGTAACTAAATTTTTTATTTTAGTTAGCTTTTTTCTCATATTTGTTAAATATTATTTGTATTTTATTTAAAAAAATGATTGAAATAATTTTGAACTTTTAATCCAACTTTGGTCAATTTAATACCAAACAATTACACTTTGCATATTTAACCCATTACCCACCTAATGGTGCTCATGCAGCTAAGTCGCTCATTAGTATTGGAAGTAAATTGGCCAACTTTTCAAATTTTGGGAGTAAATTGGTTAAAGGAAAGAAGTTTGAAAGAAAAAAAAAACTTTTGTATTCTAATCGATTTTAGGCCTATTCTTAGGGGATGAGAAACAAATTTCCTCAATTTTAATTAAATTTAGCAATTGAGGAAATAGAATTATACGTATCCAACATAGTATGTTGATCATAGATATTTAAATTGCCCTTAATCCTCAAAGTATCACTATGTTTATTAAGGTTCCTAAAATATAGAATTTTTATTTTATTTTAAGATCTCAAGATTATAAAAGACGATTCAGATTTGACAATAAAATAGATTATATTTTAGGGTCTTTCAAAATAAAGTGATATATGCTCAAGGACTTTATATAAAAACAAATATTAATACATCAAGAATCTTACAAATTAGGGGTGAGCGTGGTCGGAAGCCATTCGTGGACAAGAATCAGATTCTCTGAAATCATTTGGTAATTTTGGAGAATATAAAAAAAACATTCTTCGGAATACCTTTGCAAATTCGTTCAATTTCTTCGGAGATTAGGGTTTCAAAAATTTAGAATTTTATTATTTTAAACAAACATTCATTCAAACAAAATGCAAGGAATAAATAATTATATTGTATGATTTTATATAATTTAAATCTTATAACAAGTAATAAATTAATAAATAAAACTTGACAATTTCTAAATTAGTTATGCGTTCCCTAAAACAATTGACATTTAAATTTTTCTTTAAATTTTATTTTACGAAATCTTCTTGATTTACATCTCATATGTTGTCATCAGAAATTTCGTATTTTAAAAGGGGAATAAATATAAATTTTATAGAATAATTTGAAGTTATATATTAAACTTGCATTTAAATATAGGGAAAATGGCCCAAATTACCCATTTTTTTAAACTTTGATCTCATTTTACCCATTGATATAATAGTACACCCCTAAATAACCCTAAATATAATTTTTGAATCCAAAATACTCATTTTTCCCCAAGTTAATTGATAATTGTGGGCCCATGTCAGATTGAGCACATTGACATTGTCATTTTGGTGACTTTAATGTTCGAATACACTATTTTCAATTATTTATGAATTTTGACATTTGATTACTGTTTTCAAATTCAGTATTATTAATTAATTATTAATTTATTCATAGTTTATTATTAGTTTTCGAAAATTATGTGTTCTACTAATCTTCGAAAGCTATGATTAATATATTAATTAATATATATGATACTATTTTTAATTAATTATTAATTATTGTCAAAGATTAGCCACTATTAATTTTCGAAAATTATTTTTTCCTAATCTTAAAAAACTGTGATTTAATGTTCGAAAATATGGACAAAAGAATAGTAATAATATTTTATTATTTTTGAAAACACTATTATTAATTAATTAATGATTTTCGAACATATATATGACTGTGACACTATTACAATATTAATAAAATATTTTAATTATTTTCGAAAATAAATTATAATATTATAATTTTCGAACATGAATTGTAAATATTATAATAGTGTCATAATTTTCGAAAACTAGTTTTCGAACATATATTAACTAGTTTTCGAATAGTATATTTTATTAATATTATAATAATAGTGTCATATATATGAATTAATAATAGTGTCATATATATTAATTAATATATAATTTTCGAACATTATATATCGTTATATAATAGTGTTTTCGAGCATTAATATAATTTTCGCAAACATTAATTAATTTATTTTCAAAAATTACATGATAGATTAATCTTTGAAAAGTTTACACAGTTAATGTTCGAAAATTTGGACATGAACTTTTAATAATATTTTATTCATGTTAAAGTGACACCTATTATTAATTAATTATTTATTTATTAATTAATATAGACAACAATTGCATAGTTTATTTTCAAAAATTACATGTCAGAACAATCTTTGAAAACTTTACACGTAATGTTCAAAAATTTGGACATGCACTTTTAATAATATTTTTGTAATGCCCCGTTTCCTATTTAAAGATAAACCTTAACCGAGACGTTACTTAATTATAATAACATCACCCTTTTTAAGAATATAAAGATAAATTAAAAACCAAGATTTATTACAAAATATTCATTTCCATAATTCATGAAATATTATACTTTAAATAAAATCATTTGCAACCTTTTAATTGGCTACCAGCATCCACCGATTGCACTCCATGCCTTCAACTCCTTAAACTGAAAACATTTTAAAAGAGGGGTGAGTGATAAAAGTACACTCAGTGGGATGGGGAACTCAGGATGACATAAAATAATTTTGGAAGATTTTACACGGCTTTCAACAACTCATTATAATAAAATTTTATAAATTTAAAAGCACTTACAAAACCACTATTTTATCACATAAAAGTGAATTTCGTAAAATGTTGTATTTTAATAAAAATCGTAGAAAATAGATCACTTTATAATGTAAGCATCCATCTCAAATCAATCATCCTTTACATTCAAACATATCACTTTCATTATCACATTTACGGTTCTTAGCCACCATAAAAACATTTTACGATTCTTAGCCGCCATGAAAACATTCTTAAACCTTTACCGCTAACATTTTCCATTAACCTTTACCATTAACCTTTACCGCTAACCTTTACCATTAACCTTTACCATTACCCTTTACCGTTAACCTTTACCGCTAACATTTACCATTAACCTTTACCGTGGGAATCAATCCCCATCATTTACCATCAGGAATCAAACACGTTCATTATAGGGGCTCAAACCCGTTCATTATAGGGCTCAAACCCTTTTCATTATAAGGGCTCTAACCCATTCAATATCGGGGCTCAAACCTGATCATTTTCATCAATCACATATATCTCAATTAAACAATCCAATCAATCAACAATTACAAACAATCACATTATTTAAATCATCCAATAAAGCAAACAGTCATCTCAATTTATCATCAATCTCAATTAATAATCCACGTATTCATCCAATCATTCCTCAATCATCAAGATTTTCTTCAAACAAATCAATCAATTAACAATCACCATCTATCACTTAACTTAAATCATTCATCAATCACATTCACATTTAATAATAATCTTAGCTCAGAGCACTTACTTCACATAACATGTATATCGACCAACGCCATTCAAGTATAATATTCACATTCATTGTATCATAACATTATCACACATAACATCTCATGCATTCAGCACGTATACCCAACTCATTTAATAATAATCTTAAAAGATTGCATAAACTTTATGATATCTTAATTTAAAGAATTTACCCCCACCTTTTATGGAAGATGCTTGCAAAAAGTCTACTTTTATACGAACTTAATTCTTTCCTCCCTTCGCAATTTCCTACAAAGCATAAGTGCTCGCTTTAGAATTTAATCAAATTATTATTAATTAAACTATATTCTTAATTTAGAACTTTTTCTTTTAACGGACCATCTAACAGGGTTTACGAAATAAAATTCAGTATTAATGTAATACGATAGGGTGATAACATTCAACTCAAAATCCGATCTGAAATTAAGTTTATTTAATTATTTCGATAAGGTTCTAGGGTTTTATACCTTAATCGACCTATAAAGAGGTCTCAATAAAATAACTTAATTAATATAAATTTTCTTTGTTCTTTAATTAAAGCTCGATTTCCTACGATGTTGTGGTTTAAAAGTATAATAAATTAAATGATTTTAAGGTGAATATAAGGTTTCAGTGAATTTATAATAAAATGTGTTTATTAAAATATTAGAAAGCTTAATTAGACCTTATTTAGATCTTGAAAGTCTTAACTTAGATTCAAGAAATTTATTATAAAATTATGATTTAAGTTAGATCTTTGAAGATTTGATAATAATTCTAAACAAGTAAATTATAAAACTTTTGGCTTCAAATAATTCTTAAAGATCTTTAAAAATAATCTTAGATAATCTTATTATATAATTTACGGTTTAACTTAGATATTAAGAAATCTTAATATATATATATATATATATATATATATATAAAGGCTATCTATGAAATTATAGCGTAATTAGATCAACTATAAAGATTAATAATTAAATTGAATTACATCCGATGAAATTAGAAGTCAATTTAGGGAATAGATTTAATTGTATAATATGTATAATTAATTTTTGTATAAGAGAATTAAATTCGATATCTATGTTGGCTCTTGAGTTCGGAGCATTATCCGATGAATTTCATAATTTATTTAAGATCATTTGGTCATTTTAACAATATGAGAATTTAACTAAATGTTTAATATTTATATTTAGGTCATTGGTTCGTTTATTAAATTATGAAGATCAAGTTATAACTTCTATAATTATATTTAGGACAAAATGTCATTTAAATTAAGAGAGCTTGTAATTTATATTTATAATTAGGTCTTTGGGTTATTTATCAAATTATGAAGAGCACAACCTAAGGTACATAATGTAATTTCAGCATGATTGGGGGTTCGTTATCATTATTTATAATTTATGATACTTAAATCATAATTTCATAATCTTAAGAGTAAAAATTTATAATATCTATAACTATCGGGATTTTAAATGTCATTATTCATAAATTATGGATCTTAAAGTATATTTCATAATTTTAGGGATGAAATGTGTAATGTTCATAATTGTTAGGGGTCAAAGTTGATTTCTTCAATAATTATAAGATTTGCAAAATAGCTCCTCTATTAATTCTAATTCACAAAATCAGCCCTTCCCCCCTTTCCCCTGTTCTTGCTGCCGCGTCCAGCACCACCCCTCCATCTCCAGCTTTCAGTTTTGCCATGGCCGGCGACACCACGTTGCCGGCAACACCCGACCTCCATCACGACATACTCCGATACTTATATATATATATATATATCTACACACATATATACATATATTATACATCTCTGCCGCCGCTGAAAGCGGCGGCCCACTGCAGCCACGCCGACGTGACTCCAGCGCCGGCTTTCTCATCACTCGATTCGCCAGCAACCTTCAACCTCAGACCAACACACATACTGATACATACATACGCATACATATATATATACCTGCTCAGAATTTTCAAAGATGCCGCCGCTTCTCGCGGCGGCTCACAGCCTAGTCCGCCGGCGCAACTCCGGCGCCGGCTTCTCCATCTTCCATTCTCGCCGGCTCCACCCATCATCCCACTTATAGCAGCCACGAACATCATAAAAAAAAAAGGAAGAGAAATGGCGTGCAGTAGATGAAGAAAAGAAAAGAAAATAATAAGAGAGAGGTGAGGAGAGAGACAGCCGAGAAGATATAGAGAAGAGAGAGAAAATATCCTTAGCTTTGTTTTCACTTTTGACTTTTGATCAAAATTGTCTAGCTTCTCTTCCCAAGGTGATATATATAAAATAAAAATCCTCATATCTTAATGTGTCCTTTATTATAAGAGAGAGAAGTAGTGTGATAATGACATATCTATATTTATCAACTTATATCCTAATACATAAATTATTAGTACTATATAATTTATATTATAATATTATAAATATAAAAATCTAGGGTGTTATAATTTTATTCATTGATATCTATTATTAATTATTTATTTATTTATTAATTAATTTAGGCATGATTTATTTTCGAAAATTAGTAAATTAGTGCGCACCTGACTTAATTTTCGAAAATTAGTGCAATTGACTTAATTTTCGAAAACTTTAATTTGTTAATGTTCGAAAATTTGGACATGCACTTTCAATAATATTTTATTCATTGACACCTATTATTAATTAATTATTTATCAATTAATTAATTTAGGCATACTTTGTATGATTTATTTTCGAAAATTAGTGCAATTGACTTAATTTTCGAAAACTTTAATTTGTTAATCTTCGAAAATAAAGACATGCACTTTTAATAATATTTTATTCATTGACTCCTATTACTAATTAATTATTTATTAATTAATTAATTTAGGCATACTTTGCATGATTTATTTTCGAAAATTAGTGCAATGACCTAATCTTCGAAAATTAGTGCAATTGACATAATTTTCGAAAACTTTAATTTGTTAATCTTCAAAAATAAAGACATGCACTTTTAATAATATTTTATTCATTGACTCCTATTATTAATTAATTATTTATTTATTAATTAATTTAGGCATGAAATTGCATGACTTATTTTCGAAAATTAGTAGTTAGAATTAATCTTCGAAAATTGACATTTGTTATTCTTCAAAAATTTGGACATGCACTTTTAATAATATTTTATTCATGTTAAAGTGACTCCTATTATTAATTAATTAATTATTTATTACTTAATTTAGGCATACTTTGTTATTTATTTTTTAAAAATTGTATTATTAATTTCCGAAAGCATTAATAATAAATTGTCGAAAACATTATTAATAAACTTGGTTTATTATTAAAATTTTATTCATGTTAAAGTGACACCTATTATTAATTAATTAATTATTAATTAATTAATTTAGGCATACAATTACATGATTTATTTTTGAAAATTAGTGCACTAGACTTAATCTTCGAAAATTCTATTTTTGTATTGTTCGAAAACTTTAATTTATTATTCTTCAAAAATTTGGGCATGCACTTTTAGTAATATTTTATTCATGTTATTTTGACTCCTATGATTAATTAATTATTTATTTATTAATTTATTAATTAATTAATTTAGGCATACAATTGCATGACTGATTTTCGAAAATTAGTGCAATTGACTTAATCTTCGAAAATTCTACTTTTGTATTGTTCGAAAACTTTAATTTGTTATTCTTCGAAAATTTGGACATGCACTTTTAATAATATTTTTTTCATGTTAAAGTGACTCCTATTATTAATTAATTATTTATTAATTAATTAATTTAGGCATACTTTGTTATTTATTTTTAAATAATTGTATTAGTAATTTCCGAATACATTAATAATAAATTGTCGAAAACATTATTAATAAAGTTGGAAGATTAAAATTTTCAAACTTTAACAATAATGTTCGAAAACTTTAACAACAATATTAATAATTTTCCAAAACATTGTTATTAGTTGTCGAAAATTGCATATTTAATTTTCGAAAATATAATGAGTGCCTTATGTTATGTATCATAGAATTATTAATAATTAATTAATCTTCGAAAATATCTTCGAAAAACTAGTACTTTATTGTTCGAAATAATGGACACAAAAATACTTTAAATAATATTTATTGTTTTCCAAAAAACTATTATTAATTAATTATTAATTTAGCCATATTTTGTGTTTAATTTTCGAATATTGGTGTGTTATGTTCCAAGATTATTTTTTTCATTGTTATAATATTAATAATTTTCCAAAACATTATAATTAATGTTTGAAAATTAGATGATAATGTTCGAAAAGATTAATAATAATTTTAGTAATTTGTCAAAACATTGTATTTTATGTTCGAAAATTCCTATGCAAATTTCGAAACCTTTATTAGTATTTTTTTCGAAAATTGTATATTGTTATATAATAGTGTTTTCGAACATAATATAATTTTTGAAAATTAATAGCACTACTAATCTTTGAAACATAATACTAATCTTCGAAAACATTAATAATAATATTATAAATTCTCGAAAAAATTAGGGGAATTAATTTTTGAAGATTAATGTTTCGAAAATAATAAAGTTCAAAAACATGAATAATAATATTAATAATTTTGGAATAGTAATATTTTAATTTGAGATATTGCTTAGGCAAATTTCAAAAACATTTATTTTATCAAATTATAATATTTGAAAACATTAGTAATAATATGTTATAATTTTCGAAAACATTGTCATAAATTTACGAAAATTGCACAATTAATTTTTGAAAACCTTTTTTCGAAAATAATAATGTTCGATAAATGAATGATAACATTGTTATTAATTTTTCAAAACATTTTTATTAATTTGAGATCAAATTGCATAATTAATTTTGAATAACATTTTCATTAATTTTCGAACATTACTTATAAACTAGTATTAATTTTTGAATATTAGAGGTACTTTTCAAACACTATAGTGAAATTCTATTACTAATTTTATGTTACTTTAATTAATTATCTTCTAACACTAATTATGCAATTTTTTAAAATTACTAAAAAAAAGTATGCTCGAAAATTAATAATTATTTAATAATAGTGTTTTCGACTTAATTAACAAATGAGTTTTCGACTAAATTGGACACTTTTTTTTGTATGATTTTCTGGCTTGCAAACCGAACATTTCTTTTTCAATCTTCGGATGCCTTCATTGCTGCAGCCACCAATGTGTTCATTAGCGATTTTGTCATCTCTATAGTCATACTGCATGGGCACGCGTTTGGTACATCTTACTCTATTATGGCCTGTACGGCCGCATCGACTGCATCTTCCGGATCGGGCAGAAGGAATCCGTTTTCCTTTGAGTCATCCCGTTTGTTTAGGTTTGTCCGTTGCTCTACATAATTGATTTTGAATTTCATCTGATGCCACCCAAGCTTCTGGCTCGGGCACGGGATTAACCGTACCGCTCCACATCCCCTCAACCATTCAGTGGTGTAATATGGAGCGACATATGATGTAAATGATTCATTCATAAAACTGTAACAAAAATTGGACAAATGGTCAAGACGTATAGGTACATATGAATACATTAACGACGTATAATTGAGACCTGAGATGTAAAAATATAGCATCGTATGAGTACCTTATTACTGCGCATGCATGCGAACACAGTATTAGGTCACTCTAAAAAATTGAACATGTGCACTCGTATTGGGTTAGCTCGACAATGAAAATCTTACTCCCATCCGTGACCTTATATTTGTTTCGGCCCAATTTATCCACTTTCATACGCCGACCAAGCTTGACAACTTCGACTAGTCTTTCATGCACTGCCTTCGTCAGAGAATTTTCTCTATCTTCAGCAGCAGTCCTCCTTTCATAAAACCATTTTTTGATTATTCATCGAGCACAGTCTAAAAAAAACATACATTCATCGAGCACACTCTAAAAAAGAACATACAGGTAGCTTTCTTACCCACATAAGACGACTATTCCATGTCTCAGCCGCGTTTGATGTCATGAAGTTAAATCTTCTAACAGGACATCTTACTCTAGCCCATCGTTGTTCTCCAGTCTTCGTTAAGGTTGCTACTGCACCTTGTATACCAGAAGCTTGTATCATAGAATAGTACCTGTAAGTACAATTACTGTTACAGAAATACACAGAACATTAAAAAATTTGAGAGTTTCTAATACGATAGATTGATCCGATTCATTGCAAAGATCTAATGAATCAAAAAAACATACTTTTTGAATGTCGTCGACTGATAACAAAATCCAACTTTATTGAAAAGTTCCACCAAATGTGTACCATGTCTGGCCAGATTTTGTTGCAAATGAAAACAACATAAAGCATGGGTCGCTTCAGGGTACACATACTTGATGCCATTGCTGATACTAACGTGTTGATCGGATACTATTAGTATGTGATCTGGACATCCAAATGCTTCACGAAGATGTGTCAGAAACCAGGTCTAAGACTCATCATTCTCCACATTTCCTAGACCAACTGCCAATGGAAAAATTTGATCGTTCCCATCTTGGGTCACTGCAACAAACCCAACACCTTTGTACTAACCTTTCAAGTGACATTCATCCACAACTATAACAGGACGTGAATAGTCCATAAATCCATGAATAGATGCTGCCAGTGCATAAAACACATATTTGAATTTTCCATTAGCATGTGTTTCCAAAGCTGTATATGTCCTAGGATTACATACTTTCAAGACGTCCAAATATATTAGGAGTAGAGCGAATGACTTTTTTGGATAACTGTATGCAACCCTCATAGTATGACGTTTTGCTTTTAATGCAACCTTGTAAGAAACATGTATACCATGTCGATCCTTCATTTCTAATATGATGCCCCTAGGACCAAGGTTGAAATCTTCGGTCCTGAGTGTGTCAGCATAGTACTCACCGATCACTGCTGCTGGAAGTCGCCGAGCTGCACTGTTGTTCAAATCATTTGAACATGTATGTTCTAAAACAATCTTCAAAATTTTCCAGATGCCAAATTTCTCGTGTGCGTTTAATGTGAATGGGCAATTTTTTTTGTACACTTCACATAGTATCTCGTCTTATCAGAACGATTCACACGGTACTCAACGAGATTCTCCAAATGGTAAATACCTACTGCATTTTGCAACTCAGATTTACTACCAAAAGTGCTTTCTTTTCTCAAGGTGGCATGTTCGGTCGGCTCGTTCGCTAGGGTAGGCTCTGACTCATCACAAGGTACTTCTGGAATAAACCATTCTGGTCTCCTAATGTAGGTCAAGAATTTCTCATACGCCTGTCATTGCTGCTCATCCAAAATATTCTCAACATCTTCATCTAGCTCAAATTCTTTATTTTTAGCTGTCGCTGGTGCTGATTCATCTTCCTCATTTGACGAACATGAAACATGATATATATATATATAATATGTATTAAATGTTGAACATATTATCCAGTAATTAATGACTCTTACAAAATTACCACAATCATCGGAGTACAGTTGGTCGGGTCTGCTTTGTGTTTCACGTGGTTGTGGGACAGCTTCACCTGAATAAGACTCATTGTGTTCGTGTTCGTAAGTGGGAGGAGACCTATTCAAATCGATATAGTCGACCCCCCAATCTGATGTAAGGTCCGCACGACCACTAGATGAAGGCCAGGATGCCCACTGATCCTGTGCTGATGTCTTAGCTTGCCTAACTTCGTCTTCATTTGGTATATCCCATTTTGAGAAGAACGTTTCATCATTTTGTAGACCAAGGGGAACATTTACATGGCTCGAGAACTGGTCAGGAATCTCAAAGGTAGGATATGAGCATGTGCTATGGTCCAATACTCCTGATGAAGCACCCACAGGGCTGATATTCTACGATTGTGACGACCACACGCATTTTGGTCCTCCAAAATCCGTAGGCTTGAGGGAAACATAAATGACGAGACACTCATTGCTTACGGACAATAATCGCTCCAGATTCGAATCATTTTTAATTTTTTTCTTTCTCACTATTCCATTTATAACCGCTAAAGAACGGATCACATATCTCCAATAATTCAGGTCAGCACATATAACTCCATACACATATAATAATGCATTAGTGGAGTTCAAACTTCATTCCCATTCACAATAACCAATAAATCTATTTAAATTGCAAATGCCAAAAAATGTCGCATTTTCTTTGCACTATAGTTTTAGCTTTAAGCTACCCCATTTTTTAAACCCTAATTTTTCGAAATCAAAATAGTATAAAATATGTCATTGTTTTCGACAATCATTTTCTATCAGCTCCATATTATTATTAACTTTTCAATGATTTAAGTCATAAATAATGAAGTTGTACATACGAGTCATCATTTCTCCCAAAATACTTCCTTTTTAGGACCCCCTAACCACATTTTTCAGATTATTTTATAGAACACTTCACAAATTATATTGTAAAACATCATTATACGTAGTACTTGAAATAAAAGAATTAATTAATGTATGATTAGATTTTCGAAATGATTTAGTAAACTAATTTGCATTAAATAAACATCGAAAATTGAAGAAATAAAATTAATACGGTTGGAGACATGGCATAAGATAATACAAACAATTCTAAAAACATACCTTTGAACTATGTTAGAGTGAAAATTTGAAAGAGTTTTGCACGGCCTAATCCACACTGAAAGAAATGAAGAAATTATTAGAGATGAAAATTGTTTCACGTCCTCTGTTTATCCTTCATTTGCCCTCATATAGACCTCAAAAGGATAATCTACTGTGCATACAGTATTAGGCGTGGATCCTATCTTTTCTCTTGGCACAACACATACTATTTGCACATTGAATGAATGAGAAGTGGGGGACAGTTGGTTGAATCACTTTTTCTACAAGAGTGAGCAGAATTAAGTAAACTCTAATTAAGGTTATTCAGGACATTTTTTGATTAGCATGAATAATAATATTAGGCTTAGTACATGTAATTTTACGAGACACAAATAATTATACTTAAAAATTTATAGTGATGATTTATACGGTTGGGAATGTCATTACTTCATTTGTTGTGACCACTACATTAACTATAGTTAGTAATTTACGAAAACCCTAATTCATACTAATTGAACTTAACATTGCCTAATTTTCTTTCATGTATTCGACCATTAATCATTACAAAAGTGGATGCATTTGGACACCAATTCTCAATGATGGTGACAATTGAATGACAAATAAATTAACTTTCCTTTGTCCTCTACATTCACTCCAAACTTCAAAACTGTACACATGTGAATGACTTTTCCTTCTCACTTTTCTCCCTCCTCTACAAGTTGGACATTTACTTACTCTTTTACCGATGGCTCCACTTACATGCTAAGCCCCACCTCCACTTTCCTCCATTGAAGACCCTACCAACCACTAAGGTAAGAAGCCTTTAATGCAACAAACCCCAACCACATAAATTGAAAACAATTTGAGAAGATCCCTCTGCAAATTTTCAAACATTCAACCCAATTTCTCAACAAAGTCTCCAACCTCCCACCCCAATCTCAGAAAATTTTTGCTAATTTTCGACATCCTAAGTCTGAAAAAGCTTCAAAAATGGAAGGTCGGGTATGTTTCGAAGATTATTTTACATTTAGTGTTGCTAATTTTTCGACATTTAGTATTACTGTTGAGCTCAGTTTCGTTTATTTTCGAACACTGGAATCCACATTTTTAGAATATTTAAAATGTAAATTTTGAGTTAATTTTACAACATTATCAATTACTATAAAGGTTGAGCTCATTTTCGAAAATATGGATAGATATTCAATGTTGAGTTAATTTAAGGCAAGAAGATTAGTTAGTCCATTTTCGCCAAATTGGTAATATTCGAAAATTGTCTGGACAGTATTAACACTATTCTTAGATTAGTAATTGGGAAAAAAAAACATGTACTAATTTTCGAAAATTTGGAGGTTCGGTATTAATAGAGTAATATTGGATTAGCCTGTACTCGCATTTTCGATCATTTGGAAATTTTCGAAACATTAGGGTTAGATTATTGACATTTAGCCTATAGTACATTAGTTGAAAAAAAATGTTACAGTGATTTAGTTATTTTCGAAAAAGTTAGGGTTAGTATTAAACTTTTAGGTTTATTAATTGAAAAAAATAAATTCTGTGATTTAGAAATTACAAAAAAAAAAGTTACTACTTGACAAATTTTCGACAATTTGCTAATCATTACATTTTTCACAATTTGCTAATTAGTATTAGACTTTTAGGTTTATTAATTGAAAAAAATAAATTATGTGATTTAGAAATTAAAAAAAAAGTTACTATTTGACAAATTTTCGACAATTTGCTAATCATTACATTTTCGACAATTTGTTAATTAGTATTAGACTTTCAGATTTATTAATTGACAAAAATAAATTTTGTGATTTAGAAATTACAAAAAAAAAAAATTACTACTTGACAAATTTTCGACAATTTGCTAATCATTACATTTACCCAATTTGCTAATTAGTTTAAGAAAAACATACCTTTCCACAATTTGCTAATTTACTTCAAATTAGGATTAATATTACACATTTAGCCTCCCACTATTTGTCAAAAAAAATTAGTGATTTCGAAATTTATTAAAAATTAGGATTAGTATTAACGGATCAATATTGTTGAAAAATTAGCTCATTTTCGACAATTTGCTATTTTACTTCAAATTAGGGTTACTATTACACATTTAGCCTATAATATACTAATTGGTCAAACAAATAAGTGATTTACAAATTTACTAAAAATTTCTAAATGTGTATTAATACATGAATATAATTTCTTAGTAACCTTATAAATCTGACTTTTGTAAATTTGAATTAGTTTAACTATAATGTCTTGTAGGGTTTTGTAAGTGATAATAACTAATGAGATGGTTTTTTGCATCTTGTAGGGCGATTTGCAGTGGGTTCGTCCGTCTTATCAGGGTTGTTTGGCATATATTAACGGTTATTGTCGTTTGTGTGTACTTGAGGATATCAAGACACAGTTGCTTGCGCACGGTCGAGAATGTGTACTCAATTTTCTTGCGACTAGTTTTGGATATTTTCTAAGGTGGGAGAGCTCGACAGAAATATGCAAGTCGATGTTGCATGTTCACATATCCTTAGAAGTGCGTAGTGATAATACCCCAGCCCACGAGAGATGGTTCATCATTGTGTCGTTTCTCGAAGAGAGAGTTTGCTTTGATCACCGGGCTTAGATTTGGTTATTCCGACTTCAGCCCTTCAGGCATCCACCATCCACCTAAAGGAGGAGTGTACTATAGAGTCCACGTCGAATCGATCGATGTGACTATTCAGGACCTTCGAAAAAAAATTCAAGAAGGATCCTTTCATCAGAGTAAAGATGACGAGGTCAAGATTTCGAAGATACTAATTTTGTACTATATCATACTCGGTGTCGATCCACGAAAGAATTATGTGGATCTGTGGGTATGGGTCTTAGTTGAGCAGCCCGAGAGATGAGACTCATTTCCGTAGGGGAAATTATCGTTTCTTACGTGGCTGAAGTCGATGGATAGGGTTCTCCTTGAGATTGCAGACCGAAGTTTGACAAACAAGGTGCCCATGTACCATTTCTACGGATTTACAGTTGCTCTACTGGTTAGTAATATGTTTTTATGAGTATTACTATTGACATCATTTCCTAGACTTATGTATTGAACGTTGAATCACCTTGCATTGTCTAGGTTTGGGCGTACGAGGCGATTCCCGTCTTTGGAACTATCGCTGGACGTTGATTGGACACTCGACTTCACCTGCCTAGATTATTGAAGTGGTCGACTGAAAAATCCACTACAGATATTATACATGCACTGTCTAGAGAGGTAATCTGAATTTATTTACTTAGTGCAATTTTTCGAAATTATGGTGCCTCAAATTTTGTTGGCTGATTGTTGTGACTTTATAGTAACTGCAAGATATGTGGTTGAACTAGGTGCACTGTTTGGAGTCGCTCATTCCGAGTTTTGAAGAGGAGTGTCAGCCATTTTGGCGTGGAATTGAGCAAGACTTGACCGAAGGGGTGCAATTTGAGGTAAGAAAACACGATAGGAGACCGGCTGATGCAACTAGACGCCCACGTGGGTCGAGACCTTTACCGAATGAAGCGGGTCCATCATCCTCAGGTCTTATTTCGGCGAGGAGGACCTCAGCCGTCACATTTCAAGATGGGGTGCAATCGACCCGACAAGCCACTGAAACGATCAAACTTCCTCATGTGGAACCGTGTGGGTACCAGTATCCTAATTTTGAGACGCAGCCCACTAAAGTACTACAGATCACGAGATTTCCGGATGCCGAACCGAGTAGTTTCGTACCATTTCCCTCCAAGCCGCCTCCCACCTACCCATTTCCTGATTTTGGTACTACGCATGACGACACGACGCAGACACAGTGGACTGAGATGAGGACTTACATTGGACAGCAGTTCGATGACCTTCGAGGATATTTGGATGATCACGTTCGGGACGAGACACAACGTTTGGAGCTAACGATTCCGTCAATGATTGAAGATCAGCTGAGGTCATTCTATGACTCTCGTCCCTCATTTCATCAGTCTTATTATCCCTCGACATCCGAGTATTATCCACAAGACCAGGGAGCGAATGAGTGGTATACTCCTGTGGCACTTCGACTAACATGTGGGGATAATACGGACCTTCTGTCGTGTCTTTCGAGAGGGGAATCGATATGCCCACCATGCAGACAAAATCGAGATTTACCTGTGAGACTTTTGTACCTGAATCGTCATTGTCGATTGGACGGTCACCGATGTCAGATTTTCCTGAGACGAGTGTCGGCATACGAGTCGTTCGAGAGAGGGTACATTCTCGATGGGTCCGAAGTCCATTTCTTCAAGATGATGTGAAGAGATCGGACCTTCAAATGACTGATCTAGAGGCGTTCATTCGGGATGGGATAGCTGCAAAGCTCTCGAAGAAAGAGCCTGAAATGTAAGTTCGTGATTTTCTTACCATTTTATTTCAAACCATTGGTACGTGGAAAATAAAATGGTAAGAAAATCACGAACTTACATTTCAAGCTTTTTCTTCGAGAGCTTTGTAGTTATCCCGTCCCGAATGAACGCCTCTAAATCAGCCATATGAAGGTCCGGTCTCTTCACATCATCTCGAAAAAATGGACTTCAGACCCATCGAGAATGTGTCATCTCTCGAACGACTGGTATGCCGGCACTCGTCATAGGGAAATCTGACATCGATGACCCTCCAATCGACGATGACGATTCAGGTACAAAAGTCTCATAAGTAAATCTCGGTTCCGTCTGTATGACGGGCATATCGGTTCCCCTCTCGAAAGACACGGTAGAAGGTCCGTATTGTCCCCACATGGTAGTCAGGGATGCCACAGGAGTATACCACTCATTCGCTCCCTGGTCTTGTGGATAATACTCGGATGCCGGGGGATAATAAGACTCATGGAATGAGGGACGAGTGTCATAGAATGATCTCAACTGATCTTCAATCATTGATGGAATCGCTAGCTCCAAGCGTTGTGTCTCATCCCGAACGCGATCATCCAAATATCCTTGAAGGTCATCGAACTGCTGTCCAATGTACGTTCTCATCTCAATCCACTGTGTCTTTGTCGTGTCGTCATGAGTAGCACTAAAATCAGAAAATGGGTAGGTGGGAGGCGGCACGGAGGGAGATGACACGAAACTACTCGATCCGACATCCGGAAATCCCGTGATCTATAGTACTTCAGTGGGTTGCGTCTCAAAATTAGGATACTGGTACCCACACGGTTCCACATCAGGAAGTTCGATCGTATCAGTGGCTTGTCGGGTCGATTGCACCCCACCTTGAAATGTGGCGGCTGAGGTCTTCCTCGTCGAAATAGGACCTGAGGACGACGGACCCGCTTCATTCGGTAAAGATCACGACCCACGTGGATGTCTAGTCGCATCAATCGGTCTCCTACCGCTTCTTCTTGCCTCAAATTGCACCCCCTCGGTCAAGTCTTGCTCAATTCCACGCCAAAATAGCTGACATTCCTCTTCAAAACTCGGAATGAGCGATTCCAAACAGTGCACCTAGTTCAACCACATATCTTGCAGTTATTATAAAGTCACAATAATCAGCCAACAAAATTTGAGGCACCATAATTTCGAAAAATTGTACTAAGTAAATAAATTTAGATTACCTCTCTAGACAGTGCATGTATAATATCTGTAGTGGATTTTTCAGTCGACCACTTCAATAATCTAGGCAGGTGAAGTCGAGTGTCCAATTGACGTCCAGCGATAGTTCCAACGACGGGAATCACCTCGTACGCCTAAACCTAGACAATGCAAGGTGATTCAACGTTCAATACATAAGTCTAGGAAATGATGTCAATAGTAATACTCATAAAAACATATTACTAAGCAGTAGAGCAATTGTAAGTCCGTAAAAATGGTACATGGGCACCTT
Organism: Scutellaria barbata; assembly: GCA_028654395.1. Taxonomy (NCBI): domain Eukaryota; kingdom Viridiplantae; phylum Streptophyta; class Magnoliopsida; order Lamiales; family Lamiaceae; genus Scutellaria; species Scutellaria barbata. The sequence continues at coordinate 3,955,687 of CM053648.1, forward strand.
GTTTGTCAATCTTCGGTCTGTAATCTCAAGGGGAACCCTATCCATTGACTTCAGCAACGTAAGAAACGATAATTTCCCCCACAGAAATGAGTCTCATCTCTCGGGCTGCTCAACTAAGACCCATACCCACGGATCCACATAATTCTTCTGTGGATAAACACCGAGTATGATATAGTACAAAATTAGCATCTTCGAAATCTTGACCTCGTCATCTTCACTCTGATGAAAGGATCCTTCTTGAATTTTTTTCCGAAGGTCCTGAATAGTCACATGGGTCGATTCGGTGTGGATTCTATAGTACACTCCTCCTTCAGGTGGATGGTGGACGTCTGAAGGGCTGAAGTCGAAATCACCAAATCTAAGCCCGATGATCAAAGCGAACTCTCTTCTCGAAAAATGACACAATCTTCGTTCTCGACCAATGAGGAACAATCTCTCGTGGATTGGGGGTATTATCACTACGCACTTCTAAGGACATGAGAACATGCAACATCGACTTGTATATTTCTGTCGAGCTCTCCCACCTTAGAAAATATCCAAAACTAGTCGCAATAAAATTGAGTACTCATTCTCGACCGTGCACAAGCAACTGTGTCTTGATATCCTCAAGCACACACAAATGACAATAGCAGTTAATATATGCCAAATGATCCTGACAAGACGGACGAACCCACTACAAATCGCCCTACAAGATGCAAAAAACCATCTCATTAGTTATTATCACTTACAAAACCCTACTAGACATTACAGTTAAACTAATTCAAATTTACAAAAGTCAGATTTATAAGGTTACTAAGAAATTATATTCATGTATTAATACACATTTAGAAAATTTTAGTAAATTTATAAATCACTTATTTGTTTGACCAATTAGTATACTATAGGCTAAATGTGTAATATTAACCCTAATTTGAAGTAAATTAGCAAATTGTCGAAAGGTATGTTTTTCTTAAACTAATTAGCAAATGGGGTAAATGTAATCATTAGCAAATTGTCGAAAATTTGTCAAGTAGTAATTTTTTTTTGTAATTTCTAAATCACAAAATTTATTTTTGTCAATTAATAAACCTAAAAGTCTAATACTAATTAGCAAATTGTTGAAAATGTAATGATTAGCAAATTGTCAAAAATTTGTCAAGTAGTAAATTTTTTTTTTTGTAATTTCTAAATCACAAAATTTATTTTTTTCAATTAATAAACCTAAAAGTCTAATACTAATTAGCAAATTGTCAAAAATGTAATGATTAGTAAATTGTCGAAAATTTGTCAAGTAGTAACTTTTTTTTTTAATTTCTAAATCACAGAATTTATTTTTTCAATTAATAAACCTAAAAGTCTAATACTAACCCTAACTTTTTCGAAAATAACTAAATCACTGTAACATTTTTTTTTCCAATTAATGAACTATAGGCTAAATGTCAATAATCTAACCCTAATGTTTCGAAAATTTCCAAATGGTCGAAAATGCGAGTACAGGCTAATCCAATATTACTCTATTAATACCGAACCTCCAAATTTTTGAAAATTAGTACATGTTTTTTTTTCCCAATTACTAATCTATGAATAGTGTTAATACTCTCCAGACAATTTTCGAATATTACTAATTTGGCGAAAATGGGCTAACTAATCTTCTTGCCTCAAATTAACTCAACATTGAATATCTATCCATATTTTCGAAAATGAGCTCAACCTTTATAGTAATTGATAATGTTGTAAAATTAACTCAAAATTTACATTTTAAATATTTTAAAAATGTGGATTCCAGTGTTCGAAAATAAACGAAACTGAGCTCAACAGTAATACTAAATGTCGAAAAATTAGCAACACTAAATGTAAAATAATCTTCGAAACATACCTGACCTTCCATTTTTGAAGCTTTTTCAGACTTAGAATGTCGAAAATTAGCAAAAATTTTCTGAGATTGGGGTGGGAGGTTGGAGACTTTGTTGAGAAATTGCGTTGAACGTTTGGAGTGAATGTAGAGGACAAAGGAAAGTTAATTTATTTGTCATTCAATTGTCACCATCATTGAGAATTGGTGTCCAAATGCATCCACTTTTGTAATGAATAATGGTCGAATACATGAAAGAAAATTAGGCAATGTTAAGTTCAATTAGTATGAATTAGAGTTTTCATAAATTACCAATTATAGTTAATGTGATGGTCACAACAAATGAAATAATGATAATCCCGACCGTATAAATCATCACTGTAAATTATTAAGTACAATTATTTGTGTCTCATAAAATTACATGTACTAAGCTAATATTATTATTCATGCTAATCAAAAAATGTCCTGAATAACCCTAATTAAGGCTTACTTAATTCTGCTCACTCTTGTAGAAAAAGTGATTCAACCAATTGTCCCCCACTTCTCACTCATTCAATGTGCAAATAGTATGTGCTATGCCAAGAGAAAAGGTAGGATCCAGGCCTAATACTGTATGCACAGTAGATTATCCTTTTGAGGTCTATATGAGGGCAAATGAAGGATAAACAGAGGACGTGAAACAATTGTCATCTCTAATAATTTCTTAATTTTTTTTCAATGTGGATTAGGCCGTGCAAAACTCTTTCAAATTTTCACTCTAACAAAGTTCAAAGGTATGTTTTTAGAATTATTTGTATTATCTTGTGCCAGGTCTCCAACCGTATTAATTTTATTTCTTTAATTTTTAATGTTTATTTAATGCAAATTAGTTTACTAAATCATTCCGAAAATCTAATCATATATTAATTAATTCTTTTATTTCAAGTACTACGTATAATAATGTTTTACAATATAATTTGTGAAGTGTTCTATAAAATAATCTGAAAAATGTGGTTAGGGGGTCCTAAAAATGAAGTGTTTTGGGAGAAATGATGACTCGTATGTACAACTTCATTATTGATGACTTAAATAATTGAAAAGTTAATAATAATATGGAGCTGATAGAAAATGATTATCGAAAACAATGACATATTTTATACTGTTTTGATTTCAAAAAATTAGGGTTTAAAAAATGGGGTAGCTTAAAGCTAAAACTATAGTGCAAAGAAAATGCGACATTTTTTGGCGTTTGCAATTTAAATAGATTTATTGGTTATTGTGAATGGGAATGAAGTTTGAACTCCATTAATGCATTATTATAATGAATGTATTTTATCAGTTACATGCTTTTTAGTATTTATATAATGTTCTTTTAGTACTTGAGCAATTTGTGAACATATGCCTGAAGTGTTTTTAAGTTTTATATTGAATCGACAATAAATTGATCGTTTGTCTTAATGTATGTTGTTTTTAAGTTTTATATTGAATCGACAATAAATTGATCGTTTGTCTTAATGTATGTTGGTACGAAAAAAATTTATGAAGTATGATTTTACATGTTTTTTTATTTTAATTTCTCTGATATAGTATCTATAGTTTGATTTATAGTATTTATCTGATATATTTTGATTGTCTACAATAAATTTTTTATTTTGATTAGTCTGATATATTATTTATAGTTTGATTTATTTTGAAAGAAAAAATATGTTTTAAATGAATTATTGCAATGAAAAATGTATTTTCAATAAATGTTTTTTTTGTTTGATTGCTTACCTCGACAGTTGACCAATTTTTGTCCAACATGTGCAAATTCACCTTTTTTTTAACATTATAATGTAATGCATTGGCTACTTATAATATCATTATTATAAGTCTTTTTTTCGAAAATGTTTGTCTGAAACAACTTCATTCTATGACTAATAAAAAATTGAGTAAATAATGTCATCGACACTGTTTGCAACATATAAAAGACTTTTAATGATTAAGTGTACATGTAAATAATGTAGGAATATTTTCTGATTTCAATCATTGTATACATTTTTGGACCAGACGTAGGAAAGTATGAGTTTCATATCTGTAGTGGTTTGGTTCGGGGGTCATTGGGAAGGGTTAGAGTACAGAAACGGTTCTCACGAGCAACTACAACTTCAAATAATTTCATTTGCTGATCTTTTAGAGTCAGTCCATGGAGTTATATGTGCTGACCTGAATTGTTGGAGATATGTGATCCGTTCTTTAATGGTTATAAATGGAATAGTAAGAAAGAAAAAAATTAGAAATGATTTGGATCTGGAACGATTATTGTCCGTAAGCAATGAGTGTCTCGTCATTTATGTATCCCTCAAGTCTACAAATTTTGGAAGACCAGAATGCGTGTGGTCGTCACCATCGCAGAATATCAGCCCTATGGGGGCTTCATCAGGAGTATTGGAGTATATGCTCATATCCCACATTTTATATTCCCGACCAGTTCTCGGGCCATGTAAATGTTCCCCTTGGTCTACAAAATGATGAAACGTTCTTCTCGAAATGGGGTATACCAAATGAAGATGAAGTTAGGCAAGTTGGGACATCAACACAGGATCAGTGAGCATCCTGACATTCATCTAGTGGTCGTGCGGACCTTACATCAGATTGGGGGGTCGACTATATCGATTTGAATAGGTCTCCTCTCACTTACGAACATAATGAGTCTTATTCAGGTGAAGCTGTCCCACAACCACGTGAAACACAAAACGGGCCCGACCAACTGTACTCTAATGATTGTCGTAATTTTGTAAGAGTCATTAATTACTGGATAATATGTTCAACATTTAATACATATTATCTATATCATGTTTCAGGTTCGTCAAATGAGGAAGATGAATCAGCACCAGCGACAGCTAAAAATGACGAATTTGAGCTAGATGAAGATATCGAGAATACTTTGGATGAGGAGCAACGACAGGTGTACGAGGAATTCTTGACCTACATTAGAAGACCAGAATGGTTTATTCCAGAAGTACCTTGTGATGAGTCAGAGCCTACCCTAGCGAACGAGCCGACCAAGCATGCCACTTTGAGAAAAGGAAGCACTTTTGGTAGTAAATCTGAGTTGCAAAATGCAGTAGGTATTTATCATTAGGAGAATCTCGTTCAGTACCGCATGGATCGTTCTGATAAGATGAGATACTATGTGAAGTGTACAAAAAAAAATTGCCCAGTCACAATGAACGCACACGAGAAATTTGGCATATGAAAAATTTCGAAGATTGTTTTAGAACATACATGTTTGAATGATTTGAACAACAGTGCAGCTCGGCGACTTCCAGCAGCAGTGATCGGTGAGTACTATGCTGACACACTCAGGACCGAAAATTCCAACCGTAGTCTTAAGGGCATCATATCAGAAATGAAGGATCGACATGGTGGACATGTTTCTTATAAGGTTGCATTGAAAGCAAAACGCCATGCTATAAGGGTTGCATACGGTGATCTAAAAAAGTTATTTGCTCTGCTCCCAATATATTTGGACGTCTTGAAAGTATATAATCCAAGGAAATATACAGTTTTGGAAACACATGCTAATGGAAAATTCAAATATATGTTCTATGCACTGGCAGCATCTATTCATGGATTTATGAACTATTCACATCCTGTTATAGTTGTGGATGGATGTCACTTAAAAGGTCAGTACAAAGGTGTTGGGTTTGTTGCAGTGACCCAAGATGGGAACGATCAAATTTTTCCATTGGCAGTTGGTTTAGGAAATGTGGAGAATGATGAGTCTTGGACCTGGTTTCTGACACATCTTTGTAAAGCACTTGGATGCTCAGATCAATTACTAATAGTATCCGATCAACACGTCAGTATCAGCAATGACATCAAGTATGTGTACCCTGAAGCGACCCATGCTTTATGTTGTTTTCATTTGCAACAAAATCTGGCCAGACATGGTACACATTTGGTGGAACTTTTCAATAAAGCTGCATTTTGTTATCAGTCGACAGTATTCGAAAAGTATATTTTTTTGATTCATTAGATCTTTGCAATGAATCGGATCAATCTATCGTATTAGAAACTCTCAAATTTTTTAATGTTCTACGTATTTCTGTAACAGTAATTGTACTTACAAGTATTATTCTATGATACAAGCTTCTGGTATACAACGTGCAGTAGCAACCTTAACGTAGGCTGGAGAACAACGATGGGCTCGAGTAAGATGTCCTGTTAGAAGATTTAAGTTCATGACATCAAACACGGCTGAGACATGGAATAGTCGTCTTGTGTGGGCAAGACAACTATCTGTATGTTCTTTTCTAGAGTGTGCTCGATGAATAATCGAAAAATGGTTTTATGAAAGAAGGACTACTGCTGAAGATAGAGAAAATTCTCTGACGAAGGCAGCGCATGAAAGACTAGTCGAAGCTGTCAAGCTTGGTCGACGTATGGAAGTGGATAAATTGGGCCGAAACAAATATAAGATCATGAATGGGTGTAAGATTTTCATTGTCGAGCTAACCCAATATGAGTGCACATGTTCAATTTTTCAGAGTGACCTAATATTGTATTCGCATGCATGCGCAACAATAAGCTACTCATACGAAGCCATATTTTTACATCTCAAGTCACAATTATGCGTCGTTAATGTATTCATACGTACCTATACGTATTGACCATTTGTCCAATTTTTGTTACAGTTTTATGAATGAATCATTTACATTATATGTCGCCCCATATTACACCACTGAATGGTTGAGGGGGATGTGGAGCGGTACGGTTAATCCCGTGCCCGAGCCAGAAGCTAGGGTGGCATCAGATGAAATTCAAAATCAATTATGTAGAGCACCTGACAAGCCTAAACAAGCGGGACGACCCAAAGAAAAACAGATTCCTTCGGCCCGATCCGGAAGATGCAGTCGATGCGGCCGTACAGATCACAATAGAGTAAGATGTACCAAACGCGTACACATGCAGTATGACTATAAAGATGACGAAATCGTTAATGAACACATTGGTGGCTGCAGCAATGAAGGCATCCGAAAGTTGAAAAAGAAATGTTCGGTTTGCAAGTCAGAAAATCATACAAGAAGAAAGTGGCCAATTTATTTGGCTTCAACGACTGAGTAAAAAAACCATTTGTTAATTAAGTCGGAAACATTATTATTAAATAATTATTAATTTTCGAGCATACTTTGTTAGTAATTTTCGAAAATTGCATAATTAGTGTTCGAAGATAATTAATTAAAGTAATATAAAATTAGTAATAGTATTTCACTATAGTGTTCGAAAAGTACCTCTAATGTTCGTAAATTACTAATGTTCGGAAATTAATACTAGTTTATAAGTAATGTTCGAAAATTAATGAAAATGTTATCAAAAATTAATTATGCAATTTGATCTCAAATTAATAACAATGTTTTGGAAAATTAATAACAATGTTATGATTCATTTATCGAACATTATAATTTTCGAAAAAAGGTTTTCAAAAATTAATTATGCAATTTTCACAAATTTATAACAATGTTTTCAAAAATTATAACATATTATTACTAATGTTTTCAAACATTATAATTTGAGAAAATAAATGTTTTCGAAATTTGCCAAAGCAATATCTCAAATTAAAATATTACTATTCCAAAATTATTAATATTATTATTCATGTTTTTGAACTTTATTATTTTCGAAACATTGATCTTAAAAAATTAATTCCCTTATTTTTTCTAGAATTTATAATATTATTATTAATGTTTTCAAAAATTAGTATTATGTTTCGAAGATTAGTAGTGTTATTAATTTTCAAAAATTATATTATGTTCGAAAACACTATTATATAACAATATATAATTTTCAAAAAATACTAATAAAGGTTTCGAAATTTGCATAGGAATTTTCGAACATAAAATACAATATTTTGGCAAATTACTAAAATTATTACTAATCTTTTCGAACATTATCATGTAATTTTCGAACATTAATTATAATGTTTTGGAAAATTATTAATATTATAACAATGAAAAAAATAATCTTGGAACATAACACACCAATATTCGAAAATTAAACACAAAATATGGCTAAATTAATAATTAATTAATAATAGTTTTTTGGAAAACAATAAAATATTATTTAAAGTATTTTTGTGTCCATTTTTTCAAACAATAAAGTACTAGTTTTTCGAAGATTAATTAATTATTAATAATTCTATGATACATAACATAATGCACTCACTATATTTTCGAAAATTAAATATGAAATTTTCGACAACTAATAACAATGTTTTGAAAAATTATTAATATTGTTGTTAAAGTTTTCGAACATTATTGTTAAAGTTTGAAAATTTTAATCTTCCAACTTTATTAATAATGTTTTCGACAATTTATTATTAATATATTCGGAAATTAATAATACAATTATTTAAAAATAAATAACAAAGTATGCCTAATTTAATTAATAAATAATTAATTAATTAATAATAGGAGTCATTTTAACATAAAAAAAATATTATTAAAAGTGCATGTCCAAATTTTCGAAGAATAACAAATTAAAGTTTTCGAACAATAGAAAAGTAGAATTTTCGAAGATTAAGTCAATTGCACTAATTTTCGAAAATAAGTTATGCAATTGTATGCCTAAATTAATTAATTAATAATAGGAGTCAAAATAACATGAATAAAATATTATTAAAAGTGCATGTCCAAATTTTCGAAGAATAACAAATTAAAGTTCTCGAACAATACAAAAGTAGAATTTTCGAAGATTAAGTCTAGTGCACTAATTTTCAAAAATAAGTCATGCAATTGTATGCCTAAATTAATTAATTAATTAATTAATTAATAATAGGTGTCACTTTAACATGAATAAAATTTTAATAATAAACCAACTTTATTAATAATGTTTTCAACAATTTATTATTAATGCTTTCGGAAATTAATAATACAATTTTTAAAAAAGAAATAACAAAGTATGCCTAAATTAAGTAATAAATAAATAATTAATTCTAACAAATGTCAATTTTCGAAGATTAATTCTAACTTTAACATGAATAAAATATTATTAAAAGTGCATGTCCAAATTTTCTAAGAATAACAAATGTCAATTTTCGAAGATTAATTCTAACTACTAATTTTCGAAAATAAGTCATGCAATTTCATGTCTAAATTAATTAATAAATAATTAATTAATTAATAATAAGAGTCAATGAATAAAAATTATTAAAAGTGCATGTCTTTATTTTCAAAGATTAACAAATTAAAGTTTTCGAAAATTATGTTAATTACACTAATTTTCGAAGATTAAGTCATTGCACTAATTTTCGAAAATAAATCATGCAAAGTATGCCTAAATTAATTAATTAATTAATAATAGGAGTCAATGAATAAAATATTATTAAAAGTGCATGTCTTTATTTTCGAAGATTAACAAATTAAAGTTTTCGAAAATTAAGTCAATTGCACTAATTTTCGAAGATTAAGTCAATTGCACTAATTTTTGAAAATAAATCATGCAACGTATACCTAAATTCATTAATAAATAAATAATTAATTAATAATAGGTTCATGTATAAATTTTCGAACATTAACTGTGTAAACTTTTCGAAGATTAATCTATCATGTAATTTTCGAAAATAAATTAATTAATGTTTGCGAAAATTATATTAATGTTCGAAAACACTATTATATAACAATATATAATGTTCGAAAATTATATATTAATTAATATATATGACACTATTATTATAATATTAATAAAATATACTGTTCGAAAACTAGTTAATATATTTTCGAAAACTAGTTTTCGAAAATTATGACACTATTATAATATTTACAATTCATGTTCGAAAATTATAATATTATAATATATAGTTAATAAATTTATTTTCGAAAATATTAAAATATTTTATTAATATTGTAATAGTGTCACAGTCATATATATGTTCGAAAATCATTAATTAATTAATTAATTAATAATAGTGTTTTCGAAAATAATAAAATATTATTATTATTCTTGTGTCCATATTTTCGAATATTAAATCACAGTTTTCGAAGATTAGAAAAAAATAATTTTCAAAAATTAATAGTGGCTAATCTTCGACAATAATTAATAATTAATTAAAAATAGTGTCATATATATTAATTAATATATTAATCATAGCTTTCGAAGATTTGTATAACATATAATCTTCGAAAATTAATAACAAACTATGAATAAATTAATAATTAATTAATGATACTGTATTTGAGAACAATGATCAAATGTCAAAATTCATAAATAATTGAAAACAGTGTATTCGAACATTAAAATCACCAAAATGACAATGTCAATGTGCTCAGTCTGACATGGGCCCACAATTATCAATTGACTTGGGGAAAAATTGGTATTTTGGACTCAAAACTATATTTAGGGTTATTTAGGGGTGTACTATTATATCAATGGGTAAAATGAGATCAAAGTTTAAAAAAATGGGTAATTTGGGCCATTTTCCCTATAAATATATTTGTATTAATTTTACTCTTTTATTTAATAGTTAATTTCTTCTATGAAGAAGTCTTACAATTACAATAATATTAAATAATAATAAAAATCCAATCAAATTTGTAACTAACCCTATATAACAATTAAAATATTAAAAAATGAATTAAATGATACATATAAATCTATATAAAGTTACTTCTTTGAAATCAGTTCTAAATTTACTTCTTCGGTTTCATCCAGAACTTTTTAATACAAATGGTACTTGGAGCAACTCAGTTAGGATAAAGTTAAAGTGTTAACGATTTTTTATCAGTTTGGAGGTGTTTAATTTGGGTTTAGGCTTCGATATGATTCCGCTTATCTTTTTAGATCCATTCTCACCCCTACCTTAAATGCATTTTATATACCTTTTCCGACCTTAACATGCTATGAGTTCCAAAGAGATGCAGGTAATTAATGAAAAAGTAATGTTAAACGCTTACCTGCCATCCTTAGGGGATTATATATCCATCCATTTCAATGTCTTTGAGCACTTACCTAAAGCTAAACATGGCTGGTGGATACATCCTTAATGTCTCTGTTGCCACTTTCCATGTGTACTTCATCTTAACCAGATCGTCCCATGTGAGAAGTTCCCCTGCTGCCTTCCCCCGACCAATCTCTTCTTGTTCTACGTCGAATAACACATTACATCATATCAATGTCTCATATTGTTTGGGTTTAATGCAGATCCGAATCATCATCGTCATCTTACCATCACGGAGCGTTTCATACACGTGTGGATTTTCAGCTAAAAGTTTCACCAAAAAAGTAATAAGGATGGACGTTGTGTCATGCCCCGCAATCATTGCAACAACACAATTGTCGATGATTTCCTCATCAGACAACACAGGGGAATTAGTCTTATCACGAATGCTTAGCAAGTTAGTGATGAGATCATGATGATATGGATTGCTCTGTTTTTCCAGCTTTTCCCTATTCTCCTGTATAAGTTCCCTTAGACCATGTTTATCAGCAGGTCACATGACCAAGTTTGCAATATTATAATATAAAAAAAAGAGAAAGGCAAGAGGTTGCACAACCGGGGTGCTCAACCAACCGGTTTGTGCACCTCTTTTTTAATAATTTTATTATACACATGATTGCCACATGACATAGATATTGCCATGTGGCATATTCTGATTCGCTCGTTTAATTTTGTTTATATCTTTTACACACTCAATTATTTATAAAAAAAAAATACCAAAATTCATGAATTTTTTTTCTCTATAAATAGAGACTAATATTAATACATTTTGAATCACAATCTCAAATTATCTCTTTTGTGTACTCTCTTTCCTAATCTCTCAAATTTATATCATATTCTACTATTTCTCCTAATTTCTATTATGGATCCAAGTAGCCCAAATTTTTTCTCAAACAATTCGGATTATTCAAACTCCCAAAACTATCCAAATTTCCAGTCTTTTTTTAACACTGAAGACTATCAAAACTTGAGTTTTTCTCAAACTCCTCCATTATCTCAGAATCTAAGTCAAATTCCTACCTCTGAACAAACTCAACCATCACAAAATATCTCTCGCAATTTGTTTCAGAATACAAATGAAAAGGTGGCCAAAAGTACTTGGAATGTGAAAGAAGATGTGGCCCTAATGTCATCTTGGATCTTCGTTAGCGAAGATAAAAAACAGGGCAGATTTCAAAGGACTGGCTCGTTTTGGGCAAAAATCCATAAGATGTATGAAGAAGCTCGAAGAGAAAATCCAGGAGAAATAAATGAAAGAAATATAGAATCACTAAAAGGTCATTTCACACGACTTAATAAAAATGCCCAGAAGTGGATTGTTGCTAATATTGAAGCTAATCGTCGAGTAAGAAGTGGTATGAGCCAACACGATGTGGAGAAAGAAGCCCATCAATTATACAATGGTAAGTTTACCGATTTGCATGTATTTAATGAAGTTATGAGTAAAATTCCCAAGTGGGAAATAAAATTTGATCAAGGTTCAAGAAGTCGTGCTTACGATGAAGATGGTAACGAAGAAAGTGGTGGTAGTACAAAGAGAACCAGGACCAGCGAAGATGGTGAATATTTCAGTCCCACTAATGTAGAAACTCCAGACAGTGGTGGTTCAGCTATTTCACATCCTACAGGTAGAGATCAAGCGAAAAAGAAGAAAGGAAAAGGTAAGGCATCAGAGTCTTCATCTGAAGTTGTTGCAGAACTTCGTGCATTAAGACTCACTAAAGATAGTGAAGTTCAAGTGCTCAACACACTGGGAAGAGAGAAAGTGGAAATAGAGAAAATGAAGATGAAGCACTCTCTTTTGATGGCTTTGTTGGCCAAAGATCACTTATCCCAAGATGAAGAAGAGATGAAACATCATCTCTTGGCATTGTTTAAGTAGTGTTTTGGGATTATCTTGTAAGTTTTTTGTTATTTGATGGCATGTGTTTTAGTATTATCTTGTAAGTTTTTTTATTTGATGTCATGTGTTTTAATATTGTCCTGTAATCTTTTTTATGAATGTTATTTTTGTTAAATCGAATTGTAATTTTTATTCTAATTAGTATTTATTCACTTTGTCACATGCCAAATCACTTTGTCAAAAGTTGTCACATACACTTGTCACTTTGCAGAATTCACATGCACTTTGTCAAAAGTTGTCACATGCACTTGTCACTTTGTCACATACACTTGTCACTTAGCACCTAGTGGATAGAAAAGGTGTGTGATAGTGGATTATTGATTGGTGAGTCATGTTTGTCATTATTGATAGTGGATAGTGGATGGAAAAGACATGTGATAGTGGATTATTGATTGGTGGTACTTGTTTGTTATTTTGGATCACTATCTATATATATATGTATCTCCTCATAATCTATTATCATCTCAATCAACTCAAAAGAAAAATTGTCATATTTAATAGTTTTACTCATTCTACTTTCCAAAATGTCTCACAATGAAAATCAATCACTAGATGGTGAGACAAGTTTCGATCCTTTCTTTACTGCATTTGATGAATGGCAAGACCATCTTGCTCATCAGAATCGTCACGTAGATCGCATCGCCGAGGATCTGCTCTTAAACAATCTTATGTTGAACGAAGAAGATCCCACTCCTAGAGCTACAAGAAGATATTATGTAAGGCAACGCGAGTTTGGTCATGAACGCTTGATGAACGACTATTTTGTTGACAACCCAACGTATCCTCCTGAGATCTTCAGACGTAGATTTCGCATGCGGAAATCAGTATTCCTCCGTATCGTGGAGGCTGTTACTGCCAGTGACGAATATTTTCAACAGAGGCCTAATGCCACTGGTAGACAAGGTCTTTCCCCATTACAGAAATGTACTGGAGCTATGAGAGTGTTGGCGTATGGGACATCAGCAGATACTGTTGATGAATACTTGCGAATGAGTGCAGCTGTGACAAGACAATCTCTCATGAATTTCGTAGAAGGCGTCATTTCTTGCTTCGGTGACGAGTACCTTAGAAAGCCTAATGAACAAGATTTGGCAAGACTACTCTATGTCGGAGAACAACGTGGATTTCCGGGCATGATAGGCAGTATTGACTGCATGCATTGGGAATGGAAAAATTATCCCACTGCATGGGCGGGACAATATGGAGGGAGAAGTAGAAAACCAACAATCGTTTTGGAAGTTGTTGCATCATACGACTTATGGATATGGCATGCTTTCTTTGGAACACCAGGTTCACTTAATGATATTAACGTACTCCACCGATCTCCAGTCTTTAATGATGTTTTGGAAGGTCGAGCACCAAAGGTTAGTTATGTCGTGAATGGTAGGGAGTACAATATGACATATTATCTAACTGATGGAATATATCCTTCATGGGCTGCATTTGTTAAGTCAATTACTTCTCCAGTAATCAGAAAACACAAGTTGTTCGCTTAACACCAAGAGGCGGTACGAAAAGACGTCGAGTGAGCATTTGGAGTTTTACAAGCTCGTTTTGCATTTCTTCGACGCCACTGTCTTATTTGGGACAAAAATCTGATGGCAAAAATTATGATGGCTTGTATCATCATACGCAACATGATAGTTGAAGATGAACGAGAGACGTACCGAACTTATTATGATCCTACAGAATTTCTCAACGATAATCCCATAGGCGATGATCAAAATTTTCAATACTCTACTGAACGCATTGCAAATCTATCTGCTTATATGATCAATAGAGAGTAACTTCACAACAGAGAAGCTCACACCGCTCTAAAAAATGACTTGATTGAACATATATGGCAAAAATTCGACACCGATAATTAAATATGCAATTTTCATCTTTTGCGTTGTTTTTTTACTTATTAAGTTGTAACTTAACTTATGTGATAATAATTTTGTATTTCTATTCTTGTAATTTTAGTTTTGTTATTGAGATTGTAACTTATTTTAAGTTGGTCATATTTATTTTTAATTACGAATTTGGAATATTATATAATTTAATATATTTTGTACATAATTCAAATAATAAAAAATTGATTATAAAATATATATATATATATATATATGTAATTATTAAATCATTAAATTAATAATTGTTATAGGTTGAGTTGATGTTATTGATAAAGTGTGAAAATTGTAAAAGTTAGGTTGTATTATAAATTGTGTATGTGGAGGAGAGAGAAATTAATTTTTTATTAAAAAGTTGGGTTGTTTGGGGTTGTTGATAAACATGGTTTTGCCGGCTTTGGATCTTGTACGTAGGCTTCTATTGAAACGCATAAAAGGCAAGTTTATTGGGAGCGCCAAGTGTCCATCCATCACTTGCTCAAAAAGATGTATAAGCCTGTCTCTTCTTATTCCCCTTTCAACTCCAAAAAGAAGTGTGCAACTTACATTGAAGGTCAAGATCTTCATAAGGGGCATTACCTAATAAAACTATCTTGTAATAAGATTTTTTTTTTCTATGTGATGCCCGAATATACAATATAAAAGGGTAAAATGTAAAATAGGTCCCATCATTAAAGGGGTGTTGAAAAATTAGTCTTTTTTTTTTTAAGTGGCAATCTAGTCTTTCATTTTTATTATTCTTGTTCTGAAATCCTTAATTTAGTTGAAATTCTGCATACTACAACTAATTTAGATGGCATGAGAGTCCTAAAATATCAAAACTTGACATGATACCACACAAAGGACAATTGAAAATTGTATATATTATTTGACTAATTAGTAAGCTATTTTTCTTATGAAGTACCATTTCAAGTTCATATTATCATGAAAGACCATGTCATCTAAAAAATTTGTAGTTGTAAAATTCAGACATATTTTGGGACAAAAAATGCGATAATCAAAATGAAATCAATAAACTAACTAGTTTTGCCATAGCCCTATAAAAGTAGAGTGGTTTAAGAGAACTTACCAAGATCTCTTTATTGTGATGCCAATGTTCGTTGAGGTGCAATCTGATCTCTTCATCCATCTTCCCAACATACCGCTTTAGTGCTTCGGGCTTCAAGAATGATGAGATTGCTCCCCTCAAGCGTTTGTGATCTTCACCGTCCAATTCAAATAGATTTTTGTCACCCAAAAGCCTTCTAACCGATGTTGGCTGCTTATTGGAAAGTGTCTTTTCATCTGCAGTGTATATAAATTTGTTTGCAGATTGTCCTTGGAGAAAAACTGTGGGAGTTCCAAAAATGTTGAGCTTAGAAATCGGGCCGTATTTTCGGGCTCTTTCTTGTTATCTTGTAACCACTCTTCGCCTTTGTTGTCTCTCATTGCTTTCAAAAGTTGAAGGCTTTGGCCTATTATTGGAATCCCTAATGAACCAGGTGGAAGCCTTTTGAAAGAAATGGTCCTGGTTAAGAAGAATACAAGCGGGACAAGTACAAGAAAACCCAAGTAAATTGCAGATTCCATGTCTACTGATAATAGAAAGAGGGTTTAATTTCTCTATATGAAATATATATGCGAATGTGTGTGTGCCGTTTACTTCTTAGTCAAGATTGAAGTATAGATAATATATTAATTGAAGATCTCTTTGGAGGCTATCATTGGTACAGTATTTGATGAAGTTGACGAAGATAATCTGCATATCCAGTCAAAAAAAATAAAAAAGATGAAGAAATTATATAGCCACCAGGATTGACTAGATGTAATTTGGTTGACCGATACTTAATTCAATGATGTTATTTTATTCAATACACCTAATGTTGCAAGCGTATGCAGACACAATCATAAATTCAATATAATTATTAATTAATTTCACATCATAAAATTTAGATAAATAAAATGATATATATATATATATATATTAAAATTTGTTCACAATAAATAGGTGAAGATTTTCTCTTTATAATCATTTATCAACAAAGCAATAATTCTTAATAAAATTTAGTGATCAAACGACAATGTAATAAAAATAAAATAATGATGAAAGGTGACATAAAATTTTATTAAAGCATTAGCATCTCATCTCATTAATGACAAATTCTAGATGAGAATCCAATCAATTCTATAGGTTGTTATATACGTTCATTTAATATATTTCAGGAAGGGATATTTTGTGATTCGAGATGAATTTTTCAATCTAAAATTTGATATTGTCTTATAGTAAGAACAATATTCAACTAAAAAAACAAAGAGTAAAAATAATTAAAGAGAATAAATTTAATTATTGAGGCTAGTAGTTAATGAAAATTGGGAATCATATATTAACTTTATGAAATCAATTTAAATTCATAATAATCACTATATATAAATGAGAATGATTCCCCCTCTTGACGAGGGGTGTTCACCATATGCACGTACACTCGCATGTAGCAGATCTTATCCAACTTTCCAGCTTCGCAGTTAGTTGTTTTTTTATTTTCCCTCTCTATGTTAGTAGCTAGCTTTTGCACGTTCTTTGCATTATATATATAGAGCTTTCGTGTAAATAACTTTCCAACTCTGCGTTTACATGAAATAAAATAAGATACTTTGCATTCCTGTTCTTACATAGCATTGCAATTATGAAATTTACTATGGGATACAGTGAGACATGCGCTTCAGAAAATGTCTAAAAAAACGCAAGTTATCACCCAATAATTGGATAGTAAATAGAATGTTTTTTAATCCGAGTACACACAACTTCTCAATTTTCATTGTTGTTGTGATTATCGGGTCTTAACTATTTTTTTCTTTGCCTAAAAAAGAGTGAAAGCAACGTTCTTATTCATTTACTGCAACCAATAAAAGTAACTGATTAATTAATTTGCATCATCTTCCTGGCCTCAATTCGTATGGGTAACCCTTCTTTGAAAACTGGCATCGGATCTCTGCTGATGGTATTTTCTTTTAAAGAGAGATTCCATTGAAACCTGGTTACCAAGTAATGAATGAAGGTTAAAGTTTCAATTCTTGCAAACTCATAACCTGGGCACATTCTTGGTCCTCCACCAAATGCAATAAAGGCATATGGAAGTACTCTTTGTGTTTCATATCGTGATGGATTGAATTTATAGGGATCCGAAAATAGTGATTCATCCATATGCGTCATGCATCCAGCCCAAAACACCTGCTTATCCATATGTATAAATAACTTGTTAAATTAAAATTTTAAACATAATATTTTTAAGGGAAATTTACTTTTCATTTTAAATCCCATAAGATTATGAGTGAATCGTCTTGAATTCAAAGATTCATATTTTGTGTTTGAAAACTATTTTTACTGTCATTTTAGTTAGAAAATACTAAAAGATATAAATTTAGTCTCAATACTAACAACCGACTCACTATGTTTATTAAGGTTCCTAAACTATATAATTTTTTATTTTATTTTAAGATCACAAAATTATAAAAGACGATGACTATTTTATATTCGTCACTGACAGATTCGACAATAAAATAAATTATACTTTAAGGTCTTTCAAAATGAAGTGATATATATTCAAGGACTTTACATGAAAACAAATGTTAATACATCAAGAACCTTACAAATTTGGGTTGAGCGTCGTTAGAAGCCACTCGCGGACAAAAGATTCTCTAAAACCATTCCAAAGTTTGGTAATTTTTGGAGAATACATAAAAAATTCTCCGGAATAGTTGGCAAATTTGTTCAATTTCTTCGGAGATTAGGGTTTCGGAAATTTAAAATTTTATTAGTTTAAGAAAACATTTATTCAAACAAATTGCAATGAATAAATAATTATATTGTACGATTTTATATAATTTAAATCTCATAACAAGTGATAAACTAATAAATAAAACTTGACAATTTTCTAAATTAGTCGTTCCTTCTCTAAAACAATTGACATTTAAATTTTTCTTTAAATTTTATTTTACGAAATCTTCTTAATTTACATGTCATAAATGGTCATCAGAAATTTTATATTTTAAAAATGAAATAAATATAGAGTTTATAGTAAACTTTGCATTTAAATATATTATGTATTATTACTTTATATGAGTTATGAACTAATTATTTGATTAATGTATCAACTGCAGTTACTATATTTTATATGTTCCCAAAATTATTCATTATAAATATTTTACTCTTTTATTTAATAGTTAATTTCTTCTATGAAGAAGTCTTACAATAATATTAAATAATAATAAAAATTCAATCAAATTTGCAACTAATCCAATATAACTATTAAAATATTAAAAATGAATTAAATAATGCATAAAAATTTATATACAGTTACTTTCTTTAAATCAGTTCTAAATTCACTTCTTCGATTTTATCTAGAACTTTTTAACACAAATGGTAATTGCAGCAACTCAATTAGGATAAAGTTAAAGAGTCAATGTTTTTTTATCAATTCGTAGGTGTTTAATTTGGTTTAGGCTTCGATATGATTCTGCTTATCTTTTTAGATCCATTCTCACCCCTTCCTTAAATGCATTTTATATACCTTTTCCAACCTTAACATGCTATGAGTTCCGAAGAGATGCAGGTAATTAATGAAAAAGTAATGTTAAAGGTTTACCTGCCATCCTTTGGGGATTATATATCCATCCATTTCAATGTCTTTGAGCACTTGCCTAAAGCTAAACATGGCTGGTGGATACATCCTTAATGTCTCTGTTGCCACTCTCCATGTGTACTTCATCTCAACTAGATCATCCCATGTAAGAAGCTCCCCTGCTGCCTTCCCCCGACCAATCCCTTCTTGTTCTACATTCGAACAACACATTACATCAGTATCAATGTCTCAAATTTGGATTTAACGCAGATCTGAATCATCTTCGTCATCTTACCATCAAGGACATTTTCATAAACGTGTGGATTTTCAGCTAAAAGTTTCACCAAAAAAGTAACAAGGATGGACGTTGTCTCATGCCCAGCAATCATTGCAACAACACAATTGTCAATGATTTCTTGGTCGGACAACATAGGAGAATTGGTCTCATCACGAATGCTTAGTAAACTAGTGATGAGATCTTGATGATTAGAATTGTCCTGTTTTGCCAATTTTTCTCTCTTCTCATGTATAAGTTCCCTTATAATCTCGCCAACTTCGGACCTTGCATGTAGGCTTCTATTGAAACGCGTAAAAGGCAAGTTTATTGGCAGTGCCAACATTCCAGCCATCACTTGTTCAAATAGATGTACAAGCCTGTCTCTTCTTGTTCCCCTTTCAACTCCAAATAGTAGTGTGCAAATTACATTGAAGGTTAATATCTTCATGAGGGGCATTACCTAATAAAACAAAGGTGAATAAGATCATTTTTTTCCTATGTTATGCTTGAAACATACAAGTAAAATGTAAATTAGGTCATAATTATAAGGGTGTGGTAAAATCGTTTTCCTTTTTTTTTTTTTTCTGTGTCAGAACTAATCTTAATTGAATTATCGGTTTATGCACTAAATCCTTAATTTAGTTGGAATTATACTACAATGAATTTAGATGGTGCGTGAGAACCGTAAATTGATCTAAACTTTAGATGATGTCAAACAAACGACAATTAAAAATTGCATTTATACACTAATTTGTAAGTTACTTGTCTTAGAAAGTGTCATTTCAAATTCATATTGTCATGGATCGACAGTGTCATCTAAAAATACATAAATCTGTGAAACTCTACCCAACTTTGGCACAAAATATGTGATAACTAAATTGAAATAAACTAGATTTGCATTAAAAGAAAAATGACAAGTTTTGCTACATCCTGTATGTTATGAGATCAATTTTTTACATTTTTACGTTAAAAAACTAGTTTTGTACCAATACTAAAAGGATAGATGGTTTAAGAGAATATACCAAGATCTCCTTATTGTGATGCCAATGTTCGTTGAGGTGCAATCTTATCTCTTCATCCATCTTCCCAACGTACTGCTTTAGTGCTTCAGGCTTCAAGAATGATGAGATTGCTCCCCTCAACCGTTTGTGATCTTCACCGTTCAATTCGACTAGATTTTTGTCACCGAACAGTCTTCTAACCGATGTGGGCTGCTTACTGGAAAGTGTCTTTTCATCTGCAGTGTATATGAATTTGTTTGCAGATTTTCCTTGGAGAAAAACTGTGGGATTTCCAAAAATGTTAAGCTTCGAAATCGGGCCATATTTTCGAGCTCTTTCTTGGAGCCACTCTTCACCTCTGTTGGCTCTCATGGCTTTCAAAAATTGAAGGGTTTGGCCTATTACTGGAATTCCTAATGAACCAGGTGGAAGCCTTTTGAAATAAATGGTCCTGTTTAGGAAGAATACAAGAGGGAGAAGTACAAGAAAACCCAAGTAAATTGCAGATTCCATGTCTGGTGATGATAGGAAGAGGTTTAAAGTTTCTAAATGAATTATATATATGTGAACGTGTGTGTGCCTTACTTCTTAGCCAGGATCGACACACAATTTTCCCCACAAACACACACACATATATATCTATTACCTATATATAAATGTGGATATTTCTTACAAAATATAGATTGTCGAATATATTTCTATTATAGATTATTATTTAAGGTTATAACAGTAATTTAGGACTTTCATACTTAAATAATTTTATATTAGAATTCTAATTAATTCAAAATCTTATAAAATCCCATTATAATTAGAACTCTAATATAAAAGTGTTATACATACAATATTTGTATTATTTCTTTCTTTAATTTAAATTGATTTCCACGTACAACGCACGTGCTCTAAAACTCGTATATATATATATATATATATATATATATATATATATATAACATATTAATTGAAGATATTTTGGAGGCTATCAATGTATGTGTATGGTACAATATTTGCACACCTGTGTATGGTACAATATGTGGATGAAGATAATCTGCACATCTAGTCAAAAAGAAACATTAGTTTCCAATTATACTGGCCGCGGGAATTGACTAGATCAAAGATTTGTGAATTGATAATGTAATATTATTCTATACACATAATTCCTTAGACACGTCGTAAGTCTATCGTCAACTCATATTAGCATGTTCATTATTAATCCGTCATATATTCAATACGATTATAAATTAATTTCACATAATAAAATTTAGGTAAATTTAGGAATTAGAACGATGTGTGTATTAAAATACTTTAATACGTTCACAGGAAATATGAGAAGATTTTTTCTTTGTTTCAACTTTTATCTACAATAGCAACAATTCTTGACAAAATATAATTACAAACAACAATGAAATAGAGATAAAATAACGATGAAAGGCGACATAAAAAATTATTAGTGCATTAGCATACCATTAATGACAAATTATGGAGATGAGAATCCAATCACTAAATCTAAAGGCTGTTATAATAAGTCATCACTAATATATTTAGGAATTAGGAATGAATATTTTGTGATGAGAGTCAAATTTTCCCATCTAAAATTTGATATTGTCTTATAGTAAGAATAGTTTTCAACAATAAAAAAAGTAAGAATAAAAATAATTAAAGAGAATAAATTTAATTAATGAGGCGAGAAGTTAATGAAAATTGGAATTCATTAACTTATTATGAACTCAATTTAATTTCATAGCAGCCACTCTATATTGATGGAGAATGATTCCCCTTCTTATTTCCCATTTCTATTACCCCTAAGAGAATATTTCTAGTTTGAAAGAGGCTTCTAGTTAGGAGAGTCAAAACGGGTTAAGTTTGTTATATCAGATGTCCCATTTTAGTATGTCCGTGAGAAGATGGGTCTAAATTGGTTTAGCGGGTTAGATTTTCGATGTGTCGGCCTGTAGTTTAGTGGGTCCACATTTATTGTATTTTAAATTTTTTTTCCTTAAAAATATAGATAATGTAGGTCCCGAAAGAGTCAATAGGAAGTTTAGAGGAGGTGAAAGACTTCCTACGTTTTAAAACAAAACCTTTTTCAAAGGGATGTTACATTTTCAAGTTTTTGTTACAATGGTGAACGTAAGCTTGAGATGGTCTTGGCTAGCAGACTACAGTAAGGTATCAGCAACTTCTGCAACTGATTTGTAATGAGTTTCTAGTTTTCCCGCTCATCTTTCTTGATGAATTAATAGCCTATTTCCATAACAATTGCTGAAAAATAGATAAAACCGCTATTTCACTTATAAAAATGCATCTCGAGAAACACGCTTTCATAACAGAAAAAAGGGGCAACTTTGGAAAGTTGAGAACTGGAATCAGTTTTTCATGGGAGTCAGGTTAGCTTCTTTCGGTTAGGTTTTAGAACTCGTTTCTTGATCAATTCAAGTGATTTCTGTTGCTGTGTATTCCTTATATTTAGTACTATAGATAGAAGAAAAGAAGAGTGAGTTTATACCCAGATAGATTTCTGTAGATTAGCATATACAGAGAGAGTTAGTCATATCAAGTGTCTTTTGTAATCTTGAGTGATATTGATGTGGTTTAATAAAATTCTCACTCCCTTATTTCCCGTGGACGTAGGCTTTGTATACCGAACCACGTAATTGCTTTGTGTTGGATCTGAGATTATTTCTTGTAGTGAGTATTGGGAAGAAAATTTTAGATTGAATTTGGTTAATCTTTTGGTTTCTTGAGTTGCAAATTGACAAGTGGCACCGTATGTGGAAAAGATTACAAGACTCAAGAAATGAATGTTGCAAAAATTCGATGTGGAGAAGTTCAATGGAGAATGAGACTTTGGCCTTTAAAATTCAATTGGGATTGTATTGGATTTTTTTAGACTTTAAAAAGTCTGTGGATTTAGAAAATCCATAGACTTCATGTAGAGTTTTGGCTGACTTTTTTTATTGATTTACATGGATTTTCATAGATTTAACATGATTGTGGAATACATTTTTTTTTATTGATTTACATGAATTTCCATAGATTCTGACACTGGAATTATTGATGCAAATGTATAAGAAACACACTTGTATATAAAAAAAGTTACCCAAATTATTTAGAAAAAATATCAAAAATACATTAGTTTCAAAAAGAATACATTAGTATTCATCATTATTATTCTCATCTTCATTCTCATCATCTTCATTTCCATCACCATTATACCTCAGCCTCATTTCCGACATAGCATTAGCAATACTCGTTCTTCATGCATTAGCATCCTTTCTTTGTTGTAGTTGACTTTTGAGAAAGCAATTCCAAATTTTCCTCTTCCATGTTGAGATGTGGTGAATCTTGATCTTCTTCATATTCGACTGGAAATTCATGAGAGCGCATTCTTTCCGAATAAAGTTGTGTAATCCAGCACAAGCCAATTCTAACTCTGCTTGTGTTTGAAATGGGAATGGAGGTGCGGTTTTGAAAATTATGAATAGCGATTTGAAAATACCAAAAATTTTCTCAATCACATTTCTTAATAATACATGACGAAGATTGAATAACTCACTTGAAGACGATCTTGACCACCAAAATCTTTTAGATGATATCGAACACCACGTAATGAAGCTACCCAACCCAATGGAGCACCACCAAAATCTTTTAGATGATATCGAACACCACGTAATGAAGCTACCCAACCCAATGGAGCTTTTCCCTACAGCAAACACCATGGAGCTTTTCCATACAGCAACACCATTTCCTACCGCAATTTCCAAGTCCTTATAATCAGGACATTCCCCATAGTGCAAGTTCGTGTCTTTTGAGTGAGCCTAACATAAATAAAGAAAAAAAAATTATCAATTCATTATATTCTCAAAATAAAATTATTCTATAATATTATTGTAATATGATGCTTAAGAAGCTTACCTCTAAGTATGCATCTCATACTTCATCTGAAGCTGTAAACTTTTTAGTAGTTTGGTCATACCTAAAACCAGAGCTAAACCTCATAAGGTTTGAATAAGATAACCAACGATTTCTAAACCATTTGAGGCGGATTTGGTAATTGTTATAGGTCTTATTACACCCAAGTCTTTCATTAAGAACAAGTCTTTAATTAAGAACAGGAAGTATTTTTTCTTCCACCGTTGTTTTGTAAAAATACCACTATTATCACTTCATCCCCGAGCCGCAGCATCAACCATGAGTTGTAACAATAAGTCGCTTTGTTCCTTAGTCCATTGTTCATAGGATGCTTCCTTTTTGTATCTTGTTGTGGATTCTCATGATAATATTACTATATTAATCGATCGTGGGTGGGTGGAGAGATCGACGTTGGTGAGGCGGCTGGTGTGTGGTTGCAGAAGTGTGTACGTCGATGGCGGTGGTGACACACAAAAACCTCAGAGTAAACTATACATACACAGAACCTCAAAGCAAACCATCCATACACATAATCCAACAAAGTAATAGTAAATAGCTTCAACCAATCCATACACAAAATCCAAAATAAAGAGCAGCAAAAGATTTGTGTAGTACCTTTGTTAGAAGAACAACGAAGGTCTTTTTCTTCTAACCTTTCGTTTTCAGAGTTTTCTAAGAGAATACGTAGAAATTTCTGGTTGTTAGAAGAGATTTTGGAGAGTAAAATCTATTTATATTTTTGAAAGAAAATCTATAAAATATTAAATTCCATAAACTGTTGAATACCTAAAGAATTTTTAAAACTTTTTAAAATCCGTATTGAATACCTCAGGATTTTTAAAGACTTTTAAAAATTCGGATTGAATACCCAGACTTTGAAAGTCTAAAAAAATCCTACAGACTCCACAACCAATACACCCCCTTAATGTGACAATGTTTGTACGCATGAACATCTATTTAGATATGAAATGACTGATGTGGATTAATAACATAAAAAAAATACAAAAAAGTCTACTAAAAGAATAATATTTAAAATAAATCTTAAAAAAATATCAAAATATAATCTGATTTGATATTTAAAAATCTAAGTAAAATCTAAAAATTATAATATATACATATATATAAGTAAATATAGTTATAAATCTGTTTAATAATAAATCTTAAAACTACCTAGGAAATTTGATAAACAAATCTAAAACTATGACTAGCGCCATTGCAACCACGAAGCTCTACTCTGAGCATGTATTGTTGTGTGTGAGAGGATGTGATGGGTAGAGAGAGAAGTGTTGTAGAAAGAAAGAGATGGAATTTATTTAGAGGATTTTGTTGTTAGGAATTAGTTTCTTCTTTTGTAAAATGGAGATTTTTGTTTGAGAAAGATTTTGTTGTTTTGGATTCGGGTTCTCTTTTCTGCAACCGAAAAAAAAAAAGGGGCAAAAAAAGGGGGTGAAATTACTTGAGAGAAAGAACCTCTTGGTGGAATCCAATCATCCAACATTATATATATATATATAACATATTATTAATTGATCCTAAATTTCCTAAAAACGTAAAATTCATAGGAAAAAATAATTTGATAAAGATTATCATGAAGAAAATTCAGTCTGCTGAGAATTTTTTAGGATCAATTATTTTCTTATTATATTTGATGTAACTATTTCATCTTTGAAGAGTATATTTGAACAATTTGAAGTTTTTGAAATATTTTTGATTAATCCTAAAAATTGACTTTTATTAGATGATAAAATATTGCATAAGTATTATATTAATTATCAAGTTGTTCTCATATTGATGTTGATGGTTTATTTTCTGAATTGCACTTGCTATAAATATATTTATCAGTAAAAACAAAATCAGCTATTGATGTTCTTGACTTTATAAAGATTATTTTCCTAATATTTTCATTTCTTATAGAATTTTGCTAACTATACCAGTTATTGTAGCAGTAGAAAGAAGTTTTTCAAAACTACAATTGATAAAAGCTAATTTGTGTTCAACTATAACTCAAGAAAGATTAAATCATGAATTAACCATTTTATGCACATAACATGAGTTGTAGGAAAAATTAGATTTTGAAGACTTTATTGATGATTTTGCTTCTCAAAATGCTAGAAGATTCAGATATTTTCAATGATAATTTAAAATTTATTTTCGTTTTTAAATTTGTAGGTATTGCATTTTTTTTCAAAATTTTTAGATGAATAAATTGAGCATATTCAAACTTGCATGATCTATTTGCACAAGTTTTTGAATGAAAGATTTGTTTTCTATTTCTTTTCAGGTTTTTAAATTATATCATTTAAGTGTAAAAAAAAATAAAAATTCCAAGTGTATGTTTTTTCTATTTCACCATGAAACTTGAAAATGTCAGGATCGATCTTGGATCTAATGGATAGGTGAAACGATTTGCATTTAGATGATCATGATTGATATAGAAGATAAGCTTGATTATATCATAATAAAGTATGATGGGATAAGGAATTTTGATGGTATAAATTAGAATAAGTGGTACGTGTACGAGGGGAAAAAAATCTATCATGTCTATACACTTTGATTAATTAGTTGTTAAATTGGTGGCTACTTTTGGTTGTAATGTTCTTTAGGTTTTGTTAAACAATTTATATCTGTAAGAAAGATTCAGGAATTATCTTAATCCTGCTATATGAGATGGTTCTACTCAAAATATATATAATAACTTTTTTACTTAATATATTTCAGCAAATACATTTATCTATAAAACATGACATATTGCAATATTCCAAGTGCACCAATTATGCTATGACAGACATTCTCTCCAAGAATTTAATCAAAATATTGTCTAAATAATACATCCAATCCACTCAAATTTTAACGTGTTGTATAGGACGCGTTACTTTCTTTTTAGCCAATCTCTCCACAATTATTATAAGATAGAGATGAATAACACAAACTTTCAAAACTGTATATAAACAATGAGCGCCACACCCACCCCTTCCGAGTTGGCTCAATTGATGAACTCAACGGGTCTAACTCATTATCTCAATCCTCAAACACTTATCACTCACTCGTAAATACTTACCACAATCTTTTAACTAGCCATCGAATCCAGTTTGACTCCAAACCGCATCTCGAACTCGACTCAAATCCCGCCCTTTTAACGTCCGGCCAACGCCCTCAAACACTGAGTTAGCGGCCATTTTCCGACTACTCGCATATTGACGGGCAAGGTACTCGTGTGGTGGAACGAGTTCTGACTCATCGTTCAAGCCGTCATCTGAGTCATGCAGTGACTCGACTGAGTCGACCCGGTAAATCTTCGACCAATCGGGCACATTCACGGGGGCCGAGGCGGCCACATGGCGCACATGTGCCGACTCTGCCACGATGTCCTGCACACGGAATTGGTGCACGATGCTCGGTGAAGATGCTGCGCTGTGAACTGGATCATCGAAAGCCAATGACAAGCCACCAATTTGTTGGCGCCGGTGGCTGTTGGTACGAGGAGGCGGGCGGCGGCTCCGATAGCTATCGAAGCTTCCATTAATTACCGAGGTGGCGCGTGAGCTCCACTCTCCAGTCACCAAGTGATCGTCCCCGTTGACCGCGCCGACCGTGTCGTCAACCATTGACCACACCTCGTCCTCGGCCAATTCCGATGAACCGTTGACGATCCCACTGCCCTGATCATAGCCAAAGCTTCTGATAAACAGTTCACTGCGACTCGTGGTCAATTTCCGACCCTTGGCCATTAACTAATTAACCCACTAACAAGCGAACAAAAAAATTCTTAATTTTCCGGCGAGGTGATCGCCGGAAACTTGAATCGTGAACAAGAAGAGAGAACGAATCTGAACGAAAAAAAAATCTCTAGCATATCGAGGTTGCCGGAATCTTATTCTCTGGTGACAGAAAAATACAAGTAATAATAATGGTGTTATAAATAAACAGAGATTCGACTCCGAAGGTTGCAATTGTATATATAATGTTTGATTGAATAAGGAGTGGCCCCACTAGCATTTCATTTGAATTTGGGTTTCATTTTGATGCATTTAATCAATGCCATAATAAGGACAGGGCATGCATGGAAATAATGAGAAGATGAACACGAAATTGTAAATTTAGAAATAATATATACATTTGATTGTGGTGATTGGAGTCCACGTGACAATCAAATTGTAGAAGAGACATGCATGTAACTTGAAAAGGAATGGGCTCGCTCTAATTAAAGAATATGACATGGAAGGACTTTTGCATTCACTGACATGGCATGTAGAAATAAATTTTATTACATATGTACGTTTGAATTGGAGGATATAAACGAGCAATCAAGATCAACTATTTTATATTGATATTTTATCGATATTTTAAAATAATTATCACACGCTAAAAGATGATATTACCAATTTACACATAACATGAATTAAAAGTAATAAAATACAAGATAATATACCAACTTGAAATAAAAGATCTAGCTTGATAAACCAGTCAAGTAGTTTACAAGTAATTTAATTCTTAATTATATATATACTATTTAAAATCAATTATTAACATTAATTTTCTAGCTTGAGTTTATTTCATGCATGTTTGGAACTTTTCCGAATATAACTCGAGCTAATTATGAGATTGATTCATAGATTGCAAACACGTTAGTGACATAGCTTGAGCTTGAGATGTTAAATCATCTATTGATAGTTTGCAAAATGTTCATCAGATACTTGTTTAGAAGTTTAATAAAAAGCTTATATGAATATGTAGAAGCTCCGTGGATTTTCTACTTATTTACATATAATAAAAGATGTTTTTTTATCTATAAATAAGCATGTTTTCTATCTGTTTTTATTTTTTGGAAAAAAAAATACCCCTAAATTTGACTTAAATTTTTTTAAGGAAATATCATTTTTACTTATTTTTTAAGGATATGTGTGTCTTTTAGATGAAAAATGGGTATAAAAAACAAATATTTTTATGTAAGTGGATAAAAAATAAGTTTCTTATGAAAAATGATAATAACAAGTATTTCGAAACTCAATAAATTCAACATAAAAAATTCTCTACCATTACCAATCGCCTTCTAATTTATCTTTAATCATATGATTTTCTTTCTTTCTAGGGTTTGTAATATTTTTGTCTAGCTCTCTTATGCCTTGGGTTTAATTTAACTACCGGCATAGTTTTTTCTTTTCTTAACAAACCCAAATTTTCAATTATGTATTTAAAAAGCACTAGTTCGAGTCCAAGATTTTTTCATCATTAAATTCATTCAGATTTTGTTTGACATTTAACGCAAATCATTGTATACATGAAATTAATGCTACACATAGACACTAGTGGAATTTATATTTTCATGGTGGGTTGAGAACGAGGGGGTCTACGTGGGTGGCCCCTTTTAAAGATTGAAAAGTAACATTCGACCCTGCAAGCACTTTGTTTATAAAAGATCTAATTTGTTTCAATGAATTTTAAGAGTACTAATTAAAAAGTTACTTTTAAAAGGAAAAAAGAAAATAGTTAAAAAGAAAAAATACTTAAATTAGACGAACATAATTTGGCATATGAAATCATTTTTTTTCAACATGTATTTCATCTGATATTTCAAAATAATCATATATATCACATTTAACTAATTAATATGTATATTTAAAAATAATAAAATACAAGATTAAATATCAAATCTAACAGAAGACTCAGACAAAATATTATATAGACCATAGAAATGAACAAATTAAATAAAATAAGTTTTTTTAATAAGAATTAACAACAAACATAGCTAGAGGAAAAAAACCGTATAGTAGAATATTATTTTATGCATAATTCCAACTTGCCAGCCATAAGGCTGTACGTGAACGAATATAGTATTTGATAAATTAATAGCTTATGCGTAAGCTGGATTAGTCTTTGTTTATAGTTATTTATTTATATACATTCATGCATGAATCGTTGCAAAACATGTTATTTAACATTTGTTTATTATTTATTAATTATAATGAAAAAAGATAAGTTTATTTTAATTTTCGAATATTTTAATACAACCTATTTATATTTAGATTTATCATAATATTCATTTGTTCTATTTATTTCAAGATGGGTGTTCAAAAATTAATAAGTATATTTAACTTTTTAAAATCGAGTTAAAATATTTGTTTGATCTTGATGACTTTAATTAATGTACTCTGATTTGATATCTCTTGAATACGACGTCCGTGTCTAGATGACATGACATAATTGATTAGTCTATTTATTTAAATAAAGAGTTTGATTTGTGTGTAAGTTGTGTATAGATTATGCGTCGGGTCAGTTTCGATCCAAATCCAAACATTTTTTTTCTTTTTTTTTAATTTTATGTTATTTTAATCATACTTTTATATTATATTAATATTTAATTTTAAAAAAATATTATAATAAAAAACTCTAATTTATACATATATAATTTTACGTGATATTACTCATACCTTTAAATAATATTAGTTATACATTTATGTAATACATAAAAGTACAACTAACATAATTAAAAGGTGTGACTACCATAATATAAAAGCATGCTTAATATAACATAAATGTTCTATATGTATGACTATCATAACATAAAAATATATTTAACATAACATAAAAGTATAGCATCTGCGAGCAAATTTGGGTGGATTTGACCGCACCCACTCAGATGTATGGGAATGCATGTAAGCATGTGGTTAGCACATGAAGTGATGTGTGGAGCGGACCAAGTTTGGTGCATTTATATAGTCAGTGCCTGATTTTGATTTAATTTTCCAATCATGATGTAGTTCATAGTCTACCTTATATTATTATTTTGGAAAATGCCCTTTTATGCCGAAAAAATATAATAAATTCTTTTTTTTTTTTTGTCAGAAAGGATAAGAAACTTTGTTTTTAAGTACACTTTTGATATTGTGAATATAATAAAAATTTAATAATAATACCTTGATGGTTTACATGATATTGTGAATATAATAAAATTTTAATAATAATACCATGGTGGTTTACATAAGTGAACTGTGTTTTCTACTTATGCATACGTAATAATATCATATGTTTCAGGTAACGTCTGCATGAATTACGTTATGTAATCTCTATATGGATTGTATCATGTAAGATAGTGCATATATATGAATGAAACCATAATCGTGTAATCCACATTATAACTTGGAAAACAATATGAATCAAATTATAAGATGTAAATCCAATATAGTATATAAAGCTAAGTCCAAAACAACCTATTTTTATAATATAAGGAACTTTTCTATCTTATTTTTATGAAAATAACTTTTTTATCTATTTTTAAAGTATTTTGCTAAATACATTTCAATACTGTCCCTAACTATATTTAAATTTTAATTATTAAATAAAATTCAAATACAATATTTGAATATAAAATTTTATAATCCAAAATTTTAAAAAGTTGAAAATTCATTTTTCCCCCTCCCAACCCCAAGCTCCACCAAAACTCAATCTCCATCACTTCAACATCAATGACGGAAGAAAATTTTAGGACAGAGCTCAAATTTTATTGATGAATCTAAAGATATTTTGTGCGGTAATAGTCGAATTTGAAATGAGAAAGAAGTTATAGGGAGATAGGAAAAACTGAGATGAAAATGAGTTTGGGAGATAAGAGAAACGACGGTGATTCTTGTCGAAGATGATAAAAGAGTGTTATATGCCAGATTTACGCTAACAAATCTAGATATTGAAACGGAGATGGTAGAAGCACGACGTCGCTTGTTCACTAATTTCTTTTAGCTACGTCCGTAAGTGTACGGTGTAAATTGTAGGAATGGTGAGTAAGGTCGATCCCACAGAGACTATCTATCTAGGCACTAATTAACTATTCAAATCCGATTCTCAAATTTATCTAGGAAAATCAAATTTCATCAATTGCAGATTAATTCAACAAAACTCGTAATTATGCAAGTAAATTCACTTAAAGATAACAGAAATCTGAAACAAGTTCTAAGACGTGCTTTCATCTAATTCTCATCAAGATATCACTTTAATCAATTCAAGTTCATTAATCAATCATCCTATATGAGCAATCAGATACAACTCTCCCGAGTCAATTAATCAGTTAATCATTATGCCATCAGAGGTATCCCTACTCAATCTGATAGAAACATAACAACTTCTAAAAGTACCCAAAATTGATTCTCATCACATAAATTCCTTAATCTCCCAATCTAAGTATTTTTATGTGTCATGCATTTATCCTTCCATAATTAAATCTCATCTCCCGAATTTTGATTCAATTATTAAAACATACTCAATTATTGGCCAAATAATCAAACAAACAATCAACTCATAAACACACAAATAAGATGAATGATTATGAACATTGAATTAAATTAAAGATCCATCAAGATTCGTATCAAATTACTGACAAGCCCTAGAAACCCTAGAAAATTAGCTAGACATAATTATCAACAAACTCATAGACAAGATTGAAGATATCATATCCACTAAACTAATAAGAGAGGAAAGATTAAAATCTTAGCGACGATGATCTCGTGCTTCCTTCGGTTCTTGAATTGTCGTTCTTCTCTCTCCGTGTTTCTTCTCTCTGCCTATTTTCGTCAATAATAATCCCTTCTCCGCTTCTTGGAGTCTTATACATCAAGCAAACAATCAAACCACGCCAAAATAACCGAATTCGTTGCACGCCCGGGCACAGCCGTGCTACACGGCTCGATCGTGCCCCATCCTTCAGCCTCAAGTTCCCATCGAGCACAGTCGTGCTCTCCTGTTTGTCCATTTCACTTGAAACTTGCATTTTTCCTCATTAAAATCATGAAATTAAGCACAAACCCGTCAAATGCATCTTATACACGAATAATCTCAATAATCACCATAAAAACGTAGCTAACATATTCAAATGAATCCATAAACATACGCAAAAATAGGTGAAAATTGGCACTCATCATCGCTCGCACTCGGAGATGAAAGCATCGGGATAAGCTAAGAAGATTGTGAGATTTCTTAAATTTTTTGATTTTGTGTATAATTACCATCATAATCGTGTATGTACATGCACGAGTAGGAGAAAATCATCAAAATTATGCGTCATTTAATATTTTAATATATGTACACGATATGTATCTTACTATACATGATAAATCATGTCTGTTTAATATTCTGATATATGTATACAATATGTATACAATGTGTACATGAGTCAACTGCGTGTACACGATGATATGTATACAACGTGTACATGATGATGATGATATGTACACGATACACGATTATAATATGTATACGATATATAATTTACAATGTGTACACGATATGTATTTTATAATGTGTACACGATAATTATAATTCAAGTTATAATCGTGTACACAAATAAATCAAGTTATAATCGTGTATACGTTATAAATTGTGTACACGATATCTACATACAATCACATAAAAATTGTGTATACGAGATAATCGTGTACTCCATAAAATATACTCATGTATAAAAAAATTAAAAATCCCTAGATGGGTTTGGCGCAATATTCAAATTTTAGATGATTTTCCCCAAATAGAGAGTTTTGAATCTTAGATGATTTTTTCCAAATAGAGAATTTTGGTTAAAATGTCAGATCTTCAAAATCTTTTTTTCCCAAAGAGTTTTGGTTGAAGTGCGGTGTTCAGATTTTCAAAATGTTTTTTCTCAAATAAACATATCTTCACCGGATAAACAAATTTTTAAATCTTTTTCCTAAATAAACAGATCTTTAAAAAAAATTACATGTTTTTAAAAAATAATTGTTAGAGACTTATCTATAAAAAACATTTGTAGAAAAATTGGATATAAAATATAATATAGTGTATTTAGATTTAAATTTTAAATACATAGATATGAAATATATTGTAGGTGAAGTTGAGGGTAAATTGGATTGTTTTTTTTTTACTAAAATTGGGTAAAAAAACTTATTTTCATAAAAAATGGTAGAAAATTTTCTTACCTTATAAAATAGAGTAATGAGAGACATTTACTAGAATATATGATATGATTTATAAGGGGTTACACGATATGACAAAAACAATGAAACCGTCGTGTAAACTATCGTGTTTTTATTAAGGCTTATACAATATTATCCATAAAGGATTACACGATATAATTAATTTATAATCATTACATGACATGACCCACAAAAATCTTAATTTTTTTTACTTTTATCATAATTGTATTTTTGGCAAAATGACAAAGTTTCAAAAGAACTAGTAGAAAAATAAGAATTTTATGCTTTGTGAGAAAAGTTTGTTATATAAATTATGGTAGAAAATTCAAAAAGTCTGTTTTTTTTTTTTTTTTTCCAAATATAATTAGCACTGAATAAATATGCTCAACACAGTGAAAGAGAAAATAATTTGAGCTCTGCTAAAAAATACTGCAGTTTGAATTTTCAGCAAAGCATTAAGTATGCCCATCCTAGGGATTACGAGGGTTAATTGATCAAACTAACAATTGGAGATATATTAACTGCTCAAAAGTTATAACAAAAACATTGTGAGATCGATTTCTGAATTGCAAAATTTTTGCTAATTTTTTTAATATGCATCCATAACTAATTTAACTATATATATATATATATATATATATATATATATATATATATATATATTATTGTCTCACAATTAAAATTATGTGAGATAAAATCTCACTAGCCTCAACACATATTCATTTTCACAAAGTTAATATATATTTTGTGAATTGTATATGCATGGATTTTAGGTACATCACATTTTTTTTAGGTGGACCACTTTTACAAATTAATCTCTATTTTGTTGGTGATTGTTGGGATACTTTATAATAAATAACATATGCCTAGTATATCTATAAATATAAATGTTTACATGTCTACTTTGAGCATGTCTTAATTGCATATAATTGATATATAAAAATATTATTTTTTAAAATCATGTTATATGAAATGAATTAAAACGTTAAATATGAAAAACATCAAACATTAATATGTGTCCATGATAGTGACGAGAGTAGTACTTCAGTTTAAGTAGAAAGAATAAAACGGATAATTGTTGAAAAAAATTCGACCTTAACTCAAATTGTCAATTTAACCAATTTTTTAATTATTGGTCAAAATATTATAACCTTATACATGTATTTTATTTTTTGATTTTGATTAATTAGAAAAATTTGCACATTCAATTTATAAAAAAAAAAAAAAATCTCGAAATTGAATTTCGTGAAACTGACGTATTTGGTTAGTAAACAAACTACATATATAATATTATGTTATTTTATTAAAAATGAAGAGTTTGATAAATAAAAATTACTATTTTTCTGATTATTATCCGGAGGAGAAAAAAAAAAAAAAGGCGCTAATCGTAGGCCACATTGTTTTGACATTTTCATCAATCGTGTTGCTCTTAGTAGCCATCCCCCTTGTCACGAACCTTCACAATTGAATCAAGTTTAAATTCAAGGATATGTTGTGGGAAAGTTAATTTTATTTTAATTTTATGGTATAAAAGACTATTATACCTTAAATTTAAGAAATCGGGAAAAAACCGTCACTAAAGAAGCTTGAACAACAAAAAAGATTGAAATGTTATTTGGTAAAATATAAGGGGCTATTTGTATATCATCTTAATTAAATAATTTGCTAGAATTGTGAAGATTATGAAATGATCAGGGATGTATATTTATAAATACATACGTGTCAGTTCATGAAATTAATTATGTTTGCATTTCAGTCAATGGTATGATTTTATTATAATCGTAATGTAATGGATCATCTGTATTAAACAACCACCCTTCATCAAAAGTCAAAACCATTTGGCCCGGTGATTGAACCTGTAATACTTCCACCGGTAATTGTGTACTAATATTTATAGATTTATGATATATGTTAAAATAAAATAATTCAACTATTTAAATATTTTTCTTTTTTATTATTTTTATACATGTCACATATCTATCAATGTTGTACACAATCAGATCAGAGTTAGCATTGACCCAACCTATTTCATTTAAGAGTAAATGGCAAAGACTACAATCAAACATATAACGTAAATTCCTTTACACCACTTCATATAAATTTTAATATTTTTCTATAATTTTTATATTTTAAAGTTAAAAAAAGTTACATATTATTAGATGTGAAGTGATAGCTGTCAGTTTTACAAGACTCAAAATTGACAGTTGACTCACTTACACCCATAATTTTCGTGTAAAAAATAAATAAAATAAAAAATTTGACTTACAAGAAAATTGTTTAGTTTTCGTGTAACCCTATCATTTTCATGTAAAGCCTATAAAAAAAGTTTTTTTTTTTTTACATAAAAAATAATCAATTTTTGCGTAATCCTCATATTTCATAGGATTACACGAAAATTATATATGGTAGTGAGTGCATCGTTATTTTTAATTAGACGTGGAGTAGGTGATCTCATATATGTCTCATCAAATGAAATAAAATATGAGTATTTTTTTACTTTTACTAAAATTTATGATATTTTTAGCATATTCTTATATTGAATGGTGACTTTATCTCTCTATTATAGTAGATTGAGTGCCAAACTCTTTCAGTTAAATATAATTGACACATGATTTTCGACTATTAGACTTCTTTTTGTTTTTTTTTTTAAGTGACTCGTTTGAACACCACTGAGCTAACTTGAGTGCACATATCTGCATCATACTAAATTTCAAAAGCAATCGGCTTTTTTTGCGGCCCCCATGGGCCACCTCCCCAGGGAAAGGTAATAATAAAAATAAAAATAAAAAATTTCTTACACACAAAAAGAAATTATAATATCTATCTAACTAATTTTAGGACTAACTCCACATATACTAGCTAATTATTTCGTATAGCAATGTTTCACAATGATACATTTGTTAATTATGGATAACACTTTTGATGAACTCTAACAAACTTTATTTTGTATATTTTTAATTAAAACTATGATAGTAATAGTGTATGATGTACAATATTTTAAATATTACACAAAAAATAGTTAGATGAGTATGAATCCTCCATATTTTATAAAATAAAAAAAAAAAGTTAAGTTTTTAGATCAAATTAATCTGTAATATCAAATAAAAATACACTATAAGTCAAGTTACGATTTGAAACCTAGCCAAATAACATAATAAAAAACTAGAATTAGCAAAATCATAAGAGACAAGTTTTTTTAACCGAAATTAACTCTTCTACCGACAATGCCACCAAGCAAGAGAAAAAAAATTGCATGACCCATATGATTCACATGCACGACCCATGCGCACGAGCTGCAAAACCCACACTCACGACCCGCATGAGCCGTGTAAGAAGTTTATTTCAAAAATTCATTTGAATGATTATAGAGGAATTTTAGAAGAAATCTTATGGAATGAGGGGGAAAAAATTCTTAGAAAACTTGAGGTATTACGTTCAAAATTTCAGAAAATAGAGAAAAAAAAAAAGGGAAGAAAAGAAGAGATGAGATTAATAGAGAGGAGTAGTGGATGTCCAAAACCATAGTTTTGGCAAAAAAAATCAATTTCTTATCTCATTGCTAATTTAGATTTTTGTTATCTTTATTTGGTTGGAAATGCTCGTTTCCTCCCAAGACAAAATAAACAACACACGATCAATAACACGAGTTGTCACCCCTAATTTCTATCAAATTTGGATAAACTCAGTCAAGTTGGCATATTTAGTTATAAAGTCAAAACCATTGTTAGACTTACCACTTCTATCCTCTTTAAGAGAAAAATGATACAAATTTGCAATCCCCACAATCTAGATGGCCTATTGGGTGGGGGTGGGGTGGGGTTATCTTGTTGAAGTGTAATCCATTATAAAAGTATAGCAAGTATTTATTGGGACCCTGACTAGGAATCATCTAATAAGTGTTTAACAAATAATTTATGGAAAGAACGGATTTAGGAGCCTAGAACGAGTTCTAAATTTGGAGAGAAAATATTTCTTTTGATGTTAGCTTTTATCAAGATAATCCTTATCATGGGTAAGGATTTGTTTGTGGACCCCAAAAACAATTTGTCTTCAATGAAATAAATGAAAGATTGCCCCCAGACATAACTTAATGACAAAGAAGGGGTCTGCTAATCATGTTGAAAGGTAGAAATGTGGAAGTTCGAATTTTATGGAGACCAAAATTGTTATGTTCTAGGGTTGTCTTTTGTCTATGACATCAGTAGATCAATTCTTAATACCAAATTATTAAGGCACATCCGACCATTTACTTGGTAGCGATTGCGAGAGATTAGGTTATCCCAAAATCAATAAAACCTAAATTTGAAATTGGGACATGAGAGAAAGTTTATAATCGTGGTTTCAAGTGGTTATCCATCTTGATAAAAGTGTAAATTATGATGATTAAATTTTGAGCTTGAATCATGTAAATTTTCTAATATTTATTGTTTCTCTTCCTTCCACTCAATTTCATTAAAAAATGGTTTCTCCAAAGATGGTGCACTTAGCCATGAAACTTAGAGCTATAATGCATACCAATTTACAGTGTGCAATTGTATAATAAGCTTTGTTTATAAAATGACGTTTTATTTCGTTTTTCATTATTTTCATAATAATAGATATAGAAAGTTTACTTCATAATTATATATGTAGCTTGCCAGAACACACAAGTGATAAAATATTTAAAAAAAATTAGTTCTTTTGATAACTTATTATATATATATATATATATATATATATATATATATATATATATATATATATAAATGATACTATTTAACAGGAAGAATTATTTTTATAGCAATTACAATAATTATTTTAATTTCTATATACTATCTTTTGAGAATTACATTTTAAGTGACATTTATTTCAATCTTGAAGATCTTATGCTGATTTGAAATATATTAAACATAAAAATTTATTTGTATTATTCATAAAATATAAAGATGACAATTCAACAATTAGTAAAACTTTTATGATTATCAAAACACAAACACTTAGATCAGATTGTATTACGAAACACATTCTACAAGATGGGAGTTTCATCCAATTCTTTTCATTTTATTATCAGGTTAAAATGAATTAATATTTACCATCGAAATTTCTAAATAATAGAATTCGTCTCATGAATCAAGCAGAAGAAATTAAAAGAAAATGTCTCTTATCAAAATATTTACTTCTAGGTATATATGATATTCATTATTAGTGTTGCATTATCACATGTATGAGACATTTGTTCCATTTATTAATTTGGAATTAGAAATAATCTATCAAATATCAATTGGTGGTGACGAGGATTATGGAGGGCCCCACCTATATCACTAGCTCTATTGCCGGCATTCACTCATTTGCCCTTGAATGGGTTTTACCTCTTATGGTCAATTGGTCACTGCTTTTGATATGATATTGATGTTGAGTTTAGATTATCTTTTCTCCTAATGGATAAAAGATTTATCTAGAGAGTGGAAATTAGAATCGAGTCCGTGGAACATTTTACTTACAATAATTTTAATTTTCATTCTATATCTAAGATATTTTTTTAATTTTAGTCACTTAAGTTTTAATTTTTTTCAATTATATTTCAATTCAATTTTGATGTAATTTTCAAGATTGTTATCATGAGTATCAGAAATTTTGAGTGATAGCCAAATTTTGCTTTTTATGTTAATGATTTTGAAAATTAAATTAGATTGAAATTGAAAAAAATTAAAATTAGAGAATCAAAATTGAAAAATGAATGTTTGATTGTTAAAAAGTGAAAAAAATCTAACATACAAAATCAAAAATTGAAATTACCCCTTTTATTTATCTAAAACATTCCAACTTAGGTGTATGAATGAAAATGAGTAGAGAGTCATAATTTGAGATAATATTTTGTATTTGGTGGATAGTATATTAGTATGTATTTGTTTAGTCATGCTCACCTATCCATCGTAGATATATATTAATGTATCCATATAACGAGGGGATAAGATCATTATACGTAATTGGTAAACATATTAAGAATTGTTCACGATGGTGATCATTATACATCATTGGTGATCATTATACGTCATTATATTTTGTATCATGTGATACGTTTTAGTCAACAACGTCGACTAACTTTTGAATGAATGTTGATTGTTGTCGACTATTAACTGTTGACTTTTGACTTTGCCTGTTGATTGGGTAGAATTGATCCTTTTTCATGAAACAGAATTCGTGAGATGATCTCACACAAGACTCACTCTAATAAGTTTATAATTGTGTTGATTTGTAGACTGGTTGATTAACTAGGTTAATGCTCATTGACTGAATTTTGATTGATTGATCCTTATATAACTACGTCTTACGTGATATGGTTTTATATAATTGTATGCACATTATCAAATGAATGAAATGGTTAAAAACTTTAGTGTCTTATATACATTTCAGTATATGGCTAATCAAAGAAGCTCTTAATGTTGTAAGTAAAATTTGATATATGCCATCAATGATTTCACTAATTATCATTGTTTTGATCAATTATATTACTGCAATGTAGAGAATGTTAGATTTTTTTTTCTTAGGGCAAGAAAATGTAAGGTTAAGTTAGAAGATTTAAATTTATTTTTTTTCTATACTTCAGATACTCCATTATGAATAAGGTGTAATTGGAAGAAAAAAAATGTCTCTTTTCTTCAAAATTGTAATTGAATCTTCATTTTTTGAATTTAGTAAAAAAAGTCGTGACCTTTATTCAATATTACAATTTAGATTATATTTTTTTACGATCAAATCCACATGTTCGACAAATATGCCACATCACATGTCACATCATTCCCAACATTGAAAATCAAATTGCAGAATAAGTAACCACATTTTCAAGAGTTCCAATATAATCTTATCTTTCTTTATAATTAGCAAAATAAGTCACAAACTTCTTCAATGTTGCAATTCAAATGGTGAGTTTATTTTTTTGGTAATTTAATGTTCAAAGAAAGAGAAGGTCTTCCATGCCCCAATTGCACATACACTGGGTCGGATTCGAGTCAACCCCGTTCTGCACCTTTTAATTTTTGTTTACTTTAATATTTATATTATATTAGTCATACAGTTATATTATATTAATCATACTTTTAGGTACAAATATCAATACCCTTAGTGCAATTAGGGTTGTAAACGAATCGAGTCGATTCAAATATCATGATATTCTATTCGTATTCGTTTAACTATTCGAATATTCATATTCGTATTCGTTTATTATTCGAAACACAAAACCAAATCATATTCGATTCGAATAAAATATTCGAGAATATTCGAATATTCGTATTCGAAAAATTTAAACTTAAAATTTCAAAAAAAAAATCAAAAATATATTTCTTTCCAAATTAATATACCTACATTGTACTTAATAAACAATAAAATTCATCAACTCTACTTATATATATAATATATATATAAAATAAAAAATTATATATAGTTATATTTATTCGAATATATTCACGAATACTCGAATCGAATATGGTCATATTCGTATTCGTATTCGGATAATATCCGAATCTAAAAAGGTATTCTTATTCGAATTCTTATTCGTATTTTTTGAATTCGAATCACTATATTCGAATTCGAATATCGAATTGAATAAAAAAAGTTCAATTCTTTTACAATTCTAAGTGCAATACTTTAACTTTTAAAAATAAAATCTCTGACTTTTATACTATGTTAATCATATATTTATATTATATTAATAATGTATTCATGTTATGTTAATCATATCTAGTAAAGAAAATATCACGATATTTCGGTGAAATATATATTCCTAAAATATCCTAAAAAATGGAGGACCGAAATAATATCAAGCCATAGTTTTTTTCTCTGTTTTTTTTCCTTTTCACTATGAATGAGTGGTGGAGTGGCGAAGATTTAATTGAATTTCTTTTTTTTTTAATTATAAATTTTTATATGTATTTAAAGGATATCTATCAAAATTAATCTTTATCTATCTCTTTATATCTATATTTTCGTCTATGAGTGGAACAAATAATAATGTTAGTTAAATTGTTGAAATAAATTAACACACTAGTATTTAGGTTTCTTTCATAATTTAATCATAAATTTTTGTAGAATTTAATAAAAGGATTATGATGTATATATTATATACTATAAAATAATAGTTTATCTTTATATTTATTGTAAATATATCATTTTATGTGAAATTTAAGTTCAATATATGCATTAATATTATTTATAATATTATATATATTGCTAGATATGTTTTTCAATATTTTACAAAATTTTTATATTTTTTCAAAAATGACTGTTATTTCCATCAAAATCGATATACCCATCGATATTTCTGTAAAATCAAGGTACCGATATATCTACCAAAATCGATATTTTTGTCCTTGGTCATTCCTTTATGTACAAATATTATACTTTTATGTAATATTGATAGGATAAATTGTAATAGATTTTGATGAGACAAAACATGTAATAGATTAGATCTTAGCTATCTGGTTAGGTTTTCATATGTAAAAATAGCTAAGGCAAGGATGCTGGAAGATGAAAAAGACTCTGCAAATGAACCTACGCCAAGTCTCTGCTACCTGCATAATATCAAGTTACTACATCTTTTGAAGAGGACCGTGTCCAAGTATCAAAGGATGTTGGGAGGTATCTGAAGAATCTCAGGTCAAGGAAGCTGATTCCATCAGCGAAAAAGAAAACTCTCAAATACATCAAAATCAGTGCACTCTGATAAGCCGGTAGAGACGCTCAAGTTCTAACCAATCAGAGAATGTCATTTGGAAAGTAGCAAGGACAGAGTACAACAAGCTGCAGAACAGGTGTCAGAAGATTAACAAGGAATCAATCAGATCAAGACACCTCACCAATGAAGAACTGTCTTTTCAACGGGCAGATTTTTCACTGAAGCCTATAAATAGAAGATTGAGTGCACCTGAGAACAAACAACAAGAACTGAAACATCCTACGTGCGAAACATATTTTCTAAGAGTTCAAAATCCTTCAAGTCGCACGTTTCAGTCACTTAGTCTAAATCAGCAGCAAGCCAGCTACCTTGTGAAACTCAGAAGTTCAAAGAGCTTGCTACATTCAATCGTTGAAGAATACTCTATCTTTCTAAAAATAGACTGTTTAGGAGTCGCTTAGGCAGAGGATAATCCTGATAAGTAGTTGTTCTCTCTGAAGAAGAGAAAAGATCCAGTGTGGGTCAAGGAACCTGTGTGGAGATCCTATGTGGATCGATAGTTTGGTCACTGTACAGCTACCTGTGTGGATAGAGCTGACAGTATTTGTGTAGAGTGAAGTTTGTATTAGCTGTGTCTATTGTAAATCAAAATTACTTTAACAAAGTTCCTCCTTGAGAAGGAATAGAGAGGACGTAGATGGATTACTCCACCCCCGAATCTCTATAAGTTTGCTTACTTGTGTTTTTATTGCTTTATATATCTATCTGATCATATTAGCATCCTGCATTAAAAGGCATCCTTCGAAAATCGCATTATTTCCGCTGTGCATTTTTAACTCTGTCTAAGTCCTGAAATCACTGCCCAAACAGCAACATATCGTGCAGCAAGCTTTCTAGCTACCTGCTCATCAAAGGACTTAACATTTTTGGAGAAAAGTTGAAAATTTGATAAGGTTAATTCCCCCCTCCCCTCCTAACCTTATACTACTTGGAACCAACAAA
The DNA here is from genome assembly GCA_028654395.1 of Scutellaria barbata. Taxonomy (NCBI): domain Eukaryota; kingdom Viridiplantae; phylum Streptophyta; class Magnoliopsida; order Lamiales; family Lamiaceae; genus Scutellaria; species Scutellaria barbata. The sequence continues at coordinate 3,999,641 of CM053648.1, forward strand.
TACTTTAACTTTAAAAAAACCCTAATTTCGATACAATTTGTACATGTATACCTTTATGTGATATTATGCACACTTTTATGTGATATTATTTATATATTTATATTAAACATAGTCATATTTTAATGTAATACATAAAGGTACAACTAACATAACTAAAATATATGACTAAATAACTAAAATGTATGAAATATATTAATGTTTGTCTAAAAAAATGTCCAATTACAACTATAAACTATAAAGGTATGATGATAGGATAAAATGTAATAGATTTTGATGAGACAAAACATATAATAGACTAGAACATTAGCTATCTGGATAAGCTTTCATATGTAAAATAGCTAAGGCAAGGATGCTAGAAAGATATGAAGATTCTGCCAAGGAACCTTAGAGCCAAGTCCCTGTTATCTGCATACTGTATCAAGCAACCAGTAACCAAGCTTCAAAGGATGCTACAAGGAACCTAGAGTTGATCAAGGAAGCTGACTTACTCGAAGAGGATACTCCAGATATTTTAAAATCAGTCCAACCTGACTAGCCAGTAGAGTCACTCCAGTTCCAACGAATCAGAGACTGCCATGTGTGAAAAAGCAGCAAGGACACAGTACAAACAGACTGCAGAACGAAGTCGCGCAGACAAAAGACAAGGCTGTGGCAGAACAGAATGAAGGCATTTCAGAACAGGTGTCAGAAGATCGGAAGAACCAATCAGGAAGAGACACCTCATCAAGCAAAGGACTGCTCTCCAACAGGCAGAAAACTATCTGATGTCTATAAATAGAAGACTGAGACTGAATGCAAATAGAGATGACCAAGAGAACCTAACAAAGAATTACAAGCAAGTCGTTTCAAGCTCAAGCAATCATATCCAAGATATTCAGTCTTAGCAGCAGCAAGCCAGCTACCTTTGTGATCTTCAGAAGTTCAAGGAGCTTGCTGCGTTCGATAGTTTGAAAACTCTCAGTTTATTCTAAGTCTGATAGGAGTCACTTAGGCAGGAGTCTACCCTACTAAGTTGTAATCTCTCTGAAGAAGAGAAAGGATCCTGTGTGGGTCGGATAACCTGTGTGGAGATCCTGTGTGGGTCGATAGTTGGCCACTGTGCAGCTACCTGTGTAGATAGAGCTGACAGTTTTGTTTAGAGTATAGTTTGTGTTAGCAGAGACTATTGTAAATCAAACTTGCTTTAACAAAGTTCCTCCTTGTGAAGGAGTAGAGAGGACATAGATGGATTACTCCACCCTTGAACCTCTATAAGCTTGCTTGTGTTATTTACAGTTTTATATTCATCTATCTGCATCCTGAGCATACTGCATTAAAAGCGTGTTTCGAAAATCATAAGTATTTTCGCTGTGCATTATATTCTCTGTCTAAGTCCTGAGGTCACTGCCTGAGCAGGTACCTATCGAGCTGTTCGAGATGCTCCCTGAAGAGACCTTGGAGCAGATGGATCTGAGGTTCACAAACATTGTGAATGAGCTTGAGTCTCTGGACAAATTCTATACTCAGAAGGAGAAAAATATGAAAGTGCTAAGAGCACTACCTTCAGAATGGGATAACAAGACTACTGCAATGAGGGTCTCCATGGATTTAAAGTCGATGAGTACTTTTGATCTCTTTTCTGACTTAAAAGCCTTCGAGTATGATATCAACAGAAGGAAGAAAGAGACAGAAGAATCCAGCACAAAGGTAACTGCCCTGACAGTCAGAAACGCAAAGGACACTGGAGCTATCTGCAGTAAGCAAGAAGAGCTACCTGTTGAGGGTACTGATGAAGAAATGACCATTCTTCTAAGAAATTTCAAGAAATTTATCAGATACAACAGAAGAGGTGACTTTAAGAAGAACCAGACACCTCCCCAACAACCCATTATTCAGCAATCGAACCAGGATACTTCCGACCTATGCTATAACTGTCGAAAGCCAGGACACTATGCCAGAGAATGTCCTCATCCAAAGGTCAACCGATATCCGGATGGAGAATCATCTCAGAAGAGGGAGAAACGAAGAAGAATTAAAGCTTTCCTCAGTGAGATGGAAAAAGGCAAGGAACCCTCCAAGGAAACTCAGCAAGATGTGGATTCCTCTGATGATGACAGTGATTCCTCTTCTTCAGAAGACGAAGCACTTATCTGCCTGATGGCACAGGAAGCAGAGGATAGCGAGGATGACGAGGTAATGTATTCCATCTAACCCCTATTGGAAGAGGAAAAGTCAAACAAAAGCCTCTCTCTAAAACAAATCATGAGCGACTTTAAACAGATAGACTCAATTCATGAAGAGCTGAAACTCGAGAATGAGATGTTGAGGAGGGAAAACAATCAGTTAACTGAAAAACTATCTGCATATGAGCTCAGTAGCTCACTATAAGAAAATTAGGATACGACAACGGTTTTTCCACGTCATTAAAGCCAAATTTTAAGCGTTGTCGTATCTAGTGTTGCAAAAAAAATTTCGCTCTACGACAACGCACCAAAAGCGTTGTCGTATCTACATACGACAACGCTTATGGTACGTTGTAAAAAAGTGTTGTCTTTTTTAATTTTCTGGAATTTTTTTTGCAACGCTTTTCGCAACGCAGAAAAAATGTTGTCGTATCGGTTGCCTTCAAAACATTTTTGCAACGCTTACAAAGCGTTGTCGTAAGTGATTCGAAAAATGCATTTCTGCAACGCTTTTTACGATGCTTAAAAAGCGTTGTCTTATGTGATTCGAAAATTCAATTTATGCAACGCTTTTTATGACGCATAATTAGTGTTGTCTTATGTGGATCGAAAAATGAATTTATGCAACGCTTTTTACGACGCTTAAACAGCGTTGTCGTATTTGTCGTAAATTCAAAAAATTTCGCAATGCTTATAACCGTTGTCTTTTGTTTTTTTTTGGGTTGTCATTTCATAAATTAACAACGCTAATAACAACCCTTTTTTGTGTTGTCTGTTTCGTTTATTCACAATTTTTACAATAATTTCATTTTTTGCTGAATATATATAATAATATAATTTAGTCACGTAAAATAACAAATGCATTAGAATAACATTTACCCATCGTCAATATCATCGCATAAATGCATAAATAAAAACCATCCTAAATTTATCAAACACTTGTGTGCACACAACATTAAGTTCACACATTTAAAGTAGTCCAACCAAATTCATAACAAAATCTAGTTTTTGTTTCAATAACATCACAACCTTTACAATCCATGCATCACGAACTTTACATACTCCCTACGTCCCCACAATCTGTCAAATGTAAGAAGAAAGTTAATATGAACACCTAAAAATCAATAACATCCTCATAAGAAATATTCAAAAGAATGCATTGCAAGTTAAAATATGGTAGTCACCTTGTTCTACCCATTTATATGTTCTTGAACACAATCAGCCCATTCAACACGAACTTCATCAATATCAGCTCTAGTGCACTTAACATCCGTGAACTTTGAACAAAGAATATATAGAATAATCAACTTCATTTCATTTGGGTGAAGTATACAATATGCAAACTAAATAGGAAGTAATTACTCACAATTGAACGCAATGAAACCAGGTCCGACGTTGCATCCTTTTGAACAAGTTGTCTCATGTACCACATCACAAAAAAACCACATTGATTGGCATCAGGTTGCAAAGGAGCCTACATTACAATGTAACATTATCAACTGACATATATGTTTGGTGATGATAAAATAACCACATGAATAATTTCACATATATTATTCACATCCGAGTCCGAGTATACCTTGACTACTTCCCATGTATGTTGTTTTTTCACATTCTTTCCAATTTCTGTATTAAACATTCTCAAGGCCCTTCATGACAAAATGACTTAGTAATAATTTGTATGCTTCATCAAATAAGGGAATATAAATGTACTAAACTTATTTAAAGTGAAACTTACAACTCAACAATTTTCTTCCAAGTCTCATCTTAAAGCGATGATGAAGAGGGTCCAACAAATGACAAGTTTGCTTATGGGGGTTGATGACAGTTAGGATCTAATGGAATCTATGGAATTAATAAGTAAAACAAATCAGTCCAAATTTCAAGTAATTAATAATTTTCTCACAAACATCAAATTTGAGCTGAACATCATGTTATCGCAATATAATGTGCCAAAATTGTAATCAAACTTACCCTACATTACAAGGTGCCAAAACTAATTGGCTAGATGTGGTGCCACTCAACCTTTTCGCTAGAGCATATGCCCGTCGTTCCATCTCATTTTCTAAAAAATCTGGATCATCTTTTGTTGATGGCAAATGTCCTATTTCATATGGATCCACAAATTTGAAATTTTGAGTCTTCTTTGCGTCCACCAACCTTTTGTAGAGATGCCTACCCATCATTTTTTTGAAATGGAAAAAACCACAATGTTAAATGTCCATTGAATAATAATAACAATGATAATAATAAGATTGTACAATAATAACAAGAATAATAACATCTCACAACACTTACCATATATAAACAACAACACATACGTATGAGATTGGCTCCAACTTATAGAATGGAATCATATCTTCAATGTTAACAAAGATGGTGCACTCACGACCAAATACTTCATGATCAAAATCTATATGCACATTGCCTCCATTTTGAATAACAAGCTTAGTATAGCAATATAACATATGTAATGGCTTTGGCACACTTGATATATCAACAGAGGGTAAGTCTTTGTGCACGACTTTCTTCTTCCCAGATTTCTAGAAATTGTATCAGCATGATATGTAAGTAGTCATGTATGATTTACGGAGTTAGTAAAAAATTAATGTGTTATAAGATGTCTTAAAAAAGACTTACCATCACTTTGGGTTTTATCAAATGCGAAGGCCAAGCAACATGAGAACCTACCGCCTCACCAATACTATTGCATTCTCCATGAATTGGCAAAGGGGCATCGTGATCCACTGCTTGGTCAATGGACACACTCATGCAATTTTCAGGTACTAGATTACCATGATGAAATTGATTAGCTCCTCCCACTTTGATAATCGTGCCATAAACAACAATATTAGTTTGAGACTCCAATGTTAGCTCGACTCGTTCACCCTACAATGTAGATTATGTTACAGAGATAATTCAGCCATATTATGAGTTTATTGTTCAGGTAACATGATACAAAATCATACCTCCAATGGCCAATTATTGTCAACAATTTTCACATCATCATCCGAGTCTTCATTTTAAAATAATTTCTTCATTTGTGGTTTATCATCTTTGTCTCTCTCACTTTCCATTTTTAAGGGGCTCGGGAGTTTAATTGAACAGCTGCCCTTCTCTTCTTTATCACTTGCAGGCTGTTGTGCATTCTTCAACATCATTGCTTCCAATTTTCTAACTCGCGCATCAAGTTCTGAATTTATTTTTTTTTGCTCTTCCAGCAGCAAATCTTTATCCACCCGTGTACTTGACGAAGCAGCCTTGTAAGTTGAGGGAGTGACATGACATTCGATCCCCCTCAAACGTCCAGAGTGTTCTTGTACTCCTAGAGCTTTTGCAAGGATGCCATCACTATTTCCTTGCATCTTGAAATTACCTTCCTTTTTTTGTTGTATGTACTCGTTCTCCAAAGTAAAATTAGTAACAACATCACCAAAAATGGGGTGGGTAAGTAAGAGAGATAGTCAGCCCAAAATAATTAAGTACGATATAATACTCACAATCTTCGTAATTGTGTCTTTCAAACTCTCTTCTTGGATTTCCCCTTCTTTGGGCAATCGTGCTTTCATCCATAAAATTGCTCTGTTGATTTCATCATCATTGCCTAATTCATTAGCCTACAACCACATATTAATTCACATTTTCAGCCTTATAAGTTGGAGAAAATATTATCAATAACGTTTGAGCATATTGGTATATATATATGCAGGCCAGAGACAGGTATCTTAATGCCATACAGGCTACCTAATGTATAGACTAAACTGTCAACTAAAAACAGTTGTGGAACATGCAACCTGCTGGGGGTTGTGTCGTCCCATCAACTTCTATGATTCATGTGAGACAACTAAAGTAAAAGGATATGCAGCCAAAGGGTATACACATATTTTCAAATTCACCAGACCCTCTCTCTCTCTAAAGGGGAAATATCCAATTCATCATCCTGCAACATGCACAAAACTTTATCCTCTGTTTAAGAGCTCAAACAACAACAATAGAAACTGAGATTACCATTGGTGCATCAGCAACAAAAAAAACAGTCTATAAGCATATCAAGCTATCAACATTTCCTTTTAAAGCATGTAGAGAGAGAGAGATGAGGACAGCAATATATAACGGCGAACTGAAGTTCAAATATACAACCATAAAACTGATGTATCGAGCTAACATATGCAATGCAGCCAATTGTACTATTTCCCCACTGTCTCAGCCCAAGAACTTCTTAAAACTGATGTACATTACCCATTAAATTATTTACTGTAACTACAGCCCTGCCGTACATGTGAAACAATAACTTGCACACAAATGAGAGACTTACACACTCTTCAGCCAAACGTGCATATCCTTTACGAGAAAGCTTATGAGGATATTACTGCATACTTCTTCGCTTCTTTTGTTCCTGACTCTTTGTCTACATCAAATGATACACAATTAATCATAAGACACTAATGGAGAAAAATATAAACTAAGAATCAAAATTGAAACCTGACCTTGAACTCTTCTGATAAGCGACTGATCACAAAATTAGACCACTCATTTTGCTCAATTCCAGACTTGGTGGGTGGAGTATTCAGCCTTTCAGGATCATGTACTCTACTAAAAACATACTTATGAGTGAGTCTTGCCTTGTATTGACGCCACTTGTTATTAGCCGAGCTCAAACAACCCTTCCGCCATGAAGGAGGAACCTTAAATAACAACTACAAAGGAAGGAGCAATTAGGATCACAGCAGCAAAATTATCATATTTTTAATTAATAACACAATAAAAGAAGCACTTGCACTTACATTAACAGATTCCCAAATCGAATCCTTAACATCAGGATGCACTTCCCTCCAATCATCAAATGTTATCTTCACATTTTCCCGAGCTAACAATCCAATGTAACTTTGCATTTCTGCACCAAAAGGCCCGATGGGCTGACCTTTGTTATTGAACAAGACTTTCTTTTTAAAACATTGAGTTCTTTGAATCGTAAGAGCATGCATGTAAGTACGACCCCGTGACGATTTTGATGTGTTCTTCCCTTTAGCTAATGGGCTGCCCTCTTCATCCGAACCGCATGAATCTTTATCAACTTCACTTGAACTCGCTTCTTTTTTATCCTTTTGCAGTGTGGTCTTACTCTTCTTAGTTTTCTCATCTTCTTTTGCAGCCGACCTTCTACGAGACACCATGATTCGAGCCTGCAAAATAGTTCAAATTACGTTAGTTGACAAATATTTAACAAACAAGTCGAATATCGTAAGAGAAAAGTAATAAGTTCAGAGGTTATATACTCAAAAGATAATCACATAACTAGGAAGTGCAATTATCAATCCAAATCCCATCACAATCTTCACGCACACATGATGCTTCGTTCTCATCATTTATACCATCAACTTCTAATGGGGGCAGTCCCATTGTAAAACATTGGTGCTCCATGCTACATTGTTCTAAATCATAACCATTAATGTGATCAAAATACTCTCTACTGGGGGTTGAAAGTACAACATGCCATGCAGGATCTCGAGAGTCTTCAATGTAGAAGACCTTTTAGCTTGACTACCCAATATAAATCGATCGGATTTGAATCCAATTCTATTGAGGTTTACGGTTGTAAAACCAAGATCATCTATTTTAATTCCATTGTTGTGCTCAACCCAATTACATTTGAACATTGGAATGCGAAATTTGTGGTAATCAAGTTCCCATATCTCTTCAATAACTCCATAATAAACCATGTCCGTCACAACTGGATTTTTGTCCTTTGCACTAGCTACTTGCATGGTTTTTGCAACTAAACTGACTCCCGAGTTTTGCACAGCTCGTACACTATCACGCTCCCTCGTATGATAGGTAACTCCATTGATCATGTAACTAGAGTAGTTTAACACATCCATCTCGGGACCACTTGCAATCACCTTTAACTTCTCTGATACTTGACAATTGGAATGGAGAATTTCATTTGAAACTTATAATTCAACAAGGCGTAATTAAATTGTAATTAAATTTATAAAATTCACTAGGAGAGATTAGAGATGCAATACGTACTCGATCTTTTATCCAATTAATAAATGTCTTGTTATGTTCATCCAATAGTTGTTTCTCCGACTTTCGTCCAGAAGTTAGCTTTAGGTGAGCCATATGTTCACTAAAAAAATTTGATGAGATACATATAAGAATAATAACATGTAAGGTTTTATGAGTATATGAGATCACCTTCTATACGGTTCAACCTCCATGTCATTTGTCAAAACATAGAGATGAGCTTGTCTCCAATCATCAGGACTAGCTTGGAGAACTTTTGCAGTTGATAATGGCCTAGTCATGTTAGCTTCATGATGCTTTGATGGGATTCCAATTGTGTGAACACTAGAAAGGTAGTTTGAACAAAATTCCACAGCCTCCTCAGCAATATAGCATTCAGCTATACACCCTTCAGGCCGATTACGATTTCACACATAACCTTTTAAGACTTTCATATATCTCTCAAATGGATACATCCATCTGTACCAGACTAGTCCACACAACTTCACTTCCCGCACAAGATGAACAATTAGGTGAACCATGATATCAAAGAATGAGGGAGGGAAATACTTTTCAAGTAAACACAAAGTTGTCACAATGTCCTTTTGAATTTCATCCAACTTTGAGACGTCTATAACTTTGTTGCATATCACATTAAAAAAGAAGCACAGTCGAGTGATGGCATGTCTCACATTATCAGGTAAAACACCACGTATAGCCACTGGAAGCAACTGTTGCATTAAAGTGTGACAATCGTGTGACTTCAGGCCAACAAGCTTCAAATCCTTCATTGACACCAAATTTCTGACATTAGATGAGTACCCCGTAGGGACTTTCATTCCCATCAAAGAGTTACAAACCTTTCTTTTTTCTTCTTTACTTAGTGTATAACAAGCTGGTGGCAAGAATGTCTTTTTGTCACCCACCTGTGGTGCCAGCTCTGTTCTAACTTTCATCGACACAAGATCTAGTATAGCTGATATTCTATCTTTCGTCTTCCCTGGAGTGTTAAGTAACGTGCCGATTAAACTTTCACATACGTTCTTCTCAATATACATCACATCCAGAACATGTCTCACATGTAAGTGTTGCCAATATTCTAGTTCAAAAAAAATTGATTTCTTCTTCCAACATGGCTTGTCTTCACTTACTTTTGACACATTGTCACAACTTTTTTTGCCCCACGAACTTTGGATTTCTGATACTCGTTTAAAAACATCACGACCACTCAATGGTATTGGGGCAGGGTCAAACTCTTGATTACCATCAAATGACTTTTTTTATCTTCGATAAAGATGAGTCGCATAGAGAAACCTTCTGTGACCCATATACGACATTTTCCTGGAATGTTTCAGCCTTTTTACAGATGTTTTATCACCACAAATAGGACACGTACGATATCCTTTCATAATACAACCAGATAAGTTTCCGTAAGCTGGAAAGTCATTGATGGTCCACAACAACACCGCTCTAAGTAGGAAGCTTTCATCTCGAAAACTATCATAAGTTTCAATACCTACTTCCCATAGAAGTTTTCAGTCATCAACTAACGGTGACAAGTAAACATCAATGTCGTTCCCTGGCTGTTTAGGACCACCAATTAACATAATGAGCATCATAAATCTTCGTTTCATACACAATCATGGAAGAAGATTATATGTGATCAGCATTACTGGCCAGCAACTGTACATAGAAGTCATCATACCATGAGGATTGATCCCGTCTGATGATAGAGCCAATCTGAGATTTCTTGACTCCGAAGCAAATTCAGGCCACTGATGGTCCACTACTTTCTAAGATGGTGCATCAGCTGGGTGACGCAAATAACCATCAACAACTCGATTATCAGCATGCCAAGTCAAGTCCTTAGATATCTCCTTGTTTCTAAACATCCGTCGAAACCTTGGAATAGGTGGGAAGTAACGAAGGACCTTTATTGGAATTTCTTCATATATCTTGGAATTTTTCCCCACTTTCCATCTTGAGATACCACACTTAGGACAATTAGTAAGGTCCTTGTACTCCTTACGATACAGGACACAGTCATTTGAACATGCATGAATTTTCTCATAATCCATCCCCAATGCAACCAAGGTTTTCTTTGCATCATACAAAGATGAAGGCAATTCATTTTGGGGAGGAAGCAGTTGCATAACCAAACTAAGCAACTCAGTAAAACTTTTATCACTCCAACCAAATTTTGTCTTCAAGTTATACAATTTCACAACGGCAGACAACTTTGTGACAAAAGTACATCTAGGATAGAGAGGCTTCTCTGCATCCTCAAGCAATTTACCAAATTCATTTGGATTGTGATTAGTGTATTCATATCCATCATGTACCATGTCAATAGGTTTTTCCTTAACAAATTGATATTCATTTCCCCTAAATTGATCACCATCATAGTTAGACATCCTTGACCTAGGTCTCTCTCCATGCCAGATCCATGTATCATATGTTTTATCAATTCCCTTAGTCAGCAAATGCAACCTAACAATGACATCTTTCTATTTCCTAAGATTATCACAATCTGAACATGGACAAGACATTGCATTACCATCATCTATATTCTGCAATGCGAACTGCATAAAAGACTCTACCCCAGCCCTGTATTCAGCTGAGAGTCTGTCATTTTTCATCCATTCTTTGTCCATCTCAAGTAGGTAATAATCTAATTAACAGAAGATCACATTTCAGTAACCATTGACAAATTAATTACACTAATTTAATATAATTAGTTAATGTAGTAAACAATATAAGGTGTTATTTACTATAAGGTGTTTTGCTGTTTGATTATGTAGTTCATATTTTTCTGAAACTTTTAATTCAAATTGTATAAGCACATGCACAGGATAGATGTTATTTATGTTTTCGTATAATTGTTATGAGTCTCCAGCTGCATTTCTTTTACCTACTGTGAATGCCCAAGCCTGTTTATTTTTGACAATAAGTTGTTTAATTATGTAATGTACTCTATTTTCCAAGGGTTTGTTATGTATTACTTTTTTGTGATCTGGTGTTTTCCTTTTTTGTGGTTTGGCCTATATACATTTCTCTTCCAACTATGTTTTTCTGATTCATTATCTGCTATATTGTTTTTGGAGAAATTTTTAATTGGTTAGCTTTACTCAATTGGTTAGGAGGGTAATGTGCCTCAACCTTTCACAACATGTCAAGCCACTGGTTTCCTGTATACCCTATCGTCATTTGCAGTCAGGTTTTTTTTGTTTTCTTTTCCAATAAATATTTTCTATAGCAAACAAAGTTAAATGAAGCTGTTTTTGCAGGTAAACGAATTAGATTTTGATCATTTGGATTGTCAAACACACACTAATTCATGCTTACAAGTATACTTGCCAAACTCTAGCTATCAAATATGTTTTCTACCAAAATTCAGAATAGAAAAATGACTCTTCGATCAGTTTTATCCAAAACCTCAACATCACTCAACAGATAATAACAAAAACACAAAATCTAGGTTTCTTATTCTAAATCATACTTTCAACAATATTCTAAATCGCAGCAAATCTGCCATAGTTTCTGCTGACATTAGCATAACTTGTGCAGTGGTCTGATGGCTATATTCAAGAATTAATTTACCTCAACTCAATTGGCTGAGGCCATTATGGGAGAGGAAAACTCACAGGAATGAGTCTGATAAATTCTGAAATAAAGATAGGCATAGATTTTATTTGTTATTTAGATGAATCCTGTGCTTAATATCTGATTTTCCCAACAGAGACACATCTACTAGGGACATGCATATATAGGTCAGAATTCTTACAGCATATACACACACTTTCAATTGGTAAATATACAAAAATTAAGCTAAGAGTGGACAAGGTAAAAGGGGTCTTGTAAATCAGAAAAACTACAGCAGTTTGGTGCTCATAATACTTCACCTTTGTCAATAATATCAGAGCTTGAAAAGAGAGCTGGATTGGTATTAGAAGGTGCAGATGTCAATGATCTTCTTATACGTAGTTATGCAGCAGTATGTTTCTTTCTGCAATTTGAAAATGCACATAATCACCACAGTTCTTGACCATCGTCTCCAGAAGCTATAGAAAGACACATATAGTGAATGAAACACACATTACATCACAAAGGAAACCTTAATTACAACATAACAACAATAGATTCTTTAAATCGAAACATAATTAAGTTTAGTGAACAGTAAAACTGAAAGGAAAACAATTTTTCTCATAATACCGTTAAAGCAAGCAATTGAACTTTAGGACTCTTGTGCTGCAATCGTCTCTTCACAGCTTTCACAACATCTTTTGCCAGCCTAAACAGCAAAATAACAATTAAAAAATAAATTCCACCTTCAGAGATGCTGCTTGAATATAAATTCCATACAAAAGATACAAGAGTTGATAACTACAAAAAAATCAATCAAAAATACCAAAACTCCCACTTACACCCTAGATATGTATGAACTTTGCCCAGATAAAAAGATATAACCATTTCCATTTTGTTCTCCCTACTAAATGAAATTCTATAATAGGTCATATCTTAATACTTTTTCCTTTCTACTTCATCATCCCAGTCACATAAATCTTAAATAAAGAAAAATTGTTACACGCCCAATTCCCAAATTGAGACTCAAAATAGAATACCGTAAAAACAAGCCCAGCCCACGAACTACAGTGGTCTTGGAAAGGAATGACGGCAAGACAGACTATCCTCCGGCGGTGCTGTACGAGCAGTGGTGGTGGAAAGAGACGACGGCAATTGTTCTGAATTTGGGTGGGGAGTGGAAAGACTTACGAAGATGGCGGCAATATTGGAGAGGAAATTGGGTGGGAATGGAAAGCCTTAGACGAATTTTGGATATATTTGAAATAACCCTACTCCAAAATTGTAAGTATTAATATTAATTGTTGGTAAATAATGACCAAAGATATGTATGGTTCACTTGGTGATAGTCAATGTATTAGGTGTTGGGTTCGATCCTTAGTGGCTGCAGGCTTCCATAATTTTTTTTTATACAATTAATTCATTAATTCACTTGATTTATGTATATCTTTTATTTATGTTTTTTAATTGTATTAATTTTTAAGCATCAAAATTTTATCTTTTTTTTTCTTAGAATAACATTCATATATAATTTATGAATTATGAATTGCAAAACACAATTTTTAAAATATGTTTTAAAATAATATTTCAATTATTTATTATTATTTGAAAGGGTGAGAGTAATACTTAATTAGGTGTAGTACTTAATTAATTTCTTATTTAATTCAAAATAGTAATTTATAAAAATACTATTTGCTAAAATTATGAGTTTATTCATATACGATAATATTAATGCAAAAAATGTAATACAAGATAAAAAACAATTAAAAAAACAATTATTTTATAATTAATGGTTGCAACACAAAAAAAAGGGTTGCATAATGAGTTGCAAAATTGTAAAAAAAAGTGCTAAGAAACGACAACGCCAAAAAAGCGTTGCAGAAAAGGTTGTCGTTAAGAGAAAAAAATTCGCTATACGACAACGCATCAAAAAACGTTGCAGAAAAGCGTTGTCGTATCTACAAAAAAACGTCTTTCTACAATACTACTAAAAAACCGTTGTCGTATGGCACTTTTTTTTTAAAAAAGACAACGCTTTTCTGAAAAAGTGTTGTCAATTCCTAAAAGACAACACAAATTCATTAAAAGTGTTGTTAAATGGGCGTTGTTGTATCCTAAAATTCTTGTAGGGGCTCAAAGTGCAGTGACCTCCAGGAACAAGCATCTAAGCTCAATCTGAGAATCGCTAAACTTGAGAGTGAGAAAGGTGACCTTCAAGCGATTGTGGGAGCCTTTAGCAAGTCAGCTAAAGAAGCCAAGAAATGCATTAAGTCGGGCAAAAACCCATTTGATAGGACAGGCCTAGGATACTGTGCAGAAACCTCTCAAGGAACAGCAAGTTCATCTAAAGCTATTGTCTTCGTTCAAGCAGAAATCCCAGAAGAAAAAGAGTTATCTAATAACTCAACAGTAAGCTTAGAGAAAACAATGGACAAGGGCAAGAGACCCATGTACACATCCACATGGAATAAGCTTGTTTTCAAAAGCTGGCTATAGCGGAATCAATCTGCTGGTAGATACAAAAGAAAACAGCAACCTACAAGGATGCTGAATAGAAACTTCTACTCCACCAATACTAAGACCAGAATGTCTAAACCTAAAAGAGTTCATGCTCAAGGGAAGTATGGTGGAGGACCTCACTTCAAAAGTGATGGGTATACACAGTTTGCACACACAAAACAGTATCCTAAGGATACCCCTTATAGACGAAACCACCAAGTCCACAACAAAACAATTGTTGTGAGACAAGTTTGGATTCCAAAAGGTACTAACAAGGAAGGACCCGTACATGTATGGGTACCTAAGAACCAGTAATCTCTATTTTTACAGGTACCTACAGCAGGAACCAGCAAAGAAGTATGGTACATTGATAGCGGGTGTTCGAGACACATGACTGGAGATAGAGAAATTCTTAAAGACTTCCAGCAGTGTAAGGGATCCAAAGTAATCTTCGGAGATAACTCCAAGAGAAGCACTAGAGGAATTGGAACTCTCATCAAAGGAAACACTCACATAAAGGAAGTGTCGTATGTAAAAGGCCTGAAGTATAACTTGCTAAGCATAAGCCAATTTTGTGACAAGGGTTACTCAGTGGAGTTCATCACAACAAGTGCCTGATAAGGGACAACCAATCCAAGGAAGTAAAACTATCAGGAACCAGAAAAGGAAACATCTATGTAGCTGACTGGAGCTCAGTGACCACAGCTACCTGCTTCATTGCAAAAGGATCATCAGAAGCTAGCTGGCTATGGCATAAACGGATGAGCCACTTGAACTTCAAAACGATCAATAAGCTAGCCAGAAAAGGATTGGTCAGAGGGCTACCTGATATGGTGTACAAGAAAGAGAGTCTATGTGAAGCATGCCAAAAGGGAAAACAAACTAAAAGCTCCTTCAAAAACAAAATTCAAAGGTCAACTGAAAGGGTGTTAGACCTACTACACATGGATCTATTCGGACCAGTGGAACCTGTAAGCATGAGTGGAAGAAAGTACACACTTGTAGTGGTAGACGACTATTCAAGATTCGCATGGACACTGTTCTTAACAAAGAAGTCAGACACTCAGCGAAGGTTACCGGAGCTACTAAAGAAGCTGCAGATCGAAATGATCATGAATATTATCAAAATCCGAACAGACAGAGGCACTGAGTTTACAAACAAATTTATTGAAGAATATTGCTCTAACAATGGAATTAAGCATGAATACTCAGCAGCTAGGACACCACAACAAAATGGTGTCGCAGAGAGGAAAAACAGGACCCTAAAGGAAGCTGCGAGGACCATGCTAGCTGAAGCACAATTACCCAAGAGATTTTGGGCGGAAGCAATCAACACAGCATGCTACACTCAGAACAGATACGTCATCAACAAGGACTTGAATAAGACTCCTTATGAACTATGGTTCGGTTACATTCCAAATATTGAACATTTTCATATTTTTGGTTGCAAGTGCTATGTGCTCAACAATGGAAAGGACTACCTGAAGGCATTTGACTCAAAGTCAGATGAAGGAGTATTCTTAGGATACTCCTCGATAAGTAAAGCCTTCAGAATCTTCAATAAGAGAACACTTATTGTAGAAGAAACAGTGCATGTGGACTTTGATGAACCACACTGCACTAAGGCTGATATAGATGAACTTAATGTAGACTTTGGAAAAACTCACATCACCAACACTCGTGTTGAATACATTGATGCTGAGTTACCAAGTCTCCAAATTATTGAATCAACTCAAAATCAGCAACCTGCATCTACACAGCAACATGGAGAATAGGAACCTACTCCAAACCAGCAAGCACCAGTTATTCAAGAAGAAATACACCATCCTAAAAGAATTCAACTGGAAGTATGCTTAGAAATACAGCCTGATCCAAATCAGCAAGCTGCACAGGATGATCAAGAGCAACCTGTTGAAATTCAAAATGAACAACAGGCTGAAGAAGCTAGAAGAAAATGGCTAAGGAATCATCCAAAGAATCAGATTATAGGTGATTCTACCTCTGGAGTAAGAACAAGAAGAAGTAACCCCCATGAAGCAATGTTTGCTTGCTTTATTTCACAAACAGAACCAAACTGCATAGAGGATGCTCTAGTAGACATCAACTGGATTCAAGCAATGCAGGAAGAGCTTAATGGATTTGAAAGAAACCAAGTGTGGTATCTAGTTCCTAGACCTACTCACCAAAGAGTAATCAGCACAAAGTGGTATTTAAAAACAAGCTCGATGAAGAAGGACAAGTAATCAGAAACAAAGCAAGATTAGTGGCGAAAGGTTACTATCAGGTGGAATGAATAGATTTTGAAGAAACTTTTGCACCTGTAGCAAGACTAGAGGCAATCAGAATCTTCCTAGCCTACGCTGCTCACAACAATCTCATCGTTTACCAAATGGATGTTAAGAGTGCATTTCTCAATGGACTGCTCGCTGAAGAAGTCTATATGGAGCAACCTCCAGGATTCGAAGAAAATCCACAAACCATGGTCTTCAGATTAAAGAAAGCTCTCTATGGACTCAAGCAGGCACCCAAAGCCTGGTATGATACTCTCTCAAAGTATCTACTTGACAATTGATTCAAGAAAGGCAAAGTGGACAAAACACTCTTCAGAATTCAAGATGGAGATAGCATACTGCTCGTTCAGATCTATGTCGATGATATTATCTTCGGCTCAACAAACAAAGAATTGTGTCAAAAAATTTCAAGTCTTATGTAATCCAAATTTGAAATGAGCATGATGGGAGAACTAAGCTTCTTCCTCGGTCTACAAGTCAAACAACTAAGCAATGGAACTTTCATCAATCAAGTAAAATATACTAAGGAATTGATAAAGATATTTGGATTAGAAAATGCAAGCACAGTGAGCATACCGATGATAACATCAGGAAGCCTAGACAAGGATAGTGATGGTAAAGCAGTAGATATTACAAAATACAGAAGACTCATTGGGTCACCACTCTACCTGACAGCTAGCAGGCCAGATATCATGTTTTCAGTAGGAATGTGTGCCAGATACCAAGCAGCCCCAAAAGAATCACATGACAGCAGCCAAACGAATCATCAGATACCTCAAGGGAACCCAGGAAGCTGGCCTATGGTACCCAAAAGAAGGTGGAATCAAACTTATTGGTTATACTGACTCTGACTTTGCAGGTTGCAAAATTGACAGGAAAAGCACCAGTGGTACCTGCCAGCTACTAAGAAACAAACTAGTATCATGGTTCTGCAGAAAGCAAACCTCCATAGCAACCTCAACTGCTGAGGCCGAATATGTTGCTGCAGGAAGCTGCTGTGCACAAATTCTGTGGATTCAACAGCAACTGAAGGATTACGGAATTAAGGAAAAAGAAACACCTATCCTATGCGATAATACAAGTGCAATAGCTATCACTCACAATCCAGTTCTTCATTCAAGAACTAAACACATTGATATCAGACACCACTTCATCAGAGATCATGTTGAAAAAAAAAGACATATCTTTGGAAAAAGTGCATACTGATCTACAGCTAGCTGACATATTCACGAAGCCCCTTTGTGAATCAAGATTTTTTTTTCTAAGAAACGAGTTGGGAATAATCAATCTGTGATAATTTTCTGTATAACTCTATCTTTTCTGTTTAAATGGCTATAATGTTTAGGGGGAACTATAGGCAGGTCAAGAGTAAAACAGCAACCTAGAGGTTACTACTCAAGGTCCCTGTACAGTTACTGAATACGACAATACTGGTCACCAAGCTACCTGCAGGACCCAGTAACCGAAGCGCGTGAAAAGAGGAACAGTTACCCCGTGTGAAGCAGCCATTTTTGCAGGAAACCTCTCGATATCCACAAAATGTCACATCGAGTACTTGAGCGTACGTACACCACGCTAAAAATCTCAGCCGATGGATTAAGGGTCTTTTCAAATTCAGGATCAACCTGGACCGTCTGATCGAAACCCACCAAATTCAAATATAAGGGAGTCATTCTTCACTCTTCTCTCACACTTACACATTTCCATTTTCTGCAAACCCTAATCTCTCGCTCTCTCTCAAAGCTCTTTACTTTCAGACCAACTTACTCTCTCACTGAAATGGCACCAAAACAGTCACAAGTTGTTGATGGCAGACTGGTAGATAGAGAGGTTCTTCTGAAAATGGTGATGGAGGAAGGAAACTTCACGGAGTTGATGACAAGCATCCTGAGATGTCTTCGCATCTCTGGACATCTCAGACTCTGGTCCTTCCACAAAACACCCTACGCAGAGGAGCAGGTGGAGAAATTTTACCGAAGGGCGAAGGTCTCTGAAGATCGCTCAGAGATCGTTTCGAAGGTTGGCGGAGTAACAGTGATCGTGGACACCGGGCTGCTGGAAGAGGTGTTCTCGCTCCCCACCGACGGCATGAATGCCAGTGACCTCTTCACGTACGGAGAAGATGAGTTGGAGGAGTTCTGGACAACTGGCAAGGAGGACACAGTGGGGATGTCCCGGAGTTGCAGCAATAAGGCCTTCCTTCTGGAGTTCGAGATGCTGCATGACATCTGCTGCCATATCATATAGAACCGCTCTGGTTCCTTTGATAAGTGTACCAACTTCAGGTATAGGATGATGATGGCCATAGTGAAGGAGGAGAAGGTGGACTGGGCCAGCTACCTGCTTTCTAGGCTGGTAGAGGTGGTGGAGAAGAAGGTTGGAAAGCCTACCTACGGGCTAATTGTGAACACCTTCCTAGGTCATCTGAAGGTGGACCTGTCCCAGGGGAAGCCTATTAAGAAGGGGAAGTTCATAGGTGCGGGCAGGGTGTTTGCCAAGAAGACCACTGCTCGGTCATCCCCAGTAACCAGGGAAGTCTCTGAGGGTTCCAAGGGTACTCCAAGGAAAAGGAAGGCATTCCGCCGGACCAACAACGTCTCATCTTCGTCGGAAAGCAGCTCGAGGATGGAGGAACCCTCACCAGCTCCTGAAGTGCCAAAGAAGATTAAGCACAAGAAGGATGTGCAGAGGAGACTGGTCATTTCTGATGATGAACAAGAAGGCACCACCACTCAGGCTGTTAAGAAGCCTGCAGTGGAAGTGGAGATTGATTCTCCACTAAGGGTTGAAAAGGCAGGGAATGCTGCTGTTCATGATGATGTTGAGGAAGAAGAGGATGAGGAGGATGTGATGGAGTATGTTATCAGCATACCGAAGCTGGAGGAAGAGTTCGGTAAGATGATTGAAAGATTCACCACTTGGTGGCAGTACAGGCACCTGCCCAGAGAGGAGCTCATCTAGTGGGCTGACTGGAAGACAGATGAGGAATGGGCGTTGAATTGGGCTGGCATGGATGATCTGGAGGAGATCCTTCAAAAGAAATTTCTGAAGGATCTCAGGAAGCTAAAATGGCCAGAGTTCGTTGAAAATACGGAGATCACCGCTGAAATGTGAGGCCAGGAAGCAGAGGGAAGCTGTCAGACAGCTCCCTGGCCCTAGGAGCCTGAAGGGAAAAGCAGTCGTTGTCCAACCAGACTTCTTCAGGGAGGAAGTGATCCTGGATGCTGCTGCTGATCAGGTTAGAGCAGACGATGACGTGGCCTTCGCTGCTGCCCAGATAGAAAAGTACGGAGAGGAGGAAGCTCTGGAGAGGATGATGAAGCAGGCTGCTGATGTTAGCCTGACAGAGACCAGGATGAGAAGGCCAGTAAGAGAACCCCAAATGGATGAAGGATCCTCCTGCTCAGCTTTGATGGTTGAACCTATCAGCAGGCGGTCACCTTCACCAGCGGAGAAAAATGGTGAGGAATTCTCGTATCTTACTGACCTGATTATTCTGCCTGAAGTCTCTGTGCAGACGCCGATGAAGGAGAGGAGCTCGACACCAACTGACTTTCCCAAGGCAAAGGAGTTGGAAACCATCGCTGCTGTGGCATCTCTTGAGCGGATAGTCCCATCCACAGTAGCAGCCACCGATGACACCACAGAGACATTCATTCCCACACCAATGAAGATAGAGGCTGAGAGGGAACAAGTGCAGCAGGAGGCACCTGTTCTAATTGAAGTTTTGGAGGAACCTGCCCCAGTGGAAGAGGAGCAACTTGATGCAGCTGTTCCCATGGAGATGGAGGAGACAACACCTGCTAAGCCAGTGGACCAGGGAGAGATGGTCACTGAGGGGGAAGTTGCTGCAGTGGAACAGGTGGTGGAAGTTCAAGAGGTAGGAGGAGACAAAAGTGGAGAAAAGGAGCCTGAGGTGCAGGAGATAGAAAAGATGAAGGAGGCTGAAGTACAGGAGGCTGCAGTACAGGAGGTTGTAGAGGATATAGAAAAGGATAAGGAGGCTGAAATGGTGCTCAGCAAGGGAAAGATGGCTAAACAGGACAAGGAGTAGGAGGTAGATGAGGAGGATGCTGGAGAAGAAACACTTACCAAGGACTCTGGATCAGGAGATGGAGGATCCAGTAGCCCTTCCAGCAGCAATGATGGATCACCCAGTGAATAGGGTGATACCGGAGCCGAAAAATCCAAGGCACTAACATCTGTTTCTGATGAATAGGCACCAGCAGGAGAAAGCCAGGAACCTGCCAAATCAAATGAGAACGTGCTGACAGCGATTGAGCAGATGGGGAAATCCCTGGTGAAAGCGAGCAGGAAACTCCGCAAGGAAACCCGCTCCAATACTATCAAAACTTATACTTTCATGGACTCCCTCAATGCTACTCTGGCGACACTGACTCAGATGATCTCTGCCTACCAAGGAGGATGCAGCAGTGGAAGTAGTAAAAAGCGTGATGGAGAAGCTTAACAGACAAGAGGAGAAGATGATCTCTCTTGAAACCAATCAGAAGGCTCTAGTCACTGCAGTAGACCGGATGGACAAGGAGCAGTTCAACCAATCACAGACCCTGCGGGATCACTTAGGCACCTTGTCTGAAATTCACCCAGTTGGACGGGCTGATGATGACAAAAAAGGGGAAGAAAGACTAGAGGACCGGCAGAAGACTGGACAGGATCCTTCCACCTGTAAACAGATGGTAGTAAGCAGAAGGAGAGACGACACCAGAGACGGGGGACACAGGGGAGCTGGACCGAGGGGCCCTTCAGACAGCAGTGCTAAAAGAAAATCTGAAGTTGTCTCGGGGTCAATCCATCCAGGCTTCAGGAAGGGTGCTGAGATAAGAGAAGACAAGAGGAGGAGGACTGAAGCTGAATTGAAGAACAATCTGGATGCTATCTTCTCAAAAGATCATCCAAAGACGGTTCTTGACAAGATCTTCCCACCGCATAAGCTGTCTGACATGGCCGAAATGGAGAAAAACATGCAGAGCCCTGATGTCACAGCAAGTGCCTCTCTCAGAAACTTCCTGGAAGCCAGCCCGGATCCTAGGAGCGACAAGTTCGTAGCCCCAGAGATTCCAGAGGTCACTCTCCCCACTGAGGTCAATCCATCATTCTTCCAGATCGAGGCTTTCAAGAGAATGGAGCTGATGAAGTACTTCACCACTCTCTGTAAGGAATCTGCTCTTTTCAGAGGATTCCGAACAAACAAGGAGGCCTTGCAGAGGTTCCTGGAGCTGACAAAAAAAGGTGGACTTCCAATCCAAGTTAAGTTGAGGCAGAAACTAGGAAATGAGTTCATACCATACAGTGAAGACTTCTGGCTCAGGTTTGAGGAATCTGAGGAGATGGTGAAAAGGATGGAACCCAGCTACCAAGACTCTATAGCCAACTGGTGGAAAGGTACAAGGTTCGAAAGAAAGAAGAAAGCCAGCTGGTTGAAAACATAATGTCTTGCTCTCTGCGTCTGTTTCTGTTTTTGTTTTTATCTATCCGTTGAGAGTCTAGTTGCTTAGATATCTGCTTTGTATGTCTCTGCTGTGTACTTGATTCTGGTTAATGAAAACTCGATATTTCTGATTGTTGAAAGCTCACATCTTGTGAACTTAATGCATGCTTATGAATGGTTATACCTTTCTGCATTTTTGTTCCAAAGTTAATAAAATATGATTCTTTGATCCTGTTAAGGAGTTTTGTCATCATCAAAAAGGGGGGAAATTGTTAGGATAAAATGTAATAGATTTTGATGAGATAAAACATGTAATAGACTAGAACATTATCTATCTGGATAAGCTTTCATATGTAAAATAGCTAAGGCAAGGATGCTAGAACGATATGAAGATTCTGCCAAGAAACCTTAGAGCCAAGTCCCTGCTACCTGCATACTGTATCAAGCAATCAGTAACCAAGCTTCAAAGGATGCTACAAGGAACCTAGAGTTGATCAAGGAAGTTGACTTACTCGAAGATGATACTCCAGATACTTTAAAATCAGTGCAACCTGACTAGCCAGTAGAGTCACTCCAGTTCCAACGAATCAGAGAATGCCATGTGTGAAAAAGCAGCAAGGACACAGTACAAACAGACTGCAGAACGAAGTCGCGCAGACAAAGGACAAGGCTGTGGCAGAACAGAATGAAGGCATTTCAGAACAGGTGTCAGAAGATCGGAAGAACCAATCAAGAAGAGACATCTCATCAAGCAAATGACTGCTCTCCAACGGGTAGAAAACTATCTGATGCCTATAAATAGAAGACTGAGACTGAATGCAAATAGAGATGACCAAGAGAACCTAACAAAGAATTACAAGCAAGTCGTTTCAAGCTCAAGCAATCATATCCAAGATATCTAGTCTTAGCAGCAGCAAGCCAGCTATCTTTGTGATCTTCAGAAGTTCAAGGAGCTTGCTGCGTTCGATAGTTTGAAAACTCTCAGTTTATTCTAAGTCTGATAGGAGTCACTTAGGCAAGAGTCTACCCTGCTAAGTTGTAATCTCTCTGAAGAAGAGAAAAGATCTTGTGTGGGTCGGATAACCTGTGTGGAGATCCTGTGTGGGTCGATAGTTGGTCACTGTGCAGCTACCTGTGTGGATAGAGCTGACAGTTTTGTTTAGAGTATAGTTTGTGTTAGCAGAGACTATTGTAAATCAAACTTGCTTTAACAAAGTTCCTCCTTGTGAAGGAGTAGAGAGGACGTAGAGGGATTACTCCACCCTTGAACCTCTATAAGCTTGCTTGTGTTATTTACAGCTTTATATTCATCTATCTGCAACCTGAGCATACTGCATTAAAAGCGTGTTTCGAAAATCATAAGTATTTCCGCTGTGCATTATATTCTCTGTTTAAGTCCTGAGGTCACTGCCTGAGCAGGTACCTATCGAACAGTAAGCTTACTAGCTACCTGTTCATCAGGGACTTAACATTTTTGTAGTGAAAAGTTGAAAATTTGATAAGGTTAATTCACCCCCCCCCCTCTTAACCTTATACCTCTTGGGACCAACATATGACTAACATAATATAAATATATGACCAACATAATATAAATATATGACTAACATAATATAAAGGTACAACATTTAGGAGCAATTTTGGGTTTGGTATCACCCACCCAAGCGTGTGGTCGGTGTACAGAGGCACATTCTGATGGGTTTGGGTCGGGTCTTGTGCATGGATCATAGCTACAAAAAACAAATTGTATCTTTGGTTGAGAGAGAATTTTTTATTTTTTTTTGCTAATTATACAAAAAGTTACAGTTATATTGCCACTTTTGTTAATGTGGTGATTTGTTTGGTAATTTGACCTTTAAATTTATTTTTGTTGAGAATTATATGGCATTCAATGTGTACGTTTGTCGGACATGTGGACTCCAATCGTTGATATATATAACAACATAATTGTGATTTAAATTGCAACAATGAATAAAAAAATGATTTTTTTTTTGCTAAATTCAAGAAGTGAAGATTAAATTATAATTTTCGAAAAAGTAACTATTCTTACGTCTATAAATAGCTTTTAATCCTCTATCTACAATACCAATATATATGTGATTCTTATATATGAAATTTTAAGTTTAATAAATAAATGATGTTAATTTAGAAATTAGAACATACAATGGAATAGAATATTATTAGTTTGTAATAAAGGAATCCGACCTTTTTCTAGGAAGGCCCCTCAAAGCTTGTTGATCCGTGGGTGTGACAAATTAGAAACATTGAGAAATGCCCATGGACCAAACACATGCTATATCTATAAGTAATTGATGGCCATTGCTGCTCTTCTTTTTTGTAACCAATCTCAAAGCTAAATCGCTTTCTTAGATCACATGCAAATAATTCATAAATTTAGGTAATTGTAGTTTTCAAGCTTTGGACGTCTCCCCAACACCATTATTTTTTTCTTGAAGACAGACATCTCAATATTTAGTTAGAAAACTATTGTAAAGATTTTGATGTGATTATACAATGAATGTGATAGGATCCAATAACTCAATTTTGAGTAGTTCTTTATAAGATAGATATATAAGCATATCATTGTAAATATAGTTAAAGATTAAACCTGTAAGGGTATGTTTGGGAGGGATTTTAAAGGGTTTAAGGAAATCTAGCCATTAAATTTATATATGGGTTTTGTAATAAAAATAAATGAATTCTCTTGTCTTTCTAACTAGCTTATCTCTTTTTTTTCCTTGACCACTGCTTAAGTCGATGTTCCCACCATTTCCTCGTTGTCTGTCATAGTGAAAATATATGTTTGTTTTAAGATTTAGTATAGTATAATTATATTGTAGGTGTCAAATTAATGTTGGAAAAGAGGATTGATTCAATATTTTATTGTGAAAAATAGATTGATATAATATTTTATTATGAAAATGTATTTTGATGTGATATTTTATAACGAAAATGTATATTTAGTAATGATATGATGATTGTAATATAAGTAATAATAATTTGTCCAAATTTTGTAATCTTAATTCAAATAAAAAAAAATCATATACCGTAATTTTGAACATAAGAAAAAGGGTAAAATTTCTTTCAAAATAAATTTGCAAATAATCTTAATTACCAAAGTTGTGTACATGACTTGATTTGTATTTTATAAATATTCAAAATTGATTTTTCATTTTGATCTGATCAATACTTAATTGATATATATATTGATTTGTATTGTATAACACATCATGTATTATCTTTTGATTACGAAGAGATGAAAAATTCCCCCACTCAATCATATAATATATTCTTTAATTGAATAAGTTGTAAATTGAAGGATATATAGATATCTATAAAAAAAAGTTAATATATTACAAATCTCATAACAAACCTTCACAATCTTTCAATAAACATTTGCACAACAACGCAGTATTGAAACAGATTTCTTCCTAACATTATATATTATCTTACTTTGAATTAATATGTGTCACGTGCATAAAAAATATGCAAAGTGCTTAAAATATGGGAAGAGAAATGGAATCTAATGTTGAATCCGATGGACCCACCATTGGTGCCCCACATAAGAGACATGACAACCTAAAAGAACAGGCAGTAGAGTGGAGGCATGCATTAGGCCGGTGAATACCTTGTGGGCAATCTCCATTTATAGAAGTATTTCCAACTTCCATTTTGGTTCTCTAAACAAGAAAAAATAAATTATTATTTTTTAATACTAAATTATTGGAATTTTAGAATCAGAATCTTACCTGCTATGCCTTAACTCACTTGATTCCCATGTGATCTCATGCTTAGCACACGTACTAATTGATTTTTTTATTATTGATCCGTTGATTTGGCGGCCCCAACTCCTTAATTTCAAAGCAGTGTTTTTTTAATAAATGTATTTACGACTGGACGTGCGTGAGTCGGATTGGATCCGATTTGGTTCAGATCCACATCTAAATTTAATTTTTAATTTTTTTTATACGATAAAATTTATATTATATGAGTATAATATTTATGTTATATTAGTATAATTTTTATATATAAATATTAGAATCTTTAAGTGAATAACTTAATTTTTTTTAAATATAAAAATTCATATAGTATAGCTAAATCTTTATGTTAAAATAATTTAACTTTTTATGTTATATTATTATAACGTTTATGTACAAATATCATAATATTTATGTATTTGAAAAATAATATAATTTTTATATTATTATAAGATAAATGTTATATTATGATAACATAAATGTTTAAAAAATATTATAAATCTGTAGAATACTGTAAAAATTTAAACTAACATAAATATAAAAGTTAAACGAATATGATAAAAAAGTTAGGCAAACATAACTAAAAGATTAGTTGTGCAGGACTAGGGTTTGAGTGCAGATTTATTATGTGTATGGATGCGTGAAAAGCACCATCAAATCAGATCGATCCAATTGCACGATTCCCAACTGTACACCTGATACATATAAATAATTATGTTAATTTGATACGTTAATTTTAAATAAAGTTTTTAGACATTGTGATGTCCCATAAAATTGTTCAAGAGTATAGGATATTTCAATATTATAATTTATTATAATTGTATATATCAATTTATGCTTATAATTTTATAGATCAATAATTAATAAATATTACTCCCTCCGTCCCGAATTATTTTGCACATCAAATTGGGCATAATTTTTAAGAAAAAGTGAATATTTGCTTTTTGATTGAGGGTATAATGGTCAAATTTGGCACAATTTTTAAGAAAAAATTTGAATATTAAATGGTATTGTGTGAGAAAAAGTAATGGCATTCTTTGTAAATAAATGTGTATTGTGAAGGTGTTAATTATGTTAAAATTTGCCATATTTGAGTGTATAAAGTGTTTGGGAACAAACTAAAAAGGAAAGTGTGCAAAGTGTTAAGGGACAGAGGGAGTACAACCCACTCTTGTAAATCTTGTTGACTGCATGTCGAGTTATCTCTGTTATATTCATTGAGTACTTTACGCGCATTGGATCAATCATAAATGATTTTTGATCTTTTGTTGATATGAAAGATCAACTTTCAAATAAACTTCGTGATTTTTGGGAAATTTGGTAATTATTTGTGGCTCGTTATTTTACCGATCGATTAGTGATTTAGAAAAGGTGAATGAGTATTGGGGGTTAGTGGACGACCAGCCAGAAGAAATGAGAGAAGTGAAAAAATAAAGCTTTTATTGCTTACTTGCATGTCCCTTTCTTAAACATTGAACACTCTTTTATATTGAATTTTTCATCTAAAATAGAAAAATTATCATTATAGCTACTATAGTAGTTTGAACAAGTGTAGACTCTATTTACAAGTGTAAGAACTATATCATTATATATTTAACATCTGTCTTTATATGTGCAGTTGTTGTTTTTCAAGCTTATCCAGCTGATGCTTATCCTTCAATTATTCTATTGGTGTGAAATATTTTTAACCGAGCAGGAGCATTTGATATTAGTAGTCGAAAGGCCTAATCAATGGCTCAATAGACCGACTGGGAGCTTGTTGATTGTGTTCCCTTGCCAATCAGTAGCCTAAAACGTAATTTAGTAGCTTTTATTGGTAGCCCAAAGTCTTAAATTAATTAGTGGTCAGTAGCTTTATTAGTAGTCCAAAGATTTAATTTAAGTCATGGCTAGTAACCTTATAAGTAGTCTAAAAACGTAATTTAATTGGTGGTTAGTAAAACAAAGTCATAATCCAAAAAAGAAAAAGAAAAAAAGAAGCCTTATCAATATGCCAAAGGTTGATGTTACAATTAATATGACGATTAATTAGTAAAACAAAGGCTCAAATCATTGTTTTATGAAAGACAAATCATGAATTGGAATGTCAAAACAATATAGTATCAATAATTGAAAATAATTATCAGATTCGATAACCGTATTTTGAGATTTAATAAATAAAACTCTTGGGTGCATCTTCAAATAAATTGAACAGGGATAGCGAACGATGATTGATGACACGTATAATTCAAGGTTTTAATAACACTTGTTCTTATCGTCTATACATATATAATATAGCTGGAATTATTATTCTTTGGCCCCACTTTGTAAATTATTAGTCCTTTATTGGATTATATATGTGTAATTAGGAGCAATTTTTTAATTTAATGGATTAATACGAGATTCCATGATTAGATATTATAAGCGTTGCGTACAACTCGAACTAAAATTTAATTAATGCTTAGATAGGAATATTTTTAATTAATGTATTTGCTTGAAAGTTAGAAATATATATATATATATATATATATATATATATATATATATATATATATATATATAGCCCATGAGGCCTAGATGAGTGGTATGTACCAAGCTCAAATTAGATACGAAGCCCAATGGGCTTAGAATGTACTCTTTTGTACTTTGGGATAGTTTATAGGGGATCACCTAGGGTTAGTGGGACATACATTTGGGATCCCATTTTGCTAGGTTGCTAAGAGCATCCACAATGGGAAGCCAAAAAAGAATTTAAATTCAATTTAAATTCATGAGATGCATTATGATTGGTGGATTTAATCCAGCATGGAGGAGAGAGAAGATTGGATCCAATCCAATTCAAAAGATGAAAAATAAAAAAAAATTCGGAAAAAGCGCGTGCAGGAGACTACTAGCATTGAGTGGGCGAGTGTATCTCACTTTCTGCAAAGGAGTGCCTAACTGCAGATAAGTGGGTCCCAGGTTGCACTTCAATGGTCCCAGGCTGCACTTCAATTTTCCTTTCTTCATTTGATTTTATATTTTTCTTTTCTTAATTTTTTTTTATGAAACACATCAAAAATGTGAAATTTGATTCCACCGGTCTTTTTATTTTTATTCATTTATTTATTTTATTCAACTACAAACCTTTTATGATGCCATTACAAATTTTTTTTTTTTTGCAGGAGACCAAAAATTACAATTGCCTAATTTCTTTTATGATGCAATTACAATATTTTTTTTTTCATTTATAGGAGTATTGTATTTGATCCAATTACAAATTTTATAATTTTATAAATTGAAACATGGTGTTGTCAAATATATTTTATCATTGTAGTATCATTAATGTAATTATATTTTATAATTTTATACTTCAATACATGTAAATTATAAGATAATATTATATTATCAAGTACATTGGATTCTAATTAATGTAGTCAAATATATTTTTAACTTGTAGTGTCATTGTGTAGTCAATTTTACTTTTAACTTGGTATAGCATGGTGTTGTCAATCCTATTGTTAACATTTAATAACATTGTATTGTCAATTCTTATTTTGGACTTGTTGACCAACATCTTGAATTCAAAAATTTGAGGACTTTATTTCATAGTAGATATTACATTTTTTCTTTTATAAATAAACCATCATGTTTACAATCAAAATACACTTCTCAACATATTTTCATATTTTCTCTTATACACTTCTTGTTTTCCAGTTTGTAGCATTCTTATTGAAATTTTGCAAAGAAATGAATGCAAATACTAGAAAAATGTTGCAAGATTTCTTAAATTCTCAAAATGTGGAGGATGCAAGTGATGCTCCACAAAATTCTCGAACCCCCCCTAATATTCTATATTCTCAATTCAATTTTTCTGGTCAAGTTCCACCATTTGGCCAGCAATATTCTCAAAATTTGTCTGGTTTTAGAAGTATGATGAATTATTCCGGCAACTCTCCTCAAATGCCATTTATACCAGAGTTTTGACAGGGACATGGATTCTGCAATCCAAGTGCAACAAGTCAGCCTTTAAGGTCTGAAAGAGGAAAAGAATCGATCATACCATCTTATGTCCTGAAAACTCAATTTTCTGATCGAGATTCAACACCTAACAAGGAGGACTTTTTCAATAAAGCAAAGACCGATGTTCATGTTCGTCGAAAGTGTCCTAATTGGACGAGGGATGAGGATGTGCTCCTAGCGAAGTCTGTGGTGACAATCAGCGATGATCCAATCACCGGTAATGATCAACAGGCAACAGCTTATTGGGTACGTATTGCAAAATATTATAATGAAAATAAGCCTAATGAATTTATCTATCAAGCACACACTGTGTTGAGATCACATTGGCACAACACAATTCGTCTGAATGTGAATCACTTCAATGCCGAATATAATCAAATTTATAGTTCGCATCGAAGTGGTCACAGTGATGAAGATATTTTGTGCCTCGCCTATCAAAAGTATCGTGATGAAAATAATGGTGTTGCATTTAATTTGGAACACGTGTGGAGGATCATGAAAGATCGACCATAATTTTCTCCACAATCCTCTGGTCATTTTGTTGGGACAAAAAAGGCAAGAACTGATGATTCGGGAGCAAGCAATACTTCATCCAATCAAGACACCCATATTGACTTGGGATCAAATGAAGAAGAAGTTCGTCCAATTAGTCAGAAGGCTGCAAAAAGAAAAGGAAAATGGAAGAACAATGCAACAAATTCTGTCATCTATGAATTAAAAGAGGAATACACTAAGATGGTGGATGAATTATCCACATTTTCCACTGTTAGAAAACAACAAGTGGAAAATGAAAACGAAAGAATTCGCATGAACCAGTATAGATCCTTACGAAAGACACAAGTCATTACACTCCCGAACAACTTATTTTCCATCAACAAATGTGTGAGGAAATCAAAGCCAAGTGGCGTGGCTAAATATGTTTACTCCTTCATTTTATCAATTTGTATTTTTGTTTATGCATTTTCAATTCGGTTTTTTTTTCCGATCTTATAAATTGTAGGAAAATGTAATCTGTTTGAAATTATTATTTTTAGTATTAACGCATTTCAAGTCAATGAATTTCATTTACATATATTATTTTTATCTCAAAATGTTAAGAAATTAAATTTGCATTCGCCCAGTAGCATTGTTGTTATTTTGATTACTTTCTCTCTTCAAATTAATGCTTCTGCAACTAAGAAATTAATGCTTCTGTGCAACTAAGAAATTAATTCGTCCAGTAGCATTGTTATTAAGAAATTACTTTCTCTCTCTTTCCTCAAATTAATGCTTTTGCAAATTAATTGTTTTTACTCTCTCTCTCTCCTCAAATTAATGCTTCTGCTTGTCCAGTAAAAAAGATAACATATAGTTTTTCATTACTTGTTCAATAAAAAAAAACATATAGTGAAAAGAGTAGATAAGATAGGGAATCAAAATCATGTGTATTCTGCAACTATCACATGCATTCTGCAACAATCACATGCACTCTGTAAAATGTCTGACTCAATTATTACATGAGTCATATGTACACAGTACTGAAGCAAAGTAAGAATAAATACACGAGGTTCCATTCACAATTTCACATTCATAACACAATACAACATAATTTTACAAAATGTCTCAATATTCTAATAATTCAGATTCTAGCTCTTCTAGTGATGTGGAAGCTGATCTAGGGGTTAATGATCGGGAGATAGAATTGATATCAAGGATAGTTCGACGAAGCAATGAAATCTTGCAAACATGTATACAAGAAAATGAGATACGACAAAGAAGAAGGTATATTAGACGGGATCGTGAAGCCGGACATGAAAGATTAGTTCATGATTATTTCTCAGAGGACCCTGTGTATCCCGAAAATCTATTTCGTAGAAGATTCCGAATGTGAAGAGAATTATTCATTCGCATCGTGAATGCACTAAAAAATCACTCAACATTTTTTCAACGAAGAATTGATGCTCTTGGAAGAGCCAGCTTATGACCATTACAGAAGTGTACTGCGGATATCCGTTAATTGGCCTATGGAGTTCCGGCGGACTACCTCGACGAGTACTTACAAATGGGTGAGTCAACCTCTATCAAATGTCTTTTTAGTTTTTGTGAAGTTATGATAGAAATTTTTAGTGATCAATACTTGAGGAGGCCAACTGTTGATGATACACACCGTCTTCTCCAAATGCATGAGGAGAGACATGTCTTTCCAGGCATGTTGAGAAGTCTTGATTGTATGCATTGGGAATGGAAAAATTGTCCAATTGCTTGGAAAGGCCAATTTTCAAGAGGACATGAGTCTCCTACAATTGTCCTTGAAGCGGTCGCCTCTCAAGATCTATGGATATGACATGCATTTTTTGGCGTTGCAGGCTCACGCAATGACATTAATGTGTTGTATGAATCACCTTTGTTCAACAATGTGCTGCAAGGAAATGCACCGGAGGTTAATTTTACGGTGGATGACACACTTTATACGAAGGGGAATTATTTAACAAATGGAATCTATCCTGAATGGGCTACTTTCGTTAAAGCATTTTCATGTCCAGAAGATCCTAAAAGAAGATTGTTCAAAGAAAAACAAGAGGCTGCAAGAAAAGATGTTGAACGAGCATTTAGAGTGCCTCAAGCTCGATGGGCAATTGTGAGAGGCCCAGCACGATTTTGGTATAGAAAAAAACTTAAGAAAATCATATTGACGTATATTATTTTACACAACATGATCGTTGAAGATGAGGGAAATATGGTTACAAATTGGTATAATGACGAAGGTGATAATCCCACAGAACATATCCAAGGCCCAAATCGAGAATTTCAAGAATTTCTCCGAATTAATACGAAGATACGTGATAATTAAATGCATCACCAACTCCCAGCAGATTTAGTGGAGCATATTTGGAAACACTTTGATGTCTCGATGTAGAATTAAAATGTTTAATTTGTAGACGTTCAATATCTTATTTTAACTTTATATATTGTTTTTGTACTCCTGTAATTTAGTTTTTATTATGAAATAAATTTATTTAAATATTTTTGTGTTAATATAATATTTTATTTACTTCAAATATATTTAAATACAATTTGTGTTTTCAAAATTAGAAACTTTAAATTAAATTTAAGTTAAAATTAGGAGAGAGAAAATTGTGTGGAGATGGGTCTCATAAAATAGTTGAATTTGGATTTGATGGATTGTGGGTGTGGATTTAAATTGATAAAATGTTGATGTGGAGGAGAGAGAATATAGTAAATGGTTAAATGGATTGTATTTTTAATAGTTGGGTTGTGGATGCTCTAAGGGTATGTTTGTTTAAGGTTTCACCCGGATTTGAGATTTTAAAATCCCAAATCCTTGTTTGTTTAGAGGATTTTGTCAAAAATTATCAAATCCATCAAAAACCTATTTTATCTAAAAAAACACTATAATTAACCTTATACCTAAAACCTATTAAACATCAACTAACAATATAATATTACACACCACTACTTTTTTCAGCATTGATTTGACATCTACAGTAATAATCCTACATATAAAATCTCACAACAAACACAAATTTTAACTATTCACCTTTATTACCAAATCCCAAAATTTCAAAATCCGGATTTCCCTCATCCTACATAATCCTTAAACAAACAAAGTCTTATGAATCTCTCTCACAACCGACCAACTTCTTACATTTTTCCATATCCCGATGCTAAGACCAACAGGTTGTTGAGATAGGTTTTACGGTGCTAAGATCATCATAACATCGGACCAATCTGTCAACTTCTCGAATGTTGAGACGAGTTTTAAAATGCTAAGAGGAGTGCAGGAATCGGTCTCAGCACCTTGTTCAACTTATCCATACACAAATTTTTTTTTTTTATCGAAAGAAAATTTGTTAGATTTCTTTTTCTTTTTAATGAGCTTTGGAGTGGAAGGAATGCAACAATAAAGGTTAAAAAACTGCATGATCTAAATTCAAATCCTAATCATCATAGAATCTGCAATGATACCACTTGAGAATTTGTCAAATTTTTTAAATTGTGGTAGAAAAGTAACAAAATTATCATTTATTGTGGAACAATAATCTTTTAAATGAATTGTTGAAACCCAACTTTTTAATCAAAAAAAAAAACAATAAAGTTGGGACTAAAATTTGCAAATTACCCTTATACAACAATTACTACAATAACAAAAAATAAATTATCCTATACAAAATTTAAATTACTCCATCTTGTACAATTTTTAGGAGAAAATTCGAAACATTTCCTAGCTATGCATAAAGTGAATGTTGTCGGCCTCAATCAAAAAGTAAAAATATAATATATGCTTAAATTCAGATTGCTTAGACTAACTCAAAAATCTCAATTGATACATAAGCGTAATTATTGGTTGGCAAGCATTTTCAATGGCTGAGCTTAAAAGGTTTGAAGATGAATGTTTGGTGGCAAGCTGAGTTGATTTCTGGTCAACAAGTGGGATTACTTTTAAGCTCTTAAAAGGCTAAGATTCTTACAAGTATTAATTATCGTTGTTCAAAGATTATTTGTAGTGGGGATAATTGTCATTAATTATTCTATAAATAAGATTGTCCTATATATGTGTGATCCTTAATTTAAAGAATATGATCAGGATGTAGTTTGATGATTATGATTTATAAATTTTGTACATTATATTATTTAAATTAAAATAATGTTCATCCATCCTCTATATATCCTGACATGATCAAGTGAAATTAATACGTGGAACTTGTCAGGATTTTTCATTGCAAATTATACATTTAATCTACTATCCTATTTTTTAAAGTTCGTATCTGTTGCATGATTCGTTAAGAATTTGTGGAGGTCAATTTATTCAAGGTTTATTATAAAATGACTATTTGATTCCTTTTCTCTTCCGTATTAAAACTCATTAATTAACCAAATTTAAAATTGATTTCGAATAATTCAAAAAATAACTATGTTACTATCTCTGTACCAATTATATAGATTGGTTGAGTTTTCCATGAAATTAAGAAAATGATGGCAAAAACAAGTAATTTCCTATTATGTTCATAACTAATGGGTTTAGTTTTTCAAAATTTTCTTTTCAAGACTAACTAATAGGAGTATATTAGTAAATGACTTTGTGAGTTGATGTGACTCAAACAATGTAATCTATATGTATGATGGGCTGGTGGAGTAGGAACCAGAATCAATTGCAGAAGAACAAGTTGAATTAATGCTCAATTGAATCAATTTCAAACTTAGGATTTGCATGGTTAATTGGGGCTAAAATTAAGGTTCTTGGGGCAAAATTGTAAAATCGGATATCAAATCAAATCCGATACAAAATCAGATTATGGGGCTTTTATTCCTGCTTATTAGGTGAATCCAATTTGATAAGTTTCATTAGATTTGGATAAGTATTGCTCTAGATTGCATTTTAGGGTTTTATATAAACCCTAATCCTTGAAAAATTGGGGATATCAATTCTCTGTATTTTGGTGAAATTAGTGGATGCTTTCCTCTCTCTCATAGATGTAGATCAAGTTCACTTGATCGAACCACGTAAATCTTCGCGTTTGATATTTTTCTTTAATTTTTCATTTGATCTCCAATTAAGGTTAGGGTTTTTGATTAATTCAAAACCTAATTTTCTAAATTGCAAGTTAATTTGATTTAATTGGTCAGTAATTGAACTATAAATCTAACAAGTGGCGTCGTTTGTGGGAATGAGACTTGCAAGAGAATGGGATCAATAAAGATGGATGTGGAAAAATTAAATGGAAGTAATGACTACAACCTATGGAAGGTTAAGATGACAGTCATGCTCACACAGCATGGGCATGATGAAGCCCTAGAGGAAGCCGATGTTGTAGCTTCATCAAACGCAGCCGAAAAGCGTAAGGAGTTGGATAAAAAGGCAAGAACGGCCATAATCCTATGCCTTGCGGATAAGGTCTTAAGAGAAGTTTGCAAAAAAATCAACAACAAAGGGCTTGATGGATAAGCTAGATTCTTTGTACTTAACTAAGACTTTGGCCAACCGATTATTTATGAAACATAAACTTTATGCTTTCAAGATGCATGATGAAAGAAGAAGTAGATGAATTTGAAATACACTAAGTTAGGTATCACGAAACAACACTGAATAATTTTAATAAATAAATCATACCAAACAAATATATGGAACCATCACTTCACAATCGCAATCACATAGGTGAGGGTTATAGCCCAACTAATTATCATAGACACAAATACACATAACCATAGCAATCAAACAAAAATATTTTGTTGTGAATCTTAACCGCCATGAAATCGCAGACCTTTAACCATCATGAAAATAATTTTGCAAACCTTTAATCGTCATGAAAATAATTTCTCAGACCTTTAACGTTGTGCAAACATCTTTTCATTTATCATACATACCCATGTTCAATGTGCAATCAATAACAGGTCAAATCACAACATTTTTCACATTTGCAATAATAAATTGGTAGTACAACGTTCGTAATTTAATAGCGATCACATTGGCATATACTAATGGCAGTCTCATTTCTCACATTCATAATGATCACATAATTAAGAGTATGAAAATCATGAATGCATATAATAAAGGTTACTGCCACCTAGGAGTTTCTTGAGCGTCTTAAATTGTCGAGCAAGACTATATAGTTCATCTTTCCTCATCTCCTTTAGAGGTTTGACAACGAGAGAGATTAAACGACTTCTTGATAATGTTGTGGTTAAAAGAATAAAAGAAATGATTTTAAGGTAAATATAGATTTTCAATAATCTTTATAATAAAAATGTGTTTGCTCATTAGAGAATCTTAACTAGACCTAAAAGATATAATTTTAATTAGGCCTAAATTATCTTTTCAAAGGCTTAAATTTAATTTTAGGAAAGCAAATTATATAATTATGACTTAATTTATTTCTTGAAGACTTGAACTTAATGTTCATAAAGTAATTATAAAATTTAGGGCATAAATAATTCTTGAAATTTTTTAAAATATCTTAAAAAGTTAATTATGTAATTAGGGATGGAATGAACCAAAGATAAAGTGTAATTTTTAAAAATATTGGACTTAATTTAATAAAATTGAAAGTTAATTTGGAAAAAAGACTCAATTGCTAAATATGAAAGATTGACTTTAATTATGGGATTAATAGAGTCCAACTCTTTATTGTAATTTAAGCTACTTTGATTGATGTAAATCTCAATCATCAAATATTAACATTTTAGAATATATATTTTACTGATTCTTTTTTTATTTGTGTTTCCAATATGAATTACATAAAACATTGTTACCATCATCTGAGTTTTGAATTAATCATACAAAATTCTCAATATATTTTACAAAGGAAAATTTTAATGTGGTTACAGTTATGTTATAATACCTTATAGTTTGTATAGTCAACTTAAAAGGGTACTCCTATTTGTTCAAAAAGTATAATGTAAATCACAACACGATTTTTTTCAATTTTGTATATAGAATTAACTACATGTAAATTGATAGAAATCCACCAAACTCATTATATCTCCCATCCATAATTGAATGAGCCCAAAAAGATAGTTTATAACCAACCCCTTTACCCGCCTTTATAGATACTCTTAATATTATCTCTTCTACAATGGAGGAAATCGAAACCCGACTAGATCAAATAAACCTTAAGTTTGATTGTATTCTTTTTTTCTTGAAATGTTTTAACTAAAGTTGAAAATCAAACAAACCATTCAATACTCGATTCGAGATCTTTCGTTAAAAGCTTCATTTACTCAATTCGATAGATATATCAAACAAGTTAATCTAAAACTCAGCCCAAACTCATACTCGATTATTATGAAAAAATTAATCGATTATTATAAAAAAATTAAACAAGGTTGACTTGTATTTGGCTAGATCAAATAATCTTAAACAGTTGTTCATTCAGTACAAATTGTATTATTTCCGGCCCATGTTTTAACAAACCAAATCACATTTACTTTGTCTTAATCAATTGAGTAAACTTAACAGCCCACAGTGATCTGAAGAGATTCAACACAAACCCCACAATCCAACATAAACAGAAAGTTGTTCATTTCTATTAGTTATCTCAAGTAAAGACAAGTCAAATTAACTACTATGATGAAGATGCAAGAGATATTTCTTTAAGCTTTTTACACCAAACAATTACGATGATCATGCAATAAAAGAGGTGTTTCTCCAACAAAAGTTACAATATCATCCTCAGATTTAACTCATGGTTGTTCGAACCGTATCATTATCAACAAACATCATACAAGATTTGAAGAGTTAACTAATGCACATTTGAAATTAAGACAAAGGGTTTCAAATACATTAAAGGATCAATAGATCTTATAAATTAACGTTGCAACACAAATTGCCAAATTCCAAAACCAAGAAAAATAAAAATCCAAAACATGCTATATCCTCAGTAGAATTAAATCGTGTGATAAAAATGCCCAGCACAACTTTTGCTTCAATCATCTAGAAGAGCTTTACCTGTTGTGTCGTTCCACTTCTCATCATTGCACAAAATTCCTCATAGTTGATTTTCCCATCCTATAAAACTCAAGCTTATAAACACCGATATAGTTCGAAGATAATAAAAGATCCTATATATTTCAAGGTATAACTTACATTATCTGTATCCACCTCAGAAATTATTTCCTCGATGGTGGCTGCATCCCCCATACCATACTCTTTCATAGCGGTTTTCAGTTCATCTCTCGTGATATAGCTAAGATGAATTTAAAGAGG
Organism: Scutellaria barbata; assembly: GCA_028654395.1. Classification (NCBI taxonomy): domain Eukaryota; kingdom Viridiplantae; phylum Streptophyta; class Magnoliopsida; order Lamiales; family Lamiaceae; genus Scutellaria; species Scutellaria barbata. The sequence continues at coordinate 4,038,067 of CM053648.1, forward strand.
CAGCAAGTACATTAGAAAAAATGCATCGATCTGTAGAGGCAAATGATTGATACAAGAACATGGAAAAAGGTTGTGGTGACATCAATAAGATGAAATCAATCTGGTGAAACGCCTAGTTGGTACTCGTTTTCAGAATAAAAAAGAATAATTTTTTGGGATAATCATAGACACTACCTTTGATGTTTCGCCTAATTACAAAAAAGCTCAGAATGTTTTGAAAATATAGAAATGCCCCATCATCTCTCTAACGAATGAAGGGTTAAAAACCTTAAGGTCGTGTTGGAGTTTAGGGATTTGAAATTCAAGATTTGAAATATGGATTTCAAATCCACGCAAGCCAGAGCGGATTCAAAATTCAGCCACATTGCTAAAAAATATTTCAAAAATGATAGATTTCAAATTCATATCTATCCACACACCTCCAATGGATTTACTACGATGGATTTCAAATCTTTCCTCAAATCCGCCTATCCATACACATCTTTAAGAATATATTTTAGTGAATGTATTTTTTTGCTTTCATATTTAAATTAAAAGATTATGAATAGACAATTTTCCCATCTTGTAATCAAATGAATATGAACTCATAATCTCATAATTTTGATCCAATGGTTTTTTTTCTTTACTATAAAAAATATTAAAAAAAAACATTCCTAACTATGCAATACTTATATGGGTGAGACTATACACACCCCAAAAATTATTAAAAACACCCCACTTTTCTGAAAATGAAAGGTATAAAAACACAATATTTAGGGTGTTTAGTATTTTTGGATTGTGTATAGCTTCACCCTACTTATATACGCATAGATTGATGATGTCAGCATTCTTCATTAATCAGGAAGGTGAAAAATATAAGAGGTGGTATTTGTATATCATCAAATGATTATCTCTTGCAATAATTTCAAGAGATAAAAAATGATGAGGCAAAAAGAGAGCATGATCATATCTTACCCACTGCTATCCTTGTCGAAAAACTGAAACGCACCAAACAGGTTCTCATCTCTTTCAAGCTTATGTCTGTGCATTGTAGCTGTGATGAATTCAATGTAGTCAATAGTCCCATTGCCATCCACATCAGCCTGATATAAGCAGTAACAATAGTTCAATGAGACGAGAAGCAGTTGGATCCTAATCTTATATGAAAACAGAGAGCGATACTTACAGCTTCCATGAGTTGTTTCACTTCAACTTCGGACAGCTTCGACCCAAGCCGAGCCAAACCAGTTTTCAGTTCTTCATAGGTGATTGTGCCACTATTATCTGTGTCCATGTTCGCAAACATTGCTTTTAGACCTTTAATTTCATCTTCTGATAAACTTTGTGCAATGACCTGAAGGTGTTATCAAATACAATACAACTGTTAAGATAAATTAAATTTTCATGGTAGAGTTGCAAATAAAGCAAAATTTGTTAATTCAGCCTAAATGAGCCTCTTTGAGTTCATCACTTGTAGGTTTTATTCAACAAAAAAAAAAGAAGTTTCCCATTTGTAGTAAGAAAATCTTCACGATCTTAAGCAAATATCCCCACCCACACAAGAAAGTAAAAAATCATGCATGAGAGATTCAAATAAACTATTAAGATACTAGATTAAATATATAACCCCAGCTAACAGAAATAGTATGCTTATGAAAAATATTCACACAAATAAAATTACCTTTAATGCAAGTTTCTTCAGTTTATTCATTGCTCTGAACTGCTTCATTCTAGACAGAACCGCACTGTCTATCGGCTTGTCAGATGCTTTTCCCTTAAGCCAAGGGTGCTCTTTTGACAAAAATAAAAAAGATGATCTAGCTTAGTTACAAAATAAAATGAAGAATCATCATCAACTGGCTACATAGAGAACATCAAACATCAGGTATTGAGTCATTAACAATAGCCTATTCATTTTTATGGGTTTGGCCCCAGAGTAGATCCACATATTGCACAAAAGTTCGTAATAGATGGCCATATCATTTTAATTCATCACTTATGTAAATGCTCTTTTCTGCTAACAAGGATATGTGGGGGAAATCTGACTTTTCCATGAGTAAAAATATTACAAGAAAACATACAGAGAAGGGTAAGTGAGATTACCAAGTACATGTGCAGAAGTTATTCTCTTTTTGGGGTCCTTGGTAAGCATTCTTTGAACAAGATCTTTGGCACTGTTTGATATGGAAGGCCATGGCTGGCTGTCAAAATCAACGTCTTCATTCAGTATGGCATCAAATATGCCTTTTTCAGTTTCTGCAGAAAAAGGAGGAAGAACAAACTGAAAAACAATGAAAATTTGGTAGGAACAATTACATCAGTTTTTAAGTTAACTCATACCAGCCCAAAAAGGAGGAACACCACTGAGAAGGATGTACAAAATAACACCAGCACTCCATACATCTATCTCCTTCCCATAATTTCGCCGCAAAACTTCTGGAGCAACATAGTATGCACTACCAACTATATCACGATGTACCTTCCCTGTGAGATTCATTAACAATATGACACTGATTAGTGATCACTATTACAATAACAGATATAGAGATACAGAAATGCAAGGCATAAAGAATTTATTACATGCATGGATATATATGATGCACTCATAAGAAATGCTCAGATGAATGAGAACTGATATCTGTTCTACCAGTCTCGCCTCTCCACTGTTCAGCAAAATGGTCAATATCCTGTTGCGCATTAGTAGCTATCATTTTCCATTCAATCATATGAAAACAACCATGATAAGTTTGAGTATATTCAAGACAACTTCCATAGGTATTAACAAATATTTCTATGAGACATCTTTTAAACTAAACTACTTTGTCTGAGAACAAAGTTGTAATTCCCATTCATTTCCACAAACATAGAATCTATATAGTAATCCTCTTCAGAAATTATGACTCACCGTTCGAATACAATAACACGAACGATAATTATGACAAACTTCTACTTTAATGCTATTCATGATAGTTCCCAAAATGCTCCTACGAGAGTTGTTCTAGCAACAGCTCAGTCAAAGAACAAATTCAATTTCTTAGGGGTTGTTTGGAAGTCCAACTTGGCCAATCAAGATTTTGAATGGGTTCAATTCAGTCCATGTTTGGATAACGATTTACAAAATCCTACAATCATATCCTGCTTTTCCTACTTTTTCTACAAATCCCAACAAACAACATTTACTTTTTCTACAATTTTCAATGTGGAAATGACATTTTGACAATAATTATATCCTACAAATTCTCAAAACAAACACATGATTTTCGAAATTCATGCTCACAAAATCCTCCTAAATCCTAAATTCAGACTTGCAAGAGGCACCTTAAGTCTAGAACAAACATAGTCTTAGACACAACAATGATCATTTACATGCTATTGAGAGCGTAATAAGATAAACAATAGAAGCAAGAAAGGGAAGAATCTCCACCTTCTTCGATGAAAACAGAGAGCCCGAAATCAGTAGCTTTGAGCATCGCCTTCTCGTCCTTGCTCGAAAGCAAGAAGTTCTCAGGCTTAAGATCTCTATGCATCACTCCCATGAAATGGCAATGGTGAACAACGTTCACAATCTGCCTACAGAGATCAGCAGCAGCTCTCTCCGAATATTGCCCCTGCGCAATAATACTATCGAAAAGCTCACCGCCACGACACACCTCCATAACCAGATGCACAGACTGTCGATCCTCATAGGCGCCTTTGAATTCGACAATGTTGGGCTGCCCACTCAAATGCTGCATAATATGGACCTCTCTCTTCATATCCTCCTTGTCACTCTTGCTCGCCAGCTTCCTCTTCAGTATGGATTTGCAGGCGTAGCTATGGCTCGTCGACATTTCCGTGCACGAATAGGTCACCCCAAACTGCCCCCGCCCCAATTCCTTCCCAATAGCGTACTTCGATTTCACATCCTCGAACGGCTTTCCCAGAATGTTGTTGGGCTCGAGCTTTTGAGCTGTGTTCTGGGGCTGCGGAGCGGGACGCTGAGGAGGCGGGGCCGGTGGACGAGGCTGGGTCTGCGCCGGCGCGTGGCCGTAACTCTCCGGCTGGGTTTGGGGTTTTTGATAGCTTTGGTGGGTTTGTTGGTACCCTGCGTTGGTTGCTGCTGCAAATCCATGGCCATTTGAATCTGGACTTGAGTACTCTTTCTTGCTAAAACATCCACCCATTTATGAGTTGATTAGAAGAGAATTTGCTTGAAAGTGGAATCTAGTGACGGCGACGGATTGCTCAAGACGAATCTGTGAAGAGGATATGAAAAGTGGAAAAGGAAAAGAGAGGATTTGAGGCTACAATTGGTTCGGAAAAGGCTTGAATCTTTCAGCGATTAATTAAGGAAAGGCTGCAATGGCGATTTGAGATGAGAGAGAGAGAGAGAGAGATCACAGACGGATGTCTGTTGACTTCTCAAGCTGTTGGCTTAGTGTTTTGTACACGTTTTTGGCTTTTTCCTTTTATAATCATATTTTACATTTTTCTTCTCTACTATTTTTGAACAATTATGATGTGTGCAACTAGTACTAAATATGTATTAGACGAGTTTTGCTTTTATACAAAATTATTAACATATAATTTTATAAATAAACTTTATAAAATACTTATACTATTAGGTAGAGTATTTGGATTCATTCTTGAAAAATTAGGATGTGGTAAATTAGTGGTAGTTAATTAGAACCATTAATTGTGGTCAGCGATTAATAATATTAGTGCTAGACTTGGTAATAAAAATAACACATTTGCGACAGATATTTAGTAGGAAAGAACTGAACCGGTACATGATGTGATTTGTCACCTGAGTTCTTGTCTCAAGTATATAGACATAATTTTCATGTGAGTTTTGAGGTGGATGCAAAAGGTGTAATGGTTGTAAACTCAAATGGTGTGGGTTAAATTGAACTTGGTCTATTTTTCAGAGTTGTCGATTATTTTTATATTAAGAAGTTGATTTTGTTTTATTGATCGACAAGTTAATGTTTATGTTCATATTTTGACGAGGAAGACTCGTTTCTATGCTAGTAGTAATGTTTATCAATAATTTTTTTTTTTATTCTACATTTGTTTATATTTCAGTTGATCATTAATTAATTTTTCATTCAAAAAAAGAACAACATAATGTTCATTTTTATTGGTCACGGTAGAGTTCTAAAGTATTAATATATGATAGGTAGAACAATATAAATATGTTTTTTTTAATATAATAGATAAAAATTATTTATATATTTTTACAAGTGCAGTAAATTTAATTTAATATCTACTAGAATCTTAATACTTCACTTAATTATTAAGAATTGTTGTTTGTTAATATTAGTACATAACAAACAATACTATTAATATGATATCCTTTTTTCCTAATATATTTTTTTCCATTGGGTCTTCCTATATTACGGTTTTAATGATGCCTACTTCTAGAGTTTGGTCTGTCTATAACTATCTTCTAATTTTGTTTGTAACTTGTGTTTCGTTTGAAAATAAAATATGTATTTATATATAAAGAAAAGACATTATTGTTAATACAAAATTATAAATAGGTAAATAATGGAGGAAATGTATGGTTATACTTAATTCATTTTTAGAAGGGAAAAAAAAAATCATAAGTTGACATGAGCAATCTTGATATCTCTCTTACTATATTAAAAATTAAATATAATAATATCAGAAATAACAACTAACACCTATCAAACAAACCATTCTTCAATTCTCACATCTATAAAAAGTAGGTCTACATTTGTTGTCTAAATTTTTATATCTGTATAAATTCACAAATCTGCAATTTTTTTTTAATTTTTCTTAAAGAAATTATTTGATTAATGTTTATATTTATTTTCAAGTTAATATCAAATTTGGTCCTTAAAATTTGGGGTTATTTCAAATTTAATACCCGAACATATTGAGTCATCATAAGTAGTCCCTCAATTATCTAAAAGTGATCATAATAGATCGTCATCATTAAAATTCCACCCAAATGGACAGAACTTAATTAACTAACCAGTACCAGAAAATGGATCATCCCCAAATCAATGTCCTATTTTTCTCTCCAACAAAGTAAAATCCTAATTTCTCACCACAATCAATTCTCACCCTAATTACTCTTTCCCAAATCAAATTTCTCGAAATGCTAGTCTTTGCCCTAAAAAAATTCAAGCTTTTGCTACTGGTTTGAGGCCGATATCCATGACAAAATGTGTCGATGTTGACACCTCAATATGGTATGTTTTCAATCTTACTACCAAAAATGTTTTGTTTGGTTGTATTGTTTCTTGAATGTTAGTTGAATGAGCTCTCAACCTTACTGTCAAAAATGTTTTTTTGTTTGTTGTATTGTTTCTTGAATGTTAGTTGAATGGGCTTTGTTTATCTTTTCGAATTTTATTAAAAAAAAAATTAATATGTTTTGTATATTATGCAGATGTACTCACAATGTTTACTTTGAAAGTCTATCAGGATGATGAGCTGAGAGTTTCTCACATTAGATACTATTTTAGGGGTAGTGTAGACTATTTTGAAATGTAGATGCGGAGATGCTAGGGTTAATTGTGTTAGGTTATGACTTTAATAAACTTGCGTTTTGACATCAATTTGGGCATAGTTTACATATAAACTGGTAAAGTTTTTATAACTAATGTATGGGTTAATACAACATATCTGTAATGATATGATGATTGTAATTTATTTAGAGCATTTGGAATCTTATTTGGGTAGTGGGTAGGTGTTATTGAATCTATTGAAACCTCTTCAAACTAACCTTTTATTCTCCATCTACTGAAAATGTTGAAAATTAAGCTTTTGAGTGTGCTAAAAATGTTGAGAGTGATGAGAATCATAATATAGATGTTTCATTGTTAGATGACATTTTTTTTCCTTTGAAAACCAAGCATCTAAGTATTCTGATTCTTCTAATGAAGATGTAATTTTTTATGCTGATTATATGATTGGGAGATTATATGATTGAGGAGAATGATAGGTTGTATGAATACTATGTAGATGATGATGTGAAGTTTAGTGGTCTTGATGGTAGTGGTCAGAAATTGAAAAATAAATATACAAGTACTGAGATGTATGCTAGTATAGAGAGGGATAATGAGGTAGGTGTTAATAGTAGTGATGAATTTCAGAGTAATATAGATAGTGATGAGAAAAAATGCTAAAATATGCCAAATTTAAGCCATTGCTAATTCCTAAAATCCAGAATTGAAGATTGGTCTTATTTTTTCCTAGCAAAAAAGAAGCTAAGGAGGCTATTGAGGCTTTCTGTTTTACGAGGGAGATGAGTTATGTGTTTGAGAAAAATGATAAAAGGAGGATTTCTACAAAATGTAGAAAAGAGGATGTCCATAATCACGTCAATTTTCTTTCCTTACTTTTTAGTCATCCTCAACTCCACTTCTAACTTCTCCTCTAAAATATTATTCCCCTTATTTATTCCATCTTCAAGTTTGTTGCATTTTTTTAGCAATACAGGGATGATGTTTTATAACCTTGTGCATATCTCATTGTCAAGTCACAAACTCAATACTTAGCTAGGAAAACTGGAAAATGAAGAACATTAAGGAGATTAACTATACCCCATATTTTGGACAACACCAATATCTTTTCTCAAGATTTTCTTTCGACCAAGACGTTTTCAAGGGTAATGAAATTCCACATTTGCAATATATTTGTTTTGGTATGCTATCTTGTTGAAGACGTGCTCGAATTTGAGAATGACCCCACTGTTTTTGGACATTTCTTACACGTGAAGTGGGTTGAAACTAAAGATGAATAAAAAAAAAAAGCAAAATAAAATGAGTAAAATGTTATAAAGATTCATGTTTGAGAGCCAAAATTGAAAATTAAGACTGGGGTCACGTATTCTCCCACCAAATCGCAATGGTTAGTTGAATTTCGTCCATTTGGACGGAATTTTAATAGCGATGACCTATTATGATCACTTTTAGATAACAAAGAGACTACTTATGATAACTTAATTCATTTGGGTTCTAAATCTGAAATAACTCCCAGTTTCGGAAACCAAATCTGATGTTAACCCTTTATTTTCTTTAATTGTAATTTTCATTTATAATATATATTTTATTTATTTCAGATTTCCACATACAGCCTATATCTACTACAGAGTCCAATTTAATACAAGTATCGTAATCCAACTTAAGTGTTCAAATCTAACAAAAACAAAGAAACTCCAACCCATCAATATATTACAAATTTCATAATTGACATTTTATTTATACAAACGAAATATGTTATGACTAATTTATCAATTGAATAAAATATAAGATTTGTAATCTAAATTTAACTGTTAAATTTGAAATGTTCATCAATCAATGTGTAATTAAACTCATGATAGGAACGTTTTGATATTGCCTAACTGTTTGGTAGTACTCTTTAATTTATATTGCCTAATTGTATTGTCTTTAGGCTCTTGATTGCCTAATTGCATTAGGCAATACTCTTATATATTGCCTAATTGCATTATCTTTTATATTAGGTTGGAGAATATATGTATGGTGTATTTAAATACATAATAATAATGGAAAAATAGACATGATTTATTGAAAATATAAACATTATAATAATAAGTATTTCGAAACAATTTGATCTTATTTAATATTCCAAATAATAATAATAATAATAACCTTAATTATCAAATAGTCCAACTATAGAGTGACACCGCCCGCCAACCGAACAGTTTTTTTTTTCCTTAATTTTTCTTAAATCTAAATTTTATCATTTTCTTCACGTTGCTACGCTTTCTCCTCCTCCTCCTCTAAATTGGCAGCGTCTCTTCTTTTCTACCTTCTTCTCTTCCTTTTTTTTTTTTTTTTTTCTCCATTCTTCATTTTTATTTATCTTTTATGATACATATTATCTCAAGATTAATATGTAGAAGATTGATTCACTCTTTGAATTATTGCATCTTATAGTTTTCTATTAAATTATTCTTGAATTATTTATATTTTATCTTAGTTGTACTTATGATGATTGTTGTGTAATATTATCAGACAAGAGTTATTTTAAGATTCTAGTTTGATGATTATTAATTGAGAAATATGAATTTATTTGCAAAATTTTTAAGGAAGAAGATGATGAAAATCGGGCATTTGAAATTTAAGATTATAAACTTACACTTAGTACACTGATATGTGTACAAAAGAGTATATAACTAATATCTTTTAATGAATGAGCAACCAATACCTTATGAGTATGCAACTAATACATTAAGAATATAAAACTAATACATTAAGAGTATACAACTAATATTTTTCACTCAGTGAGCAACTAATATTCATAACTAATACCTTATGAGTATATCGCGAATACCTTAAGAATATAAAAACAAATACCTTAAAAGTATACAACTAATGTATTTCATTAATGAACAACTAATACCTTATGAGTATGCAACTAATATTTTAAGATTATACACCTATTGCATTAAGAATATACAATTAATAACTTTCACTGAATTGGACAACTAGTATATTATGACTATGCAACTACAACTAATATATTTCACTAAATAAACAACTAATATTTTATAAGTATGCAATAATACCTTAAAAGTAAACAATTAATATCTCAAGAATATACATCTAATACATTTCGTAAAATAATTATATGGAATCAGGTAGCACACCAACTAAAGTGTGGCCATACATGGAGAGTTGAACGCGTGTTCCGAATGTATAAAAGTTTTTGCCCCATATATATATATATATAATATCATCGAATATAATTTTATAAGTCACTAATTAATTTTTTTTTTAATTTCCAATATTTCTATTTATAGAAATGTTGAGATTTTCAATGTTATCTTGCAATTAGAGTAGTACACCCGAAAGGCTTTCCTATTGTTTAACTAAACACATGATTGAACCCAATAATCATTTCTCATGCTTTCAGCTTTCCACCTAACAATAAACAATACTTTTATAATTCTTTTGCATCTCAAAAGTCAAAAGTGAGTCCCTCTCTACAAGTTATAGAAAGTTATCTGGATAAATGTTAAAAACTCCACTCATAATTTGAAAAATCAATCTAAAATCCTTTTATGGTTTAAAAGTTGTGGGAAATTCCCTCTTGATTTATTAAATATTGTAGTCGCTCCCATTTTGGAAAAATGAGATGAACAATTAATTTTCTCTCACTTTTCCGTTATATCCTTCATACATTTATAGGGATAATTGTATCAAATTCTTTCGTAATTTGCAAGAGGTGTGAATTTTTTTTCTCTATTTTCCTGTCGCTGCTCCACTGCAATATCTAAAGCCAACTCTTAGTATGAAGTAAAATAATTCATAAATCAAAAGATTGCAAATTAATATCCAATATATTTATCAAACATATGAATATTTATTATATCCAAAATATGAATATGGTTGAGAATTGAGATGTGTGAGAATACATGAGAACTAAAAAAAATTATATATATGTATATATATTATTTAATAATAATAATTTATTATAATTATATATATATATATTTATAATTATTCAAATATATTCGTAAATATTTGAATCAAATATGGTTATAATCATATTCCTATTCAAATCTAAAAATTTGAATTCTATTTGGATTTTTCTAATTTTAATCATAATATTAGAATTAATTGAATGAAAAAGTTCAACCTTTTATATCCCTAATTAAGTCCCACTTTGGTGAACTTCTATAGTAGGAAAAATACGTTGCAATAGTGTGGAGGATTGAAAATTGTTTTTCTGTGATTTCGTAACCTCCTTCTTTTTCAATGATCAGTTCGGTAAGCTAGTGCTAATATGGTGGATTAAGTGGTCACTGATTCCAGGAAGGAACCAGACCGATCCCCAACACTTATGAATTTATATCAGTAAAATTGTTTTATATAAGTTATTGTAATTTAAAATTAGTATTATATATATATAGATACAAAATTCCTAATTCATATTTAATTTGAAGTGAGTAATTTGAAATTTTGAATTTTAAATGATTGGATTTCTGTTGGGATTTCGATGTTTAGATTTTGATAAGACAAAACATATATGTAATAGGAAGTTTTGAGTACCCCATTTTTCACAATGTTTAAGTGAATATATAGATTAGGTTTGAGTCTAGAGTTAAGTGTTGAAAAATGGAGGTTTGACAAGGATAAAGCTGCATCTAAGTCTTTCAAAAAGGAAGCTGCTGCAAGAAGGCAGATACAGCATCGCTGCAAGAAGACAGAACATCACTGCAGCTAAGTAAGAAAGAATGGCGTGCAGCTTCGCTGCAAGAAAATGATACAGAAGTACTGCAAGAAAGAAGATACAACAGTACTGCCAGAAGATACTGCAATCAGGTCTTAGTTACAGCAACACTGCAAAATAACACTAGCTGCATGAAGATCTAGGATACAGCGCAAAGCTTACAGTTCACATAAGTCAATCAGTGCTAATTACAACAAGAAGTATCCTGCAATCCTAGGAAGGATAAATGCAGTACGAGGAACGAAGATTCAAGCGAGAATGTCGTTCCAGAGAAGATCAAAGTTGCAGACACGGAGCCAATACAAATATGCCACGTGGACTGACGCGCTGCAGAAAGCTGCGAGCCGCAACTGCCGCATTAAATGCTCCAAAAGAGAAAGTCAAGTCGCATTAAATGCGAACCATGCCTTTGATCAGACTACTTCAAAATTCAAAAGAAATATGTTTTCTTCAACGGACATCTCCTCCTACAAGTATAAATAGAGGATGAGCATCACTGAAGCTGACTACTGAACTACTGATTAATTGAAGCATCTACGCTAAAACTCTCAAGTTTACAAGATTCAAACATTCAAATTTCCAACAGTTTCAGTCACTCAACCTCTGTGAAGTGAAGCAAGCTCAGTACTGAAAGATCCATCGACGGATTCAGAAGCTCACTTCATCGCACCAGTTGAAGAAACATTTTATATTCTTTTAACCTTGTTGCTGTGTGCTTAGATTGTTTTAGAGGTGTCGAACAGTTGATAGGAGAAATCCTTGCTGTTTGTATAGTTGTCTAGAGTTAGGCAGCTTCCCTATGTGGGAGTGTAGAACCCTGCGTGGGTTAGCCTTTGAAGTTTGCAGTTGCTGTGTGTACGCTGGACTTCAGTAGGTTGTTGCTTTATAAAGTTGATAGATTGTTAGGAGGGTCCTGTAATTGAATTTTGTTTAACAAAGTTCCTACTCGAGGAGCAGTAGAGTGGACGTAGAAGGATTACACCACCTTCGAACCACTATAAGCCATACGTGTTTATTACTTTATTTATCTGTGTTTTAACCTTTTGTTTCTTGTTTATCTAATAAGCATAAAACGTTTTTGAAAGAAGCATATTGAGAAAATCAGTCTTGTGTTTTAAATTATATTTTTTCATTGTACATAAAACTCCAAGTTACAGCGTGCAGTACTGCATCTTAGCGTTGTAAGCAGTAACTATCTGACACTGCAAGGTCAAGTAACTTGCAGAGTAGAAAGGATTTTCAAAGATTTGCAAAATCGACCAAGGTTCATTCACCCCCTCTGAACCTCGAACATCACTTGAGACCAACAATTTCAAATCCAATGACTCCAAAATTAATTCAAAAAAAAAAATTGATGAATTCTGAATTCACATCTATTCAAACACCATCAATGATTTTGTTGCCATAAATTTCAAATTTCTTCTGAAATCCATGTATCTAAATCAACTCTAAAAGTTTTAATATCATTAAATATAAAGTTGAGATACAATATTAAAACTCAGTAAAAACATACCACAATCCACATGTACAACCGCCAACCAACTGCTTTTACTCTATCTAGACCACCTTGCCACACAATACATCTCTCTCTCTCTCTCTCTCTATATATATATATATATATATATAATATTATGACTTTATTACTTAATACATGTGATAGAGTGTGGTAATTAAACAAACAGTTTGAAGAACCAAAATCACCTAATTATAATGTCGTTGATAAATGACAAATTATCTTTGATCCTTTATTATATTATAAATTATAAATACATTGCATTTATGATGTATTGCATTGAACATATTAATGCAAAATATTTTGCACATATATACAATATATATATATATATATCAAATGTGATGTATAATCGATAATACAAACTTTTAATGATCCAACTGCCGGAAAACCTTACAATATCTATCTATCTTAAATAACGTTACATGTATTAATTTGATCTCAAAAATAATGATGAAGAAGTTTTTGGGATTGAACAATTTTCAAGTGGTGTATCACCTTGTTTATCAATATCTTCTAGTCATTTATTGGTTCTACTATGTATGTCTTAATTTTGTTACCATAATATAATAAGTTGACATATTTCAAAATTAGTTCCAAAAAAAGCATCTCTTTCCCTCTCTATTGGATATCCTTCACAAGTTTCTGTGGGGCGTTGTGGACAATTTCCATCCGTGAGAAAGCCAACCTTTCATATTTAATCCACATTTTCCCTCACTTTCTAAGCAAACGCAAAGTAGATATTCCTGATCATATTAAGTTTGTAACTTGCACCGGCGGTGGCAATGGAAGATTCACGTGGCGGCTCAAGCAGCAGTGGCCGGAGGAGGAGGAAGGAGGTTTGCGAAATTGAAGATCTTCAAGAAAAGAAAGTGTGGGCTATGATCAAAGCAAGAGAAGGCTCAAGCTTGAACTCGAACTGGAAAACGAGAAACAAGTGGGAACATGGTCCTCCATCATCATCGTCGTTGGCGTCGTCTGCATGCAACGTGGACGCTACCACCACAGACATCTTGGCCGCCAAAGGGGCGGCGCGCCACCACTCCTCAGCCCCGTTGGACATTCCGCAGGGATGGTCCAAGATTTTCAAGAAAAAGTCGAAGAACAAGTTGTGGGATGAGGATGCATGTGATGGACTTCATGGTGGTGATAAGGTAGAGAGAGAAGAGGATGAGAAGATGGGCCCACCCCATGAATATTTGGCAAGAAGGCTTGCGACTACTAACATGGCTTCACACTCAATGTGTGAAGGAATTGGAAGGACTCTCAAAGGAAGAGACCTCAGCAAACTGAGGGATGCCATTTTAACCAAAACTGGTTTTATTGAATAAAATTCAAACATCATCTACTTCATATTACATCAATATATATAGATCAATCTTTTGGACCTACTTTTTTTTTTTTTTTTTTTTTGTTGATGTTAGTGTTTTTTTGTTTTTTCCCCTTCATTTGTTGATGTTTGATTTTTTTAAAGTATATTTAAATTATTTAATATTTATTTATAATAAATTAATTATTTTGAAATTTAACGTAAAAATCTTGACAACAATAATTTATTAAGAAAAATATCAATAGATCGTAGAAATCATGTGTAGTTTCCACCAATTTTGTCACGCCCCAATTTTCTTAATAAAATAAAATAAAATATAAAATTTTCTAAAACGGGCGTCCAGCAAAAATCACAACAAGCGAACAATTTAAATAAAACATAAAATCCAAATTCACGAAGGTTTTAAAATACGCCAAAATAATTTACATAAAACTATAGGTGATCAGAAATCAGCAGCGAAAAATATCAGTATACAAGCCACCGGCTTAACTTTACATTCCTTCAAAATAAATAGATCTTCAAATCATTTGCGAACATATCATAAAATATTTATATACAACAAAAATAATTATAAGCATTCTTTCTTCAGCTTCGCCCATCCTCATCCGGATCTAAACATAGAAAACATGCAAAGGGGGTGAGCGTATAAAATACACTCAGTGGGATCACGTTGAAAAATAGGAAAAAAAAAAGATCATAAACCACAAATAATAATTAATTTCAATCATATCATTTCACATGCAAACATATAAATTTCATAATCATTCATATCAATTTCATGTTAAAAAATTTACGGTTCTTAGCCGCCATAAATGTGGTTCTTAGCCACCATAGATACGGTTCTTAGCCGCCATAGATGTGGTTTTTAGCCACCATAGATACGGTTCTTAGCCGCCATAGATGTGGTTCTTAGCCACCATAGATAATTCAAGTAATTTCACATATATTCATGCTTATAATATCACAAAACATTTATTGTTGCCATTCATCATCTTTCAGCACGCATTCATCATCTATATAATAAAACATGTCACATTTCTCATAAAATAGGATTCATCTTCATCATATAATCACATTGCATGCGTTCAGCACATAAACCCAACACATTTCATATAGCAAAATAAAATTCGTAATTTAAATATTTCGAAAGAAATATAAATACCGATTTAGCACTTTTTCCCCACCTTAAAGTAGACGATCAAAAATTGTAGATCTCAGGGATATCTATGGAGCAAACTCCTGTGTATCGCCTATAATCATAAAGATTCGACTTACAATGTACTCGAACTATCATTTAGTTAGAAACTAATTTCTAAAAAATATAACCCGATTTCATAATGAATCATACCTAATTTCTTAACATAGAAAGTCCAAATCGAACTTAATATTTCGGGTTAATTAAATGTGATCTAAGGTTAATAAACCTTAGATTTAAAATTAATAACTAAAACGTAAATTAACATAAATTAATTAGTATAATATTTTTAGGTCGATATTTTAGTCTCAAAAACAATCTTGCGAAACATCGGTTTAATCTATAATTCCAAATAAAACTTTGGTTAAAAATTATAATAAATAATGTATTAACACATTATTCCAAAATCGAGCTTAAACTATATTTTCTTGATCAATTTGATGAAATCTAGGGTTTTATTCCCTAATTAATTATATAGATAGATCCAATTTAACATACATTAATCTATATGATCTTTCTTTGTTATTTAATTAAAACTTGCCTCATTTATTACATTCTATTTACTTATGAATATTATCTATAATTCCAATATATATATTCGATAGTTCAAAACGTCATTTTCATGAATTCAAAGTCCGATATTTATCTATTTGATTATGATACTTGAAACATAATTTATAAAAATTAAAGTTATAACTTATCTTTATCAATTAATTAAAACTCGATTTTCATATATCATATACTATAATTTATAAGATAATATCCCTAGGCTTAATATATTCTAAATCCCAAACATGTTATCATAATTCCATGATTTATTAGGCAAAACATGCATATTATCATTAATTATTAAATAAAACTATGTAATTTAATTATTTTCAATGTTCCTTGATAATTATACATAAATTAGGTTTTAAGCATGCTTTAATTATCTAAATCTTCATTACAAAAATCTTCATTACATAATTTATAAAAATTAAAGTTATACCTTATCTTTATCAATTAATTAAAACTCGATTTTCATATATCATATACTATAATTTATAAGATAATATCCCTAGGCTTAATATATTCTAAATCCCAAACATGTTATCATAATTCCATGATTTATTAGGCAAAACATGCATATTATCATTAATTATTAAATAAAACTATGTAATTTAAGTGTTCAAATTCCAGCATCATATATCTTTACAAAAATACCCTTTACATTTATCAAATTTACAAAGAAATGTCATTCCCTTCTTCCCCAATTTTCCCAGCCATCCCCGCCTCCTCCCTGCCACCTTCTGGTATTGCCGCCGCCGCCCAGACGCTGCCGGCGACTCCCAGTCGCCGACCACACTCACACCGATCATGACCGGCCACACCCGACCACGACAGACGCGACACCTACCACAACAGACGCACACACACGTACTTAACCACTGAAATCGGCGCCGCTGCTCACGGCGGTGCCTCCCACTTCCTGCCGGCGCGACCCCGGCACCTGCCAACACCCCAATCGATCGACTCGACACAACATCAACCCAACAGACCAACAACCACCAAAACAACACCCACGCACCCACAAAAACAGAGGACTCGCCGCCGCTGCAAGCGGCGGCTCCCTACCCCGACTCGCCGGCGACTACCAGCGCCAGCTATTCCCGACCACGACAACCCCACGGCAGCAGCATCTCAGAACAGTAACAGGGGAGGAAGAGAGGGAGAGGAGAGAAAGGATTCCAAGTTCAAAATTCCGAACCTGTACCCACGACGGGTTCGGCGAGTTGTACGATCCGGTCCGATTACCTCGCCAGAATAAAGTCGCCGACCGCCGGTAGAAGCTGGAAATCAGTGATGGTTGAAGGGTGCGATTTTGAGAAGAAAGAGAGAGAGCTTTGAGTGTTTGATGAAGAAGAAAAATAGGAATGAAATCTTGTCCTATACTTCCACCTTTTTGAATCATATTACATCTTCTAGAAGCATTTGACTTTGCTTAATCATACTTAATCTAATATTTCATTAAGGTAACATAATCTTTATTATATAATTAGATTACATAACTTATCTTATGTATTATAGATATTAATTCTATATAACCTAATACTATATAACATATATAATATAGTTTTTAAAAAAAAAAATTTCCTAGGTGTTACAAATTTTTTGCAACAAACATTATCATATGGGGTATTCTTAAGAACTCAAAAAAATTAAAGGCTAAGCAGAGATGGAACCAGGGGTGAATGGTGGCGGCGGTTGCCCCCTCAAATTTTTCGATGGAATTACTATGTATGAAAATATACAATATAATTGTAGTTAAAAACACAGATTTCAGCCACCTCAAATTTCAAAAACTTTGATAAATCTCAAAATAAATATTTCACCCCCTTATTAAAAAATCATGGCTCCGTCCCTTGAGGGTAAAATCATAATTAGGGGTAATGTATAGGTATTTCCCACAAATTTCACACATAGAAAATTTCAAATCCTAATTTATCAACCAAACAACATCAACCTATATTGGTGAGACGGTCTCACAAGAGTCCAACTCAACCTATAAAATTGTGTTTTTTTCTATTTTACTGAAATTCAAAATAAAGGAAATAAGTGTGTGTCTGGTGCAGAAGCGTGCCGCATGTGGACCTTTGCATGTGGGGCATGCAGACACATAAATTCAGATTGTGTCGTGTTGTATGTATCTCAAATTCAATGATCTTATGTAAGTTTTCATCTTAATCTATTTATCTTTTCTGATTAAGCTATACCCTTTGGGGATGGCGAAGAGGTCCATTGTATCTTCGCCACTACTATCGCTCTTTTTCTTGCCCTTCAACCAATGACTTCTACTATTCTTCTCTTCCAAGTGCGTTGGGCTTGATGGTGGAGTGTAGAACTCTTCATCAATTGGCTGTAGCTCTACAAATTTTGTGAATGTTATTACCACTCTCACTGTAGGAACCACAGGGATTGCTACCTGATTCAATCATCCCAGTTAACTATTACATCATAATCTTGAAAACCAATCTACAATTGTTGCCTTCTTTAATATATATCCATATAAAAGTATTAAATACTGCAATTTAAACTTTGAATTCTAGATATATGGATCATGAGGGTAAAGATGCAAAATTTATCTGATAACTATAAAAGTGTGCCTAAACTAGTCATTTTTCTTTCAAAAGTGATAACAAATACAATTTCATTTTGATTATTGGGGTTTTTTTGTCCTAAAATCAGTCATTTTAGTTGGAATTCTACGTCCTACGAATAATTTAGATAGTGTGGCATGACAGACTTCAAATTACATGATATAGATTTGGCAAGGTGATGGCGCCACAAAAATGACAATTTTGAATTTTATTTTCACACAAGTTTATCTCATGAAGCGTCATATAAAGTTCATAACATCTTAACTCGACCACAACATCTAAAAATTTGTAATAGTAAAATCTTGATTAATTTTGGAACAAAAAATACAATAATCAAAATGAATGAGACTTGTTTAATTGTCACCAATTTTTTTTGCCAGACTCCTATAGTTATGAGACCATATAATTATCATATTACAATTTTGTGATCTTCATTTCCTAGAGATCAATTATCCTTTTCTCTTTCCTTCTTGATCATTATTAAGTGGATCAACAAACTTAAACAAAATTACCTTGACCGGAAATGTCCCCGGCGGGAACTTGGTCCGGAGCACCTCTCTCAGCCGGCCAACTGACTTGAGCTTTTTGGACAAAACATTAACTAAATGCTGCAATTCCTCAGTCTTCAATGGAAACCCTTCAGTCAGCCAAACCATTGGCCGCAAATTTATCGACAGTTCCGACTCCTTCGTCCGGATTTGATCATCCGTACTGTCTTTACTATTCAATGTTCGTGTTCGAAAATTAATGACTACGTTGTGCAATTCGCAAACCCTAGCTTTCCATTGTCCCACCTTCTCCGTTTTCTCTTGTCGTCTCCAGTTCTTGCACCCAACTAACTCAGCTTTGGAGATGTCGATTCCGGGCCGAACTTGCAGGCCCAGACTGCAGCGTCGCGAGATCTCCGCTTCCGAATACGGAGTTGGTGCCATCTTTTTCGGGGTCAGCCCGAGATGGATTTCGATTTTTTTCTTGTCGTGTTTAACTACAACGAGTGAGCCTTGCTCTACATCATCGCGATCGATATCGTCGTTGAGGAAAAGAATGCTGCGATTGGCCCGTTTGACCTTCATGCCTTCGTATCCCGCCATCGAGAAATCGGCCCGCAGGTTTCCGGCCCGCTTCCATATTTGGTACGTGTCAGACGGAGCTACTTTACTAACAAATGGTATTATGGACTCGAAGCTAAAAGATATCTCCATGTAGAAGTCCGGCATGCGGCGGAATACGGCGAGTTCTCTGGGGTGGCGCCGCCACGACGCATGCCAACTGGTCACCTGCTCGTGGTGGAGGAGGATCCGGGCGATCTCCTGGCGGCGGCGGAGGAGGGCTTCCATGAAGCAGTTCCACCCGGCGGCGTTGCGGAGGTGGATATTGGCTCCGGCGGCGGCGATCGCTACCGCGGCGGCGGCGTCGTTGAGGCGGACCGCCACGTGGAGCGGGGTTTCTCTGAGGGGGTTATCGCGGCTGTCGATCACGGCGGAGATCTGCTTCGCCACGGCTTCTTCGGCGAGTGATTCGGATTCGGTTTGGATTCGGGTCGGGTCTGAGAGTTTGGGCAATGCGGAGATGAGTTTGGTGAGGGTGGCGTGATCGCCTGTGGCGACGGCGTAGTGGACCGGGCTGCCGGCGTAGTCTTCTGGCCGTACGGTGGTCGCCTCCGTTACCGGGGTTGTGGTCATTTTCAATCTCCCCATTTTGGTAAATTTTCAACAGAAATGTTTTGAAGCAAAATTAAATATGATTTGATTGAAGTGAGATTTTTTTCATTAATTCATCAAGTATACAGAGTACCCTTTTCATAGAAAATAATGGAAAAAACAATTAACTGGATAATGACTAAGAAATAGGAAGATTGACTCATCACTAGCTAAAAAATAGGAAGTGCCTCGACTTGTTCTATTTTTGCGACAGCCACACAAACTGATCGAAATAAACTAAGGACCAGTGACTTTTTCATGGACTGATTATACTAATTGTAGTTTTGAACTGTAATTTTAATAAAGTTTGAAGCTCAGCTTGGAAAATTGCAAATTTAGAACGATAGTTTTTTGTCATTCTTCGTTTATGGATATTAACGTTAATATATAATAAGTATATTTTATCGTATAAAATGATATTAATTTATGGATCGAAATCAATAAACCAATTGGATAAATTTTATAAATTAATAAGTCACCAAAAAAAACCTAAATTAATAATAGAAGATATATACATATATACTAATTTTTAATCACATATATTGTGAAGTTAATTCATTTTTTTGAGTGGTTAAAATATTAATTAGTGTTTTAATTGATTTTGGAAATAATAATAATATTTTAATTAAATTAAATTATAGAAGTAGGGTTAAAATAAGTATTACAAAAGATGAACGAATTATAACATCTTCAAGGTTGTATTTTAATCATTAGAAATATCACCAACAATCATCGAACTATGATATGACGTGATTCAAATAATCTAATGTATATGGAATGATATCAATTTTCTTACCTAATAAAACCAAAAAAAAATAAAAAATTTAGAGTTGATAAGGGATGTGGTGACGTCATTGATGTGTGGAGAAATCATCCTTCAATATAGGTTCAACCCTTGTGTGGGGTAGGTTTTCACTCAAATATTGTGTGGGGTTTATCTTCGGATTTGCATTTTGTTAATTCTCTCCCATATGAGATGTCTAACCATTCGTGCATATTCTTCGAAGGCCTACTGTAAAAATAAAAAGAGTTCTTCATGTCTCCATAATCTACAAATAGACCCATGTACTTAACTAAAATGTGCAAATCATAAAGCTAAATAAGAAAAATGAGTATTTGCGACAACAAAATATTTTCGCAATAACATTGATAGTTGCCGCAAAAATATTTTGCGACAACATTTTGTTGCTAAATTATTATCGCAAAAGTCTTCTTGCAAATAGTTTTTTTTGCAACAACATTGTTAACAATAATGTATCAGCAACTATTGTCGTAAATAAATTTTTTAATATTTTAATTTGTGACATCATATTTTCGATATATATAAGCATTTTTTGCGATAATTTGTTATCGCAAATATTACACTTTTCGCGATAAGTTGTTGTAAAAACTTTTATCACACATATTCATTTTTTTAGTGATGTACACATTTCATGTGATTTAGAGAGTCTTCATCAATTGGTTGTAGCATTACAAATTTTGTGAATGTTATTATCACTCTCATAGGAACCACAAAGATCGCTACCCGATTCAATTAATCGAATTAACTATTAGATCATAATATTAAATATCAACGTACAATTGTTACATTGGTATCATAATCTTTAGTAACAGGAGATGATCTTCTATTCTGCCATATTTTTTTTATTTTTTTTTTAAATTATAAATCGGGTTTGACTCAGAAAACTAAGAGCTTTTAGGAACCGGAATCGGTTTGGCCAGAACCGGCCTCTAAGGCGTCAAACCGGAAGCAACTAACTTGGAACGGCAGTTGGGGAATTGAAACTTTATTAGTTAGGGATTGCTATAGTGCGCGTTTTCTTCTTGCTTAATGTTGTGCGTTTCTGGTATTAGTTAGGCAAAATTTCTTGAGGGGTTTCGATATATATATCATTGCGCCCAATCAGTTTTAGTTATGAGTCAAATTATAGAGAGAATCGAAAAGCCCCAAATTTCTAGGGTTCTTGAGAAATAGGCGTGAGGTTTTATGATCGATTCTTGTAATTTCTTTGTTTGATTCTGTGAATAAAAGTTTCCGCTTTGTTTTTCCGTGGATGTAGATCAATTTAATTGATCGAACCACGTAATTCTTGTGTTCGGCTTCTTCCTTGTTTCAATTCTTCAAAACCATTGTCTATTACTATAAAAGTGTTGTGGTATCCTCATTTTTTTTTCAAATTTCATCTGATCAGTCTGCGATCATTGAAGCTCGATTCTTGGCTTATAAACTTACAATTGGCGCCGTTTGTGGGAACCAATCTCGGCAATAATGAGTCTGAAATTGGATGTTTCGAAATTTACGGGGAAAGGTGACTACAATCTTTGGAAAGTTCACATGGAGGCTTTATTAGTTCAGAACAACTTAGAAGGTGCACTTGTGGAGCAGGACATGAGTTCTTCATCAATGACAGAAGTTGCAAAATGCGTGGAAGTCTGTAAGAAAGCAAGAAGTATGATACTTTTATGCTTAGGGGAGAAGGCACTTCATGATGTTTGTAAAGAAAAATCTGCAGTCAAGATCTGGAAGAAGTTGGATTTATTGTACTTCACGAAGTCCCTTGTCAATCGGTTGTTTCTGAAACAAAAGATGCTGAACTTCAGAATACAAGATGAGAAGAAGGTAGCTGAGAAATTGGATGAATTCATCAAGATAATAGATGACTTGGAAAACATAGATGAGCAGGTGAATGATGAAGATAAGGCCTTGATGCTTTTAAATTCTCTGCTCAAATCCTTGGATGCATTTAAGGATGCAATCATCTATGGTAGACACCTCTTTAACCATAGATAAAGTTTTGATGACCATAAAAACTAAGGTCTTACAGAATCACACTAATTCCAAATCCCAGATTCTTGAAGAGGGTTTGGCAGTCAAGAATAAGGGTTTTAAGAAGAGGCCACAACCACCAAAGAAGAAGACTGACAAACCAGCAAATCAAGAAAGAAAGTCTGAGGATGATATGACAAATAACAAGTGTTTCCACTGCCACAAACCTGGACACTTCAAGAGGAATTGCCCAGAAAGGAACCAAACCAAAAACAACAAACAAGAAGCTGTTGTGGCTGAAGCTGGATATGATAATGCAACTATGTTGTGTATTACTAAAGAAGATTCATCAGGTGAATGGGTACTTGACACAGGCTGTACTTTCCACATGTGCCCAGAGAAATCTTGGTTTCAAGACCTCAACATGGTAGATGAAGGCATGATGTTGCTGAAGAACAATCAATCCTGTAAAGTGAAAGACAATGGGACTATCAAAATCAAAACACATGATGGAAAGATCAAGTTTCTAACCAATGTGAGGTACATCCTAATCTTAAGAGAAATTTAATTTCATTAGGAACCCTAACCTCTGCAGGTTTTGAGTTCAACACTAAGCAAGGAGGGATTAACATCACAAAGAATGGAAGGATTGTTCTTAAAGGAAAGAAGTCAAATGGCTTGTATATCCTTGAAGGTGAGACTGTTACTGCTAAGATTTCAAATGTAATGAGTCATGATGAGACTGATTTATGGCATAAAAGGCTGGCTCATTTGGGTGAGAAAAGGCTCATAGAGCTGTCAAAACAGAAGCTTTTAGGGTATAATTCCATCACAAAACTAAAGTCATGTGATCATTCTTTATTGAGAAAATCCAAAAAGTAAAGTTTTACCAAAGGAAAGCACACCACTACTGTCTGCATGGACTATATACATTTTGACATATGGGGACCCTCAAGGGTTGCAACTCATGGAGGAGGAAGGTACTTCATGACTCTAATCAATGATTATTCAAGAAAGGTGTGGGTATTTGTTCTCAAGCAAAAGAGTGAGGCCTTCAACATGTTCAAGCAATGGGTGATCTTAGAGGAGAATAAAATTGAAAGGAAAGTCAAGCATTTTAGGACAGATAATGGCTTGGAATACCTTTCAGAGGAATTTCAAAATTTCTGCAGAAATAGAGGGATTACAAGGCATAGAACTGTTGCTGCAAATCCTCAACAAAATGGTATTGCGGAGAGAATGAATAGGACCTTATTGGAGAGAGTAAAATGCATGTTGCTTGATGCAAAGTTACCAAAGAACTTCTGGGGTGAAGTTGTGAACACAGCTGCGTATCTCATCAATAAATCTCCCTCATCAGCCATAGGTTTCAAGGTTTCTGATCAACTATGGTATGGCAAGGTTCCCAACTATAATCATCTAAGAGTGTTTCGCTGCAAAGCCTTTGCACACATTAGACAAGATAAGTTATATGCTAAAGCCCTCAAATGCATCTTCATTGGCTATCCATCAGGAATAAAAGACTACAAGCTTTGGTGTCTAAAAGCTAGCCATCAGAAATGTCTTGTTAGTAGAGATGTGTTTTTTAAGGAATCTGAGACGGGGTATAAGAATGATATATCAGTTGAAGCCACTGAAAATCAGCAAGTTGAAAATCAATATCATTCTGAGATGGAGAGCTTTGACAATGAAGAACAGTTGCAAGATGAGGTGGAGCCTACTCAGCAGCATACAATAGGTGATCTAGATGATGTTCCAATAGAAGATGAGATACTGCAGGCCTCATTTGATAAAGAAGAAGAAGAAGAAGAAGAAGAAACAAATGGAGAGAATAATTACCAGCTTGCAAGAGAGAGAGAGAAAAGAAGGATCAAGCCTCCAAATAGATTTGGACAAGCTGATATGGTATCATATGCTCTTGCTGTGGCTCAAGATGTTAAGTTTGAAGAACCTGAGAATTTCAAAGCTGCCGTGAAATAAAAGGATAGAGCATATTGGATGTCTGCTATGAATGAAGAGCTAAAGTCCCTTGAGAAGAATAAGACTTGGATCCTACTTGATAGACCTAAGAATCAAAAGGTGATTGGTAGCAAGTGGATTTTTAAAAGGAAGTTGGAAGTGCATGACACTGAGAAAGTCAGATACAAGGCACGGTTAGTGGCTAAGGGCTTCACTCAGAGAGAAGGCATAGACTTCAATGAGGTGTTCTCTCCAGTAGTAAAGCACACCTCAATTAGAATTCTACTTGCTCTTATCACACACTTCAACATGGAGCTGCAACAAATGGATGTAAAGACAGCCTTTCTACATGGAAATCTAGATGAAACATTGTACATGCAACAACCAAAAGGATTCATCAAACCAGGTAATGAGGGTAAGGTTTGTTTATTGCAAATGTCTCTTTATGGTTTGAAACAAAGTCCTAGGCAATGGTACATGCATTTCAATAATTTTATGCTTAGCATTGGATTGAGTAAATGCAAATATGATAGTTGTGTCTATCTAGAAAAGAAGGGAGGTGTTGTCTTCACTTATTTGTTATTGTATGTGGATGACATGTTAATTGCAAGTAAGTGCAGCAAAAGAATAGAGTCACTCAAGGAGAAATTGAAGCTTCAATATGAGATGAAAGATCTTGGGGAAGCTAGAAGGATCCTAGGGATGGTTATCAAGAGAGATAGAGCTGTTGGAAAGTTGTTCTTGCAACAAACTGACTACCTGATTAAAGTCCTTAAGAGGTTCTATATGCACCAATCTAAACCTGTAAAGACACCCCTTGGACTACACATTAAGCTATCAGCAGACCAGAAGCCTGCAACAGATGAAGACAAGAAGCATATGCAAGGTGTTCTATATGCAAGTGCAGTTGGCAGCCTCATGTACACAATGGTTTGCATCAGGCCTAATTTGGCACACTTCATGAGTGTTGTGAGCAGATACATGGCAGATCCGGGGAGAGCTCATTGGGAGGCACTTAAGTGGATACTCAGGTATATAAATGGCTCAAAGGATGTAGGCTTGTTGTTTAGGAAACAAGGAGAAGAATCAATCATGTTGTAAGGTTATGTGGATTCTAACTTTGTTGGAAATCATGACACTAGAAAATTCTTAACCGGATATGTTTTTACTATGTTTGGGACAGCTATTAGTTGGAAATCCATCCAACAATCAGTGGTAGCCTTGTCAACCACTGAGGCAAAATATATTGCAATGACAGAAGCAATGAAGGAGTCTATATGGCTCAAGGGAATGTTTGGTGAAATTGGGTTATTTAAGAGGAAAGTAGACATATTTTGTGATAATCAAAATGCTTTGCACTTGGTAAAGCATCAGGTTTTCCATGAGAGGTCCGAGCATATTGATGTCAAGCTTCACTTTGTGAAAGACATGGTGGAGAAAGACATTGTAGCAGCAGTAAAGATTGGCACAGAAGATAATGTTGCAGACATGTTCACTAAGTCCTTACCATATGGAAAGTTTAAACATTGCATGAACTTGCTTAGGGTGCAGGCCTGGTGACATTGGAAGTTGCTAAGTATCCTTTTAATTGCATGTTTCCTTTGTGTTTGTGTACTTTGTATATTATGTGCTGCAGACGGTTTTAGAAGTCAAGATGGAGATTTGTAAACTGGGTTTGACTCAGAAAACCGAGAGCTTTCAGGAACCGGAATCGGTTTGGCCAGAACCGGCTTCTAAGGTGTCGAACCGGAAGCAACTAACTTGAACCGGCAGTTTGGGAATTAAAACTGTATTAGTTAGGGATTGTTACAGTGTGCGTTTTCTTCTTGCTTAATGTTGTGCGTTTCTGGTATTAGTTAGGCAAAATTGCTTGAGGGGTCTTGATATATATATCATTGTGCTCAATCAGTTTTAGTTATGAGTCAAATTATAGAGAGAATCGAAAAGCCCCACATTTCGAGGGTTCTTGAGAAATAGGCATGAGGTTTTGTGATCGATTCTTATAATTTCTTAGTATGATTCTGTGAATAAAAGTTTTCTCTTTGTTTTCCCGTTGATGTAGATCAATTTAATTGATCGAACCACGTAATTCTTGTGTTCGTCTTCTTCCTTGTTTCAATTCTTCAAAACAGTTGTCTATTACTGTAAAAGTGTTGTGGTATCCTCGTTTTTTTTCAAATTTCATCTGATCAGTCTACGATCATTGCAGCTCGATTCTTGGCTTAAAAACTTACAAAAATAATCATCATACATTATGTATATTAAATGATAATTATATCATTAATTAAAAAGAAAATTGCATATTTAGTATAATAATTTTGAACAATTCATCATTTGAGGACACTAATGTTTTGAACTCTGAAATAAGGACACCAACCTTTTGTTTTTGGCCAATTAGCCTAAAATTGCAAAAATGTTGGGCTAAATCGCATGTGCATTGTGTGTCCTTCACATTTGTGATTTTTGAATAATTCATTTAATTTTTCACAGATCGAGTTTGAATAAAAATTGAATTTTATAAATTGATTTGAGCATTATTATAGCTTGTGGAGATAAATGTTTTGGGTGAGGTTTAGATTGTTACAACCAATTCCGTTGATGAGGTGACAATATTAATTAAATTGAATTGTACAATTAAAAATAATTTTAGTGAAAAATTCATCACAGTATTTAAATAAAGTCGTGCAAAATGGGGACATCAAGAAACAAATTATTTTGAATTTGAAAATTTCATTCAATTATCGTTTAAATCAAGTTTAAACTAATCGACTCATCGGTAAAATTAATTTGGGGTTATGCTATTACTTGAGAACATAAATATTTTAATATGAAATATATGGGATCAAACTATCTGCACCTCATTCATTTCTAATCACACCCCATTTTCTATTCACACACCACATCATTAATTTTATAATTTGATTTTTTTTTAACCACACCCCACACAATTCCAATTATATCCTTTGAAAAATTAAACAATTCACACACCCCACTACAATACACATCCCAAACTCAATTTCAAACACCTCCAATACTAGGATTTAGAGAGAAAGAGAAGAGAAAACATATTAGAAGAATCGAACAACCCATTCAACCTTAATTCTAGAGAAATCGAACGACTGCAATGGACTCCACGAATCAAAATTCGTATTTACCCTTTGGCATTATTGTTTGATTTAGTTGATTTTATGGGATTCGTTGATTAGTAGATATTAATTGGTAATTTTATGTGAAAAATTAAACACTCTTAGTATTTAGATATGATTATTAGTATATTTGTAGTAGTATGTGGACAAAAATCACGTTGTTAATTGAACTTATAAAATGCACATCGTCAATTTTGCCCTAGTTCGTTCGGTCTTGATTGTTCGGTATTCCTCCATGTCGTTCAATCGTAAGGGTTGAACATTTGTAATGGTATTCGACCATGCCGTTTAAACAAGACGTGATGGTGATCGACCCTTCCCGGCTGACGAATTTGATGATTGTTCGACTATGTGAATCGAACGGCCTATTGATTGTTCGACTACTTCAGGTCAAACACTCGTGTTGAGTTTGGCCTGATGTGGTCGAACGCGACTGTTCCAACGGGATTTTTTTCCTAAACCCTAAAACTCGATTTTTCAAACTACACTACTAAAAACTCTAAAAACTGAATGAGAAATTTTACATTGCTCATTTCACACGTCTTTTCCCATTCCATTAACATTTTTCAACGAAAAATTGCTTGGTACGTAGTAATTTTTGCTTTGAAGATTTAAAGTGGGTTTGGAAAATGGAGAAGAAGAAGTTAAATAGGAGAGATAAGTGGTAATGAGATGTATTTAGAAAGTATGAGGTGTGCTTAGTAGTACCTATCTTCAGATTGGCTACTTAAGGGCTTTTTAGATATTTAATATATAATTACTTTTGATTTATTTAATTATGGGGTGTGGTTAGAAATGAATGGGTGCGGATAATCTCACCCATATATTTTTTGGTTAAGTTTTTAGGAAGATATGTGATGACTGTTGCTTTTGCTGTCAAAATCCATCATTACCACTCTCAAAATGATCTAAGTTCATTTGTTTAAATAATTTTTCACGTGAATCATCATATAAGTCATACAATCTTAAAAAATAATTAATATACATCAAATCGATATCATTTCAAATATATCTTAATTTTAACATTTTTCTTTAATTCAAGAATATATAATTTAAACATCAAAATGATGTGGTTTGAAATATATCTTAATTTAAATCTTTTTCTTCAATTCAAGGATAAATAATCATAACTCTAAATAACAACTTTTTAAAGAAAATCGTTTCCTTGCTCTTTTTATTGTTCAGCATTGAAAATTTCTACTTAATTTTCAAAAATAAGAATTCATATATTTGTGTTAGATTTGCAAATACGCAATTACATATGTATAAAAAAAAATTCTTACATCATTTGACAAGAGAGAACCAGATTTGTCAATTACTACATATATATTCTAAAAAATGGGTCGAGTCTAGTCATTGGAGAGCAAAATAAGTTTGTTCGACCAATATATATATATATATATAAGCAAAAAAAGATAGTATTTAATTACATGCAAAATGATGCACATATAATCCATAAAAGCACAAACTAATTATAGTGATGTATTTTGCTCCACACTCTTGAGTCCCTATTTGAACATATGAACTTAGATACCAAATATATTCGTAGTTGAAATTGCAACAATAAATGAAGGTTGTACCTTCTTTCTTTTGCTAATTATATAAAAATTTGGGATTAAATTACAACTTTTGAAAATATGGTGATTCATTTTATAATTTAACCTTTAAATTTAATTTTGTTAGGAATTACGTGACATTCAATGAGGCATATGACGTGACATGTTTTCCGAACATGTGGACTCCTGTCATCGTAAATATAAATATAGTCTAAATTGTAACAACGAATAAAGATCGTATTTTTTTATTTATATATTTTGAAAAATGGGGATTAATTTGTAATTTTTGTAAAATTCATGATTTTTTTTCAGCAATTAGGCCTAAAATAATTAGTTCAAATCCAGTTTGACTTGGTTTTTTTTTTTTCAAATATCCATACTCAGAGAAATAATACAATGATATTAAAAATGTAGACTAAATTACGTTAGAAATGTAAATGATGCTAAAATTTAAAATTATATTGAGTTATAACTTAATGTAACAAACCATGAGTTATTTTAGCACTAAAATATTATTAGTAAATATGCATAGATGAATACAAAAATAAAATATGATACAATAACATTGGAAATACAAATTATAATTAAAAACTTAAATTAACAAATCATGAATTATTTAATTAATAAAATTATAAAAATAAAAACAATTGATACTATAAATATAAAATAAAGTTAAACACTTAAATAGCGAATCAAACATTATTTTAAAAACATACAAAAAATAAAATTTATGTTTGTATAACAAATCAAACCTAGGTCCTTCACTTGAAGAATCAAGGTCCAGTCAATTGCGCTAACTTAGCTTCATTAAAATTATTTACCACAAAAAAAAAAAAAAAAAAAAATATATATATATATATATATACATATATATGTGAAATTTATCTAGAATTACAAAAATAAATAATAAAACTTATCTGCAATTAAAAAAATATATGAAACTTATCTAAAATAATATATATATATATATATATATATATATATATATATATATATATATATATATCGCCCAGAATAATGAGTATTCCTAACACCAATGCTGGGATGTCCTAAGATAATATATTTATAAAAGAAAAAGAAAATTGAAGGGTATAATTTATTGTTGTACATATATAAAGTTGACGAAAAATAAAAAGTTGTGCATTAAATTAAAAATTCTGATTTTTTTTGTTCGAAAGTAGTTTTTATTATGATATCTCAGTCCTAAGCCGCAAGAATAGCTTTTATATATGATCATCTTATAGATCTCATGTAAAATGGATTGCATAACTTAATCAACGTGAGTCTATGTTTTGTCAACACAGATCCCATTATCAATTGATGTGTCAAATTCTAATTTTCTATATATCATATAATAGTTTTGTATCGTGTTAAAAGTAAATATTACATGATACACTTTAAAGTATTATTATATGATGAGCTTAAAAGTATTACTTATCAAATTAAAAAAAAAATCAAATAAATTATTGATTTGAACTTACGGAACAAAAAATATTACTCAATATGCATAAATATATTATCAAATATACATAGAAGTATTACATAGTAGTACGTATTTGTCAAATTATAGTTTTCCAAAGTATTACATATACATGTACAAGTATAATATGATGAGTATTAAATTACAATATACATTAAGTACATGTAAAAATATTAAATATTACGTATTATTTGTCAAATTACAATTTCTCAAATTAATCATAAATTTAGTAACTTCAAACCAAATGTATTACATGATAGACATATAAGTATGATAATATGTAAGTACTACACAATATTATTTATCAAATTATAATTTCTCAAAATAGTTATTTGATACATTTAATTGTAATAAAAAAATATTAACTAATATTAATAAAAATGTTACTTGACAGACATTGACTAGCGCTGATCAGGTTGGCCCCATCCATCAAACGAGCTAATAACATTACAGAGACTATTTCATATAAGAACTTTTCTACTTTCAAATAGTTGAGACGCATGCTAGTAAATTTGAGTTTGAAAACTAAAATTGTAAATTTGATGAGTACATCCATTCGCAAAAAGATCATTATCCATAGTACTACTTGCAAAGGGAACTAATAAATTTTTTCAAGATTTTAGTATTAGCCAACTTATGTACAAACAACAGTCAACCAAATCAATACATTGTTTTTCACTTATTCGTTTTCCTCGTTGATTTGGACCTCTTCATTTTCCTACTCTTCTCATCAAAACTACCCCAACTGTACCCAGTCGGAATCACAAACGGATCTGCCACCGCCTTGCCGCCCAGTTGGAGGTGGCTGCCGCCCCTCGACCATCGCGACGAGCAGCTGCTATGATCACCATTACTTGTACTCTCATCTTCACTCCCTATAAATTGCCTTGGACTTGACAATGGAGTGTAGAAATACTCAGTTGGTTCAAGTTCAATAAATTTGGTGAATGTTATCACCACTCTCACTGTAGGAACCACAGGGACCGCAACCTGATCCAAGAAGACAGTTCAAAATCAATTCTTTACTATCATTCATAGTATTCATGTGACAAATATTTAATTTTGCCATTTCAAATAGATATGGAAATGGGCTCTTTCGGGCCCACATAATGCCCCTTTTTAGATGCTTCCATATAACATTCAAAAGCCTTATTACAAAGGGAATGAATTCAATTTTCTTAAAAGAATTCTTTTTTAAATAAATGGATGCTACACTATTTATCCTTCAAACTATGATTTATTTTTAAAAATATAAATTTGTCACCGCAATAAAACATACACAAATGCATGAAACAATCTCAAAGGTGTCCTATCAATTTTCCAAAGTTAGAAAAAAAATTCTTCAAAAAAAAAAAAAACAAAAGATAATAAATTTTAATTTTTACTTCATAATTTAGCATTAGCAAAAAGCAAATAAAAATCAAACAAAGCTTACACTGAATCAGAAAATAAGGGACCCACAAAAATTGCTTTATGTATTTTGACCATTACCTTTACTGGAAATGTCCCAGGCGGAAACGTCGTCGTTAGCACCTCTCTCATTCGCCTAACGGCCTTAATTTTATTCGCCAAAATATCGAGTAACGGCAGCAGCTCCTCCGTCTTCAACGGGAATTTTTCCGTCAGCCAAACTGTAGGCCTCAAGCTCTTCGCGTACTCTTTCTCCTTCGTCAGCGGTGGCGCCACCAGCCTTTCCACCGTACGCGGCTGCGGCGGCGGCGCCCCCCCCTTTCTCCTCGAAGACGCAGGGGTTATATCCACACTTTGCCGCGACACCGTAATGAATTCCTTCTCCTCGCTCACAAAACTACTGTGCCGTCGTTGATTATCGCCGCACACGCTAAACCTCGGATTCTCCGCCACGATGAAAGCGTCATCGGACTCGTCGTCGATCTCTAGCGGCAAAATTGAAGTCGGCGAAAATGCATCGTCTCTATTTTCTGCGGCGTTCACTTTGCGTGAACGGAAAGTGAAGAATACGTTGTGCATTTCGTAAACCCTAGCTTTCCATTCTCCGACGTTTTCTGTTTTCTCTTGACGCCGCCAATTAGTACGGCTGATCAATTCAGCTTTCGTGACGTCCATCCCCGGACGATAAACGCTGGTTTGATTGCAGAAATTTGAAATGTCGGCGTCGGAGAGTGGATTTCCGGCGTTTTCAAATGCGTCGTAGATTTTCTTCGTGTCGTGGTTGAGGATGAGCAGAGAGCCTAAAGGTACATTCATGGCGCTTGCGTCACTGTAACTAATGTCGTTGAGGAAAAGAAAGCTCTGATTGGCGCGTTGGATTTTAAGGCCGTCATAGCCTGCGAGCGACGTGTCGGCGCGTAGGTTTCCGTCGCGCTTCCAGATTTTGTACGTGTCGGAAGGGGCCATTTTACCGACAAATGGTACGATTGAGCTCTCGAAATGGAAGGAGATCTCCATGTAGAAATCTCGCATTCGGCGGAGCACGGCGACGACGCGGGGGAGGCGGCGGCGCCACTTCGACCAGGCGGAGAGGTGGTGGTGCTGGACGAGGGTGGGGACGATCGCCGGGCAGCGACGGAGGAGCGCCTCCTGGAGAGGGTTCCAGCCGGCGGCGTTCTGGAGGGAGATGTCAGCTCCGGCGGCGGCGAGTGCGCGAGCAGCAGTGACGTCGTTGAGACGGACGGCGAGATGGAGTGGGGTTTCTCTGAGGCGGTTATCGCGGCGGTCGAGGACGGCGGAAATTCGTTCTGCAATGCGTTCTTGAGCGACCGATTCGGATTCGGACTGAATTCGGGTCGGGTCGGAGAGTTTTGGCAAGGAGGTGATTAGTGTGATGAGGGAGGTGTGATCGGCGGTGGCCACCGCGTAGTGGGTGGCGCTGTCGGCGTAGTCTTGTGGCCGGACGACGGTCACCGCCGTCGAAGAGGCAGTTGATGGCTTCGACATTTTGGAAGAGCGTTTCGTTTCTTGAATTAGTTCTTTTCTTCTCCTTTTTTTATTGTCCGTGAAATGTTGGACTATATTATAATTTGCTTCCATATAATATGGGAAATAAAAAGGGGCAACTAATACTTAATAGCTATTGCATTGTATTGTGAATTGGAGTTTGGGTTTAAGAGAGAATTTACCTTTCCCTTTTATCCAAATAATAATAATAGGACCATAGTCCAAAATAAAAAGCTCAATTTCCCCGTTAAAAATCTTTTTCTATTTTGTAAGTTGATTTTTTGTGCATTTAATTGCATTTATTTTTTACATGATCAAATATACTTAATATTTAATTTAACTACTAAATACTAATTAATGTAGCTTTAAATTTTTTTATTCATTTTCTTTTGAATTGAAAAACATAGTAGTTAAAATTATAAATTATAAAACATATAAAGTATTTATAAATTAATTTCATATAAAGTGTATTTTTAATAAATTCATGATGTTTCGAATTTATTATTATCACTTGCAATTTTATTTATAAGTCAAATGTTTAAAATTAAATAACTACTTCATTTATAATTTATTTTTAATAAATGATGTATTAATGATATTATCATTCTTATTTACAATTTCGTTTATTGTCAAATTTTTTTCTTTTTTCTTTTTTTTTTCTTTGTATTTTTAAGTTTTTAAGGAAGTTAAGGAAGAGAATTTTTTAAACAAATCATATTTTAAATTAAATTTTATTCATATACATGACATATCAAATTCATCATTATTATGATTTTTAATTTGTTATATACATTGTATATATAAAAACAAAAAATCAAAACCAAAATGATGTTTTGAATCTTTATTCTTATATGTAATTTTGACTTTTGTCCATTTATTTTATATTTGTAATTTAAGAGGGTTTAAATTTTGTTAACAATTCATGATTTCAAATTAAAATAAATTTATTTATTTAAAATTTTCTTTCAATACATGAAATATATAATTATCATTTTTACGACTTTTATTTTTATTTGCATTGCATATATACATATATATATATATATAAGTAAAATTTCAAAATTAAAATATTTATATTAGTGAATATTTGAATATTTTTAGGTGATATATAATTATTTTGACAATAGTAGTAAATTAAAATATTGAATTTAAAGAAAAATACATGTTTAAAGTAAAAGTTATATTTAAAACATTTACAAATAAGAAATAAGATGTCAGTAAATAAAATTACAAATTAGAATATAATATTCTTTTAAATATAAATTTAAATTATTTGAGAACAAATTTACAAACAAACTTTTGATATAATTATTCAAATAAACAACAAATATGACACTAAGAAAAAAAAAAAAAAAAAGGACATGACTCTTGGAAATATAAATAATTTATGAAAATCAGTTTATTTGTATAGTGGAGACTTCAACTCACAAAATTATATGGTAAGACTATTTTATATAATGTTTTATGAAAATGACCATTTTATAGTGAAATATTTGTTTAGGTCACTTTTACATTATTAAAAAAAATGTTTTGTACCCAGTTAACAGAAGAAAAGCTGTTTTTACCCACTTTTCCTCAAAAAAAAAATCAAAATACCCCTAAAAAGTGGATGATAATGATGTTTATTTATATCCAATCTCAATTAGATGTCGTTTAGATGTCAATTTTTTTTTTCCAGTTTTTTGCTTTTTTAAAGATTTGTATCAATTTTATTTTAAAGTTATCTCTATTACCATTCTCTAGCTAAAAATTAGGAACTTGATAGGATCGGTCTTTTCAAAATTAATTTGATTATCTTTCCAATTTAAGATCTTAATTTTCTTAATTAGTTAGGAGTATATTTGTCTAATTTTTTATATTCTTTAATCTATGATAAAAACTCTAAAATTACACTTATTTGAGATTAAATGAACATTTTTCTAAGTCAAATTTAAAGATTTTTTATGTGAAAAGCAGAAAACGACTAAAAAATATTCTTCCTTATATTTATTGATAAAAATATATTTATTATATATAAATGATTAGCAAATTTATGTTATGTTATATATTTACTAAAGATAAATGAGTAGAAATCTTTCAAACTCTTCATCTCTCCCAACATAATTATATTATTTTTAGCCAAAAATTTTTGTGTCAAGATAAATATCATTTATGACTTTTAAAAACATTTCTTCATATTATACCAAAATTATCTTTATTTTACTATTCTCACAAGAAAGGAGAAACAATTAAAATGATTATTGAAAATTTACTTACAATAATTATATTATAAATAATGATAAATCAGTTTTTTTAACAATTTCTATCTAAATTTTTAAATGATATTTATTTTCGAAGATAAAAATATTCAATGTATAAGTAATAGATAGCTATGGTACTATACCTCAATGGGTGCGAACTTTTGATAAATCTTTTAATATTGTACAGTCACTTTGAAGCCTTTTTTTATTTATTATATCTTAAATATTTTCCTTTATTTGGCTCAATTTTCCAATATTTTTTAAATGCAATCATCAACTGCATAAAAAATTGCAATCAGGTTTAACAACTATAAAATATATATTTAGGGTATGGGATCTCATAAATGGGAGGATACCTTACTCGTTGTCGTCCTTACATAAGAGCTGTTTCTTTACACAATAATATTGGGTGATGGGGAGAGTGTGTTGGTGATTGATAGATTTCAATATGTTGTCTTGTTGTCCCAGATGGTAAAAAAAGTTTTGAGGGGTGAATAAATTACATAAATTTTTTAATTTATTTACAACGTTGTACGTAGTTGGAACTTACAATGTGATAGGTAGAAAATTGACGTATATTATGAATTAATGTGAGATTTTATAATTTTTTATTAGATTAAATACATCGTTTTTCTACATATATATGTTTTGTGTCTCCAAATACTTTATATATTATTTTCGTGTCTATTTTAGGGTTTTAGAAAGTTTTCAAGATAAAAATATCAAAGATTTAAGATTAAGAGAAAAGATTTTGAGTCAAGAAAGTGAATTCTTAAACTTAGAAGGAGAATGAGTCTCTTACCTAAAAAAAAGGGGAAAAAGATATCTACTATCTATTTAAAGACCCCAAATCACAATTGACGAGACACATTATTCACGAGACACTATTCACATATTACTTTTCACGAGAAGGAGTCTTGTACCTAAAAAAAAAGAGGGAAAAAATATCTACTATCTATTTAAAGACCCCAAATCACAATTGACGAAACACATTATTCACGAGACACTATTCACATATTACTTTTCACGCAGATTACTATTTATAGCACTATTCATGCAAAGATTTTAGAGTTAAAATACTTTTAGATTAGTTTTATGAATTTTTTCATCACTTTCATGTTTATTCCGATTTCGAGGTAAAATACTTTTAGATTAGTTTTATGAATTTTTCCATCACTTTCATGTTTATTTCAATTTCAAGGATACTCAGCTAATTTGTAATTCAGGTTAGTAGAGATGTTTGAACCACTCTATCTTTTATTTTCTAATTAATTATGTAATTTTCTCTCAATATTTGATTAGAATTGATTATGCGATCTGTGAATATTGTTTTCGATTATTTGATGTTTGATTGAGATTGGCCACCTAAGTTGAGTGTTGATAATTGATTGCTAGAATCTTACATCATGAATCCTAATTGTTGTATTTTAATTTTCATTAGCAGTAAACTAGAGGTTGTGCATCTTTAAAGCAGCATAATCCTAGGGTTATCGAATCAAACTTATGTATTTGGGGTTTAATTCCTCGTATCGTCTTGGTGATTAATGCATTTGATGAATTAAATTTAAAGAGTTTATTCTAGGTTATTTCACTTATTTGATGGAATGGGGTTAATTAATGATTTTATCCTAATTTAACTAATCTTAAGAGACGATTCGGTTTAACAGAGCTTGTTATTAGACTAGGGATGATAATTTCATGATAATTTCAGAGAGAGGTGTTACATTAATTAGGGAATAATTGATAACGAGGGATAACTGAAATTTTAACTAGAATATTTTCTTCTATCGATTCCTTATTATTTAATTATTGTTTAAGTTATTAATTTATTTAGTGATAGTTTATCAATTTAAAAAAACCCCATAACTTGTTATTTCATTGAGTTGAATATAGGTGACATAGTTAATTCTTCACTCCTCGTGAAATCGACTCCAACTTACTCTAGCTACTAGTTATTAAAGTTAGGAAGGAAAATAATTAATTTGATCATGTCACGACAGTGCAGTCACAACGCCACTCAAGCTTCGTTGTAATAAGTTGTTGTATGAAAGTTTTAGAGTTCTATGCTATTGAAATATATTTGAAGAGTTCAAACTTATGAGATTTGAATGTAGAATTTTATGTTGTATGATGTATGTACATAGATAGAATGTAGTAAGCAATAAATGTAAATACACAACAATTTATAGTGGTTTATAGAGGAGTGATCTTTAATCCACTATACTCCTCCTATTGGAGGAACTTTGTCAAGACAACTGAAATTACATAAACTACAACCATTACAAACTCAATCCGAACACACCTACAACAACTAGATTCCACACAGCTTGCTTGAGCTACTTAGCCTCTAATCCACACATGATTTGTCTATCCACATAGATATCTACTTACATAAAGTAGCAATGCTTAGTAAGAAACCTCATTTTTTCAACTAAAGACTCCTAAAACAACTTCTCACAGAGAGAAAAAGTTATGGATATTCGTAATTTATTCAACTATTGAAGTAGTCTTTAAACTTCAAAGAGCAAATCTTCTGTAAGCTGCTTCTTAAGGTTGAGTGATTGAGATTAGAATTTTAATTCATGCTTGAATGCTCAAATTTACAAAAATTAAGATTGTAAAATGTTTGAATAGTAGTAGTCTTCTCAATGCATTTTTTTTTTCTTTATTTATGTTGTTGAGTTTTATCCATTGAAAATAGACAAAACTTGACATTTAATTCATGCTTCAAATCCGTACAATTTTCATTTAATTTTTTTTAAAAT
Source organism: Scutellaria barbata (assembly GCA_028654395.1). NCBI lineage: Eukaryota > Viridiplantae > Streptophyta > Magnoliopsida > Lamiales > Lamiaceae > Scutellaria > Scutellaria barbata. The sequence goes on from CM053648.1 coordinate 4,076,961, forward strand.
TTAGCTGTGAGACACACTTACTTTACTGCGAAACTGCGGAAAAGCAAAACTATTGTTTATAATTTGGTTAAAAAAGATTTAATTTTATCTTTTTAGTAAATAAGAAGCCTCTCTATCCAAATTGATTATTTTGAAAATTTAGTCTATAATAGATATAGATATAAATATAGATATAAATATAGATATATATTTTATATATCATGATTTTAAATATTTTTGTATAAGTACAATTAGGGCTATAAATGAACACACCATTTTACAAACTAATTGTGATGAATTCAGTTTGTGTTTGTTTATATTCGTTTATTAGTCTTAGCTAACAGACGAATAAGAAAACATGTTCATTTATTTTGAGGAACATATGTTCATTAACATTTGTTTAATGTTGTATTCATTCATAATTTATTACTTAAACATTTATCTACTTATATGTTATTCAATACTCATTTATGTATATCGTGACCTTAATTTCCATTAATATAACTCCTTTATATTAAATTTATATTATTTATTTATTTTCAATTAAGTGTTCATGAACATGTATTTTTAGTTTTTACATGAACATTATCGATTTTTTCTTTATGAAAAAACTAATGAACATGTTTGTGTATCGTTAGTCAAGATTCGTGAACATATTTAATTATTAAATAAATATACACTAATACAGTTCTATGATAAATACATGAACATTATTAGAGAAATGCATTGTCTTACATGCAATAAAGTTTGTAGCAGTAACACATCACCATGGCTATCTCACATTGCTTGTGCATGTGAGAGAAAAACTCATGTGCATGTACGACTTTGTGGTGCCCTTCATCCACAGTATGGGACCACTATAACATAGAATATTTGCAGAGGGTTGTTACATGATTATATCTACATGCAATAGCATTATGACAAGTGTATAGTCTAGAATGATCTATAACTAGGATATATACATGTATTTGATACATGGTTCTAGTGTGTGAGAATATCAAGAATATGACTCCATTCTTAGCTAAATCTCTTGAGCTCTCTTTCCCTATTTTGATTTATTGTGGTGTTAGTTTCTTCAACATGGTATCAGAGCAGGCCTAGCCTGTTTCTGATCCATTTAGCTTCTAGCTGTGCTCTAAGCCATGTCTATATCAAATGAGTTTTCTTCTACAACCTCTACACCTATTGTTACCACGTATATCAATGTGGTTCACCCCCAAAATCAGATCATTGCCACAAAATTTACTGAAAACAACTATCTAATATGGAGACAACAGTTGATGACAGCCATCAGAGGATATGGTTTGAAGGGTTACATCAATGGGGAAAAACCACCTCCAGAAAGATTTATCACAAACTCTACAACCACAGGAATGTCAGCCACTCTTAATCCAGAGTTTGAAGCTTGGATGAGACAAGATCAGTTGCTTGCCTCATGGATCCTATCTTCTCTATCAGAAAGTTTGTTGGTGCTCATGGTCGGTCTTCAAACCGAAAAAGATATGCGGGAAACTTTGGAGCTAAATTTTGCTAGCCAGTCTGATGTTAGAAAACTGCAATACAAGCTAGAACTTCAAAGTTTGAAGAAAGATAGTATGACGATGAGAGAATTTCTTAACAAGGTTAAATCCTGCTGTGATATCTTGAATTCCATTGGTGAGAAGGTTTTAGATGAAAACCAAATGCTTCATATTTTCTCTAGCTTGGGACAGGAATATAATCTTGTTATGGTTTCTTTAACTTCAAGGCTTGACACACCTCCTATTAAGGACGTACATGCTGTTTTGTTGAGCTATGAGACAAGAATAAAGTCTGCTAACTACATAGTAAATGTTAACATGGATGGATCTACTCCTAATGCAAATATCATCACTCAGGCCCCACATCAAAGGAGAAATTTCAATGGCAATTTTCAAGGTAACAGAGGAAGGTTTTCTGGTTATAGAGGTAGATAAAATAGAATTTTTAGCAGGGGGAGTTTTCGAGGAAGAGGTGGCAGAGGTAATTACTATGGTGGAAATAGATCTCCCCTTCAATGTCAATTATGTCATGGTTACAATCACACTACAGACAGATGTTACACTTACAATCCACAATGGGCAAGTGGACACAATGGTGGACAAAATCAAGCAAATCACACAAGAAACATGACGGCCTATACCGGTAATGTGTTTCCTTATGTTGGCAGTGTTAGTGGTAACACTAACTGGAGTGGCATTGAATTTCCTCAAGAGGGGTATTGGTATCTTGACTCTGGGGCTACCCACCATGTGACAAATGACCTCAATAACCTGAATATTGCAGCAGATTATCAAGAAGGCAACAAGTTACAAGTGGGCAATGGAACAGGTTTGTCTATCTCTCATGTTGGTAAATCAGTGTTCAAGTCTTGCTCTTCCGATAACTCTTCTTTCCCAAAAAGTTTTGTTCTTAAAAACCTTTTGCATGTGCCCGAAATAACCAAGAATCTGTTGAGTGTCTCTCATTTTGCCAAGGATAATCAGGTTTATTTTGAGTTTCATCCCATATTTTGTCTTGTGAAGGATCTAGCCACAGGGGGGATTCTACTCAGAGGGAGACTTAAAGATGGTCTATACCTTTTTCACCTACCACAAACCAGTTTAACTTCAAGATTTCCATCCACCAGTTCAAGACCTCAAGCCAACCTCATCTCAACCTTAGCCACTGATAACATTAGTTCTTCTGCTAATTCTATTTCGTTAGGAAAATTAAGTCTTGCTTTATGGCATCTTAGATTAGGACATCCTCCTTTTGATATTGTAAGGAAAGCTTTGGATCAATGTAATGCTTCATACCTTTCTAATGAAAGAGAAAGTCTCTGTGAAGCTTGTTTAAAGGCTAAAAGCAAACATCTTCCCTTTCCCAATTCTCACACTTTATACATTGAACCTCTTGCTCTTGTTCACACAGACCTGTGGGGTCCTTCACCAGTTAAATCCACAAATGGTTTTGCATATTATGTTAGTTTCATAGATCATGCCTCAAAACACACCTGGTTCTACTTACTCAAAGCCAAAAGCGATACTTACAATGCCTTCCTACACTTTAAATCCCTTGTTGAAAATCAATTGAACAAGAAAATAAAGGCTCTTCAAACTGATGATGGTGGTGAATTCACATCCTTAATACCCTTTCTTGCACAACATGGGATCCAACACAGGTCTTCATGCCCCTATACCCCTCAGCAAAATGGTATCGCTGAGAGAAAACACAGGCATATCATAGAAGTAGGGCTCTCCCTATTAGCTCAGTCAAATCTTCCACACAAATATTAGGATGATGCTTTTACAACTGCAGTTTTCCTTATAAACAGAACTCCATCAAGATAACTTTCATACAAAACCCCACTTGAAGTCTGTTTTAATCTTAAACCAAACTATTCAAACCTTAGAACTTTTGGGTGTTTGTGTTACCCTTACTTCAGGCCATATAACAAACATAAATTGCAATATAGGATTCAACCTGGGATTTTCTTAGGATATAGCTCAACTTACAAAGGCTACAAAGTGTTGTTACCCATAGGGAAGATCCTTATTAATAGGAATGTGGTCTTTGATGAACATGTTTTCCCTTATAAAGGTCTTGTCGATTCTATTCCCACACAAAATAAGACATCCCTTTTCCCAAATTTTCACAATTTTGCCTCATATTCCTTCTGGGCAATCTGTCACAGATCATGTTTTGCCTCAGCCTATTCCTCCACATACCCCTCAATCTGCTTCGTCGTTCTCAAATGACACTCCATATACCAGTCCCATGACAAATACAATCACTCCACCGATACAAGATCTGAACACTAATGTATTGCATGAGAATGTACAATCTGTTCTTGTTCCTACTAACACTGTTGCAGGGGGCACCATATGATGACAAGATCAAAGCATGGCATATATAAGCCCAAAGTGTATGCGAACACTTTAGCACATGATAGTTGTGAACCTTCAAACTATTTGGAAACTCTCTCTCATCCTACATGGAAGACAGCCATGGAAACTGAATATAGAGTACTTGTTAAGAACAAGACCTGGACACTGGTTCCTGCACCTCCTGACAAGAAGATTGTGAGTTGTAAATGGGTGTTCAAACTGAAAACCAATGCAGATGGTACCATCTCTAGACACAAAGCCAGATTGGTAGCTAGGGGATTCACACAGACCTTTGGCCAAGATTATGAGAAGACTTTCAGTCCCGTGGTTAGACCTACTACAATTAGAGTTGTTCTTAGTTTAGCTTTAAGCAGGTCTTAGAAAATCAGGCAACTTGATTTTGACAATGCTTTCCTAAATGGCCATCTTGAAAATGAGGTGTACATGGATCAACCCCCTGGTTTTGAAGAATTTTCTTGTAAAGGATATGTTTGCAAGCTAAGTAAGGCAATATATGGGCTTAAACAGGCCTCCAGATCATGGTTTACCACTCTCAAAGGCGTGTTGCACCGTTTTGGTTTCTCATCTTCGATGGCAGATAACTCATTATTTTTTAGGTTTACTGGTAATGTTTGTATGGTGCTTTTGGTTTATGTAGATGATGTCATTGTCACAGGGAACAATGATAATGAAATACAGTTGTTCATCAATAAGTTAAACAAGGTGTTTTCTTTAAAGGATATAGGTGAACCTCATCAGTTTCTTGGCATAGAAATCAGTAAGATTGAGGGTGGATTGCACCTAAGACAAGAAGGTTACCTAAAGTCAGTCCTTGCGAAGGTCGGTATGCAAGAAGCAAAGAGTTTAAGCATACCTATGGTCTCATCCCTTTATTGTCCAAAGATGGTGGATCTCCATTTCAAGATGTGACTTTATATCGTAGTGTGGTTGGTGTCTTGCAATATATTGTGATTACACGACCGGATATAACTTACAGTGTTCACAAAGTGTCTCAATTCATGCATTGTCCCACAGACATCCATTGGAAGGCAGTAAAGAGAATATTAAGATACTTGGCTGGAACAGTGACCTATGGCTTAACTATGTTTGATTCATCTACATTAAATTTGACTGCCTTTTCAGATTCAGATTGGGCTGTAGACTTGGATGATTGTAGATCCATTTCCGGTTTCTGTATTTACTTAGGAAAGAACTTTGTATCTTGGTTTTCAAGAAAGCAACTCACGGTCTCCCGTTCAAGCACTGAGGTAGAGTATCGTAGTATTGCACATACCTTGTGTGAAATTACATGGATTCAGTCAATTTTAAAGGAGTTGCAAGTAGATGAAGGAAGAACACCAGTTTTATTGACTGACAACCTTGGTGCTGTTCATTTATCCTTAAATCCTGTTAATCATGTTAGAACAAAACATGTGGAGATAGACATCCATTTTATTCGAGAGAGAGTCCAAACATGAATAACTCTTGTTCGTTGGAGCTGAACTCATTTACATACAAAAGTACAACACTCAACATAGTTGCCATACAGCAATAAAATTATACAAAACTGTTGAATGTGTAGCATTTCTTTAATGGGATAAATGTACAAACTAACCCCCAAATCGATGCAAAATATGTTTTAAAAATTGTACAAAATCTTTTGGTTTAAATACAAGAGACCCACAATATCCAACTTTTGTGAATGTTAACAGCTGTAGAATAATATTTGCATTTGCTGCGTTATGAGGTGTCCCCCCTACTTTTATCAAAAATAAAATTGAAACATTGCAAAAATATTCCTATTTTTTATAAACACAAACATATATATTTTATAAATCAAATTAAAATACAATAAGGTAATTACATTAATTGTATTTTATCAAAAATACACATAAATTAATCAAGTTTATATGCATGGTAATTTTAAAATTAAATCAACAAATTAAAATTAATTTACGGATTTACAGTTGGATTAGTTAAAAAAATTAATTTAAAAAAAATTATTGACAGATTACATTCCATCAGTGATTATACAAAAAAAAAAAATCATAATTTTTATTAATTATTACCAACATAAATATTCGTCAACAAATTAATGATGAAATTTCCATTAGTAAAACCGTCAGTAAACCTAATTTACCGATGGAATTTCCAACGATAATCTATCGATATTTTGTTTTTTTTTTTAAATTTGATTACCAACGGAACTTGTCTGGTAAATTCCTTAGGTAAATCACCATATTTTTGTAGTGTTAGATTTTTAGAGCTTGAGAAGGCATGAATGTTGTTGTTGTTTTTTTTTTTTTTTTGCAATAATCGGGGTGCGATTGTTGTGATGGTTTCGTGGCCGGTTTCGAAAAAATGGAGGTGCGAAGATGTTTAGATGAGAGTTTTAGTGGTGGAAATTGTAGTGATGCAACTGTGGAAACGATGGTGGATGAGGAAAATGGAAATTCCTTTTTTACGTCTATTTTCCAAACAAAGAAAAAAAAAAGGTGCAATTAGAAAAATATGATGCAATTATCATATGTAAGTATAAAGGGTTAGAAAAATTAGCCCCATCATTTCCCTTTTCCAAAATGGGAGTGTTTGAAAAAATCAAGAGGGGATTTAGTTAGAGGTGGTCAATCGGTTCGAACTTTCCATTTTGGTTTCGGATCGACGGTTTAAGAAATATGTAGGGTGAAAGCGAAATCGAACTATGGGGCAATTGATATCGGTTTTGGTTTCGGTTTGAATCATCAAGGACTGTTCCATTTTTTAAAATTTTAAAATCTTTTAAAAACCTTTTTAAAACTTTTTTTATTTAAATTTACATATAAATAATATAATTATTTCATATTATACAAAATATCAAATTTTATTTTAATTAATAATTTGATATAAATAAAAATAAAATTTACATTTACAAGTTATCAATTACAACAATACAACTTACAACTTATAACCTTAAAAGTTATAAATTCAAATTCAAGTACAAACTATAAAAAAAAAAGGATTACAACTTACAATACAAATTAAAAAAATATAGAAGGGTTGGTGTGCCCTAGGGTGCAATATGCTTCCTACTCAAATTGTAATACATTTTACAATTAATGGATGAATTTTATAACAATACTAAATTTATAGATTAGTTCTAAATTCTAAACCCAAATTTTAAAGTTTCTCAATAAGGGACTCAATTTAATATTTTTTTCTCAATTTTATGCTTGAAAATTAGATTGAGTTTTCAATTCAAGACAAAATTTATTTTCTTTTTCTTTTTATTTATATTTATAGATTTATTTATATTTCAATATGTATTCATATTTTGAATATTAAGACGAGTTAGTGCACTTTAAGAAAGAATGAAAGAAGAATATAATTAATTGAATTCATAATATATTATTTATATTAAATTGATTAATATTAAAATTCGTTTTCTTAATTTTATGAATTGCAATATGTGTATCTATATATATATAAATTAATACAAGTTGGATGTAGATTGTTCAAAAATTGCACTAACTTGTCTTAATTTATCTAAAATATAAATACATATTGAAATATAAATAAATATATAAATATAAATAAAAAGAAAAAGAAAATTGAATTTTGTCTTAAATAGAGAATTCATCTAATTTTCAAGTCTTAAATTGAAAAAAAAAAAGATTAAATTGAACTTTAAAATTTAAGTTTAGAATTGAGAACTAATCTATCTTGTCATGAAATTTATTCTTTGATACATTTACATGTAACAAATAACACCTTAAATAATATTTTCACTAAATATATATTTCAATTATATAAGTAAATACCTTATGAGTTAACAACTAATATCTTATGAATATACAGCTAATATATTTCATTAAAACATAAATTTCAGTTATACAATTAATACCTTAAGAGTAAACAACTAATACTTTATGAATATATAACTAATATTTTATTAAAACATTTACAACAACATCTTTCATTAATATTTTCACTAAAACATATATTTCAATTATATAAGTAATACCTAACAAGTATACAACTAATATATTGAGAGTTACACCACTAATACTTTATAAATATATAATTAATACTTTGGGTACAATATACTTCCAGGTAAATAAGTTTTCACCAAAAAGAATAATCAATAAAATTTACAAGAGTAGAATAACATAAAAATATTTATTAATAATATAGATTAAAAAATAAATAAAATCAGATGATCTAACAATTGAATTGAATCCGTTGGTTCTTGATTTGAAAATTTTATAACTAGAAATCGAACCATAGTAATATGGTTCACGGTACCGCGATTCGATTCTGGTTCTCGAAGACAGGCTGGGCAACTCTAAATTAAGTGCATTTATCCTTTCCCTTTTTAAACCATTGAATTTGGTAATGTTCAACGGGAAACACATTTTTGTTTCTCTCTCTAAACTACTCTTCACAATTCAATCACATACGTTATCTGCTTCTCCATTGTCGTCCATTTTCCTCAGTAACTCCAATCGGTTGAGTGCACGACTTCACATTGCAACTGATAGCTAAGCAGATATGGCTTTGAAGGCATGGCCTATCCTGGTTTCATCTGCTAATAGCAAGAAAAATGCTCCATATTCTCAATTGGGCATGTCGGATTTTGTGGGAGGACGACCTAATTTCTTCAATTTGGCGATTCAAAGGGGAATTATGCGCATGGAAGATGTTATCCCCTCAGCTCGCTCTGTTGTTGAAGAGCCAACTCACAAGGATTTAAATTCTCTCCCAAGTGAGTGATTGAAGTCTATGCCAATTTGATTTTCGGTTAATAGCGTGTAACCACAGTTAATTTTGAGTAAACATGTTATAAACATACTAAAATTATGAGAATGTGCAATGGATAATAGTGGCTTATAGAATTTCAGAATGAATGTTGAGCATTTTTCAAGTTTACTCCATTAGCTGGTATTAATATATATTGTCTTATAGTTATGAGCCTTATTATCTTAAGCAATAAGTTATTTTTGAAATTAAGTCTAACAATAGAAATAGTTTTTGAAAGTACTTTTTCATTGCAACACAAGAAAATGCTGCCTTTTGCTGAATTGGGACTGCTTGTAATTTGTGATATATCTAGTCACTAAATATGATCAATCTGAAAGCTTTTTAATAATTACTTAGTAATAGTTATATTAGATTGCTGTAACGATGACTTGTATGATTTCAGTTATCTAGGCTACAAACTACTGAGTGAGTTAAACCTTTTCTTTATCTTTTTTTTGTGCGTGCACGTTCATAATGATACTTAACATGCAGAACCCTTGTCCGCAACAGAGTTTTCATCTTCATCTTGTGATGGTACAAAGGTTCGTGTGGCATACCAGGTGTGGGATCTCAACTCTCTTATATGAGATTGCTAGATTTTTAGCCTAGTTTCTTAGACTTAATTTATTACTTCTATAGGGGATACCAGGAGCATATAGTGAGGCTGCTGCAGTAAAAGCATATCCAAAGTGTGAGACTATCCCATGTGACCAATTTGAAGCTACATTCAAGGTTGTTATATTTTTTAAAGAATGCTTTACTTTTCTCATTCATTTATTTAAACTATTATGTAGTTGATTTTCATTTCTCAGGCAGTTGAATTGTGGTTGGCGGACAAAGCAGTACTGCCGATAGAGAATTCTGTTGATGGGAGCATCCATCGTAACTATGACTTGCTTCTTCGTCATAGACTTCACATAGTTGGGGAAGTTCAGTTGATTGTCAATCACTGCCTTCTAGGATTGCCTGGGGTTAGAAAGGAGGAACTAAAGCGTGTATTGAGCCATCCACAGGTGATCATTTGTTCATATTACTTCCACACATGTGCCCTTCAAGATTCAAGACTACTTTATTTTCTCTCTATATGTTTACTAAGAGGTACAGTAGTAGTGTTTCTTTAACATGCTTTTATGTTCTTGATATAAATATCTCTCGAAGCTTTGAAAGAAGGAAGATAATAAGAGCCGAGAGAAGACAAAATATATAGAGGTCGAAATCAGTGGGTATAATTTAAATGCTGGGTTTTATATGGAAGTTGAAATGCTTGAGAAGGCAGTATAATAGAAACCAGAATTTAAAGCTGGCATAGATGTTAGAGGCACAGGTGCATAGAGATGGAAAGGATTCTGGAGCCCGAGGCAAGCCCCTCTTGAACACGAGGCACAAAAATCCAAAAAGTTAAGAAAATCTAAAACAATGAAATGTGTGTAAACTTTGAAAAAAATTGATAAATTAAATTGTTGGAACATATTAGGTGTCAATAGAAGAACGAAAAACATGTATTTTTACCTCTCAAAAGGAAGTTCCAACTGTTCTTATGTTATCCTCAGAAAAAAACTTCTTTAAAAATCTTATAAGGGATCTTAAAAACAGGGTTAGTGTTGGAGGGCGGCCTCTGAACAAGAGGCGCACCTAAGGCGCAGGAGGTGCACCTAAAAAAAGGCAGAAAAGGCACTGAAAGGCACGCACCCCATGAACGGCGCCAACCTCTTACTTGTAGACGCACTATAACCTGCGTACTCTATGCTTCGCGCCTCAGACACAGCTGAAGAGCGCTTCCAACAACTATGAAAGCTGGACAACTTAAGGAGGAGTGTGGTTGTTTTTTTGCAAAATACTTGAAAAATGACATATATGATTTGCAAAATAATTTGTTGGGACTGAATTTTAGTTGGTGGTTCCAATGATAATAATTATATCTGGTCCTTGAATATTATTAGGATATAAATTTTTGTGGTGCTGTCTCAACTACATCAATGTATCTAATCTGTGTGAATGCCATATTTTTATCAAATCATGGTGATTAAATAATCAAATCTAGTGGTCAAGCAATGTTCAGAATTTAGGATGATGTTCTTTTAGCCCTTCCATCTACACCTAAGCCCAGGCATTACCACGCTATAGCTTTGTTTGGTTCAGAAATAAAATCAAATATGTAATATTCTTTTTACTCTAATAGACACTTCCTTTTTTTTTTTTGTTCTTTCCTAAAAATGTACAAACAAGACATCCTATTCATTTCTGTGTGTGTTTATACATCTCAATTATTGAAAGATGGAGGGGTGGGTGGTATAAGGAAGAAGAAGAGGGTGGAAGTTAGTGGTGGCATGGAAGGAAAGGAGGAAGATGGTGGTGGGGCAGTGGTAATGTGAAGAGATTAAGAAGCCAATGAGTGGTAGTGTAAGGAGGAGGAGAAGGTGTGTGGCAATGTCAAGGGAGAAATGGAGGTGGTAGTGGTAACACTAGCGGTGGAGATACTGGAGTTGCAATGGCAGCTGTAGGGGTAAGAAGTAAAGGGGTTCTAGCACTGGCAGACTGAAAATGAGTGGAAGAGGAAAGAAACAAAATGAGGGAAATGTGGCCGTGTATATAGGATTAATGAAAATGCTGGTGTGAATTTACTCATTTGCTTCTTTTGGAAAATGGATGGATTCTACACTGGGTGACAGATCTTTACCAAACAAATTCGAAAAAGGGAAAAAGGAAAGGCCAACATGGACACAGAAAGTTGGCTGGAAACTAGAATGCACTGGAACATGGAGCCGATCAAACCTCCTAAGTTTCTTGTGTTGTAAACAAGCCAAGTTTGATGTCTGTCATGCAATAAACTTTTCCTTTCTGTATTTCCTGAATTATACTTCGAACCATGTCTTATCTGTTAACTAAAACATAAGACAGAAATTAACTGATGATGGTTTTAGGCACTTGCTCAATGTGAAAAGACTCTAAATGAGTTGGGTGTGACCAGAGTCAGTGCTGGTGACACTGCTCACGCAGCTCAGGTATTGTTTTGGACTTGTATACCCATCTGTATCGTTCTTTTGTTTCACATTGACACAAAGACAGATCGTAGCTAGTGAAGGTGTGAGGAAGACAGGAGCAGTTGCAAGTGCTCGAGCTGCATATATATATGGACTTGATGTTCTTGCTGAAAGAATACAGGTGACATCCGGACTCACTCTCCTTTTTTGACTTTTCTTTCAGTTGAGCTTTAGTCGTATCCCTTATTCTTATCTTTGTTCAACAGTTTTGGGATTCTATATGCAATTTTTGTTTTTTATTGCAATTATTTACTTGTTCACATACTTGTGCTTTTCTGCAATAGCAAATCTACCTTAGGTCAACCTTTCCGCTCTGTACAACATGCATTCTACATTTTCTTTTGAAGAGATGAATCATTACATATGTAATCAGTTGCATTCTGGTTTCCAGTCCACATATGTGGTGCTCAGCTACACGAAATGATCAGGCGTGTAAACTGTTCACCAAAGCTTTGCTTTGCTTTCATATAGAAGAGATTTTCAAGCACAAGCAAAATATTGCTATCACCAGTGAACTTGGCTGTACCAAGAAAATGGAAAATGATAAGGGAGTCTTTATGGTGGATCATAGTCATTCTCTGAAAGAAGCTATTGCTCCTCCAGTCTCTTCTTTTGGGGTGTAGGGGTTTGTGTGTGTGTGTGTGTGTATGTGACTGTTTCCTTTGTGGGATTGGGGTGGTAGATGGGGTAGGAGGGATTGTTACTATGCCGTTTAGAATTCTAGCATAGAAAATGTGCTTAAGAGCTGAAAACTTGCAATTTTCACAATCATGAGTGCATCTAAGAATGCAGGGTCTAATTTTCTTATGAATTCTTCCCTCTCTAGAACAGGCTCTACTGGAACTTTATGGCTCCCTTTTACTTGTAGAACAGAAACAATTATCAAATTATTGGTGAATCTGATCTTTCTCCTATTGCTTTTGCTGATGTAGAAGTATAAAGGATGGTTTATGGCACTTTCTCTCTATCTAATTTAGTTCAATGATCAACAAAACAGGATGATCCCGACAACATTACCCGTTTTCTGATACTTGCAAGGGAACCTATAATTCCAGGAACAGATAGACCATATAAGGTATTTCTCTTTTGTGAGGCTCATGCATATCTCTATTGTGTTATAGTGAATTCTTTCTTTGTTTTCAGACTAGCATTGTCTTCAGTCTAGAAGAGGGACCTGGAATTCTATTCAAAGCTTTAGCAGCGTTTGCTCTGAGGGGCATTTATTTGTCAAAGGTAGCTGTGATATGATTTTGTCATTCAAAATTTCCTTCTCAGATTGTTTGCATTTTATTACGGCTTCTTTACTTATATATAATCTGCAGATTGAGAGTCGTCCGCAGCGAAGGCGGCCATTGAGGATTGTTGATGACTCTAACAGGGGAAGTGCCACGTGAGGTTTTTTTTTTTTTTTTTTGTCCTTAATTAGTATATAATTGTTTTTTGCGAATGAAATTTTTATGCCAAAATTAGGAATTCAGTTGAAAAACGTGCCCTAGGACCCACATTAATATTGGCTTTAAGGATAATTTTTACTGTTGGAAGTTGGAACCCTCAATTTTAGGTCACTTCTGAAAGAAAAAAAATAAAATTAGTCACATAAGAATTATAATTTTTAATATTACTTTTTAGACATTTTTGTCAATGATGCCCTTGGATTTGACTATAATTGGTTTAGGATTTGATGGTATGGATTTCTGTACGGCCTAGAACAAAACTACCAATTTTTTTTTTTGTACGAGCTAGTACAGATAGTATGGGCAAGAAGGAATAATATGTCCAGAAACATTTTCTCCTGGCTAGGAAAGAGAGAAATTTTGTAGGTAAAAATGAATTTGTTCTTTTGCAAGTAATGCCTTTATCCATCATAGAGGGCTTATAATTTGGTTAAAGATGGAACAAAATAGCAACAAAGATAACGCAAACCTAATAAATAACGAAACTTGTACTGCATAGGTTCATTACATTTTCCGAAATTCTGGGAAAGAACATTTAATCAGCAGACTTCTCTTGCGTGCAAAGTGCAATTGGGTTGATTTGGATCCGCGCATTTTTTTTTTTTTTTTTTGTTATCTATATGTTATATTAGTGTTACCTTTATATTATGTTCTTACGTACAAATATCATTATCTTTATGTAATACTCTATCTTAAAAAAAAAATATTCAACATAATTTGTATATATATATATATATTTATGGGATATTACTTATACATTTATATTAATATAGTCATATATTTAAGCAATATAATATAAATATACAATTAACATAACTAAAAGTATGACTAACTAAAAAGTATGAATTATAGTAATGTTTGTCTAAAAAAAATGTAAAGGTGTGAAAGTCATTACATGAATATATAAACTTTATAATTAAAAGGTATACATATTTTTATTAAAATACATACAGAAAATAAATTAAGTGTGTGCCGCTCTTTCTAGAGCGTGTGCCGGTGCGTGGAGGGTCATGCCGAGTCGGATCGACCTGGATTGCACGGACCTAGATTCGTGCACTAGATGCACAAGGGTTTTTGCGTTTAATTGTCTTATAAGTGGTTGTTTCTCTCCTCAAGAAAACTGGTTGTGTTCTTCCTTAAGATTATAAAACGAAAAAGTCAATGGCTAATAAAAGAACTTCAATCAGTATACTATCTTACACCTTGGAGGGATTGCTATATTTTTGTCGTAATTTTATTAAGCTCATAAAAATAACGAAATCCCAACTGCAGATACTTTGATTACCTCTTTTATATTGATTTTGAAGCATCTATGGCAGAGCCTCGTGCCCAAAATGCATTGGGAAATCTCCAAGTAAGCATTTCCTTTACCTTCTTTACCATATATGCAACTTCATGGTGGCATCTCTTTGCTATATAATCTTCATGTAGTAGATATAGCATGACGGCAAATTGGTAATGCTTTATCTGTGTGTTTGTGTTTCCATGCTCGTGGACGAGCAACCACCATTTGATACGTAAATATGTACTCTCTGTCTCGCGTTTGACAGGAGTTTGCACGGTTTCTTCGAGTCCTCGGTTGTTATCCCATGGATACAGTTCTATGAATAAACTTTTTATCAGTCGAGGGTGTGATCTGAAACCTCATCATTTTTTTGGATATTTTCTAAATAGGGTGTAAAATTATTCTAATATTGTAATAAATAATTGATATTTTGAGAGAACGAAGACCCAATTTCTAAAGGGAAAAAAAAAAAAAACATGTAGTTTACTTACCAGAACTAAAATAGTTGTGTTTTTAAGAGGAAAATACAATTGTACAAGACAGCTTCATGAGATTCACTTGTGGTTGCAAAGATCCGAGTTTTAAAATAATAAAATCATTCATTTTGTTTACAGAAGAAAAAAATATATAAGAAGAACCAGCAACGAAATCCTGCTTTACTGGATATATATATATATATATATATATTTTTTTTTTTTTTTTTTTTGAATGCTCGACTAATGGGGCTTGGAGAGAATGGAAGGAGAATGTATTGGGAAAATAAAGGTTTCTTATTAAAAAGTGTGAAGTTGGAAATATTTTAGGTGTATTTGGTAAATAAGGGTTATTAAAAAAAATTATGAGGTGTATTAAGTTAAAAAAAAAAAAAAAAGGTACAAAGCTAGCTCTATTCATAATTCTATGACTTCATCTAACGGATCTCATTTTGTGATATGATTTGGGTCTATATTATATGATATATAATATTTTTATGTGTTTTTATGTATTTTTTTATTAAAACGTAAAAATATTACATGATTATAGGGTTAGTTTCATTTTTCAACCTTGATTATGTACATTTTTTAATTTTACATCTTATACTATATAATAATTATTAAATTATAATTTTTTAAATTAATCATTGAACCAAAAATATTATCGAATACACATAAAAGTATATCTGATACTTATAAAAGTATTACATAGTAATAATTAGGAAAATATCGTTTTTTGTTCTCTAAGTTGGGTCTTGTCTAATATTTTATTAGTAATTATGTGATTTTCAATTTAGTCTCTTTAATATTCGGTTTATTTTTCAATTTTAGTTCTTTATAGTCCGATTTTGGTTGGAAATTTTCTTAAGTAACATGGTTGTTGTAATTACTTATGTGGTATCTACATTGAATATCCCTAAATTGTGGAGGGAAAAAATTGAGCTTACTTAATAACTGTCTCTCACCACGTCATTAAAAACAATAATTCGAATAAAAAATAAAATAAATTATAATTTATTTGAAAAGTAAAAATGAAAAAAATATATTGAAACATAGCTAAAATTGAATGTTTTAAAATATTAGAAATTTAAAAACTTAAACAAAAAAATAAAAAGAAAACATATATTCAATTAAAGACAATTTTTTATTTTTTAATTATATTTATATTTATAGATTTATTTATATTTTAATATGTATTTATCTTTTAAATAAATTATGAAAAGATAGTGTAATTTTGGAACGATCTTTGTGTGATTTATATTAATTTTTATATATACAAATATAATTAATGTAATTCATAAAATTAAGATTCCTTAATCTTCTTAATTTTATGAATAAAAGAATAGATATAAGTAATATTTTATGAATTAAATTAATTGTATTTTTTCTTTCTTTCTTTCTTTTCCTTTTTTTTATATAAATTAAGAGGAGTAGAAAGAAGATATATATTATTTTTAAAGTTCACTAACTTGTCTTAATTTATTCAAAATATAAATATATATTAAAATATAAATAAAATATAAATATAAATAAAATGAAAAGAGAAAAAGAAAATGAATTTTTGTTTTCAATTGAGAACTCGATCTAATTTTCAAGCCTTAAATTGAGAAAAATAATTAAATTGATTCCCTTATTAAGAAACTTTTAAAAATTGATTTTAAAATTGAGAATTAATTTATAAATAAATCTTGTTATGAAATTTATTTCATTCAAAATTACCGCATAAGCATAATTTTCTTTCATTTATTGAGAATATTCAATTTAGGTGTTACATAAGTAATCCTAGCAGCCATGTTAGTTTGGGAAAAGTTTTCCAACCAAAATTAGATTGAAAATTTTGAAAAAAATTCGGCAATTGAAGGACCAAAAAGAAAACCACTTAATTACTTGTAAAAAATTGGATAGGTAACTTACATGCAGGGACGAAAAAATCGGTATCCATGAAAATATCGGTATCCTAATTTTATGGATATATCAGTATCGATGAAAATATCGGATATTTTTAAAAAAAATATAAAAAATTTCTAAAAAAATTGAAAAATATATCTACTAGTTATAATATCATTATAACTGACATTAATACATATATTGAACTTATAATTTTAAATAAAATGATATATTTTCAACAAATATATAGATAAAATACTATATAAACGTTGTCTACTATGATAACATGACAAATTTTGTATAAAAATATACTAATAAATAGAATAATTTAATAATTTTTGTACATGCTTAATACTTAAGTAATACCAAGACATTTTAACTTATTTTCCAAGAAGTGTCTTCATATAACTAACATTAATATGTATATTGAACTTAAAATTTCAAATCAAATGATATATTTACAATAAATATAGAGATAAACTATTATTATATAGTATATAATATATACATCATAATTCTTTTCTTAAAATAAAAAAAAATTAACTAAATTTAATTAAATTATAAGAAAAACCTAAATGCTAATGTGTTAATTTATTTCAACAATTTAATTAAAATTATTATTTATTCTAATCATAAATAAAAATATAAATATAGAGCTTAAGTTTGATAGATATTTTTTAAATATATATAAAAAATTTATAATAAAAAAGAAAAACAAACAGAAAAGAAAAAAAAATAAGGAAAAAAAAAGAAAAATTTAAAAAACAACATTACCGATATTTTGAAAAGCGCCGATATGGCACGAGATTACACTTTTTACCGATATCGATATTAAAATGATATTTACTGATATATCGCCGATATTTTAACAAAAAAAAACTGCATAACATTATTATATTGGAGGTCAATTTATTGCCATATATCGTCGAAATATTGCGATTTTTTAATCCTTGCTTACATGACAAAAAAAGATATTTTCTCTATTAATTATTTATCAAAATGTAATTTCTTAAAAAATGTTATTATTCAATATACATAAAAATATTATATCATATAAAAATATTACTTAACTTGTATTGACCAACCTCAATTAAACATTAATTTAATCACAAAAACTTATATACAAGGGCCCGATCGGTAGTTATTGTGGGATGAAACCCCATTATATACAACCCAAATATGATTTGTGAGATCAATTGTAGTTTAATTCATTTAACGTAATTAGATTTGTAAGACGGTTTCATTAGAAATCTACACTTAATCTGTTACTCTCACGAAATAAAAACCGCGAAATAATTTCATTTACAAATTTGTCTTCATGTATTTTAATGTTTCCTAACTAGAATATTCTCATAAATTATGCAAGTAGCATAATAAAAACAAAAGATCATATAAGTTACCCCTCAACTATTTTAGTCACTGATTTTGTCTTTAATTGGATATTTAATTCCCACTACAGAATAAAAATATTAACAGCATTGACCTTTGGCGATTCTAAGAGTTGCAATTTCGACGTAAAAATGCTTTCTAATACCTACTTTCTTCCTTATAAACTTGCTTTCTTTAATACATGTAAAAAGGACACGAGGGGGTGGTTAACTAGGCTTGTCATAAAGGACTTATAAATTTCATCATCTTATAAAATATTTTAGAAGTTTATAAAAGTTTAGAGCTTAAATTTTAAATGTGTAGATATATGTGATATATAACCTTATAATTTTTTATTAGGAATAATAATGATATAGGTTAAATTATTTATGAGAAAAGATTTTTTATTTTAAATAATATATTAATTAAAATGAGAGATCTATTCCTTTTGTTTTCTAAAATATCTAAAAAAACTAATATTTTATTTTGAGAGATACGATTTTTTTAAAAGAGAAATAGTCAAACAATTTATTTATCAAATATTATATATATTGCTTAGAGAGCTTATTATAAACACAGACAAATAGTATTCCCAAATCCCAAGTAAGTTTTTTTTTTAGATTAAATATTATTTTCAATTATTTGTCGTTTTAGCTATAATTTTTCTTTTTCTTTTTTATCAAATTTTATTGATTTTTATTATTACCGTTATGTTCTTTACTCACATGTGAGTCATGCAACATATAATATTTTTATGTATATTAAATAATATTTTTTTATATATTTAATACTATTTTTTTGTATATAAAGTAATATTATTATATTATATTACCTAATACATAGAAAAATATTATCTAATATACACAAAAGTATAACATAATTTCTTGTTCAACCTAACCTGCTCCATCTCACGAAATAAGGTTTGTCATACAATTTTATGATATAATTAAGCAGGGAGGGAGAGGGAGACTCAGAGAAAATCACATTAATGAAAACTGCTCTTCAAAATCTAAATGTTGAATAATTCTTTGTATCATTTTGTTTAGTAGACTATCTATTAAATCAATATTTGTGGATTATTTTCTTAACTTGAAAATTTGGGCTGAAATTACTGACTCATGACGAAGGCACCTTCATTTTTATTCAAATACTGAGGCCCATAAGAAATAAATAACTTTTAAAATTATCTTGCAACTCTTCAAATAATAAATTCTCAAATATTTATATAGATAATTCAGTTGCCACTCGAACTCTGTTATATGTACACATTAACTGGTAACCACTTGAATCATATGTGGTAGTGTCATTCCATATATCACTGTCTGCTTTATAATTCCTCACAATTTCCTCTTCCACATAATTTAAGGATTAAATTAAATGTTGGAAACTTTCCATCACAATCAAAATTATAATAATAGTCGTAAATGACAATTGGGAATATTCTTCGTGTGTCTTTCACGACGGTTATTATATTATCAGGTATACGACATTGTCTTATTCTCTTAATTTTTTGCTTTTTTTAAATATTTCTTTTAGCACATTTTTACTTTTATTGACGATATATCTCATTCAAAATGACGATAATATTCACTGTAACTTGCAAGTATATACGAGTGCATAAAATGAAAGTTAATGTAAAGGTAGATGAACAAATTTAAAAGTAAATACAAACTTTGTGATTTTAATCATTTTATCTAAATTTTTTAAATAAGATATTGACATATCAATGATGGACACATTAGATAGGGTGTGACTTTGGATCCAGTTATCTTATAATGCAAAATGAAGGAACAATAAAAATGTGACATAAAATAATTAGAATAAAGAAAATACAAAGTTAAAAATGAAATAGAAATAGATAAAAGTTTTTTTATTTTTTTTTTCCTTTTTAATGCGTTAAGGGAAGGGAAGTGGAAGGGGGTAAGATAATAAAAATTAAAAACTTATATACAAAAACTCATGTGAGACGATCTCACAATAGTATCCATGAGATGAACTTTATTACCCATAAATTGAATTCTTCTTTTACAAATTCTTAAATGAATTGACAAGTGTGAGTTATGAATTGACCCATCCCACATAAAACTTACTTAAACTTGCATGATTTAAGTTCGAACAGGAGTATTCATAATCATCAGATTCCAAAAACAATATCTCTATATCAGATTATAAGATAAACTTCTCTGTTTTAAATATATTCTGGCCGTGTATTTAGCAGTCTATTAGGATTGCATATCTTCATTAATTTTCTATATGACCTTGTCAACTGAATAAGAAAAATCAATTCAAATTCCCCGCATAATTCCGTATTTTTCTGGATACCATTTAAGTTATAAAGCTCGTGATTAGATAAAAATAAGTTGAAATATTGTCGGATTATATTAAATTAATATAATATTATATAAGTTATATATGTATATATTGGAAGATAGAAAATTAGTTAATTGTTAAAGGATGACATGAGAAGAATAAAGTGGTCCTGATGACTCTTGTATGTGACTAACAGCTACCAAATTGGGTGAATTATTGATTTATTTTGAAATGATGGTCCCTCTCCCCAATATTTAAGAAAGTTTTATTATATATGGTGGAAAATCAAAGAAAGAATTTTCAAATAATAATGCAAGGACATGGAAAGTTCAAATAATTAATATCCATTTCAGTTTCATTTAAGAGATATGTGAAAATAAATTTTTCCGTTTGTTTGATTTTTAAAAGTAGTGAAGAGTGGGAATGATCTTTCTACATGCGTAGTAATTTTGATTACTACTTCGGGAATTCTGACACTATTTTTCTTTTATTAATTCAATTTAACTGTATATATGTTTCCATAGTATATTTTTGGTTTAATTGTGAAATGGTGGACATTATTTACTGTTTTTATTTTATTTAATTGTCTTATTTTTATATGAAGAAATGGCCCAAAATAACTAAAAACATTTAATTTTATATCAAAATATCCAAAAATATTTAGATGTCCCTCAAATATACCAAAAACATTATAATTTTACCCCAAATTATCCAAATAGTACATATTTCAGTCAATGAGTCACAAGTTGATGGGTGGCGTCTGAAAAAATCTGAAAAAGGAAGGAATCTCAATTCAGTTAAATAGGTTCAATTCAGTCAGACGTAGGGTTATACGAAATAATGGGTATAGGGCTATAAGACTAAACGAAATTTTCTTTATAAGCCTACAAGAAATTAGGGATATAGGGCTACACGAAATTCTAAAATAGGGCTACGCGAAATAAATGTTGTAGGATTATAGAGCTATACGAAATTTCCTCTATAGGGCTACACGAAATAAGGGCTATAGGAGAATAAGGCTACATGAAATTTCCTCTATAGGGCTACACGAAATTAGGGTTATAAGGCTACACGATATTTCCTTTATAGGACTATACGAAATTAGGACTATAGGGCTATGAGGCTATACAAAATTTCTTTATAGGGTTACACGAAATTAGAGTTATAGGGCTACACGAAATTAGGGCTATAAGACTATAAGACTACATGAAATTTCTTTATAGGGCTACACGAAATTTTCTCTATAGAGCTATACGAAATTAGGCTTATAGGGTTACACGAATTTCGTGTAAGATTGAATGAAATATATAAAGTTACACGAATTCGGCGATTTCAAGTGTGTATTTTGATTTTAATATAAATTTAATTATATTAATTATGATAGTGATGTTGAAAAGTGTCTACATTAAAAGGTGTGGTTGATAAAAAAATGGATAATTTGGGATATTATTATTTAAAATTAGATATAATGAATATAATTAAATTAATATTGGGTATAAATAGTATGCATTATAGTTTTGGTTGCTACCTTTTTAGTATTACTTTAAATGATTTGGTTTTTATGATGTCATGTGGTGGCCACGAGCTTGGAGGCCCATTGACATTTAAAATATTCATGCGTTATAAATATGTTAAAATAAGTTTGATTAAATTGTAAAGAGTGATATAAATATTATATTGTTTTTATTTTTTACAAAATATATGACTCAATTGGGAAAAAAAAAAAAGTAATAGTTATATGATTAATTTTCAATTAACCGTAAATTTTAATTCTCTATTACTACGAAAATATTGTATAAAGTACAATAGATTTTGATACGTCATACCATTTGGAATTAAATATTATAAATGAGAAAGAAGAATCGGACGCAAATTTGACTGGTGGCGATTCTCTCTCTCTCTCTCTGCCTTTAGATTGCCACGACTTGGACCCTATGGACAGTCACCCAATCATCTAATGACACGTGTAATTTCGAAACACGTCCAGGTTCAATGAACCTGAGAGCCCTTGGTTCCCCGCTTTTATATATTTTTCCATTTCACCCTTAACAAAAAACAATACTCTCTCTGCAACACACATTCACAACTGCTCTCCAAAACCCACACGCCCAGATTCACACACTTTTCCTTGCTTTCTACTTACGGGTATTGTGATCAGATTTCCATACCCAACCGAGATTCAACAATGGCGTTTTCCGTCGCCTCTTCGCCTGCAGCGGTTCATAGCTCTTCTCTCTCTTCCTCGTTCGAGCAGCCCAGAGGTAACAATTTTTCTTCATTTTAATAATTTTCAGTTTTTTTTGGCTATTTTGGTTGATGAATTGTGTTTTTCGGTTTTGCAGCTGCGCAATTCGGTGCGTTTCAGCCGTTGGATAGGCCTCACCTTCCATCAACGGCGGTGAACTTTTCACGGCGTCGTTGCGCAGTGAAACCGCTGAATGCGGAGCCGAAGAGGAGCGATTCGATCGTTCCGTCGGCGGCAACAATGATTGCTCCTGGTATGTAGAGAGATTCCGCTCAACTTTCTGCATGTGGATTTTGTTTGCTTAAATATTTACTTCAATTTGATCTCTGTAAATTGATGGTTTGTCCTTTGTTGTTGTTTCTTATCAATTTTCGCAGAGATAGTTGAGAAAGTAGAAGTAGAGGACTTTGAAAAAATGGCGGAGGAGCTTAAAAATGCTTCGCCTCTCGAGATTATGGACAAGGCCCTCGAGAAGTTTGGAAACGATATTGCTATTGCCTTTAGGTAACTTTCATTGTCCATTTTGTGATTTGCACACGCCAGATTTGTTTATAATTGTACTTGGATTGGTCTGTTAATTTAATGCTTTACTTCGTATAATCGTATCAAATGATTTTTTTTTAAATATTTTTCCATGATGTCGATAAAGATTTCACCTTTTACTCCAATTTTTATGGTTATGATTTGAATTAATTATAGAATCCTGTTTTTATTTTTATTTTTTCTGAATGAAATAAAGATTTAATTCAAAGCTGTTATTGGGGCCCTTTTAATGGGAAGAGAACAAAAAGATTCACAATATTATAAATAGGTACTATAAATTGCAGACAGTGTTAGAATCAGGAATTCTTTTCATATTTGTTGCAAGAATGTCTCACAGTACTCTGTTATCAAATGCATAATCTTGGACCTCCCTTTTATCATATATTCAAAAACAGGGAATCAATTCACGTATCCTGATGTTTTCATCAGTTTTCTTTTGTCGATCCCTTGAACAACATATGCTGTTTTTTATTCTAAATTTTATATGCCCTTTTTAGTTGATTCTTGTGAGTTGTTATGTTATCTATCTCTCTGTTCTTTCAATAGAGGAAGTGAAGGCGTTGCTTAGATGCTGAAATACTCTAAATTAATATGTTTGTATTATCGTGTATTGTCAATATGACATGTGATGAGGCTGCTGCATAATAGATTACTAATGTCTTGTTAATTTGCAGTGGAGCTGAAGATGTAGCTTTGATTGAATACGCCCATTTAACCGGACGACCATTCAGGGTTTTTAGCCTGGACACCGGCAGGTTGAACCCAGAAACGTATAAATGCTTTGATGAAGTTGAGAAACGCTATGGGATCCATATTGAGTACATGTTTCCAGATGCTCTTGAAGTTCAGGCTCTTGTAAGGAGCAAGGGGCTTTTCTCGTTCTACGAAGATGGGCACCAAGAGTGCTGCCGTGTGAGGAAGGTTAGGCCCCTGAGGAGAGCCCTGAAGGGGTTGCGAGCATGGATAACCGGCCAGCGCAAGGATCAGTCCCCGGGGACTCGATCCGAGATCCCTATTGTCCAAGTTGATCCTGTTTTCGAGGGATTGGATGGTGGAATTGGAAGTTTAGTTAAATGGAATCCTGTAGCAAATGTGAAGGGCAATGACATTTGGAATTTCCTTCGAGCAATGAATGTGCCTGTAAACGCGTTGCATGCTCAAGGCTATGTTTCAATTGGATGTGAACCATGCACGAGGCCGGTCCTCCCAGGGCAACACGAACGTGAAGGAAGGTGGTGGTGGGAAGATGCCAAGGCCAAGGAGTGTGGATTACACAAAGGCAACATCAAGGAGGAAAATGTCAACGGCAACGGTGTTCAAGCTAATGGAAGTGCCGCCACTCTTGCTGATCTTTTCAACACAGAGAATGTGGTGAACTTGAGTAGGCCCGGGATTGAAAACCTCTTGAAGTTGGAAAACAGGAGGGAGGCATGGGTTGTTGTGTTGTACGCTCCTTGGTGCCGGTTTTGTCAGGCGATGGAGGGTTCGTATGTGGAATTGGCGGAAAAGTTGGCCAACTCCTCCTCTGGTGTTAAGGTTGGGAAATTCAGGGCAGATGGGGAGGAAAAGGCCTTTGCCCAGCAAGAACTGCAGCTCGGCAGCTTTCCCACCATCGTTTTCTTCCCCAAGAACTCATCGCGTCCGATTAAATATCCATCGGAGAGACGAGACATTGACTCCTTGATGGCTTTTGTGAATGCCCTCCAATAATGCTGTAGTTCTTGATTGTTTCATGTTTTGAAAGGTCTCAATTTTGTAAGTTATGATGCGATGATGTTAAATGATCATTTGACGTCGAATGTGTTGTTAAATAATTACCAGCATCGTACTTGTACGATGTACGATTGACAATTTGTTGTAAAATTTATTAATTTTAAAATTTTAACAATATAATATAATAATATTATCTTAATCTAAATATATATTAATAAAAATTTAGATATTTTATTTTTAATATGTATCATTTTAAATAATATTATAATTTTGAAATGCAAACAAAATTAAAATGATAATAAACAAATTATAAATATATAAATTATAAAATTGTAAACTATTTTATTTGAAATTATGATTTATTATGTAATTTGCTTTAAAAATATACTAGTTCACTCCGACCCCACTTCCTATTAAAATTATATATACAAAATAAAAATGACTCAATTCAAAATAAAAAAATTCATAAAACTCATTTCGACCCGACTTCCTATCAAAATTACATATATAAAATAAAAATTACTCAATTCGAAATAATAAAACTAATAAATTAGATATATCATAGATTAAAACAAAATTTAAAATGAAAAACTATTTAATTTAAAAATTATGATTTATATGAAATAAAAAAAATAAAAAAAACATACAAAACCTAGGAATAGGTTATAGCTCAACTTAGAGGATCCCAGAAAGGATAAATATTTTTATTTTTGATTTTTTTTAAATTCTTATAATTACTTTATTTCCATTTATAATATGTCAATTTGGTAGTAAAAATTAGTTATGATATTTTTACTTTTAATCTTTATATATATATATTAGTGTAAACAAGACTACATCCACCATGTTCACTTTTCATAGTGATTCCACATGATAATGGTGCAAACATATATTTTAAGAGATTTGAAATATAAATTTCAAATGAAATTTTAAATTCAAATAACAAGAGCTAATTAAAAATGTGTTCAAATTACTTAAAAATCTATTTCAAATGAGGTTGAGGGATTTGTTACTATAAAATTAGAATCCATTACCAAATCCTTCAATCAAACAATCTATACTAGAAGGAAATTGGTGAAAATATCCATATATAGGGGTATGTTAACCTTACCTTTAATTTTGAGTATTTAAAAATATCCTGTATATAACATCAGCCTTTAATTATGTGTATTTAAAAATATTCTATATGTAAGTACGTTTTGCTAAACATACGCTTTTATGTGTAACTTACCTATAGTATGATCTATCTGATATTTTCATGTGGAATTTAAAATTTTCATTTTTGGATCCATGTGTCAATTCTATTGCTTATTTGACTTGAAAAAACTTAAATTATTATCAAATATATCTTAAATTCATTTAATAAACATAAATTTTAAAAAAAAAATGTTTGTAATTAAAACCATCAACAACTTATTTTAAAATGACCTAACTAAAAAAATCTATTATTTTTAACAAAAACAATAATAAATAATTATTTAGTAAATTATGTTTGAAAAATATAAATTAATAAATAACATTTTAAAATATTATTTAAGTAAATATAAAACTATAATAAAATGTTAGCCAATAATTTTAAAAATAAGAAAATTATATATTCATTAATTTTAATTGCAAGTCAAAAAATAAAAGTGTTTAGTTAATATACAATATGAATAAAGAAGACTCGGTGAATAGTGGATCCGTAAATAATGAATATTAATGTTAAAAGTGATATGAATGATGTTAATAATAGAACGTGGGTGTTAATAAAATGAGAATATAACATGTGAGACCCATATCAATGGGTATACTTTCATGGAAAGAAACGAATCTTGATTAATTTAACTCAAATGGTGCATATTTTATTGAATTAACACTTGAAATTCTATAAATGGATCCTCCATTTCCATATTCCATAACTAACACATCGAATGTACAAGAAAAATGTGTAGAATTTCCTAGGAAAACGATTTTGTTTCTCTTTATTTTTTTTGTCTAAAGAGGATTTAAAATGTAATTTGATTTGTCATTTTTAGTGGTTTGGAATGCTACAATCATAAGATGTCAATCATTGTATTTTGAAGACGATTGTCAATTATTTCTCCTTTTTTTTTTTTTTTTTTCTCAAAGGGTTTAAAATACTAGTTGGTTCGTTTCTAATGATTTGGATTGCTACAATAACAAGATGTGAGTCGTACCACTAGAAAAAAAATCTGCTTTTAGCCATCGAAATTTTGTCGGTAAATAAATATTATTTTGAAACTACCGATATAAATTTTTCCATCGTCAAATTAGGTCTTCCAACAAATTTATCAATGAATTTATTTTTTTATATTTTTTTTCAAATTTACCAACGAAAATTCTAACGATAAATTTTTTCAATATTTCTTTTTAACTATTGATGGAAAAAAGTTTTCGGTAATTACTAACGAAAATTATATTGGTAATTTTTTTTCCAAATTATTGAATAAAACGATTCTCTTTCTGAATTGGAGATCTATTTCCCTTATCATCTCTCTCCCTCTCTCTACTCCCACCACCCATTTGCTAGTGGCGAACCTCCACCTCCGTAACGTCGCCTAATGCCACCCGACTCTTCTCTTGTGCGATACACCCAAATCATGAAAACACTAAAAACTCTGCTATGAAACTGGTGCATAAGTTTATCCTTATCGAGCCACACACCTTAAAGAGCGCGTTCATACACTTAATTTATTTTATACATTTTTTGGAAAAATATATATACATTTTAGTTATAACTTTCATACATTTATATTATGACATTTATATATTTACATTTTTTAAGACAATTAGTTTTTATATCTTTTAGCCATGTTAGCCAGACATTTTAATTTTGTAGTCATACTTTTTATTATGTTAGATGTAACCTTATATATTGCATAAATGCACATATGACTATATTGATATAAATGTATAAGTAATATCATATAGAAGTATGAGTAATATCACATATTGACATATATATGTACAAATTGTGCTAATTTTTTTTTCTTGAAGTTAAAATTTTACATAAACTTTAGGATATTTGTCCATAAAAGTCATACCATTATAATGTACAGATCAACAAATGAATAATAAAAAAAACACGTGAATCCGAATCAACTCGTTTAGTTGTGCACCAGTTACACAGGAAACTAGCTCTTATGAAAAATATCAAAAATAAGCAACTCTAAATAATTGAAATTGAAGATATTGAAACTGCATCAGTAAACTTGCGGAACTTTTTGGGGGTCTTTTTTTTTTTTTTTTGCCCCAAATGGGAGATGGTTGATAATATTATTAATATAAATATATTCAATGATTTGTATAAATTTTCAATATGGTCGTCATGCATATCATGACTTCTTCAACTAAATATTTCAACTTAATTTTATTTGAAAAATATTTTGGGGTAGAAAATGAACTAATTAGTATCCCCAATTTCATCATGTTCTTCATATTACACATTATATGTACTAGTTACACATTATATCTACTAGTTTTGAACATGTGTTTTTTATGTGGAGGTCAATTCTTTTTTTTTTTTTAAACTATTATTTGATCTTATAGTCTTTTTTTCTCTCTCTCTATATGTATTTTTTCAATATTTGTTGACCATTAATATTTTGTTGAACTATTTTCTAAACTATTTAATATTTGATTATTATAAGTTAAATTTTTAATTAAATATAGACTTAAAAGATCCAATAAAATATAGAAATACGATGTACATGCTATTATTAAAAAAAAAAAGTTTAATATCCTTTAAATCAATAAAACTAACAATTATTTTATAAAAAAACTGGTAAAAAATGATGTCTATTATACATTTTTTTCTCTACTTTTTACCTTTGTTGTTCTTACAAGTTTTGTTGTTTTTGCTAAAGATATTTGTTTTGGCCATTAGTTCTTTGATTTTGATCACATCTTTACTCTTTAGTGAGATAGACTTCATATATATATATATATATATATATATATATATATATATATATATTTTTTTTTTCTCTAGTTCTTTCCTTTTTGTATTGAATTTTTTTTCCATACCTCTCTTTCTATCTTTTCTTCTCATATCTTCTAAAGTATTTCTGGATACACTTGTTCTATCTTTTATATTTCTTCGACAATGACATACAACTTTCTCTCCAACACTTATGTTTCTGATTTTGTGGTATGAAGAAACATAGTTTTGTGTATATGCTTGCAAACTCAATGGTTTGTAAAATGTTGATGAACATTCTGCCTGATTTTGGTTTTTTATATTTAAATAATGAGTTATTACCATTATACTGTTTAATCATGTTAGTTATAATAATAACATGAATATAATAACAATAATAATAATATAGATTAGTTATGCATTAAAAAAAATGGTTTACCTTTGTTATCGATGTGATGTAATTCTTTAAACAACATCTGACATATGTTGTTGCAGTTTTAATGAATAGTATAATGAGTGTGTTGCACTCCCCTTTCACAACACATCTTGCGTTATTATACATTTACAAGTCAGTTAGTATTCTCTTATCACGTTTATAACAATTAAATTTTCATGTAATATTGGATTACACTAAAATCAAATAGAAACATTAAATTAGTTTTTAAGAAAAACATTTATTAAAATATTTGACTATAAAACTTTATGTATGTACATAATTAAAGTATATAAAACTTGGGTGATAGTATGGGTTTGAATTATTTTTAGTAGATTGAAAATTACATCTTTGACGTTACATCAGATTCTATCTCACATCTATTAACAATTTGTTTTTCTCCTTTATTTTATATTTCTCCCACACATCTCTAGCATGCTTAGTGTCATATTGATGAATTGTTTTCAACTTTGTCCATAATTGTTGTTAAACTATATAAGCATCATGTGTCATTGTGATTTCTCAATGAGTAAAGTATCATAAAATAATTATGTTATGATTCTTTTTATGAGTTTTATAATATTTTTTAAATGTCAATTAAAAAAAATAAAATTTTAACCTAATTTTAAGTTCATTAATGTATGTATAATTTCTAGTTCATTAATTTATATTTCTTCTTTCATTCCTCAGCTCTTGATCAACTCTTGTATTTCCAAAGGATTTTGCATTGCAATATTTTTATGTTTATTTTATTTAGAAAACAAATAATATATTCTGTAATAAACTAAACAAACTTTGTTAAATCCTCCCAAACTTTGTGAGGACATGTGTAATTATTATATCGATTTTCTTTCCAAACTTTCTTCCAAAATGTATCCTATTTCTGCTAAATCCTCTCATAGCACGTGGTCATTATTATGAAGGTGAACATTTTTCTTTTTAAAGTATGGTATAATAATATGTTTGAGGACTTGCTCCGTGGTTGTGCAAATATTGGACAATTGAGAAGAAAGTCTTAACTCAAAACCTTCTAAAATCGTGATGTGTTGCTTTGTTGAAATGCAATTTCTGTCGTTGAAAACCTTTTCTAGTTTTGTTTATACATAAACATAAAGTTTAAGAAGTCTAGCTTAAAATCAAACAAAATTAGCTCAATCATGATTGTGGGTCTTCTATTTCATTGTAGCTATGAGTGCGAGATGGTCTGATGAGAGAAATGAAAGTGATTGCTATGAGAGCTTCTGTAAGTGTTTCGGTCAGTGGAGCGACTCTAGGATGAATTTTCAACGTGTTTGGAGAGCCTGTTGATAATTTAGATCATGTAAATGCTCGTACAACATTTCATATTCATCGATCTGTGCCTCCCTTTATACAGTTAGATACAAAATTATCAAAGTACCAATCAGAAAAATAATTTTAGAGGTTTCAACCAAGATAAAATCTTGTTCTCAAAACATCAAAACCTTTTTAATCCCACATCAATAATTTACTGCCATATATATAAAGATAATAAAATAGTAGGCTTACAGTATTAAAATATTTCAAAATCTTAAATAATTTTTAAAAGAATATACAGATAAAAATATAAACTAAATATATGATGCAAAAAATTTGAAAAAATTTAATTAATTTTTCTCTAAAAATAAACAATAAAATATACGCTATTAACAATAGCATTATTATTATATTATTATTAAGGTTAAGATATATACTAAATCTAAAATGTTAATCATCAAATAAAATTTTAAAAAATATTTTAATGTAACATAATATTTATTCACACGTATTAGAAACACAAAAACTCCTATGTACTAGTTCTATTTACTTAGATATATACAATTCAGATTGATCCGATCCAACACGCGTCGGCAAGTGTTTTCACGCGCCTTAAAGAGGGGCTCATACACTTAGTTTATTTTCTGCATTTTCTGAAATAATATGTATACATTTTAATTATAACATCATGCATTTATATTATAACATTTATACATTTACATTATATTTTACAGACATGTAATATCTTTTACACCTTTTAGAACGTTACGTTAGTTATATCTTTTAGTTATTTAATCATACCTTTTAGTTATGTTAATTGTATTTTTATATATTATATAAAAGTATGTCTATATTGATATAAATGAATAAATAATATCATATAAATGTATGAATAATATCACATAAAGGTATGTGTATAAATTATGCTGAATTTTTTATTTTTAAAATTAAAATATTACATAAAAGTTAGAATATTTATACATAAAGATTACAATATTTGTACATAAAGATTATAAAAGTCACACTAATATGGTCGTACTAATATAATATAAAAGTCAAACACATGAACCCAAAAAAAAAGGCAAAAAAAAAAAAAAACTCACGAATTTGGATTAACCTGTAAATATACACAAAATAAAAAAAATATAAATAATATTTAAAGTATTTTAATTTTTATTAAATTCAATTTATTTAAACCCCATGTAATACACGGAACTTATACTAGTTTATTATAAATATTTACAAAAATTGACCCAAACTAAGGCACTTTTATAACAGTGTATTACATAATGTATACATGCCATCATAGTTATATACCAATAAAATGTAATATGAAGTCTAAACAAGATTAAAAATAAATAAAGAAATATGTGGGCTTGAATATGATAATTAGTTTTCTAATTAGAAGCATGAAAACCAGAAAATTGGGAGTTTTGAGTGTCATATTTGACAATGCAGAATTAGGTGGACGACTTCTTACCATACCAAAGAAGTAATAAATAAATATATGCACCACACGAAAAGGTATTGGTATATGACACCTCATTGTCATTTAGATTTTCTTACCTATCACTTTGAACTCTTTCGAGGAATCAAAGAAACTTGTTTGTCACCAAATTGACTTCATTTTGTTTACTTGTGTTTAATTTTTTGAAATAAGAATTGTATAGTTGAATTGGATTTCAGACCATCAAATAATTTCCTCTGTCCCACGTGTGAAACACACTGCATTAATCTTAGGTTCTTAACACTGCTCAACTTGTTCTTGAAATCAAGCTCAAATGAATTCAGGACAAGGTATTGAATTTTCACATTAAGTTTTCTCATCCAAAATTACCCAAAATGAAGATATATATCATACTTGTTTGCATTAGTTTAAATACTTGATCAGTTTTAAAAATAAAAAATTGGAAGTCATCTAAGTTGTTAATATAAACTAAAATAATTATTTATGAAAATAAGCAAAAGCATAGAAGGAGGACACGCCATAAGGAAGTTGAACAAACTCAATCGCATTCCCAACAACCCAAGCATAGGTTGTGTAGTTTCTTCACATCCAATGCCTATATAAACCACGACCCCTAACTCCATATATCATTCAAAAAGTGTTATCACTTCAATCTATAAGAAGAATCTTACCTTATATAGATAGCCATATCCTTCTCAACAATGGCATTTTATAGCCACTCTTCCTTTTCCTTGCTATTGCTTGTTACTTTGTCACTGATAATTGGCAATACAAACCATGTAGAGGCCCGCCACCTCCTCGAGGCTCCGAAGCCTGAAATTCCAGCTTTACCAAAGCCGGAGCTACCTACAGTGCCCAAGCCTGAAGTTCCAACTTTGCCGAAACCCGAGCTCCCAACCGTGCCGAAGCCTGAAGTTCCAGTGTTGCCAAAACCCGAGCTCCCTACTGTGCCGAAGCCTGAAGTTCCAGTGTTGCCAAAACCCGAGCTTCCAACTATGCCTAAGCTTGAAGTTCCAACATTGCCAAAACCTGAGGTCCCAACTGTGCCAAAGCCCGAAGTTCCAACATTGCCAAAACCCGAGATCCCTACCGTGCCAAAGCCTGAAGTTCCATCATTGCCAAAACCTGAGGTCCCAACTGTGCCGAAGCCCGAGCTGCCTAAGCCCGAAGTTCCAACATTGCCAAAACCCGAGATCCCTACCGTGCCAAAGCCTGAAGTTCCATCATTGCCAAAACCTGAGGTCCCAACTGTGCCGAAGCCCGAGCTGCCTAAGCCCGAAGTTCCAACGTTGCCAAAACCCGAGCTTCCAATTGTGCCTAAGCCTGAAGTTCCAACATTGCCAAAACCTGAGGTCCCAACTGTGCCCAAACCTGAACATCCAATATTAGAAAAGGCTGAGGTTCCAGAATTGCCAAAGCCAGAGATCCCAACATTACCAAAACCTGAATTGCCAAAATTTGAGATCCCAGAACTTCCAAAACCCGAGATCCCAACAATACCAAAGCCTGAATTGCCGAAACCTGAGATCCCTGAACTACCAAAACCTGAGTTGCCAACTTTCCCAAAGCCAGAATTGCCTAAATTGCCTGAACTTCCAAAGATTCCAGAATTCCCTAAACCCACTCTGCCAGAAAAACCGAAATCCCCTTGATTTGATATGTGCCATAGGAACATGTCATCAGGAATCAGAAGTCAGAGAGTGAATATTCAGTGGAGCAAGGGGTTACAGTCTCAATTCTTGTTCTAGAGTCATTGATTCATATAGTAGTTCTGATTGTCTTCTATTATTATTGCATTCGTGTGCCTGCAGCTGTTATTTGTTGTATACTCCATGGTTTATGTTTTGAGTGTTTTCGATATGTATTTCTTTGACAATGTTACCTATTAGATATTCATAATTGTTTGAGTCACTTGATTACTACTCTTTTCTGTGATAATCAACTCAATTTCACTTTTCCTGTTTTCTCTCAACAATTTTAAGCATAATATACTTGTCTAGAAAGCAAACCAGGCAGACACAAGAGTTTTTAGCAGATTAAAATGAACAAGAAGAATAAAGAGCATGCAAAATTAACATTTCATACAGCTTAAAAAGGCCTCAAACTCTACAATATACACTCAATAATAATCTACAATCCTAAATCATTTATCACATACTTGAGATCTATAACTCCCACTTCTGATTTCCAATAAGTGCTTTAGTGCAAGCTAACATATGATGGTTCTGACCTGGAGAAACAGAAACTTCCATGTTCATATTTGGTAAACTTCTTCCATAGCAAAGATTCCTTCATTAAAGTTCTTAAAATATGGTTGGCCAGAGACATGTCATTGTGTGCTGCTTGAAGACCATTTCAGTCATGCCCTAATCTTCTGTGGTGTGACCTGCAAGTGCAATAGACCATAAAATTCTCTTTTAAATGAGACTTCTCAGATACAAAATCTTGATATGAAATTTGTTTTTACCAACAGTCTAAACTAATTGATGACAAACTAACCTTGTACTGATATGGGAAAGAAAATCAAACCATCATTTCCGCTTCTTGAACATTTGTAGGAATTCCCACATCAAACCTCATAGTTGGCTTGTAATGCTCAGGCACAGCAGCACCAGCCTGCACACATAATTCCACCACTGCAGGTGCCTGTCCATAGAAGTTCCTGAGCTCCCTCTCCAGAGGCTTATCAACATCAGGTACATGCCAGACATATTTGGGGGGAACCAAGTCATCAAAAACTGCTGCTTGCCATCCATATTGCCCATTGCGCTGCTGGTGCTTATGCGCTCCACAGTTCTGTGCTTTGTGTCCCGTTGGGCCTATATGTACTTCTGGACAATAACCACAGGTTCTTACGGGATACAACTTCATTAGCCTCTTGGCTCCTTCCCTCATTTCATCCCATGCTTGGAGCGTTTCCTCAGCAAGCAATGCTATATCTTCTTTGCTGGAGGGTGGTACAATTTCAGAATATGGTATCTCGGCCAATATTTCTGGCTTTGGACCATCTGGGTCGGGGTCTGGCAACTCACTTTCGTCAGCATCAACAAACTCCTTTTTTCCAATGCGTATGATTGGTTTTCTTCTCCTTTTGGTGGGGTATTCAGGCAGCTCAACCCCTGCTTGAATGCAGAGCTCAACAACTGCTGGAATTCTTGGAACAGAAAATCTCTCCTCATGAGAAATACGCTTCCCAAGACGATCATACAAGTGGTAGGCCTCAACTGGGGCCAGTACGTCCTCAACAGCTGATTCGCCCCATTCGTGAGCCGCGTTACGGATGGAAGCTTGTGGTCCTCTACAAGACTTGAAAGGATGACCAATAGGACCAACGTGAATTTCATTACACCACCTGCCAGAATTTTTCATCAGAAATAACTGTTAATAGAAAACTCAGGAATTAGAGAAGCTACTAAACCTCAGTAAGATGGTCTATATTAAACCGAGATTATCATTGAATAAAGCAGAAATGGAATTTATTTGGTATAGTTTTCCATATAAAAAATGAGTCTCCTACGAACAGAGAAAAATAGAGAAATAAAATATCTTCACAGATCCGCACAGTTGTAAAGAGTCACAACACAGCATCAGCTGGAGAATTACTTGCAGGCTTTCACAGGCATCACTTCCAAAAGCTTCTTCAGATTGTTGATTAATGTTATTCTTGCATTCAACACACTGTATGCTAGAGGAATTAGTCTTACAACCACTAATCCTCTTTTTGGAGGTGGGACAGACCTTCTTGGTTGGTTTCCCCTATTTTTCATCCTCTCCCTGGCAGCTCGCCGTAACTCAACTACTGGTATAGGAAATGGTTTCTTCTCCCTTTTAGAGTAATAACGAGGAAAATCTGCATTTTGAGCATTATTGCATTTAATGACCAGAGCTTGAAGATGAGTTAAGTGTTGTGGCGAAATTCTGCTGTTAAATTGGCCAAGTCTATTGCAGGTGTTCTGCAAGTACAAAAAGCAAACTCAATCCACAATGTATCTATATCTAGTATATATTAATTACTAAATATAGCAACAGGCACATAATACAAAAGTACAATTCCAAAAACTCAATTACCCTTATCTGTCAAGTGTAGTTAGGTGTATAGGATGGCCTATTTGAATGGATGAAGAACAACACAAGAGTAGAAGACTGGAAGGATATCTAAATAAATCTGAAGTGAATGAGAAGCATAAAGTTCTAAACTAACAGGAGGAAAACAATAACTGCAGGCATCTGAATTAAGGTCCCGTATAAGAAACTACAAATATAACACCCACATTTAGGAAAACTAAATGTGAATTTCTATGGGAGATGAATATAAATAAATTATAAGAATGCCCCGAGTAAAATAAAAGGTACCTTTAAAGAGTCGAAAGAACTAAGACCTTGCCATATGTTACATTTTAGAAGATCAAACTTCACACACCGCGTCCGTTTACTACTCAGAATAGTGGTTGTGGATAACTGTGAATATAGACAGCCAGCACTCATTCCTGAAATAGAACGGGATATCTTTTAAACTGTCACGTAAATAACAGCCTAACAGGATGTCGGTCAATGAGTGAGACACCAACTCGATACTATTGTTCATGGACATTTCATGTAACTTGTAAACAAGTATCTATTTACCCAACTCACATCTTTCAGTCTTCCAAGTAAACCAACTTCCCATTAATAGCCAAAGAAAATACAAACCTAAAGGAACTCCAAAAAGAAGATGCAGATTGTCAACAGAAATCTTTATTTTAATTATGAACAATGGGTCATAAGCCTGGATAATGTAGGAGAGTTAGAGAGAGCCTAGCACCAACATATGCCACCATTGGTTACACCTATTACAATTTCCAACCAGCCAATCTCAGAACTCTTTGAATGTATTTATAGCCGTAAAGCTGTCTCCACAAGTACCACTAATGGGCTCAATAGCAGAAAGCAAAGGAGAACCACATTATTGTATATCTAAACTAAGAAGACACGATTATTACATAAGAGGGCTCACTAGATCAAATTTCTTTACCAAAGCTACCACACTACGTGGTGGAAGGAATGATATCTAATTTTTACTGAGCAAACAACATGAATTCAAGAAACTTCCCTCATTTTTAGCCTCAAACCAATCATTATTGACAACTATTGAAATTTAGACAGGATCCTCCCGACCCCCCATCCCACCTCCTTAAAATTAGTTAAATGGACCTAAATTATATCCCTCATAAGCATGTGAAAGCAGAGATTAAAAAATTAATGCAAACTTGAACGGTATTGCGGGAATTCACACTCCGAATTATATCCTAATTGAGAGAATGGTGGAGATTGAGGCTAGCTTTCAAATTTTAGATTTAGAGAGAGAGCGCAGAGAAACATAAATTACCTGCGATGGGATGGGCGGGGGCGGGGGCGGGGCCCTGGTAAGATGATGGTGAAGATAAAGGCGTTTAGAGCGGGGGAGGAGGGAACGTTGAAGATAGGTGATGACTTCATTTTTAATTTACTGCTTAGGAAATTTAGATCTAGTAAATTGGTAATTTGATTTTACAACACTTGTTTTTACAACATTATTAGAGGGACCCGATTATACACTCCCACAAGTTTGTGTAAATAATGTGTTATGTTCGACCCTGATTTGGTGACACGACTTCAACATGTTTGATTTATGGTCGAACACAATTCAACAAGTTCGATCATGGTTCAACGCCATGATTACAATAAGTTCGACCATAAGTCGAATATAATTCAGTAAGTTTGACCCATGATCGAAGACAACTAACATGTTCCACCCTTTGTCAAATATTTTATTGTTTTGTCAGTCATTATATGACGAATATAATGAAACATATTCGATCTATGATAGTCGATCGTGTTTTCGCGATTTTTTTTTCTGTAATTTTTTTTTTAACTTTCATATAACTCATATATTACTAAAAGAATCGTAAAAATAAGGATGGAAGTTCTTTTAGAATTTATATTCTTCGTTCCGAGTATATATATATATATATATATTTTTTTTTTTTTTTTGCTTCATAGTGTTTTTTAATTGAAATGAGTTTTCTTAACTAAAAAGATGAAGTTTCAATGGTGTTAGAGAATGAGAGAAGGTGTTAATTGGGATTTGTTTGGAAATTTTTAAATAATAAGAATATAATTGTCTTTGATTATATAATTTCATTTATATTTATTTTTATAGGGTGTGTTTAAAAGATTGTTAGAGTGTGTATAGTTGGACCCTTATTAGAGTTATTCTTGTATTTTTTGTCAAACTTAAAATATTTAATTTTAATAATTTTTTTACAATGAAAATTCAAATGTTGTCATCCGTTATCACTACAAGAAAACAGCACAATTCCAATGGAAAATTCCAACGGCATATAAAAATCGTTGGAATTTTTACAATTCCAACGGATTTTCCAATACTGTTTGTAATTGTTGGAAATTTCCAACGGAAAATCCAACAACTAGTAAATACCGTTGGAATGTACCATTGGAAAAACCATTGGAATTATTATTTCCAATGGATATTCCAATAACGCTGTACCGTTGGAAATTTTCCTACGAATATTTCCAACGACATAATACCGTTGGAAATATTAATGAAAAAAATTCAAATAAATATAAATTAATTCATTTTTATTCCAACGGTAAGATACCGTTGGAATGGTTTTTCCCCAACTTCGTTAATGACTAGGGTTTTTCCCTTCTCAACAGCCTATGATCAAAATCAATGTCTAAAGCAATTCAATCCAAGGACAAAAATATCGGTACTTGTGAATATATCGGTACCTTAATTTTACGAATATATCGATATCGGTGGAAATATTGGTAATTTTGAGAAAAAAATAAAAAAATTGAAAAAAAATTGAAAAATGTATCTAGCGCTTTACATAATATTATAATGAATATTAATATATATTGAATAAAATTTTATGTTAAATTGATAATTTAATCTAATTTTTAAGCCTTAAATTAATAAAAAAAAATTATATCCTTTATTAAAGAACTTTAAAATTTAAATCTAAAATTAAAAATTAATTTATAAATTAAGTTTTATTATAAAATTTATCTTTATTTAGTTCATTTATTGTCTGAATAAATAAGGTAAATTTGCATAAGAATGAGAGAAAATTTACAAAGTGGCAAAAAATAAAAAAAAAATAATGAATTTCACAGTTCACCTAAAGCAATCGACACCTACAATTTGCCGATATTTTGCTGATTTTTCGGCTACATATCGGCGACACAGCCCGAAAAATGCCCTTTTTTATCGACAATGACAACGACATTTACCGATAATTTTCGATATTTTGCTAATTTTTTAACGAAAAAAAACTACACCCATATATTGTATCGGCTCCGTCTCCTGGGCGATATTTCGGTGAAATTTTACGATTTTTTCATCCTTGATTCAATCCATATCTAAAGTAATTCAATAAATATACATGTGAAAATAAATTTAAATCGTAAAAGAGAGATTAAATGTATAGAATTTTCTAATATTTATTTCTGATCCCTTTATTAAAATTGCTAATTTTAATATCAATTCCCTAAAAAATAATAAATTATTGTCTCGTAATTAATTTTGGTTTTGAGAAAGAAAAAGAGGAGATTGTTGAATCTGAATGAAGTAGAAACTTAAACGAGTTAAATTGAGCGCGATGGCAGTGTCGAAATTACCGCTTCCCTCCATATTCTTCTCTCTCATTTTTCTCTCTCTCATCAGAACGAATGCCCTAGATTTTCTCGTATGCGAGTTGGAAGAGGCCAAGCTCAAGATCGCTCGATTAGGTATTGTTTATGATAATCCGATACGAATTCACCCGTTCCTAAATTGAACTGATAATAAGTTGCTACGATTTTGAATGCAGAATTGGTGGTTAAGGAAAGAATTGGGGAAATTATTGCAAAAACCGAGCATTTCAGCGACTCTGAGAAGAGAATTGAGGAGCTGATTGCAGAGATTGATCGATTGAAAACTGTGTTAAATAGATCTCTTAAATACTCAATACTTGGTAAATTATTAGGCGTAGAGTCTCACATCCGACACCAAAGAAAACTTCTCTCTCTAATTCTCTTTCACATGGAAGGTCCTTAGTTTTCTCTCCCTTGTCTGAGTATCTCCTGCAATCTCGAGTTTGAAGCTTCCTGCCGCTAGTTTACTGGTAAATTTTGCTATTTTCAGCTTCATTTCTTAGTTTCTCTACTAAGCTCTATCCTGTGAAATGCAACAGGGGTGCTATGTTTGCATAGTCACTGGCAATTGTGAGGGTGGTGACATGTAAGTGTTGTATGATGCAACTCTAACTGAACACCAAATCCAATTCTATATTTTTAAGGCAATTCTTTTTATATGAGTTATGAGGTGTTGATGATTGGATTGTAACAGGGCTGAACTAATGAAAAAAGCCAACGGCCAGTACTTCCCAGAAGAGGTTTGAGTTCTTGACATTGACTTATTTACATTTTTTTCCCAAATCTTTTGGAATATTTAATAATTATGCATTTTCTGTTTAACTATGGACAGTCTGCAGAACTGTTGAAGTGGTTCACTCAACTATTATTGACGGTTGAGTACCTGCATTCCAAGTTTGTTCTGCACCGAGACCTCAAAGTATACATCTAAGTATTGATTTTATGCTTATTATGTTTTCTTTGTTATCTTAAGTGATTATGTGGGGCTCATCTAGTTAGCACTTTTTTGGCAGTGCTCCAATATCTTTCTCACCAAAGATCAAGATGTTCGTCTAGGTAAGCTTGAGGGATGATATCATTTTGCAGAATTTAGAACTATAAATACTGGATACTGGGCCTCTGAAATAAATGTCTTTCCATTTGAGCAGGTGATTTCGGACTTACTAAAACTTTGAAAGCAGATGATTTGGCTTCTACGGTATGTGCTTAATATGCATAACATCCTTCTCTCTTCCCTACTGAAGTTAAATATCCTTCAGAATTGTCTCAAAAAAAAAGTGTATGAAAAAGTGTCTATGGTCCTAGAGCAACGAATGATGTAATGCGTTTGATGTAACATACCATATTTATTAGCCAAAAGCACACTTTTTCTGTCCATTGGATCATGTAACAAATCCTAGTACTTGTTTTCTGAAACCCAATTGTTGTTTTCTTAATTTTTTTCACAGGTAGTTGGAACTCCCAATTACATTTGTCCTGAACTTTTTGCTGATATTCCATATGGATTTAAGTCCGATGAAGTTGCAGGTGATGACAAAGAGGAGGATGGAGATATGAGTATTAATGATGATGATCGTGGTTTCTAAAATATATTGTTTATACTATGAACTTAAGTCGTTTTCTTTTGTTGATGATGAGAATGATGAATGATGATTAGTATTGACGATGATGATGTTTAGAACTTATTGCTTATGTCGTGACATCATTTTGAATATGTTCTTAAATTTGATGTTTGGAGGATTTTATATTGTATTTTTTATTAATCTTACATGATTTCTTTATATAGGTACGAAAAAAATCTATAAAAATTTTCAATAGAAAATTTTCAATGGTAATATTGCCGTTGGAATTATGGTTGGACAAATTTCAATGAAAATTATCTGTTGGAACTCGTAAATCGAAATTCTTATGAAAAATTCCAATGGTAAAATTATCTTTGGAATTAATGTTGGACCAATTCCAACGGATCATATCCGTTGGAATTCTTAAATTATCCTCAAAATTCCAACCGAAATAGGTCATTGGAAATACTGTTGAAATTTTTTCCAACGGAAAAAAGCCATTGGAATTTTAAATTCCAACGGTAAAATTCCAATGGATAACCGTCGTTGGAAATGCTGTTGGAATAATTCCAACGGTCATTAACCGTTGGAAAAGACATTGGAAATAGCGTTGGAACTTTTTCCAACCACAAAGATTTCCAACGGCACTATTCCGTTGGAATTACCGTTGGAATAAATTTTCCGTTGGAAATTCCTTTGGAATTTTGAAATTCCAACGCCCACTTTTCCAACGGCCTAAATTTCGATGGAATTACCGTTGGAATCAGAAATTCCAACGGAAAAACTCAGAATTCCAACGAAAATTGTGTCGTTGGAATTTTGCTATTTTCTTGTAGTGTATAAATGAGATTATTTGTGCTAAATAACTTGTGTGAATTGTTGTCGTTGACAAAAAAAAAAAGTTACTCCCAAAGATAATAATATAGAAATACTGTGTTTGGGAATGATTCAAGTATGTTTGGGAAAATCCATAATTTTAAATCAAAATTTTTTAAATTTTTAATAAAAGTTATACATATATTTGTTTATTTATTGTGCTAGCTTTTATTTTGAAATTTTATAGGAAAAAGTTTTACTATGCATATCATCATTGTGATATTATATTATGAAAATATGTGCTCATAATTATTTGATGATTGTGGAATGAAAAGCTACATATATTGAGAACAGTGGAAACATAGTTTCATGATAATTGTAGTTTAATACTAATTTTTCATAACAATTACATACAAAGAATCAGATTTTAAATATTAGTGATAAAATTTGATTTATGTTTTATTAATTGGATGAGAAAAAAAGTAATTGATATCAACAAACAAGATTTTTCTAGAAGGCACTCTATCATCCAAGATTGATTCAATATTTATTACTTTCCAGTGCACTGGACAGTTTTGATCAAACACGGCGAGTAAGAATATACATTTTTTTAAGTTTTTTTTTTAATTTTTAATATTTTATATTATATACATAATTCTTTTTTCAGACTACTACTACATACTGATTTTCTTATTAATTCCCATCTCATACATCTATCTCTCATTAAAAATATTATATGCAGACTTTTATCAATTCTCATCTCAAACATAGACCATTATCCTTCATCAATATAGACTTTTTTAACAATTAACATCTCACACATCAAACCTATACATTCTTTCCAATTTTCATCCACACAAACGTTACACCTTGAAAAATATTGAATTAATCAATTAAATGAAACAATAAAAAATATTCAATTAATCAATTTTTAAGAAATCCTGAATCCCAATCAATTTTCGAAAAATTCTCAAAATTATTCATAAAAATTAAAATATGAATTGAGCAGCAAAAAGAATAAATTCTCATTATTAATAGTTGTGGTTGTGGCATTAATGGACATGACATGAGAAATTATACTACGTCAATGGTAAATATTTTCTTATCTTTTCTCTTTTCTCAAATTTTTTACATTTAGAAAATTATGGTATTGATTTTTTAAATTTTTTTCCACATGTGTAGATTCATTATATTTGATTAAAAAACAGGTAATTAACTAGATTTGAGAGTTTGAGGATAGATTGTATACTTGAGAATTTTAAGAATTGATTGAAAACTTCTTGATAATTGATGATTGAGTTGGAGGATATGATTTGTTAATTTTGAGAATTTGTTAATTGATGATTGGATTGAAGGATATGATTTGTTGATTTTGAAGATTAGTTCAGAATTTATTCATTTTTATGATAAATTTTGAGAATTTGTCGAAGCATTTATGATTTCTTGACAATTGATTAATTGAATATTTTTCATTATTTAATTTAATTGATTAATTCAATATTTTTCACGATGTAGCGTTTGTGTGGTGTGTGTAATGTCCATATAATTTCTAAGATAATTTTAATAACCTAGTTGGCTAAGATTAGGAATGTTGACTCATTTAATCTATCACACCACCACA
The DNA here is from genome assembly GCA_028654395.1 of Scutellaria barbata. NCBI lineage: Eukaryota > Viridiplantae > Streptophyta > Magnoliopsida > Lamiales > Lamiaceae > Scutellaria > Scutellaria barbata. Next base: position 4,120,696 of record CM053648.1, read on the forward strand.
ATTAGACACATAACCTAGCCTATAGTACTAGCCTAGGTTAGTGATGGACATCAAAATAATGGAGCCTTTCTTTCACTTCCATCTCATTTCTTCATTTGAAAAACATATCACCCTCTCTATAGCCTATTCTCAACCATTGTTGCAACCATCTTCTTCTCTCAATCGGCGAATTTCCGGCAAGAGTTTATTTATGCTTCTCCATTTAAGTTATAGTTCTTGTTAAGTTTTACATGCTTTGAGCTTTAAACTAGAAATCGATCACCTTGCTCCCTCCGGTTGCTGCCGTTTTTACTGTTGTGTGTATGCCGACGCTTGATCGCGCCGGCGAGAGGTGTGTTTAGGGGTGGCCGGCGCTTGGTCGCGCCGGCAAGGTTGAGTGAGGGCCGCCGCAGCTAGCGGCGGCAGTGCTGGAAAATATACATATATGTATGCTTGTGTGTTGGTTTGAGTGTTGGTATGTTTGTGGGTGTGCTGGAGGGAGTGTTGGTGCCGGAGTTGGGAAGAGGCCGACGCCGGAGTAGCGCCGGCGTAGCCGAGGAAGGAGAGCCGTCGCTGGAAGCGGCGGCAGGGGCAGTGATATATATATATATATATATGTCTTGCGTTGGGTTGTCTTGGTTGGAGCTGGATGTAGGTGGTGAGGCGGCGGTGGCGCCGGGCTGGCGCCGGCGATGGAGAAGGGGGCCGTCGCAGCAGCGGCGACGAAACTGAGCAGTATATATATATGTATATGTATGTAACCGTGTATGTATGTGTGTGTTTTAGGTGTGTGAAAGGTGTGGGGGCGTGCAGGGTGGTCGCCGGCGACATGGTCGCCGGCAGAGGAGGTGGCGCCGCGGCGGAGGGTAGGTCGGAACGGCGGAGGGCAGCAGGGGAGCAGGGGGGTAGATTTAGGGTTTTGGGGTGATTTTGGGGATTTTGCAAACCCTAGGGACCTAATTGCAATTCCAGATTTAGGATAACTAACAATTTAGTCCTTGAACTTTTGAACACTAATAGATTGACCCTAAAAACTTTCTGAAATTACAATATAGTCCTCAGAATTTATAGAATTGATTATATGAACCCTAAACTCTATATAAATTATCGACTCACCCCTAGATCTCGACAAAATGATGAAAAATAACCCCTAAAACTTGTAGAAATTATATCTTGATCCTAGAATTTGATAATTCGGTATTTTATGTACTATTATATTATAAAATGATAGTTCGACCTTAAAGTGCTATAGGACAGGACAAAACGAACTCTTTAAGTAAGAAAATTCTAAGATAAATTTTAATAAACCCTAATTAAATTTTAGAAACCCTAGCTATAGATTATTTCTCGATAATTTTATTTTATTTATAGGTTTTTATAGATTTTAAGATATTTAAGTCAGAAAATAAGTTATATTTTCATTTTTTTCTGTAGGAGGTTCACGTGGGGGACAGAACTAGTTCTAGTACCGAAAGCTTTTGTAGGATCTTGTGCGTAATTCAAGGTGGGGGGTAAAAATCCTTTTCTGGTTTAAAAATCATACAATTTTATGAAAATTAATGTGACTACGTGATTTAAATTCAGTAATTATGTGATGATATTTTTACTTAAATTATTATTGTTACATGATCTATTTTCGAATAAAGCATATGATTCTGAGAGCTATTGATTTCAAGTATCTCAAATGAAAATGGTTTAAAGGATGAAAGTCGGGATAATACCCGCTAAGAAAGGTTTTTCTATACTTATGTGTTATGTGAATTATGTGACCAACGTGAACGTGACCAATGTGCAATTTATGTGTTATGTGAGAACTATTATGTGAAACTTAACTGCGCATGCGCCTTCACGCCAAGTAGGGTATTCCTTTTTGGAAACCCATCTACAGGGGATATTTTTTAGAATTCCCAACACAATAGGGGTGTAACAGCCCAATTCGGGTCGGCTTGGGGCCCTGATAGGTATTCTTCGGAAACCTATCCACAGTTGCCATTGGGGCTCTTCGGGAGTCTACAACGTGTATTATATTTATAATATGCAAGCAATAGTATGTGTATATTATTATTATAAATTTCCCTCCCAACTAAGTGTTCTTTTGACACTTATCACTTCTATGCTTTTATTTTACAAAAAACGTTAAATGCCCGGAAGGAAGAACAGAAATGTCTGTTATTTTGCATGTAAATGATTTTGTCTATGGATGATTGGTGATTCTGAAGCTCTTATTATGTATAAAACAAGGTTTACACGTTTTGATCGAAACAAGAAAGTTTTCCGCTGATCGGAGAAAAATTCATGTATTTTCTATGATTATCTTCTAAAATTTGTTTTGTTTTAAAATCTTGATGGTTTCGTTTTCTTGCTGGACGCCCGATTTGTAAGGCCGCTCTTATACTCTGATTTAAGAAAAAAAAATTCTATCATAATTTAATTATGTTTTAACTCTTTAATGAAAACGGGGCGTGACAGTGTGGATGTGAATTGTTAACAAAGTATGTGTTGATGAGGGGTTAGGTCTATATTTGACATGAAAATTGATAAGACAGTCTGTATATAAAAATATTAATGAGGGAGAATTGGTATATAAAGATGTTGATGAGAGGTTAGATGTCTGAGATGAGAATTGATAAGAAAATGCGTATGTGATTATGTGTATAATATAAAAATATTAAAAATCTTAAAAAATGGGCATGGTGCCATTAAGTGTGTGTCTGATCAAAACTGTTTCAGTATATATAATGTAGTAGCATAAAATAATTTACTCTTTAATTTACCTACAATAAATTTTTGATTTACCTACAATTAAGGGATTCATATATTTTCTAATTGATTTACTCCTTGTATAGAGTAGGTAATTTTGCATTCTCAATTGTATATAATGTACATTGTATCATGTAATTTCTCCATGTAAATATTATTAGGGATGACAATAAGGTTGGGGCAGAGCGAGTAGTAAAATACTTAGGTCCGCCCGCACCCTGATAGAGGACCTGTGCCCCACCCCAACCCACGACGGGTCATGAATGATAATTTCCATTTTAATTTTGATATAAACTTATGTAAATTTTGTATTTGAACTCTTTACATAAACTAAGTTTAATTTTAAATTTAATTGATTTTAATAAAAATCAATATTATAGTTTTTATTTTAAATTATTAATTTATAAAAGATATTTTTCAGATTTTATTTGAATATACAAATTTTGGATACATATTTCTGATTAAATTAAATGTGGATTTGAAAATTTATGAATTTTAGTTTCTTAGTAAATTAAAATAAATAATTTATTTATTTAAATTAAATATTTCAGGATTTTAAAATTATTATTTGAATGTCAAAATGCTTATGGAAGAACTCAATTTCCATTGATTAATGTATTTTTTATTTATTTTAGGTGTTTTATTGTATCCTGACAAGATATCATAGAATCAGACCCAAAACGTTACAAATTAGGGTTTTACATGCATTTCATGTGCCATCGTGCACAATTGAGTTAGTTGTATTGAAATTGGACAAAATATTCAAATTTTCAAAAGTTACCTTTATAAATTAATAATCTTGGAATCATGATATTTTATTAATTTAGAGAGATATTAATATATCGATAAATAAATATTTTATTAATTAAAAGAGAGACTTTTTAAATTCAGCAAATTTAGTACATATGTATTGAAAATAAATGAATTCATATACATGTTTCATTGATTATATTCATGCATCAACCAATTCTTTGTAACTAATTAAATATATTCATGTGTAATATCAATTCATTATATACAATTAACTATTATATTCATGGACGCATGTATTAATTCATTGAAATTACTTAAATATACATGTTTACATTAATTCATTGCACTTAAATAACTATTATAGCCAATTAAATATATTCATGCATGATGAATGAAACATATACTATATAAATCTCAATACCGAAATAAAATAATTCATAACACCCAACCACGTTTTCTCATCTAAAAGGCATCGCATGAATGATCAAATGCATAAAGCATTATGTGAGTATAAGAGAGACCATCCCACATGCACTCAAAAAGTTAGGGATGAAATCCAATGAGATTTAAATTTTAAGAAAAAAATCAAATAACAATAGATTCATATTTTAACAAATTACCATAGTATTTATAATTGTAATATTTATGAATTATTAATTTAGAGTTTTAATGGGAACTAATATTTATAAAGGGATTTTTTGAAAAATTATTATCTTATTATCTTATCTAATTTGATGATTTTTTACAAAAGCCCAAGTTAGGACTGGAAGATTTTATTATTTTAAAGAGTTTATTAATTTATAAAGATTTTACTGTATTTCGTCGTAAATTGTTGGCCCCAAAAATTAATGTTTTAAAATTCCAATCCCCCTAAGTTACTTGACAAAATGAATAATTAACTCATTTAAAAATAATGTATACTTTATATGTGACTAATTTTTTATTATTATTTGTATTTATTTATATTTTAAAATCATGTTTTTTTAAGTTATTCAACGAAGACGCAAAACATTACAACAGTGGTTTTCCCAATCTAATATTACCACCTTATAATTTATTTACTTAGGAAATTTTAAATTCATAAATTATTTCTATAATTGCATAATAATATGTAATTTTCCTAATCCAATCTTCATATTCATAAAATTTATTGATATATGATTTTTTATTTAAATTTATACAAAGATATTTGAAGATAAAAGATGCATACTGTTGGGATATTTCCCAGCCTCCTATCTTGGGTCGGAGCTTAAATAGGTGCGGGGCACGATTCTGCCAGATTCGAATCTGTGAGCGCAAAGTTACATAAGTATAAGACATTAAAGTTGCGTCATATGTTCATTGGATATCCTTTTGGTATAGAGGTAATGCGCTTGATGGTCCAACACATACTAAATTATCAAATTTTATTCCAAATATTTTATCAAAATTTATAATATTATTTTATATTTTGATAACTATTTATTATTTTACTCAAGAAAACCACAAACAACCGGATATATTTTAAAAATTGCATTATTATGGGTAATTTCCATCTAATATTCTTACCTTATAATTATAAATTAGAAAATCTTATAAAATCGGGATACCTTTTTAGAAATTGCGTAAATATAGGGAATTTTCTATATTTAATCTTATTATTTATCTCTTCGATTTGAACCATCTTTTGAACCTCCAGAACCCCTTTTCGCTGTGTATATAGATTTATATATTCTGATTTGGAAAGTGGTTCATATTTAAAAAATTATTAAATTATTTTTGTTTGATGTAGTATTTTGTCATTTTTTTATATTATTGTTTTTTATAAATCTTAAAAAAAAATTATGGTAAAATCAAACTTTAATGGGCACATTGTTATTATTATTTCCTAAGTATTACATTAATATTATATAAAACCAATTTATATAACTTTGTGTTAAAAAAATTGTAAAAGAGAAATCATGATTTTAAGGCATTTGAAAAAAAATGTTTAATTTTTTTTTAAAATTTTTATGTTAAATGTAGAAACTTACTTTTGTAATATATAACATCATCATTTTACACTCATTAGGAATATGTTATTGTGCATATGATTGAATAATTTTTACCAAATCATTTTTGACAATTACAATTAGTAAAGTAGTTAATCCACAAATGATGAATATATAATATATTTAAAATTCATAAATTATATGATGTTAGATGAAAATGAAATAACTCTGAAGAACTATATTGTTATTCATGGTCAATATTTCTATATCGAAAAATTACAACAAATGAATTTATATGACCATGCATTTATTGAGTATTAAATAAGGTTGAAATATTCTTAAGAATTTGATTTTTTCGTAAATTAACATTTTCACATCAAATTCAAAATATTTAAATTTTATGATCATGCATTACACGTGTAGTAAATTAAATTGAAAGTAATCTCAAGAAATTTATTATTTTTCATGTTCAATATTTTCAATTTAAATGAAATATTAAAATAGTAAAATTTATATATGCGCATGTGCACCACAAGTGACCTATACAAGTATGACTAAAAAAAAATGAAATTTGCCACACAAATATGATTGCGTGCTTGATTAGCGCCTAGGATGTCTAGTCGTAGCCTAGACGGCGCACAAGCGCCATATATATTAAATAAATTTTTTTGTTATTTTTTACTATTTTTCTTAATTTTTATCCTTAAAAAATATTTTTGGAGCTCTTACATTTATTTTTTTAATTTGTGTTGTAGGATAAGTAAAAACTTAATATTTCATTTGAATTATATTTAGTATGACTTATTCAATTATTATACAATTATTTTTTATTTGTTTTTCTCACTTCCATAAATTTCTATCTATATTTAGTTAATTAATAATAATTTGATAGAACTCTATATTATAAGTACGCTACAGTTTTGCTAAGTAGGAAAAAAAAAAAAAAAACAACAACAAAACAAAATGTTAGTTGCGTGTCTAGACCTGCATTAGGGTCGAATAGTTTCGCCTAGCGTCAATGGTGACCGAATATGAAAAAATTGGTGTGGAAAGGAGCCGCATAAACTGACTTGTAGAACACTTATTTTCCAGTCAATATAAACTAACTATTAATTAATAATATTACAATCACAATAATAAGATCATATATGACAAATTCCCTCAATAAAAGAATTGTCAATTCTAACACTTCGAAAATGAAAAATCATTCATCATTTTATATTGACCAAATACTTGTAGATAACAGCTTTTTGATCGACCATTTCTAATTGAAGATGATAGATATTCAAGTTGGTGGAGCTTCTAGCCTAATATAGTCATACAGAATTCCACAAAGTGCATCTCCACCTCTTGCTTGGGTAAGAAATATGCAATTGTCACCTTTGATCACCATCGTTGATGAAATATCCACACTGAAAAGCTGGTAAAGTCCATGGATTCCATGTCGACACAATGTATTATCTTCACCTATATTTGTTACTTGAAACACGAGCTGCTCCACGTTCATCTGGTTCAAATGCACCTGCATTGTTATTGCATAAGTGTGGCTTATGATTCAGTAACAATAATTAAAATCTTATGTAAATTATGTCGGAAATAAGACAGTCTGAAACACAAACCATGCTTACTTCTCGGGGCTATTGACGAACAACTTGTTAACGTACGTAGGATTCACATCGGGAACATAGTAATCAATAGCTGTCCGATTAGGGAATCCGATCTCCCACACAGTTAGGCCCTCTCTAGGAGGTACATATAGCTTATATTCCCCAACTGTGTTTCTGATCCTGATCAACTCCATATATCAACACAATACATGTTTAATTAATGGATGGCTAAGAAAAACAATTTCTCATCCGAATTATATTTGATTTGACATTTTCTTTTGTATAACTTTGAGTCTTTCCACATTTTACTGTATCAGTCAAATTCTAGTTGCTTATTTCTAACACACATATGGCTACATATGATTTGTCTAGTATAATAAAATACATTAAATTTAAAATTCATACGATGTGGAATGATAACAAAATTTTAAAGAATCGAAATTAGCCCTTTATGTTGAAAATTAAGGATATCATATTTGTACATTTACCTGCAGATATTGTAACAAGTTGTTCATTTAGGTAATCGCCAATGAAACCCGGAACCCATCCGTGAAGAGCGTATACACCCGGTGTAACATTCTTGATGGTGAATTTGCCATCTACATCTGTTTGTACCCAAAATTGGTAATCCTACAAGGCACATTCATTGTTAAACAAGAGTTCGAAATTGAGAATAAACAATGAAAATGTAATGATATGCTAAGACCTAACCTTGCTTTCGGTTTGCCAAGAGCCTTCAATTCTTGCAGCTGATAAACCAACGAACGCAGATTTGGCAGCAATAAGAGAAGAAGAGATAAATCTGGTTCATTTGGAACGAAATCGAATAAGCAACTAATTTAATTTCCATTAGGGGAAAATCTCAATTTTCTTCTTGTAACTTAGGCCTTATAAACCTTTTTACCACCACTTTTCTGTTATCTAACTGTCAATTTTTTTTTTAATTTGATTTTACTATGAATGTCAATTTCTGCCTACGTGTAAACAGGATGGGAGAGCCCACATGAGCAAATTTGGAATTCCCGCATAGAAGTAGTTAGAAATCAAAGTTTTGGACCAAATATTGAAGAAATCAAATTTTAAATATGTGGACAAAGTCTAAGTTACAGGACAAAAATTGAAATTTTTCCTTCCTATCATACAACAATATCAAGTCTAGATAAGTATGATCATTTACCTATCTTGAACAAAGAGTCTCCCTGCAGCTGATCCGCGCTCTTTGTAAGTAAGATAATGTGGAGAAGAGACGAAGTCATATGGTCATAACGATTCTTACGTCCATTTATAACCACATTAGACCGTTTGAAAACAATTATATATAGGACGGTAGGACCTAAGAACTGAGAATAAATTCAATAATTAGGCCTACTTCCTTTGATTCAATTAAATTAATTATACAATTTACAATGTATGATATGTTTATTGCTATTAATCCTTCAAGACAATATAAATCAACATATACTTGAAATAAAAACAAGTGATTAAAATTAAGCATAAAGTCTCACAAAAATAGAACAATCAATATTAAATGACCTTTAAATTAGAGATAAAAATCTTAGCCTCGAATATTTCAACTAATAATCTCTATAAAAAAATAAGCAATTGTTGGTGGCAGAACAGAAATACGAACGAAAAATAAAAACTAATAAACTACGCATCTGGTAGCATGCGCAATTAGGGGTGGAGATCGGATGGATCGAATCGGAAATAGGGTGTTTCGGAAAAATTCCAAAAAATTTCGGAAATGAAAAACCAATTCCAATTTCCATCCAAAAATTTTCGGAAATGTGAAATCCAATCCGATTTCGGAAATTTCGGAATTTTCGGAATTTTCGGAAATCCGAAATTTCGGAAGTTTCGGAATTTTTTCGGAAATTTTCGGAAATTTTCGGAAAATTTTCGGCAATTTTTTCGGAAATTTTCGGAAATTTTTTCGGAAATTTTGGGAATTTTTTTCGGAAATTTTCAATAATTAAAAAATTCAGAAATTTTTGGAATTAATTAGTTGGTCTATTAACTATATAGCATTTTCTAATATCCTAAGAAATAATACCACATCGAATCTGATATTCCAAGCATTTAACATCAATATAATATCTACCAAAAAACATGAGAGATTAATTATTCTGCTCATGTACAATATTCATATAAAACACACGATAGACAATACACAAAAATGCAGCCCTATTAGTAGTAAAAATTAACAAATCATACTAAGAATCATTGACAGTAGATAAATACATATTCATATAAATTTTTATAGTTTTTGAGTTATATTTTATATTTAATATATAATATAGTATAAAATAAAACTATAAAATTTATATGAATAGTATATAGTAATAGTATAAAATAAAACTATATTATAAACTATATTATCATTGTGTAAGTAATTATACTTATTAATTCATATTAATAGTTATTTTTCTTTTAGGAAGCTTAAATCAAATGAATATTTGAATCTATATTATGATTTATGATAATGCTTTGTTCGAAATTCTTCGATATTTAAAATACTTATTTTATAATTTGTATAATTTTCTTTGTCATTATTCCTATTATATAACATGTTGTCATTTTTAATGAAATTTATAATATATTTACCTTTGAAATTAGATATTCACTTTTTATTTTATATAATATATAGTATATAATATATGGTATATAGTATAAAGTATTCTTTTATAGTATATAGTATAAAGTATATAGTATACAGTATGTAGTATATAGTATGCAGTATATAATATAGTATAATTCTAAAACTATAGTATAAACTATAGTATATAATATAAAATAAAATTATAGTATAAATTGTACTATATACATATAGTATATATTATATATAGCATAAAGTATATAATATAATATAATTAAAAAACTACAGTATAAACTATAATATATAGTATATATTATAAAATAATACTAAACAACTACAATATAAACTATAGTATATAGTATAAAATAAAATTATAGTATAAACTATACTATATACATATAGTATACAGTATAAACTATAGTATATAGAATAAAATAAAACTATAGTATAAACTATACTATATGTAATAAAGTATATAATATTCTTCTATAGCATATAGTATATAATATGTAGTATATAATATAATATAATAAAAAAACTACAGTATAAACTATAGATTATAATATATTTATATACTATCATATAGTATAAAGTATATAAAATATATTATATAATATATAGTATTATAAAGTATATTATAATATGTATATTTATAGTTACACATAGAATAAAGTATATAGAATATATTATAATATATAGTATTATAAAGTATACTATAATATGTATATTTATATTTACATTTAGTAAATGTATATAAAATGTATTATATTATATATAGTATATTATTGTATATAGTATTTTTTGATAGCAAATAGTATATAGTATAAAATATTTGAATTATTTTCAACAATTACTATTGGTTTGATGGTAAGTTCGTGCTTTGAGTGTGAGAGGTTTTGTGTTTGATTCTCAAATGTCTCTACTAACTAAATTTTATAGATTTTTGGAAATTTCGGATGAATTTTATAGATTTTCGGAAATAAATCGGAAATTTCGGATGAATTTCGGAAATATTTCGGATGAATTTCGGAAATCGAATCCGAATTTCGGATCGGATCGGAAATCGGAATTTCCGAAAATTGAATTTCGGAAATATTTCGGATCGGATTTCGGAATTTCCAAAAATTTCAAAACTAATTCCGATTTCCATCCGAAAATTTTTGGAAAAATCGGAATTCGGATTTTCGGATTTCGCATTAAAAATATTCGTTCCAAAATCGGAAAATTTCGGATCGGATTCGGCGGATATCGGAAATTTCCGTTCCAATCTCCACCCCTATGCACAATAGAGTGAAGAGAGAAGAGAGAGATGGCATAGTAAAAATATCATGTATATATATCCTCCCTCTAAAACTATGGTTCTTTCTCCTTGAAAATTTCATAGAATCTGAATGATATTTGGAGAAGGAAAATAAAATAAAATCACAACTTTAATTCACTGTTATAGTTTAAAATTACGAAAAACTAAGTCCATGTGTCCTGCTAAATAGCTGAGCCAGACGTCACGTATGCCACATACATAAAAACAAAAAAAAAGTATTGAGTGCAAAGACTAAGTTTCCAGAAAAAAAAGAAAGTTTTAATCAAAACATACTGAGTAATACAAAATTCAATGATATATTGAATAAAATATTGAAATAATAATATTATTCTGAAAGCTAATTTGGTCAAATATAGATTGATTTCATTTATATATTCTATATTCTATTCAAAGTTCATTTAATTATTTAGCTCCTTCTATATTTCCCGATAATACCAATCATAGTAACCGGTATTTAATTTCATATCATTTCTTTCACATAATCATCTCATATCATGGGACTAAAGTTATTAGGAAAATGAAAAAAAGAAATTCCTCTGAAATTTCTAGCGTGAATCCAAATTTTGATCACGTGGCAATTTTTATTGAATTGGGAGGCTCAGACTATTCATTTTAATCCGAAAAAACATTTTTAGTTATAGTCCTTAAATAAATATCCTCATGTATATATTGATCCTATTGTTTTTGAAAAAAGGGGAAAAGATAGCAACTTTTGTAGTGATGAATTGGTAGTACTTATTCCAAGCTTACATTAGCACAAACACTTGTCCATGGTCGTAGCATGCCATCGCATTCAACACATCAAATTCAGACACGTGGCGCTTTTGTTATTGACCGAATAAATAACACATACAATACTTTATGTCACGTCGAGTTTTATCTCATATTCTAATATGATTAAATATGTTGTTAGTTAGCATTAAAAAACAAGGCAGAATTGATTTTTTTTTTATTAAAAGGTGCAGTCGACTATTGATTATTTACAGGGATGTGAGGAGATGATTCAATTCAAATTGATGAAGTTTCATAAAAAAATGTGATGATTTATGGAGGGAAACAAATAAGGAAGTTAAAAAAATTGTTTAGGGAGTCTATTTTATCGTGTATGAAAGTTTAAAATACGTTTGAGTTATACATATTACACAGTGAACATATGTTAAAATTTTGAAATTTTAATATTATTTTAATAAATTTATATTAATAATTTAATATTAAAATAATAAAACTTAAATAATGGATACTTGAATAATAGAAATATAGGTGATCAAAAGTAAATTTCCACATTTGAAATTATCTAGAAAACTCATACCACCAATATTGTATTTTTATTATGAATTTATTATCTAAAATGATTAGAAAAAAATAAGGTTGAATAATACTAATAATAATAATTAACTTGTAAAATTGTGGATAGCGGAACTATATCTTAGTTATATAGGTAGATATGTAATTGCACGATTTATGAAATTTAGCATTTACAAAATTGATTCATTGACAAAAAACCAGTATTAGAGTTACCAATTAAGAGCGCCACATAAATGGTGAACAAAAAAAAAGTGGTTTCGAGGAAATTAATGAAAAGCAGCCAAAACCTAAAATGACATAAACATTGAGCGGTTTTGCATGTCCTTATGGAAACATACAAATATTCCTAGAATTCCAAAGTCTTTGATCGTGGAGACCATTTCTCCTTCTAATCTATTTTATGTACAATATTATTTCAACTCTCAATATGACTAATTTAGCGTCACCCAATAACCATTTGAAATTCTTTATTTTAAATGATCATTTTTTAAATATTTTAATACAATATAATCTATTTTTTGATACGTAATAAGTGTTCGATTGGAGACATACTCTGAAAAATAATAGAAACAGAAAAAAACAGAATTGAGTCTAGAAAAATATGTCGTACTCCTATAAGAAAAAAATGTTAGTGTTGTGGTTTATCATCAATCAATTGTCAGCAAAATACAACTCTTCTAATACTTTGGCGCTATCTTTAGAGCATCGACATCCATTTGTTTCAGTGGATTAAGAATATATTAAAATAATACAAAAAAGTTAAGGAAAGAAAAAAAAAAAGAATAGAAATAGTATTTTTTATTATATTAGATCTCACTTGTATATGTTTTCACTCATTCTCTCTCCTCTAATAATATTAATGCAGAGAAGTTAAAACACCAAAACTATTTTTTATTATTAAAATATTAATTTATCTCTTAAAAACACATCTAAAAACAGTCAATGCTGAAAATAAGGAAATTATAAGAGAACTACTTCTTTCTATAATCTTGACATGTAATACTATTAGTGTTTTTCAATTTTGTTCTTAATAGTTGTCTCTATAATTATTATATTTTAATTTAGTCTCACAATTTAAAAATATATATCATTTTAGTCAAATTTTTTTAAATTGATGCTTTCTGGTGACCTAAAAATGATGTGGCGACACGTGTCAAATTCTTATTGTTGATATGTGTCAGCACGACACTTTTAAGTCTTCGAAAAAGGCATTTTCCGACAAAATTTGAATTTTCCAATCAAACTTAAACTGTAATCGGATATATTTATAAATTATGAAACTAAATTAAAAATTGTAATACTTATGAACTAAAATTGAAAGACACTGGAGTTATGAGATAAAAAATAATTTTAATCCTAATATTTTACTGAAGGAAGTTAAGTGCAACAATTCAAATCTATTTATAGTTTTTTCAATTCATGATTGAGAGCACCTATGATCTGATTCCATCAAGACTATTCCATCTAATCTTTTGATTTGTTGGTGATAACCAGGGACGGAACAAAATGAGGGGCAGGAGGCAGTGCAAAATTTTAAGAATTATACTATAAATTAGATTTATTTTATAATTAATCATTTTAAGAATTATATATATATATATATATTAATGATTTTTAAAATAAACTTCATATCTTCCCACTTTGCCATCAATTGTTATTCAATCTTACTTTTTTCTAATTATTTTAGATAACAAATTCATAGTAAATATACAATATTGGTGGTATGAGTTTTCTAAATAATTTCAAATATGTAAATTATACTTTTGGTCACTTATATTTGTATTATTCAAATATCCAACATTTGAGTTTTATCATTTTAATATCAAACCATTAATACAAATTTATTAAAATAATATTAAAAAAAAATTCCTTGTGACAATTCCTTTTATGTTGCTTTTGTAATAAACAAAAATCTAGCATAGTTCGTGTAAGATAAATAATTTCTTAGAAAAATATTTAAAATCAATTTTGTGTAAGACAAAGTTAATTTAAATAAGTTTGATAAAATATAAATAAATAAATAAATAACATAAAAGAGAAATTAGTCCTTAATACCACAAAATTTATATTTTGTGTAAGCCTTATATATCATTAAATTGATCATTTTTTGTGTAAGACTTATTTCATGATATTTAATTAAATTAGTATTAATCTTTTCCCTGTATTATTGTATTCTACAAAATTGTGAATGAAATATACATGAACATAAGGTTAAAAAAAAATTATTTTTAATGATCATTCTACGAAAATAAGTTGTAAATTTTGATATCAAATGTTACATAAATTCGTGTAACCTTAAATCTATATTGGCTTTAGATACAAATTTTGTGGAAGGCTTCTTAAATTATGATTGAGAGATTTAAAAAATATATTTTCGTGTAACATATTTTATATGATGATTTTAATTAAAAACATTAATATATTATAGTCATGTCTTATCACATTGCAACTGCCTTATCAGTCATGTTTCATCGTGATTTGTACATATAGTTTGGTAAAAAAAAAAAAGTAGAATTGAATCATTTTTTATATAATTTATGGTATAAAGAGATTAAAACTTATATAAAGTAGTATAAAGGATAATACATTATAACTTTTGTGCTATATTTAGCCATTTACTCTAATGTTCTTACATGATTAACATCTGTTTAGATAAATTGGTGATCAATATTAAAGATACACACTATTCATCTTCAATTAATTAATTAGGTAATTTGGTCTTCAATTTTATTTTACTATAAAAAAAACTGTAATCAAAATTATTTATAGACAAAAATTATTTATACTTAAATTTTTGGGAAAATAATTTTTTTGATCTTTTAAGTTTATCTTATTGGATTTTTCATTATTTATCTTTTATCTTTTGATTTTTAGTTCTCTATTTTTAAAACTATCATTTTTTAGTCTTCTAACCTCTTACAATGGGTATCTATTTTGTTAAAATTAAAATATAATTTTAATATCATTTTTTTATTTGAGATAATACTATCTTTTTAATCACAAATTTTCATTCTTCATCCAACATACCTAAATTAATAAATAAATAAAAAATTATTTTTCATCTCGAGATATGGGTTAGAATTTTATTATTAATTATTAATATTAATAATTTGCACATTTCAAACTTAGAAATATGAATAATTATTGATATTAATTTAAAGTTTTATCAATTGAAAAAATATTTTTTTGGTATAAAGGACGAATTTTAATTAAAAAATAAAAATTTATCTGATATAACAAGTAAGAAGACTAAAAAGTGATAATTTTTAAATATAAAGGATTAAAATAAAAAATTGAAAGATAAAATATGAAAAATTCAATGAGGTAAACTTAGAGGACCAAAAAACTTGTTTTTCTAAAAATCAAAAGATGAAAGATAAATGATGAAAAATTTAATGAAGTAAACTTAGAGGGAAAAAAAAAACTTGTTTTCCTTAATTTTTTTTTTATCAAATTACCATTTTATAAGCCCGTACATGATTCAGTATCAAATTTATTACTGATTATGTAGTTTAGAGAAAATTATCTTGTCATCGGTAACATATTTTTCCATCTCTACTTTGCTTTTTCTTATTTTAATTTTTATATCATATTAATTTAATGCTTAAGTGTAAACCATCTCAAAACCCAACTTCTGCTCTCCAAATATGCAAATTTGTCTATGAGTCCGAACAACTTAAAACTAAAATTTATGTACACCAGAAGATCAATAATTTATTTTGTTGTATTTATTTACAAACTATATATATATATTATTGAAAATTACTAAATAAACTCTCTAATTATTTGTAAATTTTTTTTGTATTAAATAAATAATAATATATATAAATTTTCAAATCAATCGTTCGTCTTTCACAATATCGTGAGTTAATCCATTGAATCCCTTGATTCTCTTCTTTAAAATATTTGGAGCGATTTAATTCTTCAATTTACAAATATAAATTTCTATAACACCTGTTCGAGAGCTTTAAGCGTTATTTTGAATCAAACACTATTTCTTGATGAAGAACGAGAGGATCATCATTTATATTTAATTTTCTAGAACAACTTAAATTTCTATAACACTGATCCAAGACACTGACGAAGTTAGAAATTTTATTTAGGAGATCCAACTTACAAGTATAAAAGTTCGAAATACATTTGAATTATACATATTATACAGTGAATATATGTTAAATTAAATTTTGGATTTTTAATATTCTTTTAACAAAATTGTGTTAATTGTTTGATATTAAAATGATAAAACTCAAATGTTGGATACTTGAATAATTACAAATATAGGTGACCAAAAGTATAATTTACACATTTGAAATTATCTAGAAAACTCACACCATCAATATTTTAGTTTTATTATGAATTTGATATCTAAAATGACTAGAAAAAAAAAAGGTTGAATAATAATTTATTGCAAAGTTTGAAGATATAAAATTTATTTTAAAAATCAATAATATATATATATATATTCATGATTAATTTTAAAATAAATATAATATATATAATATAATTTTTAAAATTTTGAGGAGACCCACTGCCCCTCATTTAGCTCCGTCCCAGCTGATCTGAGAACTTAAAAGTTAAAAGTTAAAACCTTATATCGAATCAAATGCTAATTCTTGATGAAGAATGTGAGGAATGCGTTTAATATCTTTTAGCTTCTTGATGTATTCGCTCATTATTTTCGTGTAGTCGTGGAATGATGAAATTAAGAACATTATTTATAGTCGTGGATGGAGAACTTTGATAGATATTTGAGTGAAACCACATAATTTGATTTGTCATTGTTAATGTTAGATTTTCCAAATTAATAATTTTTTCTTTTTCATTATTTTTAAAAATCATTTATTTTGTTAAATATGAGATTTATTGGAGATTTAATAGGATTTGGTTGTTTTTAAATTCCTTATTTTGAGGATTACATGATCTAACCATATTCCTACATATTAGGGATTTTTTGTTATATCTTATTTTATATAAGATTTTGAGAAGAGAAAAAGAACGTGGTGAGAGAAAATATGGAGTTGAGAAATGAAGACCATGAAGATGAATTCAAGATAGTGGGTTAAATGAAGATCATGGAAGATCATGGAGCATACAAGTGTAATGGACAAACTGTTGGAATTAATTTTGATATTATGCAGCTTGGAGTTGATGAGTTTGATGGTGCTGCTTGGAGTTGATATGAATTCATGCAAAGGAGATAAAGTCGTTCTTCTCATTAAAGAAGCGTACTTCATTTTTTTTGTATAGAGATATAAGGGCATTTATGTAAATCACATTGATAGTGCTATACCACTTGTAAAGGTGCTGATAGGATAAATTGTAATAGATTTTGATGAGACAAAACATGTAATAGACTAGAATTGTTAGCCTTTCAGATAGGTCTCTATATGTAATTTTAGCTAAGGCAAGGATGCTGGAATGAGAAGGAGATTCTGCAAAGGAGTCTATGTCAAGTCCTAGCTACCTGCATGCTGCCAAAAGGAACCAGTGACCAAGCTTCAAAGGACGCTGCAAGGAACCTGGAAGATGGTCAAATAAGCTGACTTGCTTGCTCGAGAAGGAAACTACCAGATACCTTTAAATCAGTGCAACCTGACTAGCCAGTAGAGTCTCTCCAGTTTCAACAAATCAGAGACTGCCATGTGTGAAAAAGCAGCAAGGACAAAGTACAGCAGACTGGAGAATGAAGTTGTGCAGCAAAAAGGACAAGACAGTGGCAAAACAGAATGAAGGCATTTCAGAGCAGGTGTCAGAAGATCAACAGAACCAATCAAAGCAAGACACCTCACCATACAAAAGACTGCCCTTCCAACGGGTAGAATACTCACTGATGCTTATAAATAAAAGACTGAATGCACAAGAGGACTAGAGCACACAAGAGAATTAAAAGAGATCATACGCGAAGCAAATCACCTACAAACTCAAGCTTTCATATTCAAGCTATTCAGTCAAAGCAGCAGCAAGCCAGCTACCATTGTGGTTTTCAGAAGTTTAAAGAGCTTGCTGCACTCGATCGTTTGCAATTTCATATCTTATTCAAACGAACTGTTTAGGAGTCACTTAGGCAGGAGTTTACTCTGCTAAGTTGTATTCTCTCTGAAGAAGAGAAAAGATTCTGTGTGGGTCGAGGAACCTGTGTGGAGATCTTGTGTGGGTCGCTTAGTTGGTCACTGTACAGTTACCTGTGTGGATAGAGCTGACAATTTTGTGTAGAGTATAGTTTGCATTAGCAAAGTTTATTGTAAATCAAACTTGCTTTAACAAAGTTCCTTCTTGAAAAGGAGTAGAGAGGACGTAGAGGGATTACTCCACCCTTGAACCTCTATAAGTTTGCTTGTGCTTTACAGCTCTATATTTCTATCTGCACCTTGAGCATTCTGCATTAAAATCTATTTTGAAAATCACATTATTTCCGCTGTGCATTATAATCTCTGACTAAGTCCTGAGGTCACTGCCCAAGCAGCAACCTATCGAGCAGCAAGCTTATTAGCTACCTGTTCATCAAAGACTTAACATCTTGGAGTAAAAGTTAAAAATTTGATAAGGTTAATTCACCCCCCCTTAACCTTATACCACTGGGACCAACAGGTGCTATCTTGATTTTACGTTTTATGTGCTGGGCTATATAAGCATATTTTGTATCTTTTTTTACTAAGTGAAATAATATTGAGATCTATTTTCTCTCTCTACATCTACATTCAATTTATCATTACAAACTTTATAAATAGAGGACGCTCTTGGAGATTTAAGATATCGAAATATAGAGATTGAGAGAATAGATAAGAGAGCATTTTCAAGTCCTTAATTTTCCAGCTTTCTGTGTCACACTTGTGATCTTTTTAATCTTTGTATATGTCCACTTGAATATAATCATATCATTAGGACATATTGCATTTTTTTATCTCCTTATAATCAAATTCTTATATTAAAGGAGTTTTTCGCAATTCATGAGTATTTGTATACTCGTAAATAAATTTATTTTCATTTCATTTTATTGGTATTTATTTTCCGTTGTGTTTTTCCGGTGTTGCCAATATCAGTGACAACATCGGGTTCTCTAATTGTTTATTTCAGATAATTTAATCCACGCAGTACTTTCAGTCATGCCCCATGATTTGACAAATATTGAGAATCTCTTTTATAATCATTATTTTTAATCCTCTAATTTAGGTCTCAATCAATTTTGATCTTTTAATCGTTTTTTTTTTCAATTTCAATCAAATTTTAATATGGATTGTTTCTATAATTAACTTGGCTGTTAGAATTTGATCTGAATTTTTTTTCATAATTGACTTGGCTGTTAGAATTGCTTACATGACATTCAAATTAAAATCCTCAAACTGTGGAGAAAATTTTGAGCTTATGAAGAAAATCGAAATAACGACGAATCACTCTTCCCCCTTCCCAAACCCTCATCTTCCTCTTCATAACACCTTGAAATCATCAGCTCAATACCTCGTTGCCTCAAAAAGAAAAACAGAATTTCTCCGCACACGTATACTGTACTCTTCACTCATGTCCCATGTTCAGCCACAAATTGGCTAATAATCTCTCACTAGATTTTCAAATCAAAACTTTGTAATATGTATGATCACTAGGTTTTCAAATTAATCACTGCACCAAAATTGAACATGACCTAACCTACCGAACAAAAAATGTTATTATCCCTAATTGAATTTAATTCAATAATATCTTCAAAATCTTAACACATTTCAGCTTCTAATTTTCCAATGTACAAAATATAATTAAAATATTATTTGATTTGACTATTTGGTATACAAATCAAATTTAATAAATTTCTAAAACAAGTTCAAAGTAATATTTAATATATAATATTTACATGTGCCGCAATTCAATTGGGCATTCAAATATATATGTGAATCTACAATTGTCCCCTCGAGACTTTCTCACCAACGATGTGTTTTGGAGTGGATTACTCTCGAAAGCATTTCATGAAACATTTTTAGAGCATATTAATTAATTATACTCACACACATGGACTCCTTGAATTAGAATTAGAATTTGACTAAGAGTTTATTCTAATACTAAAAGCATCCACAATGAAGTACTATGTTGTGGTGTTCAAAAAAAAAAAATTCAAGAAAAAAAAAGTTATTAATGATGGGTCCCATCCTAAAAATTGAAATGATGAATAAGATTTTTAAAAAATTTAATGTAATAAGTTTATGTGTCTACATAAATATAATTATAATTTGTTTCACATTATTAATTATTATAAATTGTAGAATTGAATTAAAAATCAATGTATTTAGTTGATTTAAAATATAAATAAAGATGAGTTTATGGGTAATATGACTCAAAACTAATGAATATTAATCTTAAAAGAGTTGTGGATGTGTATTAATAGAATGTGGATGTTAATAAAAAAATAACGTGACACATGAGATCCACATTAAGAGTGTTAATAACTTTATTTGATTCATACATACTAAAAGTTTGACATAAATTTGATTCCGTCTAAAATGTAAAATATTAATATTTTTTGCTGCAACAACAATAATAAGAAAGAATGTTTGATAGAACTAAAGGGAGAATGTCCAAAAAAGTAATATTGGCGCAGATCTAGAACCATTTCAGTCCAACTTTCCCAGAAATAACAGAACAAATTTTCTCAATGCAAATGGAATTCTGCGAGGAATTTCTTCAACCTCAAATGAAAAGACCAAATTGACCCTGAAGAGAGAGGGCCCTCAAAAAGCTGCACAAATAGACAAATTGCAACAACAGTCACCCTAATATTTATTGTCTTTTGTTTTCACATATAGACCATACCTCCCCATCTCTTCTTGTGCTTGAAATTAATTGCTCTCTATTTTCAGACACCATCCATGGATTCTCCGCCTACTGTCTTCAGCCTTAACATGAAACCTCGATTCTCCGGCAGGCGGCACGAGGCGGAGATCCGCCATCCTCCGCCGCCAGCCTCCACCAAAAGCGGCGGCGTCCGGCCTTATGTAAGGTCGAAAATGCCCCGCCTGAGATGGACGCATGAGCTTCACCAGTGTTTCCTCAACGCCGTTGACCGTCTCGGAGGAGAAGATAGTAAGGCTATTATTGGAAATATTAATTTTCTTTAATTAATTGCATGTGCATGAAAAAAGCGTTACGTGTCAAATTTTGTGTTCTTGGATTTGATTGAGTTCGAAAAATTCCGATTTATTTAAGTTGGATTAGAAAAATATATGTCTTGATTAGTTTTAATGAATTAATTCGTTTATTTGATTAATTATATTGATAGGGGCAACTCCAAAGATGGTGCTAGAATTGATGGATGTGAAGGGGCTGACGATAACCCACGTCAAGAGCCATCTTCAGGTTGAAGACAAAAAACCCTTCTCCTAGCTAGGGTTAAAGATTTAATTTTTTTCAGGAATTTTTATGCTATATGACGTGATAATATTAGTTTTTTTTTTTTAATTCTTTGGAATCATTTAACAATGTTTATTATTCAAGGTGTGGCATCATCATTTAATTTAGTCTCATTTTGTGTAACGAACAGATGTACAGGAGCATGAAGCATGAGCAGCAAATTATTCAAGGTATGTGAATGAAAATTCTTCCATAAATCAAGCCTCATCATCTCCTTCATAAATAACACTATTAGTTTCTAAAAAACAAATCACATTTAATGATAATGTATTTATGAGCTAGCATATAAAATAATTAGCTGGCTCATTAAATCAGAGACGCAAAAAAAAGCATCCATGTATATGCAGAATAAATGTTATTTCCTCTAAAATAATAAATGCTAATATTTTTTCCTCAGAAAATAAATGCTGATATTTTTCTCAGGAAAATGCTGAATTCATCTCTATGCATATTCATCTTGATTAATATCAGCACACATAGTAAATTATCTTGATTTTATATATATATATATATATATATATATATATATATATATTTATTTATGTGATTAAGCACTATACAATCAAGTGAAGCTTTTGAAATCAAAGCTGAAATCTCAATCGTGTCCTCTTCAGTAAAATTTTGAACTTTAACAACCAATGGATCATTTATTACGAAACTTCAAGTGTTACACATGTCATAATTTGTTACATAAGTCAATGCCATTTTAGCACATCCTCTTTTTATCTGATATTTTAAAATAATTATCATATACCACATGTAATAAATAACATCATTAATTGACATATCAAATATAATTAATATGAAACATCAAATATAATAGTTTTGACTAAGAAAAAAGTTTTTAAATTTCATTCTGGATAGTTGAGCATCCTTATTTCTTTTCAATACTTGTAACTGTGGAATATTAACTTTCGTTTCGATTTGGATAAAATGTTTGGATTTTTAATACTTAAATAAAATTCTTGGATTAACGGTCACTGGACCATTATTCATTTTTCAATATCAAAGTTGATATTGGATTACAAATATTCGAAGTACGTACGTTTAATTCTTGGGAATTAATGATGGTTGAAGCCTCATAAATGATTTTTAAAGCCTCATTGCTTGGAGTTTGAATTATTAATATCTAAGTGTGTATATGTAGGTAAATAAATATGACTATGTAAAAATGGTCGAAAAATGTTTTCTATATAAGTCACGCGGGCCTTTTTTAATATTTTATAGAATATAAAATGACACTCTTAAATTTATCTTCAAGTATATTAGTTGCTTATCTATGCATTGTTGACGTTTAAAAATCATACGTGTTTATTATCATGTGATGTGAAATTGAAATGTTTTCTACAATCATGTGATATGAAATTAACAATTATGTTAAGTATATAAAACATCGGTAATGGACCAATACATAATTTCTGCCCACAGTGTATAGATGTGTATTTTTTATATTATTACCGATTTTCTCATTTTGTATTTTAAAGAGAATTTACTAAATGAGACCATAAATTACAATATTCACTATCTTCTTAAATAAATACAAAAATACTTACAATATTTTCAAATATTTGTGTCATATTTTTTGACTTATTGATATTTCTATGGCAAAATTTATGATGGAGAAATGTCAATTAATGGCAAGTCGATAATGATATATGTTATGTGCAGAAGCAGATTTTGCAGCGGAAAAGAACAAGAGAGTGTATGCAACTTCACAACCATATCATAATTTGCAGAATGCAGGTTTTTCACATTCCAGCAGGCTAAACTATCGCTATTACAATCATCGATTTCTTGCCAAAAACCCGATTCGAGATGACAATTGTGCTTGTTTTTACCCTACCCGGCCAACAATGTGGTAAGAAATCCTGTTTACTAAATCATTGTCATGATAAATTGCAATTTTAGGACACTGATAATAAGTGTCTAATCATATGATCATATTAGTAATTTACGAAAATAATTTAAATAATTCGCACATTGAGAACAATCAAGCATTTCGGTCCAATTGTGACATTCAGCCAAGATAGTCCTCAATGCGCGAAATTTACTAAATTGTTGTCCTAATTTGACTAAAATTGCATTTCCTTATTATCACCACTCATTGTCTATCTATTGTAACTGTTATAAGGCAATGATTTGTTATTATCTAAAAGAAGTCTTTTCTTTTTTCTTTTTTCTTTCGATAATGGTATTAAGACATTGCAAATTTATATATATAAATGTTTAGGCAAGATGTGAAAGTGAAACAGATGGTAAGTGAAGCTGAGGTGCCCAAATTTGAATACGGGCAGGGGTTCAATTATTCAATGATATACAAAGGCTTATTCAGCAGCTGCAAACCTCCTGCAAAAAACGTAAGTGACTTCAATTCTCATCTCAAAACAAATTTTAACTGGCAAACTAAGGTCAAGAATACCTCATCAAACAATTCACTTTAATTGTTATTTTTTGTCGCAATAGTTTTAAAAATATCAAAGTTTACCTAAAGTACTTATCCCTATTCTAACTATATTTTTTATATTAAATTTAGGTGAATTTAAAATAGTATCTATTTCAAATTTAGTCCTATATATAAGATATTTTTCATTTTTTGATAACCAAATATCTGTTTTCCAATTTTGATTCTTTTATGTTTTAATGTTTTAAATTTCAGTCTAATTTTGGTCGGAATTTAAAAAATATTACCGACGTGGTTCTTGGAAATTTTGATGTGGCAATTAAATTTCGACAGTCAGGTTAGCGATTTTGAAAATTCCGATCAAAATAACACTGAAGTTAGAAAAAATAAAAAATAAAAAACCAAAATTTAAAAATAAATACTTTAAAAAAATAAAAATTTCTTACATACATAATTAAAAATGAAATTACCCCTTTACAATAATTATTTTACTCTTGATAAAAGTTGTCGTTTTGCACAATTCTATAACATTGACGGTTACATTATTCATCATTTAATGACGAATTAGGGTGACGAATTTAAATATTTAAAGTCCCTTTGACACAACTTTTGGAGTAAAAATGTCTCTATCTCGATTCAAACGTAATTTCCCTTGTAAGTATCTACTAAATAATTAAGGACTAAATATTACAACTGTGTGTCATCAGCTTAATTAATTAAATAAAACTATTGATGTAAATTGATAATTGTTTTAATTTAATGAACAGATGTGGAAGGAGAAAGAAGTGATGGTAGGAAGTAGAAGATCAGTTTCAGCAAGCGCAGAAGATTTTCTCACCCACTTGAGGCTCCACTCTGAAGGCTCTGGAGAATCTGCTTCCACAGATCATGCAAATCACAATATCTCTCTTGACCTAACTCTTGGTTAACTCTACTTTTATATTTATTTTATCGAATTATTCAACCATATATTACAACTTTTGTTACAATCTATCTTGATGATCATACACTTGCTTTTGGATTTTGCTATGTCGTGAGAGTTTATTTAAAGGCAATTAGACTAGTATGTAGCTATAGAGTACCTATTATCAGTTTTATCTTCTCTTCATTCAACTACATTTGCTTGCAATCAAAATGATATTATTGTTTGTTTCATGATTATTATGATGGCAAAATTATGAAATAGAAGTGAAAGTGTCCGGATGCTCTAATGCTAAGATAAAACGAACAGTATCACAATGTTGTCTCGGATGTCGACAACACTAGAGATAACACAGCGGAATATAAGATTATAAATGAACACAAGGAAATATCCACAAGTATATAAAATACTTGTGGGATGCCAGCAGGGCAAAAGATCTTATTAAATGTATATTTGAAGTACAAAGCAAACACTCATAAAATCCAGACTCTAAATGTTACACCGAATGTTGTTAACATCAATGACAACATTACGAAAACTGATAAGTCTGGAAAACAGAAACTATGTATGCTCTTGTATTCTTTTTCACTCGATGCCTAATCTTCATGAAGTCCAATCTCCTTTTAAAGATATCTCAGGCATAATCCACGTTCATCACTTAGAGTAATGCTCCATGATCTCTTCCATATTCTTCCACCTTCCTTCACCCACTAAAAGTGCAACAACCATTCCTATAAAATAGGAATGTCTCCATCTCCACTTCTTGCCACACGTTCTTTTCTTTTCATGATCTCCAACTCTCTCTTGACTTCTCACATTCTTCTTTCTCTTCAATCTTTATGCCACGTTCTATTGTTTTTTTAAAAGAAGAGATACACATAAACAACTTTCCTATAAAATAGGAAGAGTTATTTAATTAAATCTTCTTCTTAATAAACCTACAATAAAAACACGTGAGAAGATAAAAAGAAACAAATCTTGAAAGTAACCAATCTCCTATAATATCTAGGGTTAAACAAACTCTCCTAATAAATCTCAAACCTAGATATTAAGTTAATTGATTTATATAAGAAAAAGGAAAAATAATATATGTTGATAAAATCAACATTAACAATCTCCCCCTTTTTTGCTTTTTCTTCTCAAAACGTTAAATCAATTAATCTCCTCAAAACAAGCTTTAACTTTGAAAAACATTTTTTCAAACACTCTTCAAACTCCTCCTGAACAAAGCATTTTCTCCTTAAACCAATCACATCAAAAGAATCTCCCCTCAAAAGAATAACACCTTAAAAAAATATACTACCCACGCTAGAATCTTCTCCCCCTTTTTGGGAAGAAAAATCAGCAAAAAGATTATCTCTTATACGAGTTTGAGACCTGCATAAAAAGAAAATTAGAGACAAAAATATGTTAGTAGTATAAATGTCGAGACTGGTGTCATAACATTGGGGACAACATCAAGGAGCAATGTAATTTCCACTTAAAACGAATTTCTTCGTAGTAAACCAGCAATAAAGTGGAAAAAGAGCTAGAAGCAGCCATGAAGGAATTGAGAAATTGAGGAAGAAATTTGGAGAGAGAAAGTAGATGAGAAAAAAAATGAGAATTTGCGTAGAGATAGAAAATCACGACAATTGAGAAGAATGTCACAACTTCTTGAGAAACGTGATTTAAATGGATTGAAAATTTTGAAATTTTGAGCCCTATGAAAAAAAAATATCTTTATCCCACACATTTAGCATATTATAACAAATTTAGATATTAACAACCATGCTAAAAATAAGGAGTCACTTAATTCAAATATTCAAGATAGAGTCAAACTTATCCACTCTAAATCTGTATCCACGAAAATCTCACCAAATTTTTATCCAAGCACGAATTTAGAACAAACACATATATGCAGATTTTCTGGAAAATGTTTTCTACGATGTTGAGAACATTTGAGACAACATATCCAATCTTATGTATAAGAAGAGTGTACAGCGTATGTTAATCCCAACCAACCTTTTGAAAAGAGAGCATCGTCGTAGCGAGCGCCGTGCTTCTGGTTACTCAGTTGTGGGACTAACTTTTTATGGTGGTTTGTGGTATCTCCCTTCACTTTTTGACAAGGAAGCATCGTCATAGCGAGTGTCGTGCCCCGAGTACTTAGTGTTAGGTCACACAAACCTTTTTTTTTCACAATATATTACTAGGCTGCCTGAAAAGCATCGTCGCCGCGAACGCCGTGCTCCAAGTGCTTCGTAATATCAACAAATGTACACTTTTAAAATCAAGAATTAATTTCAGATCTCAAGACATGTTTTAATCAAATGTTCTCGTAAAGTATTACCCTTTTCCAGTTAATTTGCACATAAAGAACACTGTATGAAGACAGTAAAAATGGATGTTATGGACAATGTGAACAACATAAGGGGCAACATCCGTAAACTGCATAAAGGCGATCAAACAACACACAACCCGAGAGACTTCTTCAAGGAGGAAAATCTCTCAAAGTCTAAAGCCTTAGTAAAAATGTCAGCATACTGATTTTCAGTGGATACATATTCAAGATGAACAATATTTTTCTCTACCAAATCTTGAATAAAATGATGCCTTATATCTATGTGCTTAGTGCGTGAGTGTTGAACAACACTAGAATTATCACAATAAAGGCTCAAAAATTCAGTGTTAAATCCATAATCATCATTTCTAGTAAATTGTTTTAATTCTTCATGCATTGCTTGACTCCAAAAATCATCTTTAAGAGCTTCATACGCATTCTTAGGTTCAATAGGAGAGACAAAACAGTAAGATTTTACCTCAGAAAATGTGGTTGACATACACACATGTCTTACCATTTCTTTGTAATTTACCGGGTCTTTCCGACGAGTTTTTATCCCTTCATTCACTCCCCCTATCACCTGAGTGGTAGGATGATTCTTTCTGATGCGAGAAGGTGGGTCTCTCCTTACTGGATTCTGAGCTTCGTCATCGCTGTCTTCAAAATCTGTCTCAGCTGCAAATGTTTCCTCGGATGTGCCAACATTCGGGACAACATCCTCTATACTGGAATCGATGACAAGCTGGTCCACCAAGTCAGATGTGACATCCTTGTATGTTTTACCCTTATGATTTAACACTGGTAATCCTTTAACTACTTCAAACTTGTTCAGCTTCTCAAGAGATCGAAAGTTCACATGTCCTAATTTTTGATGCCACAAAATCGTGTCATCAAATTGAGTTTTGTTGCATGTGATTTTTTCTCCCACAAGGTAGCAATTATCATGTGATCGAGTACCTGTCATAACGCATACGTTAGATTTATCAAAGACTTCACACGAATCTTTATTAAATTTTACCTCCAAGTCATCATCACACAATTGGCTTATGCTAATTAGATTAGCCATAAGTCCATCCACAAGAAGTACATTCTTCAGTTTTGGAAAACCATGGACATTCAAGATACCCTTACCAACGATTTTACCTTTTGCTCCTCCTCCGTAAGTCACACATCCTTCACTAAGTGGTACAAAGTCCTTAAGTAGGCTTTTCGTTCCCGTCATGTGACGTGAACACCCACTATCAAAGTACCATGAACCTGCAGTGTTAGTCTTTAAAGCAGTGTAAACCACATTACAGAGGATAGGCGTTTTTGGAACCCAAATTTGCTTTTGAATTTTTCTGGGCAGAATGTTGTCTCCAATGTTGGACAACATTGGCGGCAACATTTTGCTACTGGAATTTTCAATTTTCAATTTATAGCAAAATGGTCGAATATGTCCAGGTTTAAAACAGTAATGACACACATACTTCCGTTTTCTTGGACTTTTCTTGGAAGATTCAGAAGACTCTTTAACAAAAACGGTTTTTGATTTTTCATCAAAAATATTTGAAAAAACAGTTTCAGCAGATTTGACAAATCCAATACCTGTTTTCCCCATATTACCTGCATTCACTGACTCATTCATTTTGGTTGAACTTGTATTCCATTTGTCAATGATTGCTTTGTTCACGTCCAATTGATGTTGAGTCTTCTCAAGTTCCACGTCCTTTTGTGTGAGTGCTGTTTCTAGCTTTGCCATTGAGAATTTCAGAAGATCATTTTCTTTGGACAGGATTTCCACTAGCTTGCATTGCTTCTTCCATTCTTTAAGAAGTGCTGTATATAACTCTTGAAGTTCTTCAATTACAGCATCCTTGTCCAAATCATCATCTCTTGACTCTGCATCATCATCAACCACAGCATTTAAACATGTTAATGAAATGAAACTGAACAGATCATACCGTTCTGATGTGTCGATCAATGTTGCCACATCGTCGACCACATCGTCGACAACATCAGAATCCACATTCGCGAACAGCAAGGTCTGATCTTCAGTTTCTTCTGCTGCTTCTTCAGTCTCGTCCTCGTCGTCGCTCATGGATACCCAGAAGTTCTTCTTCCCATACTTCCTCAGGGTATTGGCACACTCGTTCGCATAATGGCCCCATCCCGAGCAAGCACGACATTGAATAGAGTCAAGATGTTTGGGGTCGTTCCTTCCACGATCAGAACTTGATCTTCCCAGTGGTTTTGATGTATTTCCAGGGGGTTTCCACTGAGGTCTATCAGCTACCTTAAACTGCTCCTTGTCTTTTGTAACAAACTTTTTCTTGTTTATTTTTCTCACCATCGAATTGAATTTCTTTGTGATCAAGGCAACGTCCAATCCTTCTTGAATCTCCTCCAGTGGTTCATCATTGTCGGTGCTATCACCGTCGGGTTGAGCTTGAAAAGCAATGTTCTTCTCCTTTTGGACAACCTTTTGATTTAATAAATTCAATTCGAAGGTTTGAAGAATGCTTTGGAGCGTATCAAAATCCATGGTAGCCAAGTTGTGAGCTTCCTCGACCGCCGAAACTTTCATGTTATACTTCGGAGTTAGCGTACGAATTGCCTTAGACACCATTTGTTTCCTACTAATTGGATCACCAAGAACTTCACTTTGGTTAGAAATATCACGTAGCCTTTCAAAGTAGGTTCCAATGTCTTCATTTTCTTCCATTCTCATAGTCTCGAATTGAGACATAATGAGACGAAGCCTTGCTTCCCTTACGCAGCTATCTCCTTCGAATTGCCTCTCAAGAATTTCCCAAGCTTGTTTGGCTGTTGTGCACGTCTGGATCAGCTTGAAAATCTTGATATCTACAGCACCAAAAATAACGTTAATCGCCCTCTCATTGAAGTTGGAATTGGAAATTTCGTCGGCCGTCCATTCGCTCGGTGGTTTAAGAACAACGTCTCCATCTGAGATCTTCTTCGGGGGATCAAATCCTCTGACCACGACTTCCCATGCTCGTGAATCAATGGACTTGATTTGTGTGCGTGTACGGATCTTCCAATAAGCGTAATTCGATCCATCAAGGACAGGTAACTTTCCTTGAGGATTGCACCAATCCATGCCTAGCATGAGCAACAGAACCAACCACTTTGTATCAAGTGGGAGGCTCTGATACCAATTGAAAGTGTCCGGATGCTCTAATGCTAAGATAAAACGAACAGTATCACAATGTTGTCTCGGATGTCGACAACACTAGAGATAACACAGCGGAATATAAGATTATAAATGAACACAAGGAAATATCCACAAGTATATAAAATACTTGTGGGATGCCAGCAGGGCAAAAGATCTTATTAAATGTATATTTGAAGTACAAAGCAAACACTCATAAAATCCAGACTCTAAATGTTACACCGAATGTTGTTAACATCAATGACAACATTACGAAAACTGATAAGTCTGGAAAACAGAAACTATGTATGCTCTTGTATTCTTTTTCACTCGATGCCTAATCTTCATGAAGTCCAATCTCCTTTTAAAGATATCTCAGGCATAATCCACGTTCATCACTTAGAGTAATGCTCCATGATCTCTTCCATATTCTTCCACCTTCCTTCACCCACTAAAAGTGCAACAACCATTCCTATAAAATAGGAATGTCTCCATCTCCACTTCTTGCCACACGTTCTTTTCTTTTCATGATCTCCAACTCTCTCTTGACTTCTCACATTCTTCTTTCTCTTCAATCTTTATGCCACGTTCTATTGTTTTTTTAAAAGAAGAGATACACATAAACAACTTTCCTATAAAATAGGAAGAGTTATTTAATTAAATCTTCTTCTTAATAAACCTACAATAAAAACACGTGAGAAGATAAAAAGAAACAAATCTTGAAAGTAACCAATCTCCTATAATATCTAGGGTTAAACAAACTCTCCTAATAAATCTCAAACCTAGATATTAAGTTAATTGATTTATATAAGAAAAAGGAAAAATAATATATGTTGATAAAATCAACATTAACAAGAAGTTTTGAAATATTATGCAATCGAGTCAAGTTCTATACAGAGCCGACGCTGAGTTAGGGTGGGAAGGGCAACGACCCAGGACCCCATTTTTCAAAATGGCCCCCAATTTTCATCCAACACTAGTTATGTATAGTTATAACACATTTATTGTAATTGACTCAATATACCATGTAATTGATAATAAAATATATGTGGCCCAATTTTTTTTATATATAATTGAATATAAAATAGTCTCATTTGTGATTTAAATGACTCAAACAGTCGTAAACAATTTTTTGTGGTTAAAAATCAAAACAAACGCTGATCTATCTTTTAATAAAATGTTCGTTTTTTCTTCATATAAAAACCATGTTTTTTATTTTATTTTGTCATGGATCTTCAAAATATTCGGACCGATCCTGATTCTACACACGCGTATGTCAGGAATTGGAGGAGGAAAGAAAGCAAAAAAAAAAAAAAAAAGTTACTCTCTTTCTTTGTCTAGAATTGCTCTATGCCTTGCTCCATATTATCTTCCCTGGTTTCCATTATTTCTACCAAGTACTATTAGGTATTTCTTTTGTTTTGTTTTGTTTTTTTTGTCGTTTTGTTTTCCCTATCAATCAATTTGTGTAGTGGTTTTCACTTTTCATTGTGGAAGATTACTGAAAAGAATTGGAGGTCGTTGATTTTGATGTGGTTATCAAAGAAAAGAAAATGTTGTTCCCAAAGAAGTTTGCACAGAGAAAACGTTAAATTCATATTATCCTAAGTAGGATTTTATGGCTAGGAAATGAGGATCTTTTCCTATTTCAGGATACTACTCCGGACTGGCTTTTAAGGAATAGACCAGGACACCAAACACACTTTTCTTTTTGAATTGATTGGACTACAACATTTTTTTAACTATCCAACATTTAACATTTATTTATTTTTCTATTTTGGGGATTTCATTTTCCCATAATCATCCACCAAAAAATTAATATCAACTGGCTTTCTCTCACCAAATCTGCAAAGGTTGTTCAATATAATAAGAAGTACGTACCTAATATTTCCAATATTCTTCATACTCTGAAAATAGAAAAGAATTTGTGTCATTTATAATTTGTCATCAAATCTGCAAAGGTTATCTCAACCTGTAGTTGATAAAGCGCATTTATTTTAATTTTATTTGTGGTAAAAAATGTTCCGTATCTGAATTCAAGTGTCATTTATATTCTTTATTTGGCTAAAACAAAGAGATTATTAGAAAAAATATAGCTAAAATTTCGTTTAATAAATAAAATAATTAATAAAACCATATTTGTTAAATTTATATTAAAATTTCAGAAAATTAGTGTTAGACATCCAAAATCTAATAAATATTTAATACAGTTAATAGAAAAATTGTCCCCAAGGCAACCACTTGTGTCTCAAAAATGAAAGTTAGATAAAGAAACTATTAGCTTAGCTGATTTAGTCAACAATAATAAGATTTAAGTAAATATAAAAATATAATAAAAATATAATTTATACTTTAAAATATCAAGATTATTGTAAAATATCTTTAAATCAAGAAATAAAATCTAAAAAATATGTTTAAATATAAAATAAACATTAATAATAAATTATGTTTGAAAAAATTAAATTAACAAATATATTTCAAAAAAATTGTTGTTCTCAAGTGGTATACAAAATTTATACGGTGTGTGAATAAACTTCTTAAAACTTTTAAATCTTTTCAAACAATGTAGACTTTACTTATTGTAGTGGTAGGAACTTCATTCTTACAACACAACTTACAATTACTTCAAAGTTATATCTTACATTGTTGCTTGTGGTTTAGCTATAAGCTGACTTCTAATTGTGGAAATCTTCAGCATGCCACAAAAAAATTGTTGCATGATAGATACCAAATAAGTAAAGATGCACAAACAATTTATGATGGTTCGAATCTGGAGTAATTCTTCAAATCCACTCTACTTCTTCTCTAAGAATGAACTTTGGTAAGATATTATTTTATAGATTACAACTCAAACAACTATGTAATCTTCAATCTAAACATACTCTATAGTTTGATAGTTTCCAGACAGATTGCTAAAAAATTTAGACTAGCTCACAAAAAGTTTTACAACTTAGCTATCTCAAAAGGAGTTGTTGGAGCTTTAACTATAAACATGGTTTCTATGTTAAAAACTCATGCTCAAGACCTCAAACAAATGTTGTTTGAATGTATAAGAAAATTTTCTTAAACTGTGTGAAATAGCTTCTAGACTTGAAGATCAATGAGTTTTTAAAGAATACATAGACTTTAAAGAATACATAGCTTCAATTGTAATTTTCAAAAATATTCCTCAATTGATCTTTAGGTGCACTCTTCCTTAATTTATTTATTGTAGTAATTTTGTCAATTGAAGAAAATTACTTTTTCGTGGCTGACAAGTCTTGGCCTATGCCATTTATTTGCATACTGCAATGATGTAGGTGATAGTAGGGACTACAATGTTGTAGTGTGTCAATCCATGTGTAGATATTTGAGTTGTTGGAGAGTTTTAATTAATATTTCAGTTTGACATTATTGACTATATTCTGAACCTTTAGAACTTGTCTAACTTTTCCTTATTTTGATGTTGATCTTCTCATGTTACTTAGTCATCGTAGACTAATTGTTTATGTAGTAAAATATTGTTTTGTCAGCATGTAAGTGTAAGATTCTTTATGGTGTAGAAATATGCTTACAGTTGTATTGTCATGTTGTATGTTAGAAAAATCAATGTTTAGATTTTGTTAACACAAAACCATATTTGTAATAGGACATAGAGATCTCCATTAATTCTCATACGGTTATTGGTGGTGTAGATATGGTTTTAAGGTTGATAGGTTATCTTAACTTAAAGTTGAAAATAAGACAAGTTAAGATCTACAAGAAGAAGTAAGTTGGATGTATCGTCGAGGTTTAGTAATAGAAAAAGACAGTGCAGAACGAAACTAACGGTTAAACAACCAACTTTCATTCTTAACAAAGCCCAAATGATTTTACCAATTGGAAGGGTTTCACGGTACTTTCATTCAATAAGAACATACAATTCTTGTGTTGGGCAAAACAAAAGAAAAGACTAAGCTTTATATAGTCTATAGAGAATCGAGAGTAAAAGTTTTCCAAACTCTATTCATAGGTACATACAGTGAGTTCTCCATTCACAAGACCCATATATAGTGAGTTATCATTTGAATCATTTTTATAAAAACCTGTTTTTTATATATAAAATTTATGCAGTTTATTGCACATATATGCACATATTTCACAATCTTTTTTTCATCAGATGACTCTCATCTTCTCATTACTATAGGAGAGTTCAAATGAGCTGCACATTATGGGAAGAATTTGTGGATGTAATGTTGGATTTTGTAAGATCTGGTCCAGAAGAACCTCCAGTTATCATATTGCAATGCTGTCGAGGCAAATTATTTCGTGGTATGTTTATTTTCTTTATCATTCACTGTTTTGCTTTAAAATTTTGTTACTTATTTAATTCTTCAATACTCCTTTTTTTTTTTTTTTTTAAGGACGAGTTACAATATCAACTGATTATAATGCTACAATATGCTTATTAATGATAATGTTGGAGAGGTTGATGAATACAGTCTTATTCACTGTTATGATTCAATCTCTTAGTTACAAAAAAAATTCACATATAAAAATTAATATGTTGGTTATAAAAAAAAAATTCATATATAAAATAATTTGTTGGGTTATATAAAATGCCTTGTATATTTGGGAAGTATATTTATACATACACATACACAATACATATAAGGTTGTAATATACGAAATGATTCGAGTGTTTACATGGAATCAGTTAGGAGCAAGGACGAAAATATCGATTTCGGTGGAAATATTGGTACCTTAATTTTATGGAAATATCAGTGGATATATTAGTTTAGGTGGAAATGTCATACATTATTTTTAAAAATATGAAAACTTTGTTAAAAAATTAGAAAATATATCTAGTAGTTTATAGATTATTATAACTAATATTAATATATATATTGAACTTAAAATTTCAAATAAAATGATATATTTACAACAAATATAGAGATAAACTATTATATAACATTGTCTGTTATGATAACATGATAAATTTTGTACAAAGTTAATATATGGAGTAGTGATAACTTGAAATCCTATGAGATTTAAATGAATAAGATGATATGGAGCCTACTAGTTGTGGAAATGGAGAGCAATAGACCAAAAAAAAAATCTACTGACATTTTTTCGACCAATATATTACTAATATATCAGCGATATATCGTCGAAATCCCACGAAATTGAAACATTTTCACCGAAAACAAAATAAAATTGATATTTTGTCAAAATATTGTCAATATTTATCTTTAATATTTTGAAGATATTTTTAAGGAAAAAAAATGCATCTCATTTTTATTTCGTAACCACAAGATGAGCAATATTTCGCCAAAATATCACTATTTTTTATCATTGATTAGGAGTAACAACAGGAAATTTGTTGTTTGGAGATATTTAATAGTGTGGGGATATTAACACTCCCACATCTTATGAGTAGTCCCCATTACTTAATACACCCCTTTCTAATATTTTTTATCAATTTATTTTCTCAATACACTCCCTAAATTTCCCTCAACTTTTGAGATTTTTGATTGATTTACAAAAAGGTGAGTTTATATACATCCCAAATATATTCACACACCCCAAAATGTATTTTTATACCTTTTATTTTTTTTAAAGATGGAATGTGTTTAGTAAGTTTTGGGTATGTATAACCTCGTCCTTTACAAAATCTTTCGATAATCAAGGACACCAAATTAATGTTGATGAAAGAAATGATATCGTAGTACTACAATTGATCTCATAGAATATATTCATCTATCCACTCTTACAAGTTACAACACTTAAATTTAGTAGCAATATAATTAAATGGAGACATAAAATTTATTTATGAGAGGGAGGGGGTGGGAGAAAGTGAAATGAAATGGTGGGAGACTTATTAAGGTTTAATCGGGAGGAAAAGGAGATTCAATTTCATATAAAGGGTGTTTTATAACATATAAGTCAATTTATACCTAGTTAATTTTGTTTAAAAATGTTAGGAGTGTATTCATAAAAATTGGGGGTGTTAACAGCCCCACCCTATTTAATATCAAACATAAACAAGGAAGCCAACAAATACTAGATTAATATTTAATACAACCAAACAACTGAATATACAATTGGAAAAGAGAAATAGTAAAACCCAACGTACTATGAGAATCCAACCCAAATACAATATTTACCTGCAGGGAAAATTAATGCAATAAAAAATACCATATATCTATATACAAGTGTATTATAGAACTACCAAAAAATTTTATATGACACCATTTTATGAATATATTTTGTAAAATTGCACGAGCTATCCGAAATTGGACGAACTATCGACAATCAAAAGTGAATATAATAAATCGACCTATATTTTGTAAATTGTGCACAAATTTATATGATTAATCTAATATTACACATCATTAACATTAATGGACATACTAATAGCATTTTAGCATTTTCCTCATTTGATTATTATGTTTGAGACAACTCTTCAACTGGACATAGCAACGCCCCATCGTACTATTCAAGTCAACGCTGTTAAACATTTCAAAGCTCATCATATTCAAGAATCACATGATTCACATTCATATTTTCGGACCAAGGAGATCCAAAACATTATAGTCGAACAACGAATTTTGTTCTCTCTCTCAGAGCAGACAAAAGCCATTAAGAGAGAGAATCAGCGATGGGATCAGTGGCAAAGAAGGGCTTCCAACAGTATTTATTGCAGCTCCAACAACACCCTTTGAGAACCAAGGTCTCATCCTACATTGACTTCTCTCATTTCTTGATTTCATTTCTTCCTTTTTGTTTTAATTCTATTATTTTTCAATTGGGTCTTAATTTTTGAGTGAATCTTGAAATTTTTATGGCTTATAGGTAATAACTGCTGGGGTGCTATCAGCGATCAGCGATATAGCGGCGCAGAAGCTTTCTGGCATTCAGAAACTTCAACTCAAAAGACTTTTTCTCAAAGTGGTATTTTTCTTGTTAAGTTTTTGAGTGATTGATTACTGATGAATAGATACTGCAAATGAGTGATTTCCTGTTTAATACCTGGGAAGATGTTTGATTTTCTGGGAAATGTAATTTTGTGAATCTTGTTTGGCTATTAGGAAAATCTTGGATTTTTGGGACTTTAGAAATTGCTTGATCTTGATTTAGCCATGTAACTTGACAAGTTGTATTGGAGATACATATAATCTGTAGCTATTTGAATGTTTTGTTGTAAACACAGAGTTGTGTAGTGAATGAATTTAAGAAATGGTTTCTTAAGTAGCCTTAATTTCGACTCTTAATTTTTCACAATAGTTTTGAAACTGCTCATTTATTCGAGTAGATATAATCCGAAGGTGTTGATCATCATCTTGTCCAAACACCCTTTACCCAAATTCCTTTATTAGATATTAATATGATAGATAAAAAAAGATGGAGCTTAACACAATTTATCCAATTGCGTATTCAGTTTTATAGACAATGGAAATGCAATAGATCTTACCAAAGAAAGGATCCGGAATTTCTTATGGTAGTTAGATACTACTTGCATCATGTTCATTCTCGTCCACTGGGTTTGAAACTTATCATGAACGAGAAGAAGTAGCTTATCCCTAAGCAGGCTCATAATTGATCATAACTGCTTTTGTGAACCGGCTTTTTTTAGTATAATGTAAGAATCAAAGTGGCAATTTTAGCAATGAAACAATATGTGACTACCATTGTCCAACTTTAGCACTCCAGGAGGAGCTTAAATTGAATGATTTAGATGTAATGCAGCTTCTGAAATTCGATTAATATAAGTTCACAATTTAAGGCACTCTTTGTATGCAGCTTTTTGGCTCTGCCTATTTAGGACCATTTGGGCATTACTTTCACATATTCTTGGAAAAACTTTTCAAGGGGAAGAAGGACAAGAAAACTGTTGCGAAGAAGGTATTTCTCACATCTTGTTTCTCTACTTTTTCTCCTTATAATTTTCTCAGCGGTTCCATCATTTTGTTGACCAATGTTGATAAGAAAAGAATTTGTTCTCGGTGGGAGAATAGAATAGCAGAACAAAAAAATCTCAACGAACATAAAATGGCAAACGAAATCATTTCAGGTGGTGCTAGAGCAACTGACATCTTCCCCTTGGAACAACATGCTTTTCATGCTTTACTATGGTTTAGTAATTGAAGGTGAGAGTCTCTATATTTTCTTCTTCTAGCTTGTTCATGTCTGATTCTTCATGCACGTGAATCGACTTTCTCGATAATTCTTCAATACGGTATTTAGCTTAGAAGATGCCTCGATTTCGTGCGAGTTTGATTTGATGTAAGTTTTTGCAATGTTCTCAGGAAGACCTTGGTTCCAAGTGAAATCTAAGGTCAAGAAGGAATACCCAACTGTGCAGTATACAGCCTGGGCAGTAAGTGAATTTACTTTTACTTGTGAATTACGTCTACATTCATAAAGGTTTGGTCAAATTACCAAATGAACCTTAGTGGAAATTACAGCCAATCTCATTGACCAATTGAATCTTAATAAACGATCCCCTTAAGACTAGTATAACGTCAGAAGAAATGAACATTTCTAGACTTAATTGGGTACTGTGAGCATTTTGTCAATTGAAATGCTTGACAATTTCTGTCTGAGAACATCATACTAGTCGTATGTTGAAGATTTAACTGATCAAGGGGTTTGGTTGTAATTTCGAAAAGCTTCTGCATTCATTTGGTAATTTTAATCATTTTCGAGGATTTGTTATCTTTTCGCCATAGACAAAGGCGAAGCATAAACGGAGAGTTAACTTTGTGGGCAAATATTATGCAGTTCTGGCCCGTTGTTGGATGGGTAAATCACCAGTATGTGCCTCTGCAGTTTCGAGTTATTGTCCAAAGTGTTGTTGCCTGTTTTTGGTAGTGTTTTCGTCTTCTATTACTTTTCATATTCATATGGGCTTATGCAAATCTCCTCAAATTTGCATGTTTCTTGTTAGTGCTTCGTTATTTAATTTTCTTGCTCTGCATTTTTTCAGGGCCATATTTATGAATCTTCGAGCAAGGTCTGTGACAAATACTAAAAGTTGAGCCATATAACAGTAAGTGTACGCTGCAACAGAATTTATACAACTTATGAAACTATTATTGGATGGTTTTCTTGCCATTGTTTACTCTGAACTAGTCGTGTTCATGTTATGGGATTGACTACAAAAAATTTAAAACTGGATTCTCTTCGACTGATTGCTCTTCTAATTTAGTTTACTATTAATTGTCTCTGATTTTCTTGAACCCAAAAATATGTGCCAAGATTTGGAGGATCTTCACCATCCTAACAGTGATGTGGCTGCTATGTAGATTAGTTTTCTTCATTCCATTGTTTATGATTAGGCCTTGTTTACTTTCCGGGATGGGATTGGATTGGATTAGATTGTATTGTCTCATTGTATCGACTGTCTATTTTGAAGGATGATCAGTGTCCATACATCTTAGGCCCGTGATAAGTATGAAATTTTCTAACTTATGAAGTAAATAATAGAGTATTTCTAAAACAATTTATCCTGATCATGACCAATCTCATCTTATTCTAATAGTGAAGTAAATGGAGCCATTCTTTGCTAAATGGGGATGTAATAGAATAGAATAGGCAAAATCTATGTCCCTACATATCGAATTTTGTTTTGAAAGAATCTTGAACTATTAAAATGGTCAAAAAGTATCAAGTTTTGTTACGAAATTACCTTAAAATATCCAAATTGATATTATTGGATGCTTAAATAAATTCATAGTTTAGGGACCTTCCAAAATGAAACTTGATAGTCTAGCAACCTGCAAATAGTATCTTCCATTATATTTAATATTACATATTTTATTTTAAAATAATTATCACACGTTATGTATATCAAATAACATCATTAATCAATACACAACGTATATTAAATATCATGAAATATAAGATGTAATTCAAAATGTAATTGAGGATCCGGACCAAGAAACCCATAGATGCATTTTGTATGAGTCTCTGAAATAAATGGATAGCACCATGCTTTGTATATTTCATTCTATGGAACATGGGATTAAATGCATCAAACCCTCATGTGCTAATAAAATTTGCACCTTTTCTCCTTATGTTAAAAAAATTGCATCATTTACATTTGAGATTGATTAAAATTAGTATAGTCTCCCTTTCCATCTAATAAACATTAACAATGTTAAGTTTTTATTAAATTTTCAATTATATCCTGATATATCAAATGTTTGATCTGATTTCAAGTCAATCAATGATTTTTTTTCCTTAATCTTTATTCTTTCATTATTAATATATCTTCTTTAATTTTTGTTTTCTTTTCACTAATATGAGTAAAAAATATTATTAAATTATCATTCACAAATTACCCAATTAATATTGGCTATCAAATAAATTCTTTAGACTTTTCAGAAAGGATATTCTGGAATTTTGGTTTCAATAAATCCAAGCATTTAAGAAAGATCTAAGAATTGATTTTAATAAACACGAAAATTTAATGAAAACTGAAAAAAAAATTAATTAGATTTTTGTAGTAATTAAAAAAAAAGAAAAAGAAAAAAAGTATGTCGGTATCGATTATAATTTTTTTTTTTAAATTAAAGACTAATTTAATGGATCTAGTTCAAAACTAAATTGGAATATGAAGATTGTAAAATAATCAAAAGAATTCTTATAGGGACAAAAAACCAAAACCCCAAGATTATAAAATAAATACAAAAAATAAAAGTACATCAATCAAACTAGAGAATTACGTATTGCATCGAATAATATTTAAAATAATATAAAAAAATCAAAGTAAATCTAAAAAATTACAAAATCTTAAGATTGTAAAATAAGACTTAATTACAAATTACATATTGAGAAAATTCAAGAAATTATAAAGTAATTTAAATAAATCTGAAAATTCAGAACACATATTAGAATATGAAAATAGTAAATATAATGAAAAGAATTCAAATCAATTCTGAATAATTACCAAAAAAAAGTAAAATCTTATTGATGTAAATTACGGAAAATTTGAAAAACTATTCCAAACATACAAAAAAAAAATTAGAATATGAAGATTATTAAAATAATAAAAATATTTCACAATTGTAAAATAAACAAAAAAATTTACTAGATAGATACAAAAATTAAAAGTGTTCAAGGAATTAAACAAATTTAAATAAATATGAGAAATTGTGGAATAAGGGTAAAAATGTCTTCGCCTATAAAGCTGGGTGTGGGAAAAGGTGGAAAATTTGTCATCTTTGTACTAAGAATGTGTGCAAAGTATAACGGTTAACTTTAATTGCTTAGAACTACACATGTTATATTTATTAAATTACGTATGTAAATGATATAATTTTTAACGTATATAATGGAAAACACGTAGAATTATAAAAATAAAGAAGATTTGAGGTATTTCAGCCATGTAACATGCATGTAAGTAGTACTACTACTACCACATCCAATTGTGAGCATTTGGTTCATACGCTTGGGGTGGGACCTACAGCAAGACCAACGAGAAATCCGATTTTTTTTCAAATCTTTAGGGATCTAAATATATTTTAGGTACCTATAAATATTTATATATAACTCTCTTGAATTTTAGATTTAAAGAGTTAATTTGGCTAGGTTTAGTGTGCTCCTTTTCACCTATCTTGCAACGAGGGTTTGATTCTTGATGGTATTGGTTCTGTATGGTATATCGAATTTTTTTTACTATATCATATATTGTATCAAAATTTTCGATATATTGATAGTTTATACCGTTTGATATCGAATTATTTCGATAATACTGAAATTTACTATCATACCATACCGAAATTTAACGAAAATTACCGAAAATACCTAAAATTAGCGAAATATATAATAATATATATATTATTAATATTAATATATTTCGGTATATACCAAAATATCGAAAAAATTCTAAATCGTCATACCGATACCATACCGTAAATTTCGATAGTGTACCGAAATTTCAACATTTTCAATAATTTTCGACACGATATAAGTAGTATATCGAAATTTTTGATATTTTGCCCAACCCTAGTTGCAATCAACAAATAATATTTTGCCTAGGTTTTTAGGCCACTTTTTTTATTTAGTAGTAGGCTTGATTCATTGATTGGTTCTTAAAAAAAAAAAAATATGTGGTAGTAGCTCCATTTCTTGGTTTTAGGTCTTTTTGCTTTCATTGAATTAAAGAATTCTTTTTTTTTCTTTTGAGTTCATATATATTTAAATTTTTATATTTTAATTTGAAGTAGTAAGCTTGATTCCTTGGATTTTGGCACTTTTTTTCTTTTATTTTATCTTTTAATTTTTTGGTAGTAGGTCTGTTCCTTGATCTTAGGTCCTTTTTTATTGAAACACTAAAGAATTTTTTTTTCTTTTTAGTTTTTATTTATACAAATTTTGATTATAAATAAAAAAATATATTGTTTTTCTATAAATTTATGATTGTAGAATTAAGAAAGAGTGATGTATAGAGTTTTTTTTTTCTTTTTAATTAAACTAAGAATGATTTAAAGGGATTTGGTTTCATTTTTAAATTCGTCTCAAGTCAAAACATTATCAATCACTGAAGAATGTTAAAATACCCACTGTGGGTAATTTTTCATATAACCATTAATGATATGTAATAATCATATCATCTCGTATATGAAAAACAAAATTAATAAATTTATTAAATTTTTGACATATCAACTATATTACATATTAAATATGTTTTTCAATTTTCCTACAATTAGATTCATACTTCATACTCCCCGCCCCCAAGCCCAAAAGGGGTAATTGTAACACTTTGCAGTCTAATGTTTTGCGGAAGCTTAAGAATTTCAATATTTGCCACCAGACCACAAGTTTGGTACACTTCCATATATATTCCAATAAATAAAATGAAAAAATTAATTGCATTAGTAAATCAATATATATCAATTCGAAAAAATTGATCTAAAATTTAATTATTGAAATTATTGTGTGGTGACGTGGGCCCTATGATCGGAGCAGTGTACTGCAGCATCCCTTCTTTTTTTTGTTATGTTAATATGTAATATATATAATATATTAACGTAGATTAATATGATGGGAGTGGGTGAGGGCGTTAATAATGGTTTCTGATTGTAATATTATGTAACAAAACAATAATGCATCGATGAGATGTCATATCTGTATATTTGTTATTATAAACGCAATGTTTTATGTAAATTTTAGATCAAATATTATATATTAAAGTTAACTATAATCAGCGAGGAAAAAAAATAATACACAAAATTCTAAAAATAACATAATATTTTTTATAAAGTTATTATATTACAATTCAAAATAACATGCATTTCAATACGACAACATCAACAATATATATATATATATATATATATATATATATATATAATTACAACATTTCTATTATATTTCATATTATGAAATTGTTACATAACAACTTAATTGCTACACTTTTAAATACAATATTTTTCAATATATATTAGAAACAATAATTAAATAATAATGTATCTGTTAAGCTCACGATCAGATTAGGTGCAGCAACTCAGACTTGAGTTCCAAAGCTTAAAGAAAACCTCCAATGACGGATAATCAAGAAAAACGAAGAAGAAAACACAACACAAGGAATTTTAACGTGGTCCGGTGTGTAATCACGACCTACATCCATGGCCAAGAAATGGCAAATATATCCACTATCAATCGAAACAAGAAGAATTTACAGATTTGCAAGATTAGGGTTTATGCGAAAGAAAAACACCTAATTCTATTTCTTTCTAATTGCCTAACGAATCAAAGTAATTCTATAACTGAGTATTCATACATATATATAGAACAAAAGCCCTATCCCAATTTCTGGAAATAACCGCTATTAAGCTGCGAATTTCTGTTCTAACTAATTAGGGTTCGCATAGTTAAGAACCCTAATTAACTGCCTAACTACCGCGAACCGGCCATAACTTCTTGATCCCGATTCGCTACGAAAATGTCCGATTCTTGACCTGCTAAACCC
Source organism: Scutellaria barbata (assembly GCA_028654395.1). Lineage (NCBI taxonomy): Eukaryota > Viridiplantae > Streptophyta > Magnoliopsida > Lamiales > Lamiaceae > Scutellaria > Scutellaria barbata. Next base: position 4,165,110 of record CM053648.1, read on the forward strand.
GGTTCCTAGCTTATGTGCATGCATGCTTGATTTCATATTACAATTCTCCACCTAAACCAATATGCATAAACCTATAAAAAATACCTGTAAAGGACAACAGATAAAAGACAACGATTTTAAGTGTTAGTTCATCCAAGGCATAATGTTCACCAACTGCATACAATGTTTGAACTTTCCACTGCTTAAAACTTTTGTAAGCATGTCTGCAGGGTTATCTTCAGTGCCTATTTTCCTCATCTCAATTAGACTCTTCTCAATGATGTCTCTTACAAACTGTAATTTGAGATCAATGTGCTTAGATCGATCATGAAACACTTGATGTTTTGCCAAGTGAAGGGCGCTTTGGCTGTCACAATGTATTGCTATCTTGGCCTGGCTTATTCCCAGTTCCTGTATCATGCCCTTCAACCAAATTGCTTCCTTAATAGCCTCTGTAACAGCCATGTATTCAGCCTTGATTGTAGATAATTCAACAATGGATTGTTGTGTACTTTTCCAACTGATTGCAGTGCCAAAAATGGTAAATATGTAACCTGTTAATGATCTTCTAGTATCAAGGTTTCCTGCAAAGTTTGAATCCACGTAGCCTACTAAAACATTTTGAGTCTGATTCTCAGTTTTCCTTGCAAATAGTAAGCTTAACTGAGTAGTTCCTTTTATATATCTGAACATCCATTGCAATGTCTTCCAATGAGCTTTACCAAAATTAGCCATAAATCGACTTACTAAGCTCATTCCATAAGCTAAATCTGGTTTGCTACAAATCATGGTGTACATAATACTCCCTACACCACTTGCATATGGAATCCCTTCCATATACTCAATCTCTTGTGCTGTGTCTGGTGATTGCTTCCTTGATAATTTCAAGTTCTGATTTACTGAAGTAAGAGCTGATTTTGTTTGATGCATACTAAACCTCTTGAGTATCTTCTTCATATAATCAGATTGATACATCAACAAATTCCCAGTTGTTCTATCTTTTAGAATGCCCATACCTAGGATCTTTTTTGATTCACCAAGATCCTTCATTTCAAATTGAGTACTCAGTTTTTCCTTCAGGCTTCTGATTCTGGTCATGCTTCTACTTGCTATAAGCATATCATCCACATAAATCAGAAGATAAGTCACGACATTATCATTTTCCTTTTCAAAGTACACACAATTATCGTATGAGCATTTTTCTAATTCAATGTGGTTCATATACTCATTGAACCTTTTATACCATTGCCTTAGACTTTGCTTGAGTTCATAAAGAGATGTTTGAAGGAGACACACCTTGTCTTCATTTCCAGGTAGTATGAAACCTTGTGGTTGCTTCATAAAAATCTTCTCTTTTAGATAGCCATAGAGGAAGGCTGTTTTGACATATAGCTGATGTAATTTCATGTTCCATTGAGCTGTCCAATCTAATATTAATTTAATAGAACAATGCTTAACCACCGATGAGAAAATCTCATTGAAATCAACCCTCTCCATCTGAGCAAAACCTTGTGCTACCAATCTTGCCTTGAACCTAATCTTTTCTGTTCCAGCAACCTTCACATTCTTCTTATAAATCCATTTGCTGCATATTACCTTTTGCTTTTCTGGTTTGTCAATCAATTTCCAAGTCTGGTTTTAATGAGGGAATCCACCTCTTCTCTCATAGTTGTGAACCACTTATTCTTTTCTTTTGAATTCATGGTTTGCTGGTAGCTCTGAGGCTCCTCATACTCCAAATCTTCAACCACTGCTAAGGCATAGGACACTATATCTGCTTGGCCAAACCTATTTGGAGGATGAATTCTTTTTCTCTCTGTCTTTGGCTAAACTATAATACCTCAAAGTTTCTGCAGCTTGCTCAGAATGATCCTCATCAGTTAAGCCATCTTCACCATGATCAGTTTTCATAGATTGATCTATCTGATCTGCATTGTTATCAGCTGGTTCAGGAGAGCCTTGTGCATCTATCTCCACCTCCAGTGGTACTTTCAGATGTTGACAAGTTTTATCAGTTGATGAATACCTCATAACATCCTCCCTAAACACAACATCCCTACTGGTGAAGCACTTCTGATATTAATCTTCTAAACACCATAGTTTAAAACCTTTTAGACCAACTGGATACCCAATAAAAATGCATTTTATAGCTCTAGGTTCCAACTTATCCTGCCTTATATGAGCAAAAGCTAGACAACCAAACACTTTAAGGTTAGAGTATTTAACAGGAAATTCATACCATAGTTCATCAGGACATTTGAAATCAATTGGTGAGGAAGGTGACTTGTTTATAAGATATGCTGCAGTGGACAGCTTCTCCCAAAAAACTCTTTGGAAGGTTGGCATCTAATAGCATGAACCTAACCTTTTCAAGCAAAGTCCTATTCATCCTTTCGGTTATTCCATTTTGTTGTGGATTAGGTGAGTTGTTTTATGCCTTGTGATTTCCTTAGACTTGCAGTATTCTTAAAATTCCTCAGACAAGAATTCAAGACCATTGTCAGTTCTTAAAAACTTTAAGGACTTACCAATTTGGTTTTCTTGATTTATCAGCCAATTTCTGAATGTATTGAAGGCATCACTCTTGTGTTTGATTGGATATATCCACAACTATCTTGAATAATCATCAACAAAGCTTATGAAGTACCTAGAGCCTCCATGAGTAGTTGTCCTTACTGGTCCCCATATATGCGAATGAACATAAATCAATGGTCCCTTTGCATGATGACTAGCAGTGGGGTATGACGACTTCTTTGCCTTTCCTAGAACATATTGATCACAGAATTCAAGGTCCTTAGTTATGTCTCGCTACACCAAAAGGATATCCAATGGACATAGAGCGCAATTTTAATATCTTATACTTATGTAACTTTGCGCTCACGGATTCGAATCTGAAAGAATCGTGCCCCACACCTATTTAAGCTCCGACCTAAGGCAAATTGTTGGGAAATATCCCAACAATCCCCCCCAGCACCTGCCAGCCTCTCCACTTCAGCAACCTTGGAACCCTCTCGACATCTTGCCTTCTCGCCACTCCTCGATGTCATCGTGACTCGACGTCTCACCTCGCGCCACCATCATGACTCGGCGAGGCAGATTGTTGGGAAATATCTCGCCACTCCTCGATGTCATCGTGACTCGACGTCTCGCCTCGCGCCACCACCATGACTCCATCATGACTCGGCAAGGCAGATTGTTGGGAAATATCTCGCCACTCCTCGATGTCATTGTGACTCGACGTCTCGCCTCGCGCCACCACCATGACTCGGAGAGGCAGATTGTTGGGAAATATCCCAACAATCCCCCCCAACACCTGCCAGCCTCTCCACTTCAGCAATCTTGGAACCCTCTCGACATCTTCCATGACTCGGCACCGACATGCCTTCTCGCCACTCCTCGATGTCATCGTGACTCGACGTCTCACCTCGCGCCACCACCATGACTCGACGAGGCAGATTGTTGGGAAATATCCCAACAATCCCCCCCAGCACCTGCCAGCCTCTCCACTTCAGCAACCTTGGAATCCTCTCGACATCTTCCATGACTCGGCACCGACATGCCTTCTCGCCACTCCTCGATGTCATCATGACTCGACGTCTCACCTCGCGCCACCATCGTGACTCGGCGAGGCAGATTGTTGGGAAATATCTCGCCACTCCTCGATGTCATCGTGACTCGACGTCTCGCCTCGCGCCATCACCATGACTCCATCATGACTCGGCGAGGCAGATTGTTGGGAAATATCTCACCACTCCTCGATGTCATCGTGACTCGACGTCTCGCCTCGCGCCACCACCATGACTCGGAGAGGCAGATTGTTGGGAAATATCCCAACAATCCCCCCCAACACCACCATGACTCCATCATGACTCGGCGAGGCAGATTGTTGGGAAATATCTCGCCACTCCTCGATGTCATCGTGACTCGACGTCTCGCCTCGCGCCACCACCATGACTCGGAGAGGCAGATTGTTGGGAAATATCCCAACAATCCCCCCCAACACCTGCCAGCCTCTCCACTTCAGCAATCTTGGAACCCTCTCGACATCTTCCATGACTCGGCACCGACATGCCTTCATGACTCGGCACCGACATGTCTTCTCGCCACTCATCGATGTCATCGTGACTCGACGTCTCGTCTCGTGCCACCACCATGACTCGGCGTCTCGCCTCGCGCCACCGCCACACAGGCCACTCGCCACCCAAGCCGCTCCGCCACACAGGCTCCGCCGCCACCCGAGCCGCTACCTAGGCCGCTCGCCATACAGGTCCCGCTGCCACCTAGAGTCGCTCGCCACACAGGTCCCGCCGCCATCTAGGTCATCCGCTCCGCCAGCATCCTCTCGATTCGAGGTCCGTTCATCTTCCTCAGGTCCCGGCCGCCTAGCAACCTCCGCTGCGCGACATCTTCCATGACTCGGCACCGACATGCCTTCATGACTCGGCACCGACATGTCTTCTCACCACTCCTCGATGTCATCGTGACTCGACGTCTCGCCTCGTGCCACCACCATGACTCGGCGTCTCGCCTCGCGCCACCGCCACACAGGCCACTCGCCACCCAAGCCGCTCCGCCACACAGGCTCCGCCGCCACCCGAGCCGCTACCTAGGCCGCTCGCCACACAGGTCCCGCCGCCACCTAGGTCATCCGCTCCGCCAGCATCCTCTCGGTTCGAGGTCCGTTCATCTTCCTCAGGTCCCGGCCGCCTAGCAACCTCCGCTGCGCGCTAGCATCCTCAACTCCAAAAGCCCTGACAGCTCCCACTGCAAAGTGCTCCCGAGGGGATTCGAACCCGTGACCTGCTTTGATACCAAGTGTTAGGACCATCAAGCGCATTACCGCTATACCAAAAGGATATCCAATGGACATAGGGCGCAACTTTAATGTCTTATACTTATGTAGCTTTGCGCTCACAGATTCGAATTTGGAAGAGCCGTGCCCCACACCTATTTAAGCTCCGACCCAAGACAGGTTGCTGGGAAATATCCCAACATTGCCTCTTCTTGTGACTTGAATTTCCCCTTGCTTTGTATTGAATTCATAACCTGCATTATTCAAGGAACCAAGTGAGATAAGATTTTTTTTAAGTCTGGAATATATCTTACTTGTGTCAGCTTCTTGATCGATCCATCATGCAATTTTAGAATGATTACTCCTATTCCTTCCACCTTGCAGGACTGATCATTGCCCAATAACACTGATCCACCATATTCTCTTTTAAAATCTGTAAACCACTCTCTTCTAGGACATATGAAAGCTACACCCCGAGTCTAAGACACATTCCTCAAAGATAGCTGTTGTTGATATGTAAAGCATATCAGCTCTTCATAGTTGTTCTCAGCCACTGCTGCCTTTGGTCCCTTCATTTGTTGCTTGTCTTTTGACCTTTCTGGACAATTCTTTTTTAAGTGTCCAACTTTATGACAAGAGTAACATCTTCTCGTTTCTTGATTTCCATCAGTTGGTCTTCTATTTTGTGGATTCAGATTTGAATTCTTCTTTTTATCCTGAGCTTTCTTGAATCCCTTGTTCTTAATGCTAAGGCCTTCACCTAGTTGCTGATTCTTATTGTCAGATGTGCTTTGTAGAACCTTAGTTTTTATAGCCATCATTATCTCATCAAGAGAAAGAGCTACGAATCTCCCATATCTCACAACATCTCTAAATGAATCCATGGATTTTGGAAGTGCATTTAACAACATAAACATCTTGTCTTCATCCTTCATCTCTTCATCCACATTTTCAAGATCACCGATGATCTTAACAAATTCATCAAGTTTTTCAATAATCTTTCATTCATCTGAGATTCTGAAACTCAGGAGTTTTTACTTTAGGTAGAGTTGATTAGCCAAGGACTTAGTCAGGTATAAAGAATCAAGTTTCTTTCAGATATCAACTACTGTCTTCTCCTTATATACCTCCCTAAGTGCTTTATCTCTTAAGCATAAAATCAACGTACTCTTTGCTTTCTTACAGATCTCCGCTCTCTTCTCTGCATTTTCTGAAAAAGATCAGGTAGGAGGAACATTCGATGCTTCCTCAAGATTATGCTGAATCAGGAGGGCCTCCATTTGTACTTTCCACAAATTGAAGACGTCATTTCCAATGAATTTGACAACATCTAATCGCATTGTCGACATCGTGCCGTGGTAGGATTCCCACAAACGACACCAAACTGTTAAGCTCACGATCAAATAAGCTGCAACAACTCAGACTTGAGCTCCAAAGCTTGAAGAAAACCTCCAATGGCGGATAATCAAGAAAAACGAAGAAGAAAACACAACACAAGGAATTTTAATGTGGTTCGGCGTGTAATCACGACTTACATCCATGGCCAAGAAATGACAAATATATCCACTATCAATTGAAACAAGAAGAATTTATAGATTTGCAAGATTAGGGTTTATGCGATGAAAAACGCCTAATTCTATTTCTCTCTAATTGCCTAACGAATCAAAGTAATTTTATAACTAAGTATACATACATATATATAGAACAAAAGCCCTATCCCAATTCCTAAAAATAACCGCTATTAAGCCGCGGATTTTTTTCTAACTAATTAGGGTTCGCGCAGTTAAGAACCCTAATTAACTGCCTAACTACCCCAAACCGCCCATAACATCTTGATCCCGATTCGCTATGAAAATATCCGGTTCTTGACCTACTAAATCCGGTTCCTAGCTTCTGTGCATGCATGCTTGATTTCATATTACAGTATCACTTATTCGATTTCAAAGTGAACTCTTAATCATATATTCATTTTTATAAATGTATGGATATTTTTATATAAATGTCACATGAATATACATAAAGGTCACATGAATATCACAGAAATATATATATATATATATATATATATATATATAAAATTTACTGATTTTTTTTTTCCTAAATTACAGTACATAAATGTCACGATATTTATACATAGAAATCACAACAACACAATATAAAGTCACACCAATAAAATATAAAGGTTTTGCTTGAAAAAAAATATTACAAATTCAAATCAATCTAAATCAACTCAAATTATATATACAACAATTACACAGCAGACTCACACTAATATTAATTAATTTTGAGCGTGCGTTGGTGATCTTAAATATAAGAAGAAGCAGACTCACACTAATATTAATTAATTTTGAGCGTGCGTTGGTGATCTTAAATATAAGAAGAAGCAAGTGGATGGATGGTCAAGCCAAATGTTTTAGTTGGGCAAGGTCTTCAGCTCTTTCCGCCTGTTACTTTTCCATTTTTACCCCTTCCAAAATATAAAATAAAATCGTTCAAATATATTTGATATTTTATATTTTATCTCTTATTTCATTACATTGAATATATATTATGTGTTAATTCATAATGTTATTTGATATATGTGACTTGGAGTGATTATTTTAATATTAAAAAATTAAATATACGATGGAATTGAGAATGTCCAAGTAATATAAAAATAAAAAAACCACTAAATTTTGGTGTGTTATACTTGATGGAATTGAAGGTCAATCATAAGGTGCACTAAACCAAAAATAACACCTGCAAATGTTGAAATTTTATTGAATTATAAATTCAAACATCAAACCCTTGAAACAGTCTTATTTATTAACCGATTCAAACTATCAAAATGTTGAAATTTTATTCAAGTCAACAAACCATTTCAAGATTGTCATATTAAACAATCACAATCCTCTCTCTCTCTCTCTTCTCCCTATATATATCTTGACATATTTGGACCATGCAATCAACCATCCTATCCTCATTTCACTTCAAACAAATACCAAATATCTCATCGAACTAATTAGCAATCAAACAAAATGGCAGCCCTAAAAGCATCAAACTTAATCTTGAACTCATCCATCATTTCTTCCTCCTCTCACCGAAGAGAAATCACCAAAGCAACGATCAATATCCCCAAGAGGGCCCGCAACATTTCTCTTCCCATTCTCCAAACAAAACAATTCCAAGAATTAGATCAACTGCAGAAACATATAGAAAAACAGCTGAGCCCGATCAAGAGCCCGAGCCCGAGCCCGGGGTCGGACTCCTCGGTTATTGCCAAGCTTTACGCAATCTTCGAAGCAGTTGCAGATAGGGTGGAGATGCACAGGAACATTGGGGACCAAAGAAACGATTGGAACACCCTTCTTTTGACATCCATCAATGCTCTCACTCTCGCAGCCGCCACCATGGCGGCAATCGCCGCCGTCAGCGGCGGCGCTCCTGCGGCCAAGCTCTCCTCCACCGCCATGTACGTGGCGGCGACGGGCATGCTTTCGGTTATGAACAAAATCCAGCCGTCTCAGCTTGCCGAGGAGCAGCGCAACGCCGCGAGGCTGTTCAAACAGCTGCAGAATCAAATCAAAACTATGATCTCGATCGGAAACCCCACGGCCATGGACGTGAAGGAAACGATGGAGAAGGTGTTAGCCCTCGACCGGGCCTATCCGTTGCCACTCCTCGGCGCGATGCTCGAGAAGTTTCCGGCCGAGGTGGAGCCCACAGTGTGGTGGCCCGGGCCCGAACAGAGAAGGAGAAAGCCCAAAGTGACCAATCAGGGCTACAATGGATGGAATGGGAAGTTGGAGAGAGAGATGAGGGAAATAGTTAAGGTGGTAAGAAGGCAAGACAAGGAGGATTATTTGAGATTGGGGAGAAAGGCATTGAAGCTGAGCAAATTTCTGGCAATTAGTGGGCCCGTGCTGACGGGTTTGGCCGCCGTCGGTTCGACGATGGTGGGGTCGCCTTCGCACGGCAGCTGGGCGGCCGTGCTGGGGATCGTGGGCGGCGCGTTGGCGAGCGTGGTGAATAGCATCGAGCATGGGGGGCAAGTGGGAATGGTGTTTGAGATGTATAGAGGCAATGCTGGATTCTTTCAGCAAATTGAGGAGACGATTGAAGCAAATTTGATGGAGGAGGATTTGGAGAGGAGAGAGAATGGGGAAATGCTTGAGATGAAATTAGGGTTGCAGTTGGGAAGGAGTTTGTCGCAGCTGAGAGATCTTGCAGAGGTTTCCTCTGTTGAAGGGGAAGCCATTGATGAGTTCGCAAGCAAGCTTTTCTGATTTTGCAGTCATTTTGTATGATGGCTGAATGGAAAGCTAATTAACGTAGTTCATGAAAATTGTACTTACAGGGTATCTTTAACCAAAACCATTATTTAATTCATTTGTTTATTTGTAAATCATATTTTTTGAGAAATAAATGCTTGGCTTGGATGTTGATTTTTTAAGAATTGATATTACTATTTGGCGCCTTATTCTTCAAGAATTTGCATGTGGTGAAAGATAACTGCAGAAAAGATATATGGAACTAAGGTCCAATTTATACAAATATGATCATCATCTATGAACTCCATGAAACCAAATATGATATACCCCTAAATGATATTCTATAATCAATGTCACAGGCCTATCAATATTGTCTAAAACAAAATTGTGACATTTAATTAATTGAGAAGATCTTATAAATTAATTGTAAATCACATTTGTTGTTATATGATCTATTTCAAATCTCCTACTTCAAAATAATCACCATGTCAAATTATAAAAATAATCACATCACTATTTAACACGTTGCGTGTATTAAAACTAAAGTTGATTTCTGATATGGTAGTAGTAATTAGCCTTCAGATCTTTTCCATTTACTGAAGTTGTGACTTGATATATATTATAATTAGAAAGAGTAGGAGAAGCGATCATTTTCCCCACACATGTGTACTGTCTTTGTAACTCTCTTGTATATATACTTTAATTTCCTTAGCTAGAGTGCAAGCCTTGCTGAGTTTATTGTATCTCTACACACCAAGAAAGTCACTTGATACATTTTCCTTAATCTAGATTCCAAGGAGAAATGATATCTATGAAGGTGTTAAGTACCATCAATAAATTTATGATGTAACATTGAAATGATTGAAACAAATCAATAGTTTCATATTAAAATCCTAACTAAGAAATATCAATTAATCATGATCTTAAAATAAGATGTATAAAAATCTAAAACGACAAATAATTGGAAACAAGATTTGAACTTTAAAACGATAATTATTTAAGGTAATTAGATGGAGTATTTCAGAAATCCCTTTGCAAAGTATATTTGGAGAATTGTTCAAGTCATTGAAAGTCAATCCAGATGGCCCATACAAATGCTGGCAAGTTATTTATTTATATATAGTGATTAATTCTAAGATCAAAGTCGAGCAATTAATTATTATCAGTCTATTCTTGAACATGCACCTTCAAGCTATTAAACGTTGAAGCTTATTATCCGTTTTTATTATAAATTTCCAGTCTACAATTTCAATTCAAGGTCCACAGTCTGTAATTGATCATCGTCTTGCGATAATTCATTAAATAAATGCTAGTTCCCTGACAAATTAACAGTGGGAATAAAAAGTGCAGTTCAGGGGTCAACAAATTAATTTTTTATAAAGTCTTAATACATTAGTAATATTATTGCAATTTGTTATTTCTACTATGATTTTATTTAGTCGAGTTCAAATTCTTGAAGTCGCTATCTAATTTTATTTTTACAAACAAAAGTGTTTACATATGTGTTTTTTTTTTTTTTTTTGGCATTATTATACGTGTTAAATAAAAGTTTTTTTTAGCATTATAAAAAATGTTAAATAAATGTTTATATATAATATTTTTAAAGTGTTACATAAAATGTTGTATAATCATTTTTTAAGTGTTATTATTAAATGTTACAATTCATTTCCTAATGTAAAAGACATCAATCGTAACATTTATAAAAGTGTTACATAATGAATATTGTAAAAAAAATTGACAATTAAATAACATTTTCTTAAGTAACATTTTTGACTTTATTAAGTAACATAATGACTAAAAAAAAATTTGAATCTATTTTACAAGTTTTGATTTCAGATTTGGTAGAATATCTTTTGTTTATTATATTGACATTTTTTTATTATATTGACATTTTATAGGGTATGACTATAGTTAATATATCATTTTCATTTAGAAAATTAGAAACTTTTGAAAATTTTAAGTAATGTATACTTCAGTGGCTATAAGTACTTGTAATTCCTTTGTATGTGCGAGCTGTGTATGCTAGTAGCCGATATTCTAAAGGTTGTAGAAGAACTTTATTTAAAGTATTTTATTTCATAGATTTTAGAAATGTGCATTATATAATTATTCTTAATTTTATTTATTTATTGTTCTTAAAATGGTTTTGTAAGTAACGCCTTAGTAAAGAAAATCCTTTAAAAAAAGAAACAACGTATTATAGATATATTTTTTAACAAACAAATTTTGTGTTTATGCTAAATAGAAAGTAAAAGAGGTGAGTAAAGATGCACAAACAGTTGACAGTGGTTCGAAAATGAAGTAATTCATCTAATCCGCTCTACCTCTTTCTAAGAAAGAACTTTGTTAAAATATTTTTGTAGATTACAGAACACACAACTATCTAAACAAGTTTCACAATTTGTTAACTTCCTGAGAGGTTGCTAGACACAGTTTATACTTAGTTACATAGAGCTTTACTAACTTTAGTTAGAAACCCAGTTTCCTAGCTAAAGACTCTTATACTAGACCTCACACAAAAGTTGTTTGATATTAAACAGTTTTCTTCAATTGATTCTAGACTTGAAAAATCCATTTTTTTTCTTACTACAAAAAGTGATGATATACCATTTGAAATTACCGACGGAAGTTTTCCATCGTTAGTGGGTAAGTTTCTTCTTCTTGTTTAATTTATGATTGAATGTGACTTTTTATGATTTTATTGAAAAGTTGGAGTTATTTAATTGGTTTGGTGTTCAATTCAAGCTATCTTGTCTTTCTAGTTTAATTTGTGATCATAGGTCAAAATTTTTATGTTGCCATTTGATTTTATCTGCATTTATATTGATTTCAATGTATGATTAGTACTTCATGATGAGTTCACAGGATTATTTTAATTTTTTAAGTTGACATGTTCTATTTTGGTTTAAATATTTGTTGTTGTTGATCCTTCTTTAAAAGATATATGAGGAATTTTGTTGTGATAATCTACATGATTAACCTTGAGATATATTTTGCATATTTTTGACTAATTAATTTCTCTTCTCATTTGTTAGGCCTCTGTATATTTGATGGATATGTTGAATGACAGCTTATGTTTTCTGAATCATCTTCACATTATAATTCCTAGTATTATGAATTATTGACTCTGTTAATGAATATTTTGTCCTTTCATATGTTTTTTTGGATCATGAGGATTGTAGTAAACGTTACGTTATGATGATTGATCTTAGCAATATACAAGATATTGATAGTAATGTGACGATGGTTTTGGTTGCAAATAAAATTTCAAATATTTCAAAATTGCACATTTTTTATTTATGATTTATTATGTATTACAATAGATTATAAAGGTGGTGTTGTAAATAAAAAGGACAACATAAAAAAAAACACGAAAAAAACCATTGTGGAAAATATCACCTGACAATGGTTCTTAACCGTTGTCATTATGATCTTCGACAACGGTTATTAACCATTGTGCAGACGATGTAAAATGCACGCTCAATTACGATAGATGACAAATCGTTGTGCCAACCATTGTTGTTATTATCTACGACAATAGTTATTAACCGTTGTAACACCGTTGTGATTAACATTAACGACAACATTTATTAATCATTGTAACACTGTTGTGATTAACATTAACGACAACGGTTATTAACCGTTGTCCACACGTTATAAATATAAGTTGTAATACAATAGTTAGCCAACCGTTGTGCCAACCGTTATCGTTATTGTCTACGACAACAGTTAATAACAGTTGTGGTTGAGTGGGTCTACGATAACACCATCTTCCACAGCGGTAAAAAAAAGTGTAGTCGTTGTCGTTGTGCATATTTGTTGTAGTGACAATGTCATCGAATTGTGAGTGGATGTACAATAAATTCACAAACGGATATGTGGCTCATGAATATTTAAGTGGTTTTAAAGAGTTCATCTAATTTGCAACTTCTAAACATATGTTCATGAGTGAAGAAAAAACAAGTATCCTTGTAATAGGAAAAAATGTAAGAGTGAGATACTTCTCCCACCAAAAGATGTCAGATATCATCTCTGCATATATGAATTTTAATCTAATTATGAAAATTAGATTTTTCATGGTGAAGACAAATTTATTAATGAGGAGGTTCAAATTCTATCGAATCAACTGAGAATACTTTACCATGGAAGTGCATACCATATATACAATGGTGATGGATGTGGTAGATCCGTAATTTAACTACCATTATCAAGAAGAGAAACCTTCAAATCCTAAAGCACACAAATTTTATAACATGCTGGATGTTGGTGATCAAGAGTTGTGACTCGGGTGTACAAAATATTCTTAGATATCTCTAGTGGCAAGTCTAATGTCATTGAAAGTCAAAAATCATATATTTGAAAAGTTATATAATGGGATAACTGAATTGTTAAGGGGGACATTATCAGAAGATCACACGATGACCCAAAGTTTTTAGGGAAAGTAAAAAACTTTTGCTAGAAATGGGTTTTACTTGTTCAGAAAATTGATTGTTGCATCGATAGTTATATGATATATTACAATGAAGATACTAATCATGTGAGTTGCGAGTGTTGTGGATAGTTTTTATATAAACAAAATCACAATGAAACCACATCTCGAAAAAATAAGTTTGTTGTTGGAAAAAAGATGTACTACTTTCTTCTAACTCCTCGACTGTAGAGGATGTATTACTTTCCTCTAATTAATCGACTACAACAAGTGACATGACATAGCACACATTGTTAGTGGATGATGGGGTAATGCGACATTCTTCAGAGTTTCTGGTTTGGTAACATTTCAATAATATGTATCCTAATTTTGTATAAAAAAAAATAGCAACATATGGTTGGGTCTCTGCATTAATGGATTTCAACCATTTGGGCAATTTGAACAACAATATTCATTTTGGCCGGTGATTGTAACTATATACAACCCGCTGCCTTTGATGTGTATGGAAGAGCAATACCTATATCTAACTGTGTTGATTCTCACCCCAAATAATCCAAAAGAATGTCTTGATATTTTCCTTCAATTATTGATATTAGAAGTAAATCAATTGTCACGTGGGTGTGAAAACTTATGACGTGTTGTGACAACAAAATTTTTGAATGGGAGCAATGTTTATGTGGACAATCAATAACTTTCTAGCGTATTCAATGTTTTCTGGGTGCATGGAGAATTATAGGGAAACTTGATTGTCCACACTATATGGAAAAAACTGATGTATTCAACTTTCTAAGAGTCGAAAATAACCATGGTTTGACAATCATCTAAAGTTCTTAGGATGATCACTTTTTTCGCCTAAATAGTATCGCATTCACAAAGAATAAGGTTGTTACACGTCAACGCCATACTACCGAGATGGGTATAAAATCCTCAAAGAGACAAGAATTGTTATTATGAAAAATGACTGACGAGGATGCAGACTCTGTGAATAAGAGAATCTCTAGTCGTTTGAAGAAAAAAAGCATATTTTGGTATTTGCCCTATTAGAGTTCACATCTCATTAGCCACAACTTAAATTGATGCATACCAAGAAAAAAATTTCAGATAATGTCTTCAACACGCGGTTGAATGTGAAGGAAAATATTAAAGACATTCTAAAAATTTGAGATGAATTGAATGACATGTCAGGGACTCGAGTTGAAGAAGAATACTCTTATCAAAAAAAATTCCCAAAGCACTCTACACACTTGAAAATAAAGAGAGAAGTATTGTTCGAATGGATCAGATATCTAAAGTATGGGAAGAGGTGTGGAAATGCAAAACTTAAAAATGTTTGGAATAAGGTCTCATGAATGTCACGTACTTATATAAAGATTACTTCTGTTGGACATCCGATCCGAGCTGCACAACACATTACACCTGAACGGCCTAATGAAGGCCATCACTCCATTCGGCCGGCTAGGATGACACATTGAATATCCTCCCCGACGGACCGTCCAGGCCAATTGGGAGGAATCCTCGACAGATTAGTCTGACCGGCCAGAATCGATATAGCCGCCCAGGCAACAACCAACCGCTAAAAGATCGTGGATGACGAAACCGCTCAATGCCGCATAAATAGGCGAAAATCAAGGAGAAAGTGGGCTCAACTTCCACAACCTCCACGATCTTCACGATCTCCATCATTTAAGTTGCCTTTGTAACTATAAATAAATTCAATTTCAACATGTAAAGGGTAAAAAATTCTTATTCTGTAAACAGCACTAGAGAGCTTATTTCTCTAAATTAATGTTATAAGATCCTGCTCGATTACTTTAACCGTCCAGGATCAACCGAGCTAAATTGCCCAAGTAGGCTCTGGCCAGTCTTTTTTGTACTTTACACTTTATTCACATATATTTGAGTGTTAAACTAGGAATTATCCTTCAACAAATTCCGACGTCAACAACTTTCAATTCCATTTTATGATATGCTCCCAGAACAAGTGTGGAAGCCCATTACTGAACTTAGTCTATTCTTCAAAGACTTGGACTTTTACGGCAATTCAAATTGAAGACATGGCTCGTCTTGATAAAGAAATTCTAGTGATATTGTGCAAACTTGAACGAGTGTTTCCAACGAGTTTCTTTAACTTAATGGAACATTTGTCGATCGACTTGACATATGAAGTAAAGATTGTTACGATCAGTCTTATATAAGTAAATATATCTGTTTGAATGATATCTTTGCAAGTTGAAAAACAATGTCAAAAATAAAAAATATGGAATGATCGATATGTAATTCATATTTGGTATAAAAAGCCACATCCTTCTATTCGTATTATTTGCAGATCATGTTCTTACAAGACATACCAATGTGCCTCGTAATAATGATGCTCGACATAATTTTTCGGATGATCTTGAAGGTAATCTGTCTATATTCAAGTTTCTAGGTCAAGCCCTTGGAAAAGGAGAAATAACACTTCTAACCGAACAAAAGCAGATAGCAACACATATGTAAGTTGTGTTATTTTTCAAGTTTTGAACTAGTAATCTAATTACACATCTAACTATCACATATCAATTTATTTCTATTTACGCAACATATAAGTATGCAATTCATCAGATCTTGGTCTTGGTCCACTCTGTCGTGTGACAACGTACCATGATTATTATGTGAATCGATACAAATTTCATAATTCTACATGATTCATTAAAATCGACCACAAATAGTGAAATGTGCATAAAATGAACTAATTACTATGCAAATGAGTACGATTAACATGGTATATTATAAGACATGATTCATTTAGATTATTCAAGTCTTTTAGAGAAGAAAATAGTATTGTTCAAAGTGTGAGTGGTTTGATCCTGAAGTCATCAAAACTACAAACTCGTTGAAGGTAACCATAAATGAAGATTCAATAAATATAAATCATTTGTATTGGCAATTCAAGCTAATCAAGTTTACTATTGCATGTACCCTACATAGAAGCATGGAAAAAGTGACGTATGGGTTGTTTGTTTGTTTGTTATATCAATCTCACCTGACCATTTCTGATTTCCCTCTCTTCGATGAATCTTCCTACTTCAGGGTTGTTTGTTTTTATTTATATTTTTTTCACATTTTATCCATAAAAATCTTCCATTATTCATATTTATTGCTTGATTTAGTTTATTAATTAATAAATTTGATGTTGTTTATTCATAATTTAGAATTTGTGTTTTTAAGTTTTTTTGTATAAAATATATTGATTTTGTATTAAATGTATTGTGAATTCTTTTTTAAATTGTTGTGGATTGTAATTGAAGTTGTTAATTTGTTATAGAATTTATTTCATTCTTGTTATTTACTATTAACTCTATTAGGAATGAAGAATACTTCCAAAAAAAATGAGGAGTTGCAGTGGCAAATTGTAGCTTATAACTTGAATCTTTTGTAATATCTTATGTATTTGATTATTTCGGTTGTAAGACTTTAATATTAAACAATGTTTATACATGTATTTTTTTCTATTATCTATTGTTTATTAGTTCGTACCCCCAATTTCAAAATTTTGGATCCGCCATTGTCTGAGAAGTGATCCATTTGGAACATGAGGTGATTTTGTACCTCATTTGGTTCTATTCAGTGTGATTTATCTTCATAGGACTACTGACTATTTTGATTGAAATAATATCTTGGATTGATTGAAATCAAACGAGTCCTTTTCTAACTTATATAGTAAAATTCAATATAATGTTTTTTGGCGCAACAAGAATATTGTTACATCAAAGATCCCAATCTGATTTAACATAGAAAAAAAAACCGTTTAAATTATTGAACCAAACTCATACATAAGCTATAAACAAACTGCATCACATGTATTTACACAATCTGTTTCGGACAAATATGTTGTCCTAAAAGCCACCCTGTTTTTCTAAGCTGCATCAGCAAACCCAACTCTCTGTTTGCCAAAATCGAACACGGTGTGATACCGACCCATGAACATATCTCCGAGGATCCTACAATTCACGTCCCCACAAAAATATTATTGAAACAAATAAAACAACGTTGTCGTATAATACTCGTGTATTTAAAACTCATACCAAAGAGGTCCACGAGGTGGAGGAATATCTAAACCGGTGAAACCACTTACGCATTGTGCTTGAGCACCCTCTCCCACCTTAAGTATGTACTGTTTCAAAACAATCAAAAGAATGCATTTTTATACAAAATAGAGAGATATAGAGAGTCGTTTAGGTCAAAAAAGCGTGATTTTTGGGTTTATATATGAATGTATACCTCTTGTGAGGAAAGATCAAAGGATTTTCCGCCAATGGTGAAGGAAACAATAGGCATAGAAGCAATGCTTCCACAATCGACTGTTGATGCTCCCATCGGATTAGGCATTCGTTCGCAAAGCTGCAATTTTATACACGTCACTATACTTAAAGATGCATATAACACTTAATGCAATACACAAAGTACATACCTCGTTGGCATAGTTTAGAATATGTTCTTGAGTCTTGTTTTCCTTCAATTGTTCTTGCATCCAAAACACGGCCATTTCACAAGCTGGGCACAGAGCATCGTGCAAGACAGACGAACTTCCACTTTTCTTGCCCACAAAGCTCTCGATGTTTCCACTATGCAAAAATCAAGAATCGAAGATAAAACACTTGCATAGAAACCATTTGCAAATGGGATCAAACAACTTCATAGAAGAGACTATAAGTCGCTCAAAGGGACTAACTGACCTCACACCATGAGTTCCATCAAAAGTGCAAACCCCAACTTGGGAGCATATCTTCTCTGGTTTCACCTCTGCCAAAAGAAGATCAATAATAGAAGGCCCATATTTTTCGACAACTGACTTGCATTCTTGATTAACCACTCCAGAGGCTCCTATAGCGTGATTAATCATCGTGACCACAGTCTACAAATGTAAGAAACAATGTGAAATCAGTACGATGAAAGTAATTCAATATAGCTCAAGAAAACATCATATTGGCTTGATCATATAAGCGCAAGAAATACCGTTGGACCAGCTAAGAGGGACGTCCCAGAATCTGCAATAGCTGAGCATCCACCATTACAATAACCTAGGAAACCAACTTACATTAGACTTTGCCACAACAAAGAAACGTATACAATTCCAAATTCAGCAAAAGAGCATACCACTCTTTTTGCCACCAATAAGAACATCACCCATCTCAAACTGCAAAACAATAAACTCAGAAAAATGGTACATAACATGCTGAAATGAAAAGTCTATTTTTTGGGAAAATAATCTTGATGACAAACCTGCCAATACCCTTTCTGTGTCACTGGAACATACGTGTGTTGACCCTTGAAATGATTCGGATCAATGCCACCAAAAACGAGTTGACCACCGTTATCTTCCTTCACGTTTCTGTTGAGCCAAAACGAGAAAACAGGCTCCTTGACAAGACCTTGTGCAACCATGTTATACCTTTAAGAAACACAAAGTGTGAATATAAATATGTGACTACTGAGAATTATAAGTTGTAATAGAAGATGAGGGTCCGATTCATACCAAACCGGGGTTGAATTTCCCACTGCGATCTCTTTGAAACCAAGTCCTAAAATCCCATCAAATTTTGCAGCTACAAATGTGACACCTGGTTCACTTGTTGCTTCGATAAATTCCTGGTGAAGGTATAATAATATTACACTATGCATCAGAAGAGGTACTCAATCAGATAAAGCATATAACAAGAAGAAAATGGAGAGAACCTGACTCTTCACAACTAGATCACCGATTTTGACACTGTCCTCACTAATAAATCCGGAGATTGATCCTGTTCCATATTGAATCGCAGCAGATTTTCCTGTATAACAAATAATATGAAGAACTCAAGATTTTGTCTTAGCATAATCCTGTTTGTTTTATCTTTTAAAGTACATAAATCTCAATTTTCGATGAGTAACTTTGAGCTTGTTGACTCTATATCAATTTTTTGACTTTCCTTGAAATGTCAATTTCTGTGTTAGGACACTTGAATTGAAAGATTCACCTTAGCAATTCCGTGTCCACATAGGCAAAATAAAAAATTTGAAGCAAAATCGTATGAAAATTGAAAAAGAAATGACAGTTAAAGGATGAAAATTGGTATATCTGCCAAGTTAAAAACCTGCAATTTTCCATTAAAACATAAAAAACATTGATTTAGCCACTTTTTATTATACATATCAAGGATTTAATAATACAAACCATTCATTCTATAGGTACTTGATTGGCTGGACCTGTATTTGGAGTGAACGAAACATGCAAGCTGCACCAAAACACATTTAATCAAAGCAGTACAATAACACTGATGAGTCGTTTTGATTAACATAACGTGATGAATTGAATGTATGATGAGTAAATACTTACAGAAAAGTAGCATTTAGAAGATGGGACCCAGAGATTGGAGCTACCGGTATCGAAAACAACAGTGAACTTCTGAGGGGGAGTGCCAACGCCAATCTCACCAAAGTATTGAGCATCCATGTAGTTCTTCAATCCCACTATATCAGTACCTCCATTATGTACACCGTTAACACGGGCCCCTCTCGATTCTTTTGAGTCGAGATGAGCAGCAAGCCGGTTGCTTTCGTCCAACTTCAACTTTTTCAGTCCAATTCTGATCAGATCATCATCTGATGCAGCAAATGCAAGAGAAAACAAAAGACTCGAAACGAAAAGGTTGAGTGAAAGAGCTCGAAATCTGATTCCCATTTGGCCTATAAATCCATATCAGCAAAAAGAGAGTTGATTACTATTGATCACAGAATAAAAAGTAGAAAATTCAATCAGCTTTTGTTAAATATGTTCTCAAATGAATAGTGTCACACAAATAGTAGAACTCCAATACTCCATAATGCGGTTTATATGTATTTTTCATGACCATAGATGTAATATGACTTTTTGATTAATTCTAACAAATTAAAATCTGGGATACCCATAATAAATCTTAGTCCATATTTTCGAAGACATACGTGATTGGTCCTAGAGATATCTCGATCTTTTTATTGATCAAAATTGATATAAAATGTCATCTAATTTTGATCTCATAATTATCACGAATTTTAATTTAATCTCACAATTTAAGAATTTATCCGATTTTACTGAATTAAGATTTTTGATGATTACGGTCACCTCTAGATCATCAAAAATCGCCAATTTGAGAGTCACATGCGTTAACATTTTCCGGTCAAAATTGGACTGAAATCGAACTAAATTAATTTATAGGACTAACTTGAAAATCATGACACTTATGTGATTAAAATTGAATGAATACCATATTTATAAAACGTAAAATGATTTTAACCCAAATAAGCAATCCATCAATGCAAGCATAAACTCAACGATAGCATCATAATAGTAATTACAATACCTACATTATACATTTAATAGAAGCAAATTTTTTTAAAAAAATTGCAATTTTAAAAGTAATTCAAACGAAAACCGATAGAATTTCTATTTGGAAAAACCAAATACAATATTATGGGACGGAGGAACCAAATGACGGAAAAGCCCCTGTAAAATGAAATGGGAAGATAAAGATGAAGAAATTTACTCACCAAGACGTAGAAGCACAATACAGAGGATGAAGAGAAGCTTTGATTGAGCATACACGTCTGAGTGCGGTGTGTATAAATACAAGAGAAGAGTGAGAAAACAAACTTTCTAAAATCCACTTTACTTTTCGAAGAAATCAAGACATTAATTAAAAATAAATGCATTTTTCTATTTTCAGCCATTGATATCACACAGATTGTCCCTTACACGAGATGTTCATTCTGGGCTACGTTAAAAAGTGGAAGCAAAGAAGTGTTTTGTGCAGGGTGGTCAGTTACATCGCGGCCCATGGGATTACGATGTGCCGCTAGATCTGAACCGTTTGTATTTGATCCAACGGTGGAAGTAGAGCATGAGGTAGGGGAATGAGCCAATGAGGAAGTAGATCGGTGAAGAGGATGGGATAACGTGAAAGAAAACGACGTCGGATTGGGGTATGTCTGTGTAACTGATTGGTTACGTGCTAGCAAAGAATGTGAAGTAGCCTACGCGACTCTTTGCCTTTTGCTTCTTTTAGGAGATTTTTTCTTCTTTTCTTCTTCTCTTTTCCTTTTTCTTTTTCTTTTTTCATTTTGACTTTCAGCTATTAAATGTTTTTTTTTTTTCAATATTTAAAAGGCTTTTCTTGAGAATTATGAATTTAAGATTGCATAAATTTGATCATGTATGGTTGTAACTGATTATGGCTTCTTTTTTTTCTTTTTTTTTTTTCTTTTTCTAATGGTTAGTATTTGAACATTTTTTTCCTCTAATATTGATGGCAAATAGAAATAAGTTTTGTTGCTTTAAAGTTCAATCCTTCACCACAAGTAGAACTTTTGGGAATGTGATTGAAAATAAAAAAAAAAGTGGAATTTCGTATTACAGATTGCATAGCAATCTTAAGCAAATCCATTTCAAGTCCTAGATATACATTTACTAAAGAAGGTAGTTGTAAATTATATTCAGTAGTATTATGTGGAGCTAAGTTAGGCAAATGGTAATAGTTTTATGAGTGGGTTCAATTTCAAAACAAGATCATTTTAGTATATCCCGCGATTTGTGTGGTGTCAACTAAGATGAGTCGTATTTCCTAAAATATAATTAAAATTGAAATTAGTAAGAGGTAAACCTAAAAAAAAAGAAAATATATTTCAATGGTCATTTATTACTCCATCTCATATAATTAATTTTATCATATTAATAAAACAAATATATATATCTTAAACTACATGTTTGTTATCCTGCTCATTGTGAGCAAATTATCATGTGTCCATCACTAAAATATCAAAAATTCAACATAATTATTAATTTAAATCATATTGTAAGATTCTTTATCATAGGTGAAAAAGTTAATCAAGTGACACTTAATTTGAAGAAGTGGTCCTTATAAAACTGTTAATCAAAGAATTGAGCAGCCGGAAGGAAAGACGACCACTTAACCAGCCGGTGCCCCCACTCCACCACCCCCATAAAAAAAAATTAAAAAATCGTAAGAATCCATTTAATCACACTCAGTTTACAGCAGGCAATTTATAATACTACTATTCACCAACGTGATGCGATGCCTGGTTTATTATCTATTTTAGTAGTATATACAATTGTTATTAAAATAATAAAGTTGTATAAATTAAAAAGTTATTCAAGACATCTTTTATTATTTCAAAACATGAAGAGTCTTTTATTATTTCAAAACATGAAGAATATAGATATAGCTTTCATATTTTTATTATTTTTTAAAATTATATTTTGTATTTTTAGAAAATCGTTGTATAAGTAGAGTTTTAACAGAAAAAAAAAAAAAAGTTTGATTGGATTAATTATTATTATTGTTATTATTGTA
Source organism: Scutellaria barbata (assembly GCA_028654395.1). Lineage (NCBI taxonomy): Eukaryota > Viridiplantae > Streptophyta > Magnoliopsida > Lamiales > Lamiaceae > Scutellaria > Scutellaria barbata. The sequence goes on from CM053648.1 coordinate 4,187,925, forward strand.
ATTTTTACAGATGTTATTACTTCATATAATTAAATAACTTTATAGCTTATATAATGTGAATAGAATTAATTAATAATCTATTAATTTATTGATAATAATAAAAATTTCATATAATCAACATGTAATCACCCAAAAAAAAATTTATATCGTAAGCTCAAACTTGTATCGATTTACAATTGGTCCAAATATAGATACACTAAATGACTAATAATAAAAAATTTGTAAGTTGTGTTAGATTGTGAAATTTGTTGATGGATTTTAACCATTATTTTAAAGTCTATTAAATCTTTCTCTTATAATCTAATTTTTTTATTCAAAAGTATGTTTTATCAATTTTATAATTTGTAATTTTAGTTACTATATAATGTTGTATTTGTAATTTTTTATAGTATGATTTTAGTCTGAACACATATATTTTTAACTCCTATTTGATAATTGCTACTATATAGCTGAAACTACTACAAATAAAATAAAATAAATAAAAAAACTCAAATGCACCAAAATTTAAACAATTTAATTAGTCTTGATATATTGCATTTATATAATACCTACTAATTTTAATTTTTTTTTTTCATATATTATTTTTAAATTAAATACATAATGCTTTTATATTTATATTAACAACAATTAGATATTTTCACTTTTAATTTATGTCGTTCCAAATAAGTATATTTCATAATATTAGACTTTGGAATACAAATAACAACATACAAACTTATGGATAACTTATTCAATGAATTGAAAAGTTTATGTTAATAATAGGAAATTGAAAGTTTTATTTTATTTTACATTTGTCATATCTTTTTCTATTTAATATAATGAATATTACATATTGGGAAAAAATTTGTTACAAAATAATGACCTTTTTTATTTCTCTGCTTTGTTTTTTAATCAAAGAAAAAAAAATTATTGAAGAAAAAAGAGAGTACCACGGGTACCGGAAATGCCCATACATCAAAGTTACAATAGCTAATACAAGGTAGAAAGCATCATAACAAAGGGAAAAGAAAGCATTAACACTCAAGTATTCCCCCGAGTTCAAGAATCTTGAACCCAATCTCACTTGCGTTATACTAATATAAAATATATATATATATATATATATATATATATATATATATATATAGTGCAAGATAGTAAGACAATCTGTTTACATCTATGATTCCTTGTATGAATATACACCTCTAATTCAGCCAATAATTATCAAGAATTATTACCAAGAATATTTTTCTCATCTCGACTCTATAAAGCAAAGTTTTAAGTAACCAAAAGTGATTTAATCAGTTTTTATTGCAATTTTTGAACTAGATCGTCTTGTGCATTTGATGCAGAATGAGGCAGAAACTCAGATCTCAACTGCATTAGCAGCCTCCCAAGGTAGTTTAGGCCTTCTCCATCTCGGCCTCCATCCCAGAACAAGTCGTGTGGTGAAGCTTCAACGAGAACAGATCCAGCAGTCGTGAGTAGCATAGACGTTAACTCAAGATATGTCGAGAATTTACACTGTAAGGCTCTATACATAATATCGATCTTGACAGATTCCCAATCCGACCTTACCTGCACGTAACAACACATATTCTATGTAATCATTAACCTTCACAAATATATCAAGAATTATGTATGTGTTGGTATGATTTGAGTGGATATTTTCTAAGACACCTAGAGTAGTGTTGGCAGCTATCATGAAGAATGATGGTGTCTAGATACTTGGCCAGTGACATACGATCAATCCTTTGACCCAAAATGCTTCTATCTGGTTGATGAAAAATTATCATAAACAACCATGGAACACGTTTTCCATCCCGTATACAAATGTACAAACTGATACAGCATATTGTCACGTCTATCAGTTAATTGTTGGATGATACAAACAGATGCATTTGTAGATATCACTAAAGAAAACATATCAGTTAATTGCTCGTCACATAAATGGGAATACTATTAAGCTGACAACATCAAACTCCATAAAGGCATTTAAGTAAAAGTAATCCAAATTTGGTACCAAATTTGGGTGCTGCCTCTGTGCACCCCTTCCTAGACGTGCTGCTTCCTCAGGACTTCTTGTGACTTGTATCTCTTCCAAACAGTTGTTGGCGCCAGGATCATCTAACCCGACAAACTTATGAGCCTACAACATCAAGAAAGTCGAAAAACACCTTGGTAAAAGGTGTTCTAACAATATCTAAAACAAAAAACCACAAAAGGAACATGGTAATAATGCTCCACGCTGGGCCAGATGTGATGATCTCCATTTTCATCAGACAATTGAATTGGATGCAAAGAGAAGTTTGAAAATGAATCATACGGATCCCATGTTTTGTAGAAGAATATGATGCTCGCTTCATACGGATAAACAGTAGGATCAATAGCAGAAGTTTCGCCAACCGATGGAATAACAGGCGTCAAGTCAGGAATCGATTGAAGAAATCCACTTACAAGCATGTCAGGTCCAACCTGCAATTGGGTGCTAAAAGTTTCAAATCATTGGGCGGTCTCAACTCAAAGGACCTATCAGCATACTATTATTAAATTCAATAAAGTAACTAAAAAGATTCTGTTAGAAGCATATCAGAAATATCTCAAAACTGCTCATACTATGTGTCGTGTAATTCAAGAGCTTAAGTCATCTCAATCATCCCAAGTTCTCCAACAGGTGATGGTGCATTTTTCCCACCAATAATTTTAGGGGCAATAAATGCATGTACCTGCAGCAACACAAGACATGTCTTTCTATAAAAAACCATAGCAACCAAATGAAGTTAGGAAATAAACTTGAGTACGAATAGTGTGGTTTCTTAATTAGATCCAAGAAACAGAAGAGTTCCGCTAATAGTGTCTGATGGGACAAAAACATTAAATGGGAAGAAGAGAACTATTCAACTATACACACTGAAAGGCAATTCAATCAGAAAAAAGTCACATTTACCCGGACTCACCTTGTGTGCGACACCAGAAGAAATAGCAGATGCAGCTAATGTACGTCCACATTCCCACAAAACTGAAAGACATCCACGATCATACAAGTAATCCATAAAGATTTTTGGATTTAAAATTTCAAACTCAACCACTTCAACACCCTTCGACACAAGATATTTCTGGAAACTCCTTTTTGCACCCCTCTGTGTTGCAACCATGGTAGAAACCTCAGTAACATCCCACAAATTAGCAACCTCAGGAAGATCAAGAGATGTCGACATTACAATCCATTGGGGTAAATGCCCTCCTCCATGTCTTGCCGTTAGATGTGGATCTACATTTTAAAGTTCAATTAGATTATATCTGATGGATGCTAGTATCAAATCCATCAAAAGCTAATAGCCCTCAAAGACTCATACTATCTCGGCGTACAGTGTTTCCTCCAACAATAACAACATCACTCCTGCCTCGCAATTCTAAGACTCAGGTTCTCAACTTTTTTGCTGCTTATCCATGATGCATGTCCACTACTTGCAGCAATTTTTCCTGCAATTATACATGCACAAAATAAAATAAAAAAAGCAAGTACTAAACCACTTTTAGGTTATTGAAGTAATGAAATAGTCAGTTGAATTATGAGTACATGAAGTCCAAAAAAAAGAACTACCCTGTACTAACCATCAAGGGTCATCGCGTATTTGAGAACAGAAAATGGAACTCTACAAGCAGTTCTATACAGTAAAGGTGCATTCACTAAAAGACATGACTTCAGACTTTCCTCAGAACAATGTCATAAAGGCAATAATTAAAGATGCATTTTATAAAAAATATAACAAGCTCAAGAAGCTCCAGCCAAAGAAAAATCAACTGAGCATTAAAGAAATGAAGCAAAATAAGATATATGGCATCTTCATAGCAAAGATCATGCATTTACATTGATAGTCTAAATCTTCTGTTAATTCTTTTTAACTTTTATATCAATAACAAATCAAGTTGGTCTAAAAAAAATTTAGTTTATGCAAGTTGATGTTTTGAATGCATTAACTCTATAGTTTTACATTGGAGGTCCTCACCAAGAACATCAACCATCAAGCCTTCACTTCTAAAAGCACGAACAGCCTTGCCCCGTTGGTGTTGCAGAGGATGCCTGATTCCGATAACAACCCTAGTAATTCCTGCCTAAATATGTGTATGCAGAAGAACTTTTAGTTTGAAAATCGATGTGAAAATATCATTGAACAAAGTTAATTAAAAAAACCTGGCTCAAGATAGGAACATAATGATTACTTTACAAAAAAAGAAAAAAAAAAAGAAAAAAGGACAAGCTTATACACATGTTATTCTATGAATGAAAAACAAGTTTTATCCATGTTAAAAAAATGCAGTAAATGGAGTGAGTACCAAGCTCATATGTGGATCGTAAGATGGATAGTATCTTAGTCTGAGCAGTTGCAAGTCAATTCCGGTAACAATAATAATACTTTCCAGACTCACACTTAAACAAAGGCTATAGCTTAACAGTTGCCACAATTTTGAAGCCTTCTTCTACAGTAATTTTAACTTTAAAACCATCACCAACGATAGGACAAAGAATTCTGTACCAATTCTTGAATCATAGATAACATCGCTCAATGAATGAAAAATCTCCGAACTTTTTCACTATGCAAAGGATTTTAATCAGATATAATATATCACATTAGCACTGAATGATAGACCAGATGCAATACAAAGCCAACAATATAAATCATCATCCATTGTATATTCATCCCCACATCGTTTTCGCGTTTGCATAACCCCACTAAATTCTTAACTGAAAGCGTTTTGCACTTAAAAGTAGAAGGTGAAGCAATGAATCAACATTTTTTAACACAAAATGCAAAAGATAAAATTTATTGGAAAACAATTAACCTGAAGCAGGGCCGAGACCGCAGTTTGGCCGCCGAAGCAGTGATTGGGCTCCATGTAAGATAAGCCGTAGCGCCACGACAGTGTTCTCCCACGGCCTCCACTGCGTGCAGCTCCGCCAGGGTGGTGCCCTCCGCATACAAATACCCTTCACCGACCACCACCCTTTCCCCATTATCTGAAGCTGTGGCAATGGCGTACCCAAAGTTGGGGTATGGTGCCACGAACCCGGCGGATTTGTCCGCCAACTCTGCAGCACATTTGATGTATGCGGCGTCGAAGGCAAGCGATGAAGGTGATGAGGAGGATGTGAGAGTTGCTTTGCTTAAGGGAAGAAGGGATCTTTACGGATGCCAATGAGAATACCATCATTTTCGACACCACCTAGTAGGCTGAATTATCTTCCCAAAGTCGTCGAAGTTAGTAGGGCTAGCTCTTTGGTGAACTATCAAGAACAGGAGCAAGTTTGTGATTTAATGACGGGGAATTCAAGTCCTAGCCTTCACTAACTCAAATCGAAAGAAACCAAATGTACATTATTTTTTAAATGGATAAAATACGTCAAATCTCTTTTGAAATTTGAAAATATTGTATCGATTCCTTTCTTATTAAAGAATAACAATATTTACATTTATGATATAATTAATATTGCACATTTTTTTTTTTTTAAACAACTAGCAGTGTATCTGTGCGGGTATTGTTATATAACAAAATAATTTTAATATAATTAAATTAAATTTATAAATACACAACACATTAATATTGAATACAACTATTAAACATTAATATATATATATATACACTATTAAATAACAACATAAACAACTAAATTACATCATTATTTCCAAATCATAAATCAAATCCATTAAAAGATGTAACATAATAAATTTCACAACATACTATAAATTATTAAAAACTTCCCTATAAACAACACTTACAGTAGTATTATAAACAATATACCATCCGCAACATCTCTAATCATTATCAGCGTTCATATCAATCGCGAAACCACTATCTCCACCTCGCCATCACTTTCATATCAATCGCAAAACCACTATCTCCACCTTCAGTCTCGCTCAGTCTCCAGATCTGATCCGTCAGCTCAAACCGTCTTTTTCTTCTTCTTTCCTTTTCCTTTCATTTCTTCTTTCTGTTATCTTCTCTTGAAAAAATTTATATTATTTCATACATGTATATATATATATATATATTTAAAGATATATAAACAAATAGATGAGAATATATATTAAAAGAGATATAAAGATATAGATTAGAGTATGGTGGATGGTTTTCCATCTCCATATTTTAAGTTTGCGTATTTTTTTCTTTTTGTTCTTCTTTCTCTCTTCTCCTTTTAAGAGATCGATAGTTTTTTTTTCCCTTTTTATGTCTCCTCAACAAAACATCTGTGTTTAACAAAACTTATATGTCTCTTCCAATCTTATCGAATAAAATTGTATTCAACTCTATACTATCTAAAAATTAGAGAAATTATTTAAAATTATATTCTAATTTTGGGTTTCTCAAGTTTTAAAGTCTTAGAAATGAGTTTTACTTATATATATACACATCAATATCTTGAAAAAGAAGTAACAAAAGTGGATTGAATAGGAAGCCAAATTCAAAAATTAAGAACACACATTTAATTTATTAAAATATTTTTTATCAAATAAATTTTTTATTGGATAATTAATATGTAATATATTGAAATCCTTAAAAGAAAGCATTGATGCAATAAAAAATATCTTAAAATCCTCAAAAGTAAGTATTGATGCAATAAAAATGTCTTGAAATTCTCAATAGTAAACATTAATATAATAAAAATATTTTGGAATTCTCAAAAATAAGTATTAATACAATAAAAAATGTCTTGAAATTCTCAACAGTAAACATTGATATAATAAAAATGTCTTGGAATCCGTAAGCATTGATATAATAAAAAATATTTTGGAATTCTCAAAAATAAGCATTAATATAATAAAAAAAATATCTTGAAATCCTCAAAAGTAAGCATTGATACAATAAAAATGTCTTGAAATCCTCAAAAGTAAGCATTGATACAATAAAAAATATTTTGAAATTCTAAAAAATAAACATTCATGCAATAAAAAATATGTTTTATATTATATGTAATAATTATTCTTGGAAATTAATTAACAAAACAATTAATAAAAAATATACAACATTTATTGCAGGACAGTTTGGACGGGAAAATGATATTTTTGTAATTATTCTCAACTATTCTATTATTAGTAGAGTGAGACTTGTGTGTAACTGTTGTATGGATCTAAAATCCATACAACGCGGGTCGGGTCAGGCTGAATCCGATCCGGATCCGCGCATTTCTCTTTTTTTTTTTTATCCCGACCTTTATGTTGTGTTAGTCATACATTTATATTATGTTAAGCATACCTTTATATTATGTTAAACATACATTTATGTAACAGTTTAGTTTTTTTTTAAAAACCTTAATTTTGACGAAAAAATTATAATTTTAACACAAAAAAATCCTAATTTGTACATATATACATTTATATAAATATTACGCATACATTTAATTAATATTAGTCATACTTTTATATAATACATAAAGGTACAACTAACATAATTAAAAGGTATGACTAATATAACATAAATGTATGTTTAACATAATATAAAGGTATGTTTAACATAACATTATAACCCTAAAAGTATGTTTAACATAATATAAAATTATAAAGATATGCTTAACATAACATAAAGATATACTTAACGTTGCATAAAAATATGATTAGTATAATATAAAAGGTTTGCATAAAGATATGCTTAATATAATATAAAAGACCCTAAAGGTATGACTAACATAACATAAATGTATACTTAACATAACATAAAAGTCTAGCACCTAGAGCGAATTTTGGGTGGGTTTGAGCGCACCCATCCAGACACGTGGAGTGCGTGTTCGGGCGCGTGGAGGTCGGATCGGGTCAGGAGTACGGATTCTAAATCTGTACACCAGTTGTATAAATTTTTTTGTGTTATTAATATAATATAGATAACTAAGGACGTTAAATTTAAAAATGAATATCTCATTATATCCATATTCACGACTCTCATATTTCTCATAACTCCTACTTTCTCTCTTAAAAACTGTTATTTCTCAATCTAATGGATTTTCTGCGTAGCCTTATTTTACAAATACGAAGATTACCGGGTTGTTTTAAATTTTGAATATAAACCAAAGAAAAACGAAGCTAATCCTAAAGAACCACACGCCGCCCGGCCTTGTGGGAGGAAGGACTATTGGACCCACATTGAATAATCCCAACAACTCGAAGCATCTGAAACCCACAAAATCCGATCTTGTCCACAGTGCCAAGGTAGTGGTCGAGGCCTCCAAAGCCCACACTCGCCGTGAGCCGGAGAAGTACGACAAGGCCGAACTCGCTAGCGCCTCCTTTAGCTGACCTCCTCAACGCCGCCGCCGAATACGGAAAGTATTGTTTATAAAATACTTTTGTGAAGGTTAGTGAGAGAAAGTGTAGATAAAGAGAGAAAAAGGAGAGGTGGGGGCGAAGGTGTCAAAGAGGGGCCGAAGAGATAAGTGTTTTTCTTTTATTAGAGAGGGGCGGAGGAAGGGGCGAATTTTCAGTCAAAAGAATTAATAATGGAGATAGTACTTGGACTGGTTTTTTTCCCCAATTATAGAGAACCCACGCTCCGAAAAGCTGCTCAGAAGTTTCTATCTCTAGATGTCAATGGCGAATCCAAACTTTGTTGCTTAATCTCTGCGGACACGTAGCCTTGTTCTGTATCTACGCACTTTCAACTGCCCTATTTTTCGAGTTATTCAGGAGCTTTCTGTTGTTAGTTTTAGCATGTTTTGTGGGAATGCGTTGTTGTATTCTGTTGTGGGTCTGATGATTCTGATCCGAGTTTAAGATCTAGGTGATTTTAGGCTTTGATTGTTACTCGTGATCTAGATTGCTTTGTCATGACATAGGATCGGATGCTTTTATAGTACGTTTGGATATTGATGGTGGAGTTGCGACATAGCAGAGAAGTTGCTGATTCTGTGGTCTAGCGAATGCTTAATTGTTGGCTTTTTCCGATGCCAGCTGAGATAGTTTGGAGTTTCGATCATGCTAATATATCTGACGACTGGTTTTGGTCTTCAAAAGATTGGAGATTGATGTTGGAGCAATAGCCGAGGCAAGCCAGTATTTTCAACATTCATTTTGAACAAATGAGAAGCTCTTGGTACAATAAACTATTATTGATCGTCGCCGCCGTTTAACTGGTTGCTTTTGTGTCTAGTTTGTGCTTTAGTTTTGATTGCTCTGTTGGGATCTTCTTCTAATGAACTTCATTCTGTGACATTTTACCCAAAGAATTAATTATGGGGATACTACTTGGACTTGTTTTTCTTTTCTTCATTTCTTTCTTCTCTTTTATGGAATGTAAATCTCAAACACCAATGAATTTTTATCTCTCTTTTCTTTTATGGATGAGTAATGGGTAATTAAGTTTAATGTTTCACCTTTTATTGCCCCTGTATATTTAAGCTTCTTATTCATACATATATATGCGTTCATACCATTTTTATTGTAATTTTTTAGATAAATATATATTTTTATTGTGAATCTTGTATTTATAAGACAAGATACAATTCAAATATTAAAAAAATGCATTTCAAGTCTATTGCATAACTAATTTTCTCAACATAATTATTGTGGTTAACTTGTGTAAAATCAGGTTATTTTCTCTTGCAAACTTTTACTAATTTGATTAATATATAAAAAAGGCCTTTTAGTTAAGCATATCATTGTATATTAGATTTACGCACGATTGGGAATATTGATCAATTAATATATATTTAACCTGACCTTCGATCATTTTTATAAATATTTCAATTTTTATTTAGGGTATATTTAAAATTAAAATTAATAAAATTATATGGTTATATAATTTAGATTACCTTACAACTAATTGGCCGCGCCTTTGGTTATGTTAACTTGCATGATTAATATCCTAAACAACGAGCTAGATTTATAAACGAAATATAGAATTAAAATATACAATAATTTTTTTATCTAATTTATAATTTAATATCACTAATATATTTATGTGTATAATACAGCAATATTATTATACATATAATGTGCATTGGTAAATGTCCAAATATAAAAGAGATAAATATTTAGGATATATTATTATATAACAGGGAAAAAGAATATTCATCATGTCAAATTATGAAAGAAATCAATGTATTTACTTTTAGACATGCTTCGCCGGTTTCGGTTTCGGTTTGTCGGTTCGGAACCGGCAGTTTTTGGAACCAAAGGGAGCAAATCGGAACCTAATTGTGGTGGTTCCGGTTCCGGTTTGAAAATCGACGGTTTGAACCGCCGGTTTCTCGATTTTTATTTTATTTTATTATGATTTGATCGGTTTTGAAATGTATTTCTTTTTTTTGCATTTTCGTTTATTTATTTCATTATAGCATAAACTTTTAATTAACAAAAATGTACGAGATAGATTAAAATTAAAATGAAATGAGGGAAAAAAATAACAAGTCACAAGTTAAAAAATAAAACTCAATAGTTATTACAAATTTAGAATTGAATATATTACAATTATAATGATGAATGAGAAAACAAATTACAAGTTACAACTCTCAATATATTACAATCATTCATTAATATTGAAGTTAAAAAAAATTATAAGTTACAATTAAGTATAAATAAATGAAAGAAGAGGAAAAAAAATTTGAAAGAACTTGAGTTTCATTTTAAATTTGAAAGTGAAATTAAAATTACACTTCCAAACTTTGAATGAAATTGTCTACGTATCCTTAGTAAAATTAAGGAATCAAAGTTCACGTAGTTCTTTTACCTAAACTTACTTTCATTCGTTAACGTTGGTTCCGGCGGTAGAGAATGCGTTTGAATCGTAGTCATAGGTGTCATCGGAATCTTTATCTAGATGTGAGAAATCTAGATGTTGTTGACGGTTTTTTGCTCTCACCCAATCTTCAAGAAAAGTAATGTTTTGTACATTCTCTTTAATCAATTTCGATCTTCTTGGATTCAACATGTGACCTCCTTTGAAAAATGTTTGTTCAACGGAGACGGTTGAGGCGGGATTTGCAAAAATTTCTTAGCAATAATAGTTAGAATATGATAAATGGTGATCCTTTTTTACCACCACTTCAATAGATCCGATGAATGTGTAAAATCGATTGATTTGAAAGTAGCACTTAAATATGAATCTAATTCGTGATTTGCTCTAGGTCATTTATGTGTTCTATTATCATAAAAATTGTAAAATTGACTAAGACTACCACCAAAACTAGAAGAACTACTACCTTCTACATTTTGTGCACCTACATGATCATCATCACTAAAAGAATCACCAAATAATATTTTATATTATTTAAATAATTCGATTAATGATTGTTTAGCTCTACAAAGAACTTCCATATAATTAGGAACATAATCAACTTCATCATATTCTCCTAATATAAAATTTGGGAACAATGCATAATAATACATTTTTAATAATTCTCCTAAGCCATCTTCTTTAATCCTAGGATCTAATAATTTAGCACATAAAAATACATCGGGAATTTCATGAAAATATTTTAACCATTTTGATTTCATAAGTATAATTGTATCTCCTAAAATAGGACATGTAGAATATTCATAGAAAATAAGAGCAATTTTCACACAATGATCTAAAACTAATGGAGAAGTAGGATAATAACAATCGGAGAATTACCTAGTTGCCTCTTCAAAAAAATTTAAAAGTTGAATCAAATTAATACATGTTTCACATGCATTGTTCATTAACATTATGTCATCATGTGGATTTTTCATAAAAATTTGACAAAACAAATCTTTATATATAAAAGAATCGTTAAGCATATGATAAGTAGAATTCCAACGATATTTAATATCAACTACAAATTTCTTAACTTCCATTCTATTATTCTTACAAAATCTAGCTCATTTCTTATGCCATAAGGTTGATTTTGCAATTTCATGAATGAGGATCTAATAAGTGCAATATATTCATCTAATTGTTTTAAGCCATTTTGAATACATAAATTTAATGTATGACACATACACCGACTATGAAAAAATTTACTATCTAATGGAGGTTTACAATATTCAATTAAAAAGGGTACACTAGCCGTATTAGCACTAGCATTATCAAATCCAATCGTAATTTTTTTTTGTACCATACCATAATCATTTAAAACACTAATTATTTTACGTGCAATATTCATAGCCAAATATCTATCATTAAAGTCAATATATGCAATTAAACATTTTTGTACATTTCATGCATCATCTATCCAATGAGCCGTAATCCTCATATAATTATTTATTTGATAAGGATCATTCCAAATATCACTATATATAAATATTTTTTGTTGAGACATTTTAAACTCCTCAATTAATTTATATTTATATTCTCCTATAATTTTCTCTATATCTCTAGTTACGGTATTTCTAGATATTTTTCTATTAGAAGGTTGTAAATAATTTCTAGTATATTCTTCAAAATCATCATCACATGAAAATCCTAAAGGTAGATGTTTTTTACCAACAAATTCGGCTACTTATTTCCTATGTGATAATTGACTAAATTTAAAGAGTAAAGAATCCATACCTTCGACTCCGGTTGAAGAGTCGGTATTCCATGAAATTGGTTTGCGATCAATCATTACCCAACTTGTCCGGATGCTTCTTCAACACGTGGTTGTTGAATGTCCCGTAACCTCCTTCATGCTTGAATTTATAGTTTTTCCCACAATAGTTGCACGTCACTATATAATCCATGTCGCTATTCGATATTTTTTCCTTCCTAAAATGAATGGAGAAAATATCACTTCGAAGTGTCGAAGGTGTTCAAGAAGTGGTACGCCTAGTATTACCACTTCCTTGAGTATCTCTTGACACCTCCTCCTCTTCTTGCTCGGTATTAAAGGTGGCAGCGGTATTAAGGTCGAGACATTCCTTCAAATTCTTACATTCTTGACTCCAATGAGGAGAGTAAGAATCGATGAGATCATCTAGAGGCATATCTTGTGGTGGTGGCATAGGACTTTTTCCTTTTTTACAGGATGAACTGGTGGAAGAAGAATCGACTCTTGGAGACATTTTTTTGAAGATGAAGGAGAAGGAAAAATTGAAAACTAGAATAAGAAGTGAATGAAATTGAAATGGAAGAGAGTAGTAGCTATGAGAATGAGATTATGAGAGTAATTGAGAGAGAGATTGAGAAATTATGAAACAATGAAATTGAAACTACAATTAGCACAAATTGAATGATTTCAAGTTTGAGAATTAAGAGAGAAGATTGAGGAATGATGTGAATTGAAATGAAATGGAATGAGGTATTTATAGAGAACAATTCATAATTTTTGCAAAAAAAAAGGGGCAGGATGGTTCGAATCGCCGGTTCCGGGATGGTTTAATCGGTGGTTTGCAACGGTACTCTAATCTTGACCATTGATCATCAACGGTCAAGCGATTTGGCGAGTACACGTGGCGATTTAAAAAAAATATTAAAGGCACACGTTCGAACCAACGGTTACAACGGTAACATAACGTGAACCGTCGAACGGTCAAGCGATCTCAATCATCCACGTGGCACGTTTAAAAATACAAAAAAAAAATCGACAGTTCGTACCACCGATTATCAATTTTCCGAACATTCGAACTGAACCGAACCTTGGTACATACGGTTACGGTTCCAATTCGGAATCGAAATCGGGTCAACAGTTCCTGGAACCGGTTGGGCACGTCTATTTACTTTTATATACAATGTAAGGGGCATAATAGTCTATACACAAGAGAAAAAGTAAATAAATTCCACAACAATTCACACATTGAGCGAGTATTTAAACTTTTAGAACAATTAAGAAAAATAAATACATAAGTAAATTCTATGATTGAATACAAGTATAATCACATGCAAGTATATGTCATGTACTTCCTATGTCGTGTTCTAACTCCAAGTAAAGAAATCCATACAGAAAGAGATAACTATATAGAACTTTTTGTCAAGTTCTTTTACACAGAAAATAAGGTGAAAGCTGATTGTGGTTAAGAAAATGTCTTTTTCGCTAAAAATTAATATTGTATATAATTTTTAAATAGGATGATAAAATCCTCAAGGTTCTTTGGTTTCACTTCAAGTCAAAGATTAACCCATATATGCTTGCAATAAAGACAAGATAAATTTAATATAAAGCAATTAATAAGAAAATATTCACAATGTCAGTATCAATACCTAAAGGAGTCTTTCCAGCTTCCAAACTAGCTTAATAGAGACACTTTTCTTTTTTTTTCTTGTTGTTGCTTCTATAGATATCTAATGTACTTTACAAGGTATAAAAATTCTATACTTATCTAAAGAAGATGACATAACAGTTATGAATCAGGCTCCAACCTTGAAAAGTCACAAACGCTATTTAAAGTCATATTAAACCCACATATCTATAGAACTACTTCCTGCACAACTAATAAATCTTGAACATCTTTCCCTAATTAAGTTGGAAATCTTAACTGCAATATACCTTGAAACATTTGGCATTAATCTACACTACAAGAAATAGAGAAGAACTCAATCATATAGTGAGATCACATTGATTCCAAACACACCATATGAACATCACTTAGATGAACAATATTCTTAGCATTGCAATTGGATACAACTTTAATTTAATATAAGTGATCTAACAAATTGTGTTGATGAAATTTCTAACTTTTTGGTCAAGGAGCATTATATCAAGATTCAATAATTGTGAAACAAGAAGTTCACTAGCCAGCAATGGCAGTGACAATAATGATTCTAACATGATCGGGAGGGGTTTAGAATATTTCTCTCTCTAGGAAGAATTCTCTCCAGAGGGTGCCTCACGCTCTCTTGCTCATCCACTCTCAACGGTTACTTTTTCAAATTTTTCTTACAATTGTTGAAGGAATTTTTCGTGTTCTTGATTCAAAATCTAACCCTCGACCGTCGGTCCGTTTTATTTGAATTTGAAACTCATCACTCGTCCCTACTCTTTGTTGATGTAATAGCTCGATCAAAACCACAACAGGTCAGACAAAGGCTGAATACCCATAATTCTCACCTCCGCTATTCCTCACCTCAAATGGAGTCGAAGGAAGAAGGTACTGCTGCTCAACTTGCAATAGAATCTGACCAAGAAGAAGAAGATGCAGACTATACCATGTCTCCTTCCATTCCATCAGAAGACTTTTCAGCTACCCTTGATGATGAGTTCATAATGCTGCAATCTGATGGCAAAGAAACAGATGGTGAATCAAGCTTACCAGTTCACAGAAATGTCAGAAATTCCACCCCAAAAAGCCTAAATGCTCCGCAGGTAGATGCACCAGAACACTAACCCACCTGCGGTACCGACCCATGAACACCGTGATAACCGTGATCCCACGCTACCATCCCCGTTTCTGAAAAACAACCCACAACCTATACCTACACATAATAAAAACCCCATATCAAATAAAATCCCCACACCAGCCCCGTTTCTGAAATCAACCCACCACCTAAACCTCCCATCTTGGTTTTGAACCCCACATCAGCCCCCCCAACCATCAAACACCACCCCGATCCTCTCAAACCCCAAGCATAAAAATCCCTCAACGTTTGCCACTCTTTTGACGAATCACAATAAGAATTACATGCCTCTTCATCAACACCTCTAGGGGAGAAATCCCCAACCGTCAAATCTCACCAACAGGAAGTGACAAAACCGAACCAGCAAAGGGCTAAGCTAATTTCGTCTGATTTTAATGTTTGTTCTTCTATACCTATTGCTTCTGATAGTTCTGATGTTATAGGCTCGTTTCAATCCCCTCATATGGTGGATAACAAAGTTAACGACACCTCACCTGATGCAAATGAGGAAAAACAAAGTATAACTCCTGGAACTGCTGAAAACTCAATCTCAACGCAAGCTAAAAACCTGTCTACAGCCCCCTCGAAACACCAGAAAAAGGACAAAAAAAGGACAAGAGAAAAAGAAAAATTGAGAAAATGAAATCTAAAGAAGTCCTCAATTTCTACAAAGGAAACCCCACCCCTTCTGTTGATGACTTGAAGGTAAAAGACACGGGACCAACACCATATGTTGGTAAGATCTCTTCAATCCCCCCCTTCTCCGATGAAAGTGGTTTTGTGGAACATAAGGGGCTTTTAAAAACCCCAAAAAATAATCGGAACTCGCTTTAATAATAAAAAAAAAATTGATGTAGTTTGCTTGCTTGAAACAAAACTCGAAAACGATATTTATTTCTCTTCTCCTTTATGCGATGCTATTATGCGGTCAAAGTTTCTAGGATGGTCATATGCACACAACTTCCACACATAAAAATGCACGCATTTTGGTCTTTTGGAATAATTGTACTACAGATTTAACTATAATTGAATCACTACCCCAAGTAATCCATGTCAAAATCTTGTGTAAAGTAACCCAAAGAGTGTTCTTTGTTTCCTTCGCATATGGTTTGTATTATGTTGTCAAAAGACGAGACTTATGGGAAAGTATGTATGAATTTGGGCATTCGTTTGTGGATCCATGACTAGTCTTAAGGGATTTTAACTGTACAAAGTGTGTGGATGACAAAATGAATGACCCCCCTCTCTGAATATCTTTTATGTGATTTCCAGGATATCTGTTTATCTTTGGGATTATCTGATGTTATTTCAACAGGTTGTTTCTTCACTTGAACTAACAATTCAGTTTGGGAGACTGGATAGGGCTCTAATTAACTCGGCTTGGATGTCCTCTGAGTTTCTCTATAAAGCACACATACCAACCTCGGGCTACACCTCAGACCATTCATCAGTCATTGTTACTGTCCTTCAACCAAATCCCTCCCTCCAAAAGCCATTTCATTTCTTCAACATGTGGACACTCCACCCAACATTCATTGAAACTGTCCAAACAGCCTGGAACATTCATCTTTGGGGCGCCCATTAGTTCACCCTTTGCAAAAAAACTAACAAATCTGAAGATAACACTTAAAAGCCTAAACGCAACCAACTTCAGCCATATATCAGCCCGTGCAAAACCCGCAAAATCAGCTCTAATATCTCACAAAAAACGGTTACAAACATCCCCCCGATCCCCTCCTCCTTAACCAATACCTTGACCTAAAAAGGGGAGCTATCTACTTTGAAAATGCTGAAAAGTCCTTCCTTTCTCAAAAAGCCAAATGTCATTTCCTCAACCAAAGTGACAGAAACACAAAATTTTACCATAGTATCATAAAATGAAACAATCTCTGCCGACAACTCTCCTCCATCACTCTAGAGGACGGTCGCTTAACCTCATCCTTTGAAGAGTTATCCCAATCTTTTGTGAACTTCTTCTCCGGACTCTTCGGCTCTGAAACCCAAACCTCAACCTTCAATCCCTCAATCATCCAAAATGGCCGTTACCTAAACTCGAAACAGAGAGCAGCCCTAATTGAGCCCATCTCCCCAGCCATGATCAAAGCAGCCTTATATGACATTGGGAAAGACAAAGCACCAGGGTTAGATGGGTACTCATCCGCATTCTTCAAGAAATCTTGGTGTGTGGTAGGTAATGATGTTTGTAATGATGTTTGCAATTCTGTTTCTGAATTTTTTTCAAATACAAAACTGTTGAAACAAATTAATCACACCTTCATTGCTCTAATTCCCAAAAGCAACCCCTCCCAAACGGTTTCAGATTTTTGACCCATTTCTTGTTGTAATGTGATCTACAAAGTCATAACTAAAATCATTGCCTCAAGAATGGAATCGGTTTTACCCTCGCTTATTGTTCCTGCACAAGCAGCCTTCATTAGTGGTAGAAATATCACGGATAACATCTTCCTTGCCCAAGAAATAATAAGACAATATGCTAGAAAACGTATCTCCCTAAGATGTACAATTAAAGTCGACCTAAAAAAAGCTTATGATACTGTTTCTTGGTCCTTTTTTTTGCATTTGTTCTACATTCGTTGGGATTCCCAAATGTCTTTATCTCTTGGATTATGGAATGCATAACATCACCATCTTTCTCGATTTCTACTAACGGTGCAGAGGCACTTTCAAGATAAACATAGACTAAGACAAGGGGATCCGATGTCCCCGACTCTTTTCATAATTTTTATGGAATTCTTCTCAAGATTGGTTAGATCATAAACACAACACTCCCACTTTAATTTCCATCCAAAATGTGCTGATTTGGGGATTTCACACTTTACTTTTGCTGATGACTTAATGTTTTTTGCTAGATGGGATATGCTTTCGGTTAAAATTTTATGTGATTACTTGCATGAATTTAAATTTGTTTCCAGACTTGATATAAATTCATCAAAATCATACATCTTTATTGCTGGTATCAAAGGTTCAAATTTGAATGACATACTTGATCTCTTAGATTTTCCTTTAGGTACCTTACCGGTAAAATACCTTGGTGTACCACTAACAGCCCAAAAACTAAATGCAACATATTATGCTTCTCTATATGATCGCATTGCTGCATATATAAACTCTTGGACAACGAACTCCTTATCATATGCAGGAAGGCTGCTCTTAATTAAATCGGTTTTTCAGGGTGTTGAATGTTTTTGGTTGCAGATTTTTCCCCTCCCAAGAAATGTTATTAATCGCATCTACAGATTATGTAGAGTCTTTCTTTGGGGTAAAAAAACTACCCCTATAGCTTGGAAAGACCTATGTCTCCCTCTTGAGGAGGGAGGATTTGGAATTAGGGATGTGCATGCATGGAACAAAGTTTTGCTTTGTAAGGTCCTATGGAACTTTCACCTAAAAACTGATTTTCTCTGGGTCCGTTGGGTCCATTCTTTTTATTTCGAGAACATAAATTTCTGCGATTGAATCCACCTAAAAATGCTTCTCCTTTCTTGAAGAAAATTTTTGAAATTAGAGATATCTTGCACAGCAATAGGAGATAAGCTTACTCTCATTCAAAAACTTACATCTATCTCCTCCCATAAAGGTCTAACTTCTTCTGCAGCTTACGATATATTTCGCAGACACGACACCATACAATTCTAGAAAGCAGCGATTTGGAAGAATTTCACTCCTCCAAAATTTGCTTTTTTGCACTTGGCTTGCTATAAAAGGAAAACTTGCTACTAAGGATAAGCTATCTTTTCTTGATACTAATCCTGTGTGTGTTCTATGTGTGCAGAACCCCAAATCTGCCCCTCACCTATTTTTCGAATGTAGTGTTTCGAAGAAAATTTGGAGTAACATCCGTTCGTGGCTAACTATAAATAGGTCGATGAGCACTTTAGCAAGAGCCCTCAAATGGATAAAGAATGAAAAATTCGGGCCTGTACTTGATAAAGCACGGAGAGTGGCTCTTTGCTGCACTATCTACCATATCTGGAGAGCCCATAACTTGCTGATTTTTTAACATAAGGCTGTCGTGGTCTCACCAATCGTTTCGAAAATCAAGAACTATGTGTATAGTACTATATTCCCTTTTTCCGGTTGACATTATCTGTTTCTAAGCTTCCCTTTATCTTTCCTTTATTTTAGGTCTAGCCTATTGGACTTGTTGTGTTTCTAGCATATAAATCATAAAATACTTGGCTGGTCCCCTCCCCCTTGCTTGCTAAATCTATGATATTCCTAAGTGTTTTGCAGGTGTTTAAAATTGAAGATGGCGATACAGGTTGGAGAATATTATGACATGGGAACATACAACCTTTCTGTCCGTCCTAAGCATGATAGATGGGCTGTAAATTTTGTCATCTTGCTTGCATTTTCTATGTAAATGTATATACTCTTGAGCAGGTTGATTGTTTGAAAATATGGGCTAGCCCTTGTTTTTGAACAAAAAATATGTGTTTGTGGGTTGAATTTTATTGGACCAATTTGTTGGACAATCCATTGGACCTCTTTGAATAAAATGTTATGGGCCTTATCAGCCCACTAACACTTTATTTTAAACAAATCCGTTCAGGCCAAAGGCCCGCTTGAGTAATGGGCCTTTTTTGGGCCGTTCAACTAGGCTATGAACACTGAGTCACTAAAGCATTGCTATAAGTTTCTACAATTGGGCCTGAATACTGGGCCATCAATATGGGCCCATTTTGCGAAATGAGCCGGTAGTTTGAATTCTTTGGGTCTCCCTTGAATTATTGTCAGCCCATCTATCCAGAAATGGGCCCCCAAATCGAGATAAATGAGCATTTATTTTTGGGCCAAAACACTGGGCCCAAAATAAATCAATTTTTAGGCTCAATTTGGGCCAACACTGGGCCATGATACAAATTGGGCAGCAACATTGGAGGAAAATTTATTGGGCCTCCTCTCAATTTATTTTCCAGCCAAACAGCCCAAAAATGGGCCACATATCTGGACATTGAGCATGATAATTGGGCCGAAACACTGGGCCCAAAAAAATCAACATATGGGCTAACAAACTTGGGCCTTTAATATGGTCTGGGAAGTATAAAATGGGCCGAAAATTTGGGCCAAATATGGGCCACCAAACATGGGCCCATAACACACACTTGTGAGGAAAATAGTTATTAAGCCTCCTTGAAATTTATTTTCCAGTCCAACATCCTACAATTGGGAGCATTTATAATTTGGTCGGAATATTGTGCCCATAACAAATCAGCATATGGGCCAAGGAATTTGGGCCTCCAAACATGGGCCTTTATGGGCTCTGATTTAATTCTCAAAAGATTAAGTCATCCTTTTGATACCTTCTTTTATGTGTAACAGAATACACTTAGGTGGACTATCACTACAAGATATGCTCACCCCCTTTGCTTACCTTTGGATGTGTTGAAACCTATCATCACAACCAAGGTTAAACAAACGTGAGAGTGGGGGGACCGCTTACGATAGCATTTTGGAAACCCAAGAACACCCTTCACTCATCAGTGTCATCTCTCTTTTTTGAAGATCGGGGTATACCCCGTTAGCATATGTACTTTGGTGCACTCTGTATATATACGTTTCCCTTTGTATTTCGCGCTTAGACTAGCCTTATAAAAAGTCTATTAAGTGTTGAGGTTATGAAACCCTAGA
The DNA here is from genome assembly GCA_028654395.1 of Scutellaria barbata. Taxonomy (NCBI): domain Eukaryota; kingdom Viridiplantae; phylum Streptophyta; class Magnoliopsida; order Lamiales; family Lamiaceae; genus Scutellaria; species Scutellaria barbata. Next base: position 4,208,814 of record CM053648.1, read on the forward strand.
TTGTTCAAACCTCACACCTCATTTTGCCTCCCTCCCAACGATTACACGTGTACGTTGTATTGACACTTTGGAATTGAATTTTTACATTTCATCCAAAAAAGAATAATGATTCTAATATCAGATTTTTGCTGAGGCTTTTTTACCTTTGAACAGAGTCAAAAAAAGCACATATATGGATGTACACAAAACAACTCTTCTTCACAATGACAAGGGATAGAAAGCAATCGAGAAGCCATCAGCCCAAGCTTGATTAAACGGGATAGTAAAAGGCAATAAATAGAAAACAACCACTCAAGTAGATATTTCTATGAACAAATGGAATGTATCTCTCACGTGTGATAACTCAAAACTCATAACTCACTTATATACCAGCAAATGACACATCTTATTCAGAAAGATTATCAGGAATATTCTAAATTAGGATAATCTTATTATTCCTTTATTCTGATTGTATATGATTTAGTCAATTGTTTATATTAGGATAGACCCATCATGTAATCTGTATATATATTGATAGGATGAAATGTAATAGATTTTGATGAGACAAAACGTGTAATAGACTAGATCTTTAGCTATTTGGATAAGTTTTACATGTAAATATGCTAAGGCAAGGATGCTGGAAAGATTTGAAGATTCTGCCAAGCAGCCAGGAAGCCGAGTCCCTGCTACCTGTATATTGTATCAAGCAATCAGTAAGCAAAGCTCGAAAAGGATGCTACAAGGAACCTGGAGATAGTCAAGGAAGCTGACCTACTCGCTCGAAAAGGATGCTACGAGGAACCTGGAGATAGTCAAGGAAGATGACTTACTCGAAGAGGATACTACCAGATACATCAGAGTCAATGCAACCTGACTAGCCAGTAGAGTCACTCCAGTTCTAACAAATCAGAATCTGCCATGTGTGAAAAAGCAGCAAGGACACAGTACAAGCAGTCTGCAGAATGAAGTTGCGCAGACAAATGACAAAGCAGTTGCAGAATAGAATGAAGGCATTTCAGAACAGGTGTCAGAAGATCGGCAGAACCAATCAGGAAGAGACACCTCATCATGCGAAGGACTGCCTTCCCAACGGGCAGAAAACTATCTGATGCCTATATATATAGAAGTCTGATTTACAAAGGGAAAAACAACGAACTACACATACAACTAAGAGAGAACTAAGAAGCAAACAGACGCGAAGAAAATCTCTTACAAGTAAAAGCTCATACTCTCAAGTTAATCAGACTGAGCAGCAGCAAGCCAGCTACCTTTGTGATCTTTAGAAGTTCAAGGAGCTTGCTGCATTTGATTGTGTTTATATCTTTTCACTTTACTCTAAGTCTGATAGGAGTCGCTTAGGCAGGAGTTGACACTGCTAAGTCGTAATCTCTCTGAAGAAGAGAAAGAATCCTGTGTGGGTCGGTTAACCTGTGTGGAGATCCTGTGTGGGTCGATCGTTGGTCACTGTGCAGCTACCTGTGTGGATAGAGCTGACAGTTTGTTTAAAGTATAGTTTGTGTTAGCTGAGTCTATTGTAAATCAAACTTGCTTTAACAAAGTTCCTCCTTGTGAAGGAGTAGAGAGGACGTAGAGGGATTACTCCACCCTTGAACCTCTATAAGCTTGCTTGTGTCATTTATAGCTTTCTATCCATCTATCTGCATCTGAGCATACTGCATTAAAAGCGTGTTTCGAAAAACATAAGTATTTCCGCTGTGCATTACATTTTCTGTCTAAGTCCTGAGGTCACTGCCTAAGCAGGAACCTATCGAGCAGTAAGCTTACTAGCTACTTGTTCATCAGGGACTTAACATTCTTTGGAGCAAAAGTTGAAAATTTGATAAGGTTAATTCACCCCCCCTCTTAACCTTATACCACTGGGACCAACATATATCTCTTGTACTGTATATCTATCTGCAGTAAGCAGGGAGAGCCACCTGTCGAGGGTACTGATGATGAAATGGCCCTTCTTTTAAGAAATTTCAAGAAATTTATCAGATACAACAGAAGAGGTGACTTTAAGAAGAACCAGCCACCTCCCCAACAACCCATTATTCAGCAATCGAACTAGGATATGTCCGATCTCTGCTACAACTGCCGAAAACTAGGACATTATGCCAAAGAGTGTCCTCATCCTAAGGTGAACAGGTACCCCAATGGAGAATCGTCCCAGAAAAGAGAAAAATGAAGAGAGGAACGGAGAAGAATTAAAGCCTTCCTAAGTGAGATGGAAAAGGGCAAGGAACCTTCCAAGGAGGCTCAGCAAGATGCGGACTCCTCTGATGATGACAGTGATTCCTCATCCTCGGAAGACGAAGCACTTATCTGCTTGATGGCACAGGAAGCTGAGGACAACGAGGATGATGAAGTAATGTATACTAACCAGCCCTTATTGGAAGAGGAAGAATCTAACAAAAACCTCTCCCTTAAACAAATCATGAGCGAATTCGAACAGATAAACTCAATTCATGAGGAGCTAAAACACGAAAATGAGATGCTCAAGAGGGAAAACAAACAGCTAGCTGAAAAGCTATCTGCATATGAGCTTGATAGCTCAAAGTGCAGTGACCTCCAAGAGCAGGCATCTAAGCTCAATCTGAGAATCGCCAAACTTGAGAATGAGAAGAATGATCTTCAAGCGATTATAGGATCGTTTAGCAAGTCAGCTAAAAAAGCAAAGGAATGCATGAAGTCGGGCAAAAGTCCATTTGATAGGACAGGCCTAGGATACTGTGCAGAAACCTCTCAAGGAACAGCAAGGCCATCTAAAACTATTATTTTCATTCGAGCAGGAACCCCAAAAGAAAAAGAGTTATCCAATAACTCAACAGCAAGCTTGGAGAACACAATAGACAAGGGCAAGAGACCCATGTACACATCCTTAGGGAACAAGCCTGTTTTCAAAAGCTGGCTACAGCAGAATCAATCTGCTGATAGAAACAAGAGAAAACAGCAACCTACAAGGATGCTGAACAGAAGCCTCTATCCCACCAATACTAAGACCAGAATATCTAAACCTAAACGAGCTCATGCTCAAGGGAAGTATGGTGGAGGACCTCACTTCAAAAGTGACGGGTATACACAGGTTGCACACACAATTCAGTATTCGAAGGATACCTCTTATAGACGAAACCACCAAGTCTACAACAAAACAATTGTTGTGAGACAAGTTTGGATTCCAAAAGGTACTAACAAAGAAGGACCCGTACATGTATGGGTACCTAAGAACCAGTAATCTCTATTTTCCAGGTACCTACAGCAGGAACCAGCAAGGGAGTATGGTACATTGATAGCGGGTGTTCGAGACACATGACTGGAGATAAAAAAATTCTCAAGAACTTTCAACTGTGCAAAGGACCCAAAGTAATCTTCGGAGACAACTCCAAGGGAAGCACTAGAGGAGTTGGAACTCTCATCAAAGGAAACACTCACATTAAAGAAGTGTCGTATGTCAAAGGCCTAAAATACAACTTGCTAAGCATAAGCCAATTTTGTGACAAAGGTTACTCAGTGAAGTTCAATCATAACAAATGCCTGATAAGGGACAGCCAATCCAAGGAAGTAAAGCTATCAGGAAATAGAAAAAGAAACATCTATGTAGCTGACTGGAGCTCAGTAACCACAGCTGTCTGCTTCATAGCAAAAGGATCGTCAGAAGCTAGCTGGCTATGGCATAAACGGATGAGCCATCTGAACTTCAAAATGATCAACAAATTAGCCAGGAGAGGACTGGTCAGAGGGCTACCCGATATGGTATACAAGAAAGAGAGTCTATGTGAAGCATGCCAAAAGGGAAAGCAAACTAAAAGATCCTTAAAAAACAAGATACAAAGGTCAACTGAAAGAGTGCTAAACCTACTACACATGGATCTGTTCGAACCGGTAGAACCAGTAAGCATGAGTGGAAGAAAGTACACACTGGTAGTGGTGGACGACTATTCAAGATTCTCATGGACACTATTCTTGACAAAGAAGTCGGACACTCAGCGAAGGTTACCGGAGCTATTGAAGAAGCTGCAGACCGAAAGGAGCCTGAACATCATCAAAATTCGAACAGACAGAGAAACTGAATTCACAAACAAGTTTATTGAAGAATACTGTTCTAACAATGGAATCAAGCATGAATACTCAGCAGCTAGGACGCCGCAACAAAATGGTGTTGCAGAGAGGAAAAACAGAACCCTAAAGGAAGCTGCGAGGACCATGCTAGCTGAAGCACTACTACCCAAGAGATTTTGGGCAGACGCAATCAACACAACATGCTATACCCAGAACAGATGCATTATCAACAAAGATCTGAATAAAACTCCTTATGAGCTATGGTTCGGTTATACTCCAAATATTGAACATTTCCATATTTTTGGATGCAGGTGCTATGTACTCAACAATGGAAAAGATTACCTGAAAGCATTCGACTCAAAGTCAGATGAAGGAGTATTCTTAGGATACTCCTCGGTAAGCAAAGCCTTCAGAATCTTCAACAAGAGAACACTTGTTGTAGAAGAAACAATACATGTGGACTTCGATGAACCACACTGTTCTAAGGCTGATATAGATGAACTTAATGAAGATCTTGGAAAAACTCACATCACCAATACTCGTGTTGAATATATTGATGCTGAGTTACCAAATCTCCAAAATATTGAATCAACTCAAAATCAGCAACCTGCACCTACACAGCAACATGGAGAACATGAACCTACTCCAAACCAGCAGGCACCAGTCATTCAAGAAGAGATACATCACCCTGAAGGAATTCAACTGGAAGTATAGTTAGAAATTCAGCCTGATCCAAATCAGCAAGCTGAACAGGATGATCAAGAGCAACCTGCTGAAATTCAAAATGAACGACAGATTGAAGAAACTAGAAGGAAATGGCTAAGGAATCATCCAAGGAATCAGATTATAGGAGATTCCACCTCTGGAGTTAGAACAAGAAGAAGCAACCCCCATGAAGCAATGTTTGCTTGCTTTATCTCACAAACAGAACCAAGCTGCATAGAGGATGCTCTAGAAGACACCAACTGGATACAAGTAATGCAAGAAGTGCTTAATGGATTTGAAAGAAACCAAGTGTGGCATCTGGTTCCTAGACCTACTCACCAAGGAGTAATCGGCACAAAATGGGTATTTAAAAACAAACTCGATGAAGAAGGACAAGTAGTCAGAAACAAGGCAAGACTAGTAGCAAAAGGTTACTGCTAGGAGGAAGGAATAGATTTTGAAGAAACTTTTGCACCAGTAGCTAGACTAGAGGCAATCAGGATCTTCCTAGCCTATGCCGCTCACAACAATCTGACAGTCTACCAGATGGATGTTAAAAGTGCTTTTCTCAATGGACTGCTCGCTGAAGAAGTTTATGTGGAGCAACCTCCAGGATTTGAAGAAAATCCAGAGACCATGGTCTTCAGGTTGAAGAAAGCTCTCTATGGGCTAAAGTAGGCACCTAGAGCCTGATATGATACTCTCTCGAAGTATCTACTTGATAATGGTTTCAAGAAAGGCAAGGTGGATGAAACACTCTTCAGAATTCAAGATGGAGATAGCATACTGCTCATTCAGATCTATGTCGATGATATTATCTTCGGTTCAACAAACAAAGAATTGTGCCAAAAATTTTCAAGTCTCATGCAATCCAAATTCGAAATGAGCATGATGGGAGAACTAAGTTTCTTCCTCGGTCTACAAGTCAAACAACTAAGCAATGGAACCTTCATCAATCAAGCAAAATACACTAAGGAATTGATAAAGAGATTTGGATTGGAAAATGCAAGCACAGTAAGCATACCGATGATAACATCAGGAAGCCTAGACAAGGATACTGATGGCAAAGCAGTAGACGTCACAAAGTACAGAAGATTAATTGGGTCACTGCTCTACCTGACAGCAAGCAGACCAGATATCATGTTCTCAGTGGGAATGTGTGCAAGATATCAAGCAGCTCCAAAAGAGTCACATATGACCGCAACCAAACGAATCATCAGATACCTCAAAGGAACCCAGGAAGCTGGTTTATGGTACCCAAGAGAAGGAGGACTCAAGCTTATTGGTTATACTGACTCTGATTTTGCAGGTTGCAAAATTAACAGGAAAAACACCAGTGATACCTGCCAGCTACTAGGAAACAAACTGGTATCATGGTTCTGCAGAAAGCAAACCTCTATAGCAACCTCAATAGCCGAGGCTGAGTATGTTGCTGCAGAAAGCTGCTGTGCACAAATTCTATGGATTCAACAGCAACTAAAGGACTACGGAATTGAAGAAAATGAAACACCTATCCTATGTGACAACTCAAGCGCAATAGCTATCACCCACAATCCAGTTCTACATTCAAGAACCAAACACATTGATATCAGACACCACTTCATCAGAGATCACGTTGAAAAGAAAGATATAACTTTGAAAAAAGTGCATACTAATCTACAGCTAGCTGACATATTCACAAAGCCACTCTGTGAATCAAGATTTTTGTTTCTAAGAAACGAGCTGGGAATAATCAATTTGTGATAATTTTTCTATATAACTCTATGTTTTTCTGTTGAAATGACTATAATGTTCAGGGGGAACCATAAGCAGGACGAAAGTAGAACAGTAACCTAAAGGTTACTACCCAAGGTCCCTGGACAGTTGCTGGATACAATGATACTGCTCTAAGCTACCTGCAGGGTCCAGTAACTGAAGCGCGTGAAAAGAGGAACAGTTACCCCGCGGTTAGCAGCCGTTTTTATAGGAAACTCCTCGATATCCATAAAATATCACATCAAGTCCTTAAGCACACGAACACCGCGCCAAAAATCTCAACCATTGGATTAAGGGTCTTTTCAAATTCAAGACCAATCAGAACCGTCAGATCATCTCTCACCAAAATTCAAATATAAGGAAGTCTTTCTTCTCACTCATCTCTCTCACTTAAACATTTCCATTCTCTTGCAAACTCTAATCTCTCGAAGCTTTCCAGTTTCAGATTTCTCATTCTCTCTCAGAAATGGCACCAAAAGCATCCCAAGTTGTTGATGGAAGGTTAGTGGACCGCAAAATCCTTCTCAAGATGGTGGAGGAAGAAGGGAACACGAAGGAGGTCATGAAGAATATCCTTCAATGCCTCTATGAGACCGGACTTCTCAGACTCTGCTCCTATCACAAAGCCCCTTATGCAGAGAAGCAGGTGGAGAAATTCTACCGAAGGACGAAGGTCTCTGAGGATAGGTCAGAGATCACCTCGAAGGTTGGTGGAGTAACAGTGGTGGTGGACACTGGTCTTCTGGAAGAGGTGTTCGCTCTGCCTACTGAAGAGATGAACGCCAGTGACCTCTCCACCTACCGAGAAGACCAACTGGAGGAATTTTGGACGACGTTCACCGGCAAGGAGGACACGGCGGGGATGTCCCGGAGTTGCAGCAAGAAGGTCTTCCTTCTGGAGTTTGAGTTGCTGCATGATATCTGCTGCCATATCATAGAGAATCGATCTGGTTCCTTTGATAAGTGTACCAACTTCCGGTACAGGATGATGATGGCCATAGTGAAGAAGGAGAAGGTAGATTGGGCCAGCTACCTGCTTTCCAGGCTAGTGGAGGATGTGGAGAAGAAGGTAGGTAAGCCTACCTATGGGCTAATTATCAACACCCTCCTGGGTCACTTGAAGGTGGATTTGTCCCAGGGGAAGCCCATCCAGAAAGGGAAATTCATCGGTGCGGATAGGGTCTTTGCCAAGAAGACCACTGCTCGGTCATTCCCAGTAACCAGAGAGGTCTCTGAGGACCTCAAGGGCGCTCCAAGAACAAGGAAGGCATTCCGCGATAATGTCTTTTCTTCGTCTGAAAGCAGCTCGAGGATGGAGGAGCCTGCAGAGCCCTCACCAGCTCCTGCTGTGCCAAAGAAGATCAAGCACAAGAAAGATGTGCAGAGGAGACTGGTCATCTCTGATGATGAACCAGAGATCGTCACCACTCGGGCTGTTAAGAAGCCTGTAGTGGAAGTGGAGATTGACTCTCCAAGGGAAGAACAAGCAGGGAATGCTGCTGTTGATGATGATGACGAGGAGGAAGTGGATGAGGAGGAGGTGACGGAGTACGTCATCAGCATACCGAAGCTGGAGGTAGAGTTCGGTAAATTGATGGAACGATTCACCACCTGGTGGCAGTTCAGGCACCTGCCCAGGGAGGAACTAATCCAGTGGGCAGACTGGAAGACTGAGGAGGAATGGGCGCTGAATTGGGTCGTCATGGATGATTTGGAGGAGATCCTCCAAAAGAAAATTTTGAAGGATCTCAGGAAGATGAAATGGCCAGAATTTCTTGAAAACGCGGAGATAGCCACTGAGTTGGAGGCCAGGAAGCAGAAGGAAGCTGCCGCACAGCTGCCAAGCCCCAGGAGCCTGAAGAGGAAATAAGCTGTTGTCCAGCCAGACTTCTACAGGGAGAAAGTGATACTGGATGCTGCTGCTGACCAGGTCAGAGCAGGCGATGATGTGGGCTTCGCTGAGGCCCAGATAGCAAAGTACGGGGAGCAGGAAGCCATGGAGAGGATGCTGAAGCAGACTGCTGATATCAGCCTGGCAGATACCAGAATGAGAAGGCCAGTAAGGGAACCCCAGATAGGTGAAGGATCCTCCTGCTCAGCTTTGATGGTTGAACCTATCAGCAGGCGGTCACCTTCACCAGCGGAGAAAAATGGTGAGGAATTCTCATACATTACTGACCTGATCATTCTTCCTGAAGTTCCTGTACAGACGCCGATGAAGGAGAGGAGCTCGACGCCAACTGACTTTCTCAAGGCCAAGGAGTTGGAAACCCTCGCTGCTGTGGCATCTCTTGAGCTGATAGTTCCATCCACAGTAGCAGCCGCCGATGACACCATGGAGACTACTATTCCCACACCAATGGAGGTAGAGGCTGAGGGGGAACATGTGCAGCAGGAGGCACCTGTTCAAGCTGAAGCAGTAGAGGAACCTGCCCCCATGAAAAAGGAGTAACCTGATGCAGCTGTTCCAATGGAGGTGGAGGAGACAACACCTGCCAAATCAGTGGACCAGGGAGAGACGGTCGCTGAGGGGAAAGTAGCTGCGGGTGGAAAGATGGTGGAAGTGCAGAAGGCAGGAGGAGACAAAAGTGGAGAAAAGGAGCCTGATGTGGAGAAGGAGACTGAAGTATAGGAGGATGCAGTACAGGAGGTGGTAGAGGAGATAGAGCAGGAGAAGGAGGCCGAAATGGTGTTCAACAAGGGTAAGATAGCTGAACAGGACAAGAAGCTGTGGGTACATGAGGAGGATGCTGAAGAGGAAACACTCTCTAAGAACACTGGATCAGGAGGTGGAGGATCCAGTAGCCCTACCAGCAGCGATGAAGGGTCACCCAGTGAACAGAGTGATACCGGAGCCGAAAAATCCAAAGCACTAACATCTGTCTCTGATGAACAGGCACCAGCAGGAGAACGCCAGGAGCCTGCCAGATCACATGACGAGGTGCTGACAGCAATTGAACACATGGGGAAGTCCTTGGTGAAAGCAAGCAGGAAAATCCGCAAGGATACCCGCTCCCACTCTGTGAAGACTTATTCTTTCATGGACTCCCTCAACGTTATATTGTCAAAGCTCACTCAGATGATTGCTGCCTACCGACCCCCCAAGGAGGATGCTGCAGTAGAAGTCGTCAAGAGCGTGATGGAGAAGCTAAACAGGCAAGAGGAGAAAATGATCTCTCTTGAGGCCAATCAGAAGGCTCTAGTCACTGCAGTAGACCGGATAGACAAGGAGCAGTTCAACCAATCACAGACCCTGCGGGATCACTCAGGCACCTTGTCTGAAATTCACTCCATGGTCAGTTTTGCAGTTGGACGTGCTGATGATGACAAAAAGGGGGAAGGAAGGATTGAAGACAGACAGAAGGCTGGACAGGACCCTGCTGCCTGCAGACAGATGGTAGTAAGCAGTAGGAGGAGAGATGACTCTGGAGATGGCGGACACAAGGGAGCTGGATCTAGGGGCCCTTCAGACAGCAGTGCTAAAAGGAAATCAGATGCTGTTTCTGGGTCTGTTCATCCAGGCTTCAGGAAGGGTGCTGAAATGAGAGAAGAGAAAAGGAGGAGGACTGAAGCAGAGCTGAAAAACAACCTGGATGCTGTATTTTCATCAGATCCCAGGGTTGTCCTTGACAAGATCTTCCCTCCGCACAAGCTGCCTGACATGGTTGAAATGGAGAAAAATTTGCAGAGCCCTGATGTCGCAGCAAGTGTCTCTCTAAGGAAATTCCTGGAAGCCAGCCTGGATCCCAGAAGTGACAGATTCGTAGCCCCAGAAGTTCCGGAGGTCACTCTTCCTACTGAGGTCAACCCATCCTTTTTCCAGATTGAAGCTTTCAAAAGAAAGGAGCTGATGAAGTACTTCACCACCCTCTGCAAGGAATCTGCTCTTTTCAGAGGATTCCAGACGAACAAGGAGGCTTTGCAGAGGTTCCTGGAGCTAACAAAGAAAGGTGGACTTCCAATCCAAGTAAAGCTAAAGCAGAAACTTGGAAAGGAGTCCATACCATACAGTGAAGACTTCTGGCTCAAGTTTGAGGAATCTGAGGAGATGGTGAAAAGGATGGAACCTAGCTATCAAGATTCAATAGCCAACTGGTGGAAAGACAAGAAGTTCGAAAGAAAGAAGAAGACCAGTTGGTTGAAAACTTGATGCTTTGCTCTTTGCTTATGTTTCTTTTTGTTATTCTGTTTAAGATTCCATTTGTTCTGCTATCTGCATAAGTATGTATATGCTTTGTACTTATCTCTGATTAATGAAAATCTCGATTCTTCTGGTTGATGAAAGCTCACATCTTGTGAACTTGATGCATGCTTATGAATGATTATATTTCTCTGCATCTTTGTTCCAAGTTAATAATATATGGTTCTTTGATCCTGTTAAGGAGTTTTGTCATCATCAAAAAGGGGGAAATTGATAGGATGAAATGTAATAGATTTTGATGAGACAAAACGTGTAATAGACTAGATCTTTAGCTATTTGGATAAGTTTTACATGTAAATATGCTAAGGCAAGGATGCTGGAAAGATTTGAAGATTCTGCCAAGCAGCCAGGAAGCCGAGTCCCTGCTACCTGTATATTGTATCAAGCAACCAGTAAGCAAAGCTCAAAAAGGATGCTACAAGGAACCTGGAGATAGTCAAGGAAGCTGACCTACTCGCTCGAAAAGGATGCTACGAGGAACCTGGAGATAGTCAAGGAAGATGACTTACTCGAAGAGGATACTACCAGATACATCAGAGTCAATGCAACCTGACTAGCCAGTAGAGTCACTCCAGTTCTAACAAATCAGAATCTGCCATGTGTGAAAAAGCAGCAAGGACACAGTACAAGCAGTCTGCAGAATGAAGTTGCGCAGACAAAGGACAAAGCAGTTGCAGAATAGAATGAAGGCATTTCAGAACAGGTGTCAGAAGATCGGCAGAACCAATCAGGAAGAGACACCTCATCATGCGAAGGACTGCCTTCCCAACGGGTAGAAAACTATCTGATGCCTATATATATAGAAGTCTGATTTACAAAGGGAAAAACAACGAACTACACATACAACTAAGAGAGAACTAAGAAGCAAACAGACGCGAAGAAAATCTCTTACAAGTAAAAGCTCATACTCTCAAGTTAATCAGACTGAGCAGCAGCAAGCCAGCTACCTTTGTGATCTTTAGAAGTTCAAGGAGCTTGCTGCATTTGATTGTGTTTATATCTTTTCACTTTACTCTAAGTCTGATAGGAGTCGCTTAGGCAGGAGTTGACACTGCTAAGTCGTAATCTCTCTGAAGAAGAGAAAGAATCCTGTGTGGGTCGGTTAACCTGTGTGGAGATCCTGTGTGGGTCGATAGTTGGTCACTGTGCAGCTACCTGTGTGGATAGAGCTGACAGTTTGTTTAAAGTATAGTTTGTGTTAGCTGAGTCTATTGTAAATCAAACTTGCTTTAACAAAGTTCCTCCTTGTGAAGGAGTAGAGAGGACGTAGAGGGATTACTCCACCCTTGAACCTCTATAAGCTTGCTTGTGTCATTTATAGCTTTCTATCCATCTATCTGCATCTGAGCATACTGCATTAAAAGCGTGTTTCGAAAAACATAAGTATTTCCGCTGTGCATTACATTCTCTGTCTAAGTTCTGAGGTCACTGCCTAAGCAGGAACCTATCGAGCAGTAAGCTTACTAGCTACCTGTTCATCAGGGACTTAACATTCTTTGGAGCAAAAGTTGAAAATTTGATAAGGTTAATTCACCCCCCCTCTTAACCTTATACCACTGGGACCAACATATATCTCTTGTACTGTATATTGTCATTCAAGAAGTACAATTATATTTTCCATGCATCTCAAATGTTTTTTAAGTCGTTTCTTGAGCTAGGAAATTGAAACTAAAAAACAAAACCTATCTAATTTATCTACAAGACCTAATTTCTCCGGAGAAGTTGACATGGTGACAGATGCAATATGGAGTGGAGAGGAATCAGAACTCACATTGTTGATAGTGTAAGATGGTGGAGAGCTTCACTTACTTAGTGGGCATTAATATCTTAAATGCTCATTAATATGGGAGTCCCTTCACTTGGTGAATGTGTCTATAAATAGGGTACGGTTTTCATATTTTTGTACATCATTGAAAGCACGAAATTCTTACTGCAAAGATCATATTTCTCATAGGTGCTACTAACTAGAAAACGTAACCTTTGAAAATGTTTCGTCATACGGTGAGCACTAGTCGGAACGTGTTTATTTTTGAAAGAAAAGGTCTACTTGATACGACTTTCCAACATACATTAACAGTTTATTTTCGAAGGTTCTTCCTTGTAAGAATTCGATCCTTTCTGTTGTTGTTCCTGGTGGGTCTTGCAAGCCAAATCTTGAAGATCATACTGGAATTTGAGGCACTTGGGGGTTTTCAACCAATTTCTGTTGTCACAATGTTGTCCATAGTGAATCGAGCACTTACATTCTCCAATCTTCAGTCTTCACTGATAGAATAATTTGTACAGGCTCTTTTGATCAGAGTTATTCTTGTAAATAGAGAATAGAAGAAGTGATGTTTTATACAATGATTTGCTTTTTTTTGTAATTAAACTTTAATTTCTTTTTGTGTTTGATGAATATAACTTTTGTATTTTCCTTACCGTGAGGTAGATTCATGCAAAAGCCCCCAATTCTTGGTTATGATTTTATATAATTTCGAGAGTGATGATGTGGCTCTTAATCTTATTGATTGGTGTGTGTTAGTTGTGTTATTAACAAGGATGAAGTCAAGATTTTTAATTGGAGTGAATTTTCTTAAAACTCTCAAATCTTTCCTGACTCCGATTTTTCTCATACTTAAAAAAAAAGTGAGAATTTTAGGTTGAAGAAGTGCACACTCTAAACTTAATGAAGAAAATGAATTCTACATGAAAAAGAAACAAAAGAATAAGAAATAAGAGAAAAAAATAAAAGGAATTAAGAAAAGGGAATGAGCATGCATTCTTAGCCATTTTATGAAGTTGGACTTAAAATAATAATGATCTCTCACTTACTTTTATTTGAGTTATCTCTTCTTAATAGATAAATCTATGTCATCCACCAAATTTTGTTTTTAATTTAAAGAACCCTTCATCAAAGTTACCATAATATACATCTTTTTGGAAAGAATATTATAACCCAAAGAAAAACAGTAGCTCCATATCGAGACATGTGAAAATGATTAGTCCAAGTCAACTTAGAAGTTGTCGTATTTGTACGGTGGTTTAAGTACGGTGCGGTGTGGTCCACAACGTCACACGTTCGATTTTTAATTTATTTTCTTACTCTTCTAAAGTACTAAGTATTTCAAGCACATTATTGGTGGAATTTCATTTTCATGACCATACCTGTGGCAACAAAGTCAATAACGTGCGTATCTCACTCTCCCATTTAAAACTAGTATCATATTCCACCGCCACTACTTTAATTATTATCAAGTTAATTATTGTGTATTATATAATATTATTAATTAATATGTGAAGTAAATTAAATATCATTAAATATGAAATGTAATACCAAATATAATAAAGTATATGAATCTGACTATTGGTGAATTCATGTAATCATAATGAACCATACGTTTAGATTAATTATAGTTTTAACATATGAGTTTGGGATAATTCTATATGGTTTTAAGATGTTCAATTTAATTAGAATAAAAGTGATTAATAATATAAACGAATGTTTGTTTTGAAATATTTTCAGAGTATATTTATACATTAAATATCAAGTCAATGTTAAAAATGATGATATAATTAATATTTTATTTTAAAAAGTATTGTTCGTAATGATTGGACAATATATGTGACTGTATATATATATATATATATATATATATGTGTGTGTGTGTGTAAATATATTAGATATTGAGTATGTTATTATTAGGTTAGGAGAAATAATTATAAAAGATTGAAGTATAGTATTTCAAAAGTATGTTTCTAACTAGTAAACAAACTTCTATTTTGGATTTTGATGTCCAAAATTATGACTATTAATAATTGATAAATTCTCTCATATACTTAATGTATAGGTTAATTATCCGTGCAATTTCCGATCCAACTCATATCCAACCTAATCCAGATAGAAAATGTAAATAACTTTTTTTTATTTTTTTTCTCTTTTTTTTCATTTGAACTTTCATGATTCTTTTCTCCTTCTGTGTATTCTTGTTCTTTGCATTCTCTCCTCCCTTCTTGCCCTTCATTTTTTTTTTTGCCTTTTCATGTTACTTTCTTCATTTTTTAATCGAGTTGTAGTGTTGTTTTGTTCTTCTTAATGTTTCTTTGTTTACAAAACCCTAGTCGATGCATAAGGTATGTTTTTTATCTTTTATTTTTATTTTTATCAATTAAATTGATTTTTTGTTACGATTTTCTTGTAGTTGTTGTGTTATTTATCGATTTTGTTTGCATTTTTTTTCTTTGATTTCTTGTAATTTTTTAATTAATGAGACCTCTATGTTATGGTTGTGTGACCTTTTACTCTATATATGTCTGACATTTATGTTAGATTTATGAGACTTTTATGTTTTTATGTTATAAAATGTGTGCAGTTAAAGTGTTATACTTTTGTATTATATTTGTGAGACTTCTATTCTATATACCTTTATACTATATCAGTGAGATCTTTTCTATTTATTTATCTGACCTTTATATTAGATTTATGAGACTTTTATATTTTATGTTATGAACTGAATACAATTAAAGTGTTATACATGTGTTTGACATTTATGTTATATTAGTGAGATCTTTTCTCTTTTTTTATCTGACCTTTATGTTAGATTTACGAGACATTTTATGTAAACTAATAGATTTTTTATTTCTTGTAGGACATCCATGAAACTTTTCTCTACTTCAAAAGAGATATTTCCATTGTGTCTAATTACTATATGAAGAAGCTGTTTGGTATGAAGGAGAAGGTTTCTAAAAAAGTATCAAGTTCTCCTCTAGAAATTTCTGAATTTCAGAAATTCTTTTCTGATAAAAAAGTGCATAAGTACATTGATGATGTGGTTGAGAATTTCTTGAGGATGAATAAGATTGCATCAAATATGTCTTCATTTGAGCTCCTTACACCTGACTAATCTCAAACTAATGTTGGAGATGAAATTTTTGAAGAAGGAGTTTTTGATGAGGGAGCTGCAACACATTTCTACAATTGCTTTCCTTGTTATTCCAATAAGAGAACCACTTATATCTGCAAAACAAAAACACTTTTTAGTCAAAGAGATAATACCCTTATATATAAACAATGTAATATTTATGCATCAGTGTGGTGACCTTTATGTATTATTTGAAGCACCTTTATGAGACAGAATAAGTGTAAGTAAAACTTTGAAAACAATTCTTTGTTATGGAAAGTTAAAATCTTTATGTGAAATTAAAAATGCATTTATTTGATGTTATGTCACCTTTATATGATATTAGAGTAGTATAAAACTAAAAGAATGTATCAAGTATAAAAACAAATGAAAACTTTCATATGTATTCAGTAATATTTTTACGTTATTATTGGGTGACCTTTATATTTTATTTGTGGCACCTTTATGGACTGAACAAGTGTAAGTAAAACTTTGAAAGCATTTGTTTATTATGGAAAGTTAAAATCTTTATGTGAAGTCAAAAATAAATTTATTTGATGTTATGTCACATTTATGTGATATTAGAGAAGTATAAAACTAAAATAATGTGTCAAGTATAAAAACAAATGAAAACTTATATTGGTATTCACTAATACCTTTACATTATTATTTGGTGATCTTTATGTATTATTTTTAACACCTTTATTAGACAACAATAAATTTAAGTTAAAAGAATGTAAAGTATAAAATATGAAAACCTTTATGAGCATTCAGTAATACCTTTATATTACATAATGATGATTTTTATGTTATAAGTATAATACTTTTATGAGTTAAATTACTTACTCTCATTTATTTCAAAAATTGTATCAGATGCATCAACAAATTGTTTTTCATCAATAAAAACACCAGCATATTTGAACTCATCAATAAAATAAAAAAATAAAAATAAAGTAAATTAGCGGATTCGGGTCGGGTCAACCTTTACATGAATTTTAGATCCATACACTAGGTGTAGAGGAGAATTTATATTCTGAATGTTTAATAAATTATAAGATAACTCGATTTCATATTTGTATGGTAAGGTGATTAAAAATTTATCGATTTCAAAATGTAATTTATCTTAATCACATAATATTGATTTTAAATGCATATTTTTGTCCTAGATATTTTGCATAGTCTATTCTATAAATAATTTTTAAATTCTGAATGTTTATTCAATTATAGGATAACTTGATTTCATATTTTAAAGGTGATTTCAATTTTTCGATTTTAAAACATAATTTATCTTAATGAAATAATGTTGATTTTAAGAGTGATACTTTTTCACACCCCACCCTCATATCCTTCTTTTTTTTTCTTTTTTCCCTAAATCCTAATTGTTTTAATCCGTTTTTACATTGCAACTCTTCTTCTCTTTTCTCCTTTTCTTCATCTTTCTATTCTTCCCTCCTTCTTTTTCAATTTCATCGTTGTCGCTCAACATATTCTATTCTCATATATTTCAAATAGAAAATGCAAATCATATTCAGATTATGAAAAAAATTTAGAACGTTGTCCAATAATTAGTAATCAAAATAGATGTTATTCTTCTCTTCATCACCGTGGATGCACACTGTTGGTCCCAAGTGGTATAAGGTTAAGAGGGGATGAATTAACCTTATCAAATTTTAACTTTTCTCCAAAAAATATTAAGTTCTTGATGAACAGGTAGCTAGATAGCTTGCTGTACTATAGGTCGCTGTTCGGGCAGTGACCTCAGGACTTAGATAGAGTTAAAAATGCACAACGGAAATAATGTGTTTTTCGAAGAATAACTTTAATGCAGATGCTTAAGAGATCAGACCGTTATGCAAAGCAATAAGACTACAAGCAAGCTTATAGAGGTTCGAAGGTCGAGTAATCCCTCTACGTCCTCTCTACTCCTTCTCAAGAAGGAACTTTGTTAAAGTAAGTTTGATTTACAATAGATTCAGCTAATACAAACTCTACTCTACACAAAATTGTCAGCTCTATCCACACAGGTAGCTGCATAGTGACCAAAACAAAGGGACCCACACAGGTTTCTTGACCCACACAAGATCCTTTCTCTTCTTCAGAGAGAATAACAACTTAGCAAAATAAACTTCTGCCTAAATGACTCCTAAGTAGTCTATTTAAGTAAGATATGGAAATCTTCAATGGTTGGATGCAGCAGGCTCCTTAAACTTCTAAATTCCACAAGGTAGCTGGCTTGCTGCTTCTTAGACTGAGTGACTTTGGATATGAAGGTTTTAAGCTTGATAAACTGCTTTGCGTAGGATATTTTCAAATCAGCTTCCCTCCTTTTTTTTCTTATGTGCATTCAATCTTCTATTTATAGGCATCAATGAGAATTTTGCCCTTTGAGAAGACAGTTCTTCACTGGTGAGGTATCTTGCTCTGATAGGTTCTGATTATCTTCTGACACCTGCTCTGCAATGCCTTCATTCTGTTCTTCCATTACCTTGTCCTTTTACTGCGCGACTTAATCCTATAGTCTGCTGTACTCTGTCCTTGCTGCTTTTTCACACATGGCATTCACTGATTTGCTGAAATTGGAGTGACTCTACCGGCTAGTTAGGATGCACTGACTTTGATATACCTGGTAGTTTCCTCTTGAGCGAGTGAGTCAGCTTCCTTGACTTGAGCATCTTCAGGTTCCTCACAGCATCCTTTGATACTTGGATACTGATTATTGCGGCAGCATGCAGGTAGCAGAGACTTGGCGTAGGTTCCTTTGCAGAGTCTTCTTCTCTTTCCAGCATCTTTGCCTTAGCTATTTGACATATGAAAACTTATCCTGATAGCTAATGCTCTAGACTATTACACGTTTTGTCTCATCAAAATATATTACAATTTATCCTATCACACACTAATCTTCTTCTTCACCATGTCTGACATTCTCATATTCTTCTTCTTAGTTTTATTTGTATGATATCACCTTATTATTCATACACAACCACCAAACCCACCTAACTTTACATCATGTATGATTTTTAATATTTCACATCATATATGATTTTTAATATTTCAGTTTGATGGTTACTGATTGAGTATAGTGAAATTGCAGAAATTTTGGAGAAGAAAATGATAAAAATCGCATATTTTGAAATTTAAGATTTTAAACTCACTTTACTATACACTGATGATACCTTAAGAGTATACAACCGATACCTTAAACTATCAATATTAATATCTTAACGAAGATAAATATGTAATAACTTAAACTATCAACATTAATACCTTAAAGGTAAATATATAATATCTTAAAGATATATATGTATACCTTATATTATAAGCATTAATACTTTAAAAGTAAATATATAATACCTTAAATATGTGCATATATGATACTATAAACATTAATACCTTAAAAGTAAATATGTAATACCTTATACTATAAAATCAATATTTTAAAAATGCATATATAATAATATAATTAAGCATTAAGGTGTGAATTATTAGTTTTCCATTAAGGGTTTTAATGCAATACAAGAGACATGATTGTTCTACCTGGTATGAGAAATATTAATTAATCTAATGAATAAACTAATAATTATAGTTATAAATTAGTACTCATGTGAAAGGTTATATTAGAGTCAATAAAAAATGGGAGAGATTCAGCCACTCCTCGGACTAAATGGAATTATATGAAGAACGTGCAACGCCATTAATTAACTAGTTGGTTCAATATGCCTACAAGCCTTTTTGAAAAATTTCTGCAATAACATTTTAAAGGTAAATGTTTGATATCTTAAATGTATACAATTAATATCATAAAAACATACAATTAATATTTTTATTGTAAATTTTAAGATTTCAAATGTTTCGTCATCTTTTTCCTCAAAATTTCTGTAAATCACGATTTCATCATCTTTTTGTCAAATTTTCTGCAAATCATGATTTCATATTATTTGAAATAATTAATTTTCAATATTTTAAAATTATTGTAATAAATTTTTGATTTGAAATCAATTATCTAAATTTATGAAAATGAGTAAAAGAGAAGGGAAAGAAGAAAAAAACTCATAAATGTCTTCATAGCGACTTGAAGAAGAATAAGAACAATAAGATAGAGAAAAAGAAGAATGTACAAAATGAATAAGAAGAATAACAAATCGATAAGAAAAAAGATTTTGGGGAAGAAGAAAAAACCCATAAATGACTTCATGACATTTTTTTGGGGTTGCAGGTTCTTGTAATGACATCAACGTTCCAAACGAGTCCACTTTATTTAATCATGTTTTATTGGGGAAAACACAAAATACTCATTATATTGTGAACGACCTATAATATAATCATGAATACTACCTAACAGATGATATCTATCCGAAATGGTTTACTTTCGTAAAGGTTTTTTCATGTCCACAAGATCCAAAAAGACAATTATTTAAGGAAAGACAAGAAACTGCAAGAAAGGATGTTGAACGAGCATTTGGGATGCTTCAAGCACGATGAACAATTTTTCAAGGTTCAAGCTCGTTTTTGGTATAGAAAAAATTTAAGGCAATAAGTTAACTTGCGTTATTTTGCATAACATGATAGTCAAAAAATGAAAGAGAAATTGTTTTGCATTGAACTAACGATGAAAGTGATGATCCAGTACAAGTAACACAAGGCACTACACGAGATTTTCAAGAATATATTCGAATTAATTCCGCACTTCAATCCAACCAAGTTCATCACCAACTTCATGTCGACTTTGTTGAGCATATTCGGGCACGATCTAATAATGTTCAATTAATGATAATGGTTTATCTATAACTTCTTATTATTTGGTATTATTTATTAACTATATATATATATATTTTGATTATAGTGTACTATCTCTTTAAATTTATGAAATTTTCTCACAAAATTGGTAAAAGAAAAATTAAGCCATAATTACAAAAAGTTGATATAATATATCGAATAGAACAAATTTTCAAACATAAAATTCTAGTTTATTCATATTAATGAAAAAAATAATAATAGATCATTTTATTTGAAAAATTAGTTTCTTTTTTTTAAAACTATTTTTGTGTTCCAAAATTCTTATAATATTTAAATAATTGAACTATTTATTTATTTAATGAAATATATGGAAGAAACATTGAGTAAATAAATGATGGTGGGGCTAAAATTGGATATAACCAAAATAATGGATTGCGGAATTAAAAGAAATTGATCATAATTAAAGTGATAAAAAATGAGAATTATGAGTTATAACTCATCTTCAATTGCAATGTACATGCTCTTAGAAAATTCGAACTTATTTAATAATAAAAACACGAACGTGATGCTAGTTGCTAGGACACTATTGGATCGGAAAATATCAAAGGAAGCCACGTTGAAGTCTCGTTCATAAATTTCAAGCCTATCCATTTTTCTATCAATATTTACGTGTCAAATAAATAATGGCCGGAGTTGTTGACCACTCTAATCAAAATGTTCCTTTCAAACATTTGATTCTTCCACATTTTGGTCCTCCTTTACTACCAAGTCTCCTATTTTCTCTCTCTTGTGTTGTTTTCACATTATTATTTTGACAATAATCCAATGAAAATGAACGATAATTACTAAAGATATTGCAAGTAATCCAAACAACCATTCACTCCTTTTTTTGTCTTGAAAATGATATATATTGGTACTATTTCGGATGAAACGATTATAAGAAAGAATTCAATTTTATGTCTTAAACTTTGGCCAGTGTGTTACATTACATCAATATTATTAACACGCTAATTAATTCCATAAGACAAAAATGGAGAACAATGAACAATCAAGAAAAATTTATGAAGAATAAACTTCTTCATCACTTTGATTAAATAATAATCAATTCCCTGGATAAGAAGTACTGCTGCTTTTATTGCCATCATTTGTATTTACGTCGGCATTACTGTTGTTCGATTGAGCGCCGCCGATGATGGAGGAGATCGCGGCGGCAAGAGCTGCCGTGAATTTAGGGTCGGCGGTGATGGCGGTGATGGTGTCGGTGTACGATTGCCCCGACAATGGCGCAGTGGCTTCTTGGATGTGATCTTGAGACATTTGGAGACCCGAAAACTTGGACTGATTGTAGAGGGGTTGGCCAAGAACTTGAGGAATCGATACCGGAGAGAAAGGGAGCTGGAATTGTGGGGGAGGTCGTTGGAACTGTAGAGGGTTTGGAGTTTGTGTTAGGTCAAGTGTGATGGTGGGAAAAGGAGCTGAGGCTGAGATTGTAGCCATGTTTGATGAACAAGGAAGAAGTGTTCTTGCTAGAAAGTTTTGATTCATTACTCCGTCGGCGCTCGGCATGGACCCCGAAAGTAGCATGTTCGCCGCCGATGAGGTGGTCGACGCCATCGCCATCGCGGCCGGTGGTAGCGGGTGGTTGTGTGTTCCTTCGTACGTTGTGGTCAATATTGTTCGATCCTCAGCACATCTTTGAACCTATAGTTTTTTATCCGTAACGCGAAATTATTAACCCTTTTTGAGAAAAACAAAAGACGAGTCGTTTGTAATCGTGCATTTCATGAAAAAATAAGTTAATTTTAAATTAACAAATTATGATTTTTCCATGTAAAATTGAGTTATTTATGCACAATAGAGAGCTCAAATTAATTTATACTAAACCGTACTTGTTTGCGGACAGGACAACCAACGGCCATTGTGCACCGATAATATGCCCGTGGACAAGGGTTTCCTTTCGCCATCTTTTGTCCGTATTTTCTCCATTGGCATCCGTCGGAAATCTTCAAATAAGCACAAAAAAGACAAGCACAAATTATCATCAAAATAAAGACCCTTCGAAAAATTCACTACCAAATTCAATTCAATTCAGTTATCTCATCTACCATGGGAGCTTCCGATCGTGCTCGAACAGAGACACGTGCTTTCCGCATGGTGGCCTCCTGCGCCGGTTGATCGTCAATCTTCAATGGATTCAATCTTGAAGCCTTGTTAGAAACCCAATCTTCAGATTCTTGGTTCTCGTTAATCCTCTTGTTTCTTGATAATTCCCTTTTATGATGATCTTGTGGCGATCCTGTCAGATTTATTTCATCTAAATTTGAATCAGATTGTTCCTCAGCTATCTGGTTGAGAGATAAGTCCAAGAATTGGCGTGGAACCAACACTCCATTTCCCTCTTTCTTTTCTTCAGATTTTATATCAACAATCTGTCCAAAAATATTTTTAAAAAAATAAAAAATCGCATATTTAATTAAATGAGTTCGAAGCTGCGTCTCATAAACCTAATTAACGTGAAATTAATTTAATTAAATTACCTCATGGAGTTGAGTGGTATGATCATTTTTGGAAATTTTCTGTTGTTGCATCAATGTGAAAAGTTGCATCTGTAGAGCTGTGTAATTGTTGCTTACTTGAGAAAGCATCCCTCTTAACCTCTGATTTTCTGAGTTCATTCTTTCTACTTCGACTTGGAGCTGTCCCAACTATATTAATTTCACAATCACTATTTAAATTCACAATAAAATTAAATCAATTCATTTTCTTGAAAAATTAAATAATTAGTAAATTAAATACCTGAAGTTTGGCTCGTCTATCATCCACTTGATCGGAAGACACCCCATCATCCACCGTCGATTGATCGCTGGCAGTGAGAAGTTGCAAACCAGTCTACATACACAAATCAACATAAGGTTAGTAATCATGCACGTTAATTAGTTAATAAAAAAAACAATGAATAAAAATATCTAATAGCAAAATAGTAATTAACTCACATTAATTTCCTTCTTTACAAAAGCATTGACTTCATTAATAGGCCTTAATTTCTTCTCGGAGAAAAAATCCACTTCACCAAAAGCCACCGGTGGCTGCGGCGCGTCTCCTCCACCGCTCTCGTCTATCGAAACCATATTGTTCCGATGACTCAAAGTCGTCGGACTCAAACTAAACCCTAAATTAACTGATTTGTTAACGAAGAAGCCAACTCGATCGGAATTCTCAAGAGTGAGACCCCAACCTTTGTCCATAAATTATTAAAATCAAGATAAATGAAGAGCCAAAAGTATGGTGTTATCAAGAATACCAAGTGAATTATTCTTTATTTTGAAAGGCAATTTAGTTTATAAGAGAAGAAGAAGAAGAAGATCAGAAAGGGAGAGAGAAAAGTCAAGAGTCTGAGAAGTCTTGCTCAAATGCAATGGAGGAGTCTATATATAAGGGTTGGTGAGATGAATTTTTTTACGTGAATGTAGAAAGTTGAGGATACTCGATTTGTCTTAACTTGGGTCGTGTGTGAACTCAGTGATGTGAATGGGTGTAGAGGGGCCCACTGCCATGTAGTGTAGTAATTAAAATTTTAATACATCTTCCAACCTAATTTCGAAGATAATTCTACTAAAACCCTCACCAAAAGTAATGTATTTATAATAAAAGATTTTAAAAGAGTTATAAGTTAAATAATTAGTTTAGAGCCTTTATAAATAATGTATAATATTTTAAATTCAAGTTTATATTTATCTAATCTAATTTTATTAGTAAAGTCCATATGTTTTAAATTGAAAATTCTAAATCTCCAGACTGATTCCGTTATGCTCGAATTTCTTAATAAACCAACTGGATTCTATTACGAAATCTTCAAATGAACTTCGATTTGGTTCTGATGATTTCTTGATTTCTGAACAACTCTGAAGTTGGGACTATGTTCACTCCTATTCAAACTTAACGAAGGATCATGTTTAGGGCTATCATGAGGATTTAGAAGACTTATTTTCTCTTCTTCGTTGAAAGGCAACCTTTATCTGAAATCAGGTTTAACTTGGAGGATGATATCTGAATATTAACATCTTTTCAATTATTAATTATAAAATATTAAATATTTGTTTATTTGTTAATACTTCATTCGATTCCAAATAAATGTTTAATTAGTTGTCTAATTTTATTTCTAATTATTTTATTTTTGAATTTTTATACAACTTTATTTCAAAATTATCTCTATTCATATTAAAAAGTATCCACTGTTTTCGTTAAAAATAAAATTCCATAAGAATATCTTGTTCAAACCATTAGCATGTGCATTTTTTTGTTAAAATTTTGGCATTTAAATGAAACTCATAATTTTTTTAATTTAATTTGATTTTCTGTCATTTTAATAAACCCACCGATAACTTGTAATGATTTCATCCCCTAATTATATGAAAAATGAAATTTATATGTATGTTAGATATCTCGACATATCGATAGTGAACACATATTAATGTATTCATAGTGGGTGAGGCTAGTGTTCTTTTTCATTAATTTCATTTCCCATTCAAACTAGGATCTAAACCAAATTTGTCTAGGTTTATTTCATACTTGCTCTGATCTCATTTAAAAGTCTTTTTAAGATTAAAATTGGACAACGAGTTGTTTTAAGAAATATTTTGGTGCGGAATAAATTAAGGAAAGATTTTAAAATCTCATGGTTGAAATAAATATAAAAGAGATTAAATATGGTAAAGTGCAATACAACAGAAATAAATTTTAAACATATACTTAGGAAATATGAGAATCCTAATGTTATTGATGATTTCATCTTAAATGCAAACATACAATACCTGTTTTAAATGAATATTGAAAAAAAAATTATTTAGTCATAAAAGATAGAAAAAACAATTATTCATACATAACATGAATAAGAAGAATTATATTTATAAGTTGACATTACAAACATATTTTAAGCCACGTAATTATAAAAATATTTTTAAGAAAAGTAAAATCAACAAAAGATTTAAAAGCAATACAAATAAAAAATATGACACTAATTTTAAATATAAATATATACAAAATAAAGATATTATCATACATTTTATTGCTTATTATTATAATGATTTTGAATTTAATCATTTAATATAAAAATTTTGCTAAAAATTTATAAAAAAAAAACCTTAAATAAAATATGAAAATATTGCTCCCTAAAAACATTCTTGATTGTCATAAAAAGATTTCATTCGTATATATGGAAAATTGTTCTCCAAATTATGTTACTCAAAATATATTAAAGTAGACAAAGATACTCACATGAAGAAAAGCATAAGAAAAGAAAAAAGAGATAATTGATAAAATTACGTAAGGTGGTGCGTCAGGCATTGTGGGCAGAGATTATTAGAGTTGGGAAAAAGATGGATATTATTAGTGAAGACTAAGTTAGACTGGTAAAGAATGGAAGAGGATATATATATATATATATATATATATATATATATATATATTATATACCTCAAAAAAAAAAAAAAAAAAGAGGATATATATAAGCTGTGTTGCGTTATACAAATCCACCGCCCCGATTTATGCGGCGCTTTCCACGTGATCAAAATCAAATATGTAAACTAACAAGTTGTCCTAAAGTCAACCACTTTGACGCCCAATCTTCTCATTGCCCCACACCATTGTCTCACCAACCTAGGGGTTGAGATCGGACGAATCGAATCGAAAATAAGATATTTCGAAAAAATTTCAAAAAATTTTGGAAATGAAAAATCAATTTCAATTTCCATTCAAAAAATTTCGGAAATATGAAATGCAATCCGACTTCAGAAATTTCGGAAATTTCGGAATTCCAAAATTTCGGAATTTTCGAAAAAAATTTCAGAATTTTTCGGAATTTTTTTCGGAATTTTCAGAAATTAAAATTTTTTCAAAATTAATTAATTGGTCTATTAGCTATATTACCTTTTCTAATATCCTAAGAAATAATTTGACCTAAAATACTACAGTATAAACTATGGTATATAGTATATATTATAAAATAATATTAAAAAACTACAGTATAAACTATAGACTATAGTATATAATATAAAATAAAACTATAGTATAAACTATATTATATACATATAGTATATAATATATTTATATACTATCATATAGTATAAAGTATATAAAATATATTATATAATATATAGTATTATAAAGTATATTATAATATGTATATTTATATTTACACATAGTATAAAATATATAGTATTATAAAATATACTATAATATGTATATTTATATTTACACATAGTATAAAATATATAGTATTATAAAATATACTATAATATGTATTATATTTACATATAGTAAATGCATATAAAATATATTATATTATATAATATAATTCAAACTGTTGGTCCCAGTGGTATAAGGTTAAGAGGGGGGGGTGAATTAACCTTATCAAATTTTCAGTTTTTACTCCAAAGAATGTTAAGTCCCTGATGAACAGGTAGCTAGTAAGCTTACTGCTCGATAGGTTCCTGCTCAGGCAGTGACCTCAGGACTTAGTTAGAGAATGTAATGCACAGCGGAAATACTTATGTTTTTCAAAACGTGCTTTTAATGCAGTATGCTTAGATGCAGATAGATAGATAGATAGGAAGTTATAAAAGGCACAAGCAAGCTTATAGAGGTTCAAGGGTGGAGTAATCCCTCTACGTCCTCTCTACTCCTTCCCAAGGAGGAACTTTGTTAAGGCTAGTTTGATTTACAATAGACTCAGCTAACACAAACTAAATTCTAAACAAACTGTCAGCTCTATCCACACAGGTAGCTGCACAGTGACCAACTATCGACCCACACAGGATCTCCACACAGGTTAACCGACCCACACAGGATCCTTTCTCTTATTCAAAGAGATTACAACTTAGCAGTTTCAACACCTGACTAAGTGACTCCTATCAGACTTAATAAATAAGAGGTTTAAGGCACAATCAAATGCAGCAGGCTCCTTGAACTTCAGAAGAACATAAGGGTAGCTGGCTTGCTGCTTGCTCAGTCTGATTAACTTGAGAGTATAAGCTTTGTGTGTCTATTTGCTTCTCAGTTCTCTCTTGGTTGTGTATGATCGTTGTGTCTCTTATTTCCTTTGAAAATCAGACTTCTATTTATAGGCATCAGGTAGTTTTCTGCCCGTTGGTAAGGCAGTCCTTTGTACGATGAGGTGTCTCTTTCTGATTGGTTCTTCCGATCTTCTGACACCTGTTCTGAGATGCCTTCATTCTGTTCTGCAACTGCTTGTCCTTTGTCTGCGTAACTTCATTCTGCAGACTGTTTGTACTGTGTCCTTGCTGCTTTATCACACATGGCAGATTCTCATTTGTTGGAACTGGAGTGACTCTACTGGCTAGTCAGGTTGCATTGACTCTGATGTATCTGGTAGTATCCTCTTTGAGTCAGTCAGCTTCCTTGATTATCTCCAGGTTCCTTGTAGCATCCTTCTAGAGCTTTGCTTGCTGGTTGCTTGATACGGTATGCAGGTAGCAGGGACTTCGGCTTCCTGGCTACTTGGCAGAATCTTCAAGTCCTTCCAACATCCTTATCTTAGCAAATTTACATTAAAGACTTATCCACATAGCTAAGGTTCTAATCTATTACACGTTTTGTCTCATCAAAATCTATTACATTTCATCCTATCAATTTCCCCTTTTTTGATGATGACAAAACTCCTTAACAGGATCAAAGAACCATATATTATTAATTTGGAACAAAGATGCAGATAAATCAAATTATTCAAGAGCATGCATCAAGTTCACAAGATGTGAGCTTTAATCAGAAGAGTCAAATTCTCATTGATCAGAGTTAAGTACAGGGCATATACATACACAAGCAGATAGCAGAAACAAACAGAAATTTAAACAAACCAACAGAATAAACATAAAAAAAAAGATAAAATCATCAAGTCTTTAACCAACTGGCCTTCTTCTTTCTTTCAAACTTTGTGCCTTTCCACCAGTTGGCTATCGAATCTTGATAGCTAGGCTCCATCCTCTTCACCATATCCTCAGACTCTTCAAACCTGAGCCAGAAGTCTTCACTGTATGGTATGAGCTCTTTTCCAAGTTTCTGCTTTAGCTTCACTTGAATTGGAAGTCCACCTTTCTTTGTTAGCTCCAGGAACCTCTGCAAGGCTTCCTTGTTTGTCTTGAATCCTCTGAAGAGAGCAGATTCCTTGCAGAGGGTGGTGAAGTACTTCATCAGCTCCTTCCTTTTGAAAGCTTCTATCTGGAAAAAGGATGGGTTGACCTCAGTAGGAAGAGTGACCTCCGGGACTTCTGGGGCTTGGAATCTGTCACTCCTGGGATCCGGGCTTGCTTCCAGGAAGCTTCTGAGAGTGGCACTTGCTGCGACATCTGGACTTTACAAATTTTTCTCCATTTCCACCATGTCAAGCAGCTTGTGCGGATGGAAGATCTTGTCAAGGACAACCCTAGGATCTGTTGCAAAGACAACATCCAGGTTGCTTTTCAGCTCTGCTTCAATCCTCCTCATTTTCTCTTCTCTCATATCAGCCCCCTTCCTGAAGCCTGGATGAACAGACCTAGAAACAACATCTGATTTTCTTTTTGTACTGCTGTCTGAAGGGCCCCTAGATCCAGCTCCCTTATGTCCGCCCTCTCCAGAGTCATCTCTTCTCCTACTGCTCACTACCATCTGTCTGCAGGCAGCAGGGTCCTGTCCAGCCTTCTGTCTGCCTTCAATCCTTCCTTTCCCCTTTTTGTCATCATCAGCACGCCCAACCGCAAAACTGATAATGGAGTGAATATCAGACAAGGTGCCTGAGTGATCCCGCAGGGTTTGAGATTGGTTGAACTGCTCCCTGTCCATCCGGTCTACTGCAGTGACTAGAGCTTTCTGACTGGCCTCAAGAGAGATCATCTTCTCCTCTTGCCTGTTTAACTTCTCCATCACGCTCTTGATAACTTCAACTGCAGCATCCTCTTTAGGGGGGTCGGTAGGCGGCTATCATCTGAGTGAGCTTTGACAATGTCACGTTGAGGGAGTCCATGAAAGAATAGGTTTTCACAGAGTGGGAGCGGGTATCCTTGTGGATTTTTCTGCTCGCCTTTACCAAGGACTTCCCCATTTGTTCAATTGCTGTCAACACCTCTTCATTTGATCTGGTAGGTTCCTGACGTTCTCCTGCTGGTACCTGTTCATCAGAAACATATGTTAGTTCTTTGGATTTTTCGGCTCCGATATCACCCTGTTCACTGGGTGACCCTTCATCGCTGCTGGTAGAGCTACTGGATCCTCCACCTCCTGATCCAGTATTCTTAGAGTGAGTTTCCTTCTCAGCATCCTCCTCTGGTTCTCCCAACTTCTTGTCTTGTTCAGCTACCTTACCCTTGCTGAACACTACTTCAGCCTCCTTCTCCTTCTCTATCTCCTCTACTACTTCCTCCACTGCCTCCTCCTGCACTTCAGCCTCCTTTTCACCCGCAGGCTCCTTTTCTCCACTTTTGTCTCCTTCTTCCTCCTGCACTCCCACCACCTTTTCTCCCGCAGCTACTTCCCCCTCAGCGACCGTCTCTCCCTGGTCCACTGATTTGGCAGGTGTTGTCTCCTCCACCTCCATTGGAATAGCTGCATCAGGTTGCTCCTTCTCCATGGGGGCAGGTTCCTCCACTGCATCAGCTTGAATAGGTGCCTCCTACTGCACATGTTCCCCCTCAGCCTCTACCTCCATTGGTGTAGGAATGGTGATCTCCGTGGTGTCATCGGCGGCTGCTACTGTGGTTGGAACTATCAGCTCGAGAGATGCCACAGCAGCGAGGGTTTCCAACTCTTTAGCCTTGGGAAAGTCAGTTAGCGTCGAGCTCCTCTCCTTCATTGGCGTCTGTACAGGTACTTCAGGAAGAATGATCAGGTCAGTAAGGTATGAGAATTCCTCACCGTTTTTCTCCGTTGGTGAAGGTGACCTCCTGCTGATAGGTTCCACCATCAATGCTGAGCAGGATGATCCTTCACCTATTTGGGGTTCCCTTACTGACCTTCTCATTCTGGTATCTGCCAGACTGATGTCAGCAGCCTGCTTCATCATCCTCTCCATAGCTTCCTGCTCCCCGTACTTCGCTATCTGGGCCTCAGCAAAGCCCACATCGTCGCCTGCTCTGACCTGGTCAGCAGCAGCATCCAGTATCACCTCCTCCCTATAGAAGTCCGGCTGGATGACAGCTTCCTTCCCTTTCAGGCTCCTGGGGCCAGGCAGCTGTGCGGCAGCTTCCTTCTGCTTCCTGACCTCCAACTCAGCGGCTATCTCCGCGATTTCTAGAAATTCCGGCCACTTCATTTTCTTGAGATCCTTCAAAAATTTCTTTTGAAGGACCTCCTCCAGATCATCCATGGCGACCCAGTTCAGCGCCCATTCCTCCTCAGTCTTCCAATCTGCCCACTGGATGAGTTCCACCCTGGGCAGGTGCCTGAACTGCCACCAGGTGGTGAATCTTTCCACCAATTTTCCGAACTCCGCCTCCAGCTTCGGTATGCTGATGACGAACTCAGCTACCTCCTCTTCATCATCATCATCATCAACGACTGTATTCCCTTCCGGTTCCTCCCTTGGAGAATCAATCTCCACTTCCACTGCAGGCTTCTTAATAGCCCGAGTGGTGACGATCTCTGGTTCATCATCAGAGATGACCAGTCTCCTCTGCACATCTTTCTTGTGCTTGATCTTCTTGGGTACAACAGGAGCTGGTGAGGGCTCTGCAGGCTCCTCCATCCTCGAGCTGCTTTCAGACGAAGGAGAGGCAGTGTCGCGGAATGCCTTCCTTGTCCTTGGAGCCCCCTTGAGGTCCTCAGAGACCTCTCTGGTTACTGGGGATGACCGAGCAGTAGTCTTCTTGGCAAAGACCCTACCCGCACCAATGAATTTCCCTTTCTGGATGGGCTTCCCCTAGGACAGGTCCACCTTTAAGTGACCCAGGAGAGTGTTGATGATAAGTCCATAGGTAGGCTTACCTACCTTCTTCTCCACTTCCTCCACCAGCCTGGAAAGCAGGTAGCTGGCCCAGTCCACCTTCTCCTTCTTCACAATGGCCATCATCATCCTGTACCGGAAGTTGGTACACTTATCAAAGGAACCAGAGCGGTTCTCTATGATATGGCAGCAGATATCATGCAGCAACTCGTACTCCAGAAGGAAGGCCTTCTTGCTGCAACTCCTGGACATCCCCGCCGTGTCCTCCTTCCCGGTGAACGTCGTCCAGAACTCCTCCAGCTGGTCTTCTCCGTAGGTGGAGAGGTCACTAGCATTCATCCCTGCAGTGGGCAGAGCGAACACCTCTTCCAGAAGACCGGTGTCCACCACCACAGTCACTCCACCAACTTTTGATGTGATCTCTGACCCATCTGCAGAGACCTTCGCCCTCCGGTAGAATTTCTCCACCTGCTCCTCCGCGTACGGGGCCTTGTGATAGGAGCAGAGTCTGAGAAGTCCGGTCTCATAGAGGCATTGAAGGATGCTCTTCATAACCTCCTTCGAGTTCCCTTCTTCCTCCACAATCTTCAGGAGGATCTTGCGGTCCACTAGCCTTCCATCAACAACTTGGGATGTTTTTGGTGCCATTTCAGAGAGAGAGGGAAATCTGAAAACTGGAAAGCTTTGAGAGAGAGAGAGCACGAGAGATTAGGGTTTGCAAGAAAATGGAAATGTTTAAGTGTAAGAGATGACTGAGAAGAAAGACTTCCTTATATTTGAATTTTGGTGAGAAATGATCTGACGGTTCTGGTTGATCTTGAATTCGAAAAGACCCTTAATCCAATGGTTGAGATTTTTGGCGCGGTGTACGTGTTCGTAAGGACTTGATGTGATATATTGTGGATATCGAGGAGTTTTTTGCAAAAACGGCTGCTAACCGCGGGGTAACTGTTCCTCTTTTCACGCGCTTCAGTTACTGGATCCTGCAGGTAGCTCAGAGCAGTAACATTGTATCCAGTAACTGTCCAGGGACCTTGAGCAGTAACCTTTAGGTTGCTGTTTTTCTTTCGTCCTGCCTATGGTTCCCCCTGTATATTATAGTCATTTCAACAGGGAAAAGGAAAAAAAAAAGTTATGTAGAAAAGATATCATAAAGTGATTATTCCTAGCTCGTTTCTTAGAAACGAAAATCTTGAATCGCACAGAGGCTTTGTGAAAATGTCAGCTAGCTGTAGATCAGTATGCACTTTTTGCAAAGATATATCTTTCTTTTCAACGTGATCTCTGATGAAGTGGTGTCTGATATCAATGTGTTTGGTTCTAGAATGTAGAACTGGGTTGTGGGTGATGGCTATTGCGCTTGAGTTGTCACATAGGATGGGTGTTTCCTTCTCTTCAATTCCGTAGTCCTTTAGTTGCTGTTGAATCCATAGAATTTGTGCACAGCAGCTTCCTGCAGCGACATACTCGGCCTCGGCTGTTGAGGTTGCTATAGAGATTTGCTTTCTGCAGAACCATGATACCAGTTTGTTTCCAAGTAGTTGGCAGGTACCACTGGTGCTTTTCCTATCAATTTTGCAGCCTGCAAAATCAGAGTCAGTATAACCAATAAGTTTGAGTCCTCCTTCTCTTGGGTACCATAGACCAGCTTCCTGGGTTCTTTTGAGGTATTTTATAATTCGTTTGGCTGCTATCATATGTGATTCTTTTGGAGCTGCTTGATATCTTGCACACATTCCCACTGAGAATATGATATCTGGTCTGCTTGCTGTCAGGTAGAGCAGTGACCCAATTAGTCTTCTGTACTTTGTAACGTCTACTGCTTTGCCATCAGTGTCCTTGTCTAAGCTTCCTGATGTTATCATCGGTATGCTTACTGTACTTGCACTTTCCAATCCAAATTTCTTTATCAATTCCTTAGTGTATTTTGCTTGATTGATGAAGGTTCCATTGCTCAGTTGTTTGACTTGTAAACCGAGGAAGAAGCTTAGTTCTCCCATCATGCTCATTTCGAATTTGGATTGCATGAGACTTGAGAATTTTTGACATAATTCTTTGTTTGTTGAACCGAAGATAATGTTATCGACATAAATCTGAACGAGCAGTATGCTATCTCCATCTTGGATTCTGAAGAGTGTCTTATCCACCTTGCCCTTCTTGAATCCATTATCAAGTAGATACTTCGAGAGAGTATCATACCAGGCTCTAGGTGCCTGCTTTAGCCCATAGAGAGCTTTCTTCAACCTGAAAACCATGGTTTCTGGATTTTCTTCAAATCCTGGAGGTTGCTCCACATACACTTCTTCAGCGAGCAGTCCATTGAGAAAAGCACTTTTGACATCCATCTGGTAGATTGTCAGATTGTTGTGAGCGGCATAGGCTAGGAAGATCCTGATTGCTTCTAATCTTGCTACAGGTGCAAAAGTTTCTTCAAAATCTATTCCTTCCTCCTGGCAGTAACATTTTGCTACTAATCTTGCCTTGTTTCTGACTACTTGTCCTTCTTCATCGAGTTTGTTTTTAAATACCCATTTTGTGCCGATTACTCCTTGGTGAGTAGGTCTGGGAACTAAATACCATACTTGATTTTTTTCGAATCCGTTAAGCTCTTCTTGCATTGCCTGTATCCAGTTGGTGTCCTCTAGAGCATCTTCTATGCAGCCTGGTTCTGTTTGTGAAATAAAGCAAGCAAACATTGCTTCATGGGGGTTGCTTCTTCTTGTCTTTACTCCAGAGGTGGAATCTCCTATGATCTGATTCCTTGGATGATTCCTTAGCCATTTCCTTCTAATTTCTTCAACCTGTTGTTCATTTAGATGTTCAGCAGGTTGCTCGTGATCGTCTTGTTCAGGTTGCTGATTTGGATCGTGTTGTATTTCTAACTGTACTTCCAGTTGAATTCCTTCAGGGTGGTGTATATCTTCTTGTGTAGGAGCAGGTTGCTGATTCTGAGTTGATTCAATATTTTGGAGATTTGGTAACTCAGCATCAATATATTCAACACGAGTGTTGGTGATGTGAGTTTTTCCAAGATCTTCATTAAGTTCATCTATTTCAGCCTTAGAACAGTGTGGTTCATCAAAATCCACATGTACTGTTTCTTCTACAACAAGTGTTCTCTTGTTGAAGATTCTGAAGGCTTTGCTTACCGAGGAGTATCCTAAGAATACTCCTTCATCTGACTTTGAGTCGAATGCTTTCAGGTAATCTTTTCCATTGTTGAGTACATAGCACCTGCATCCAAAAATATGGAAATGTTCAATATTTGGAGTATAACCGAACCATAGCTCATAAGGAGTTTTATTCAGATCTTTGTTGATAATGCATCTGTTCTGGGTATAGCATGCTGTGTTGATTGCTTCTGCCCAAAATCTCTTGGGTAGTAGTGCTTCAGCTAGCATGGTCCTCGCAGCTTCCTTTAGGGTTCTGTTTTTCCTCTCTGCAACACCATTTTGTTGCGACGTCCTAGCTGCTGAGTATTCATGCTTGATTCCATTGTTAGAACAGTATTCTTCAATAAACTTGTTTGTGAATTCAGTTCCTCTGTCTGTTCGAATTTTGATGATGTTCAGGCTCCTTTCGGTCTGCAGCTTCTTCAATAGCTCCGGTAACCTTCGCTGAGTGTCCGACTTCTTTGTCAAGAATAGTGTCCATGAGAATCTTGAATAGTCGTTCACCACTACCAGTGTGTACTTTCTTCCACTCATGCTTACTGGTTCTACCGGTCCGAACAGATCCATGTGTAGTAGGTTTAGCACTCTTTCAGTTGACCTTTGTATCTTGTTTTTGAAGGATCTTTTAGTTTGTTTTCCCTTTTGGCATGCTTCACATAGACTCTCTTTCTTGTATACCATATCGGGTAGTCCTCTGACCAGTCCTCTCCTGGCTAATTTGTTGATCGTTTTGAAGTTCAGATGGCTCATCCGTTTATGCCATAGCCAGCTAGCTTCTGACGATCCTTTTGCTATGAAGCAGGCAGCTGTGGTTACTGAGCTCCAGTCAGCTACATAGATGTTTCCTTTTCTATTTCCTGATAGCTTTACTTCCTTGGATTGGCTGTCCCTTATCAGGCATTTGTTGTGATTGAACTCCACTGAGTAACCTTTGTCACAAAATTGGCTTATGCTTAGCAAGTTGTATTTTAGGCCTTTGACATACGACACTTCTTTAATGTGAGTGTTTCCTTTGATGAGAGTTCTAACTCCTCTAGTGCTTCCCTTGGAGTTGTCTCCGAAGATTACTTTGGGTCCTTTGCACAGTTGAAAGTTCTTGAGAATTTTTTTGTCTCCAGTCATGTGTCTCGAACACCCGCTATCAATGTACCATACTCCCTTGCTGGTTCCTGCTGTAGGTACCTGGAAAATAGAGATTACTGGTTCTTAGGTACCCATACAAGTACGGGTCCTTCTTTGTTAGTACCTTTTGGAATCCAGACTTGTCTCACAACAATTATTTTGTTGTAGACTTGGTGGATTCGTCTATTGGAGGTATCTTTTGGATACTGAAGTGTGTGTGCAATCTGTGTATACCCGTCACTCTTGAAGTGAGGTCCTCCACTATACTTTCCTTGAGCATGAGCTCGTTTAGGTTTAGACATTCTGGTCTTAGTATTGGTGGGATAGAGGTTTCTGTTCAGCATCCTTGTAGGTTGCTGTTTTCTCTTGTTTCTATCAGCAGATTTATTCTGCTGTAGCCAGCTTTTGAAAACAGGCTTATTCCCTAAGGATGTGCACATGGGTCTCTTGCCCTTGTCTATTGCGTTCTCCAAGCTTGCTGTTGAGTTATTAGTTAACTCCTTTTCTTTTGGGGTTCCAGCTCGAATGAAAACAATAGTTTTAGATGATCTTGCTGTTCCTTGAGAGGTTTCTACACAGTATCCTAGGCCTGTCTTGTCAAATGGACTTTTGCCCGAATTCATGCATTCCTTGGCTTCTTTAGCTGACTTGCTAAAGGATCCTATAACTGCTTGAAGATCACTCTTTTCATTCTCAAGTTTGGCAATTCTCAGATTGAGTTTAGATGCTTGCTCTAGGAGGTCACTGCACTTTGAGCTATTAAGCTCATATGCAGATAGCTTTTCAGCTAGCTGTTTGTTTTCCCTCCTGAGCATCTCATTTTCGAGTTTTAGCTCCTCATGAATTGAGTTTATCTGTTCGAATTCGTTCATGATTTGTTTAAGGGAGAGGTTTGTTTTAGACTTTTCCTCTACCATTATGAACTGGTTAGGATATGTTACCTCATCATCCTCGCTATCCTCAGCTTCCTGTGCCATCAGGCAGATAAGTGCTTCATCTTCCGAGGATGAGGAGTCACTGTCATCATCAGAGGAGTCCGCATCTTGCTGAGCCTCCTTGGAAGGTTCCTTGCCCTTTTCCATCTCACTTAGGAAGGTTTTAATTCTCCTCCGTTCCTCTCTTCATTTTTCCCTTTTCTGGGATGACTCTCCATTGGGGTACCTGTTGACTTTGGGGTGAGGACACTCTTTGGCATAGTGTCCTGGTTTTCGACAATTGTAGCAGAGATCGGACATATTCTGGTTTGGTTGCTGAACAATGGGTTGTTGGGGAGGTGCCTGAAACTTCTTAAAGTCTCCTTTCCTGTTGTATCTGATGAATTTCTTGAAATTTCTTAGTAGAAGGGCCATTTCTTCATCAGTACCCTCGGCAGGTGGCTCACCCTGCTTACTACAGATAGTTCCAGAGTCTTTTACGTTTCTGGCAGTCAGGGCAGTTACCTTTGTGCTAGATTCTTCAGCTTCTTTCTTCCTTCTGTTGATATCATATTCGAAGGCTTTTAAGTCAGAGAAGAGGTCAAATGTACTCATTGACTTTAGATCCATTGACACCCTCATTGCAGTAGTTTTGCTGTCCCATTCTGCAGGTAGTGCTCTTAGCACTTTCATATTTTTCTCCTTCTGTGTGTAGAACTTGTCCAGGGATTCAAGCTCATTTACAATGTTTGTAAATCTCAGATCCATCTGCTCTAAGGTTTCTTCAGGGAGCATCTCGAATAGCTCGAATTTCTGGGTTGCTGTAGACACCTTATTCTCCTTAGTCAGCTCTGTTCCTTCGCAGATTTGTTCAAGCTTGTTCCATATATCCATGACAGTCTTGCATGTCTTGACCTTGCTAAAGGTTCCTTTATCCAGAGTAACAAACAAGGCGTTCTTGGCTACATTGTCCAGGTTAGCTCGTCTTCTATCATCAGCCGACCATTCTTCCCTTGGTTTGTCAATCACAGCTTGATGGGGAATGGCTCCTGCATCGCCAACTTCGGCAGCTCTTGCGAATATTGGATTAGGTTTGGTGATCCTTGGAGGTCCATCCGTGATAACCATCCACATTTCGTCATGCATAGCTGAGAGATGTGCCTGCATTCTAATCTTCCAATCGTCATACTCTTCAATAGAGAACATAGGAAGCTTGTGTGTGTCCATGATATGATGAAAACAATGTATGCAAATTTTCGAAAAATAGGGATCAGGGATTTGACCAGACAGATTGGGTTTCTAATCCAACCTGCTCTGATACCACTTGTTGGTCCCAGTGGTATAAGGTTAAGAGGGGGGGTGAATTAACCTTATCAAATTTTCAATTTTTACTCCAAAGAATGTTAAGTCCCTGATGAACAGGTAGCTAGTAAGCTTACTGCTCGATAGGTTCCTGCTCAGGCAATGACCTCAGGACTTAGTCAGAGAATGTAATGCACAGCGGAAATACTTATGTTTTTCGAAACGTGCTTTTAATGCAGTATGCTTAGATGCAGATAGATAGATAGATAGGAAGCTATAAAGGGCACAAGCAAGCTTATAGAGGTTCAAGGGTGGAGTAATCCCTCTACGTCCTCTCTACTCCTTCACAAGGAGGAACTTTGTTAAGGCTAGTTTGATTTACAATAGACTCAGCTAACACAAACTAAACTCTAAACAAACTGTCAGATCTATCCACACAGGTAGCTGCACAGTGACCAACTATCGACCCACACAGGATCTCCACACAGGTTAACCGACCCACACAGGATCCTTTCTCTTCTTCAGAGAGATTACAACTTAGCAGTTTCAACACCTGACTAAGTGACTCATATCAGACTTAATAAATAAGAGGTTTAAGGCACAATCAAATGCAGCAGGCTCCTTGAACTTCAGAAGAACATAAGGGTAGCTGGCTTGCTGCTTGCTCAGTCTGATTAACTTGAGAGTATAAGCTTTGTGTGTCTATTTGCTTCTCAGTTCTCTCTTGGTTATGTATGATCGTTGTGTCTCTTAATTTCTTTGAAAATCAGACTTCTATTTATAGGCATCAGGTAGTTTTCTGCCCGTTGGTAAGGCAGTCCTTTGTACGATGAGGTGTCTCTTTCTGATTGGTTCTTCCGATCTTCTGACACCTGTTCTGAGATGTCTTCATTCTGTTCTGCAACTGCTTGTCCTTTGTCTGCGTAACTTCATTCTGCAGACTGTTTGTACTGTGTCCTTGCTGCTTTATCACACATGGCAGATTCTCATTTGTTGGAACTGGAGTGACTCTACTGGCTAGTCAGGTTGCATTGACTCTGATGTATCTAGTAGTATCCTCTTTGAGTCAGTCAGCTTCCTTGATTATCTCCAGGTTCCTTGTAGCATCTTTCTAGAGCTTTGCTTGCTGGTTGCTTGATACGGTATGCAGGTAGCAGGGACTTCGGCTTCCTGGCTACTTGGCAGAATCTTCAAGTCCTTCCAGCATCCTTGTCTTAGCAAATTTACATTAAAGACTTATCCAGATAGCTAAGGTTCTAATCTATTACACGTTTTGTCTCATCAAAATCTATTACATTTCATCATATCACAAACATTTTATGCTATATACTATTTTCTATAGAAGAATACTATATACTATTATTTCGGAAATAAATCGGAAATCGGATCAGAATTTTGGATTGGATCGAAAATCGGAATTTTCGAAAATTGAATTTCGAAAATATTTCGGATCGGATTTCGGATTTTCCAAAAATTTCAAAACTAATTCCAATTTCCATCCAAAAATTTTCGGAAAAATCGGAATTCGGATTTTCGGATTTTGGATTAAAAATATTCGTTCCAAAATCGGAAAATTTCGAATCGGATTCGGCGGATATCGGAAATTTCCATTCCAATCTCCACCCCTACACCAGCCTATACTCAACAAAGTGTTTATGTAAAATAGTTGCATTTGATATTTTATGTAATGTATATGGAATTTATAAATATCAATAAGAATATGTTAATTTATTTAATATCAATTTTATATAAAATTATATATAATTTTATTTCATATAGGTATTATGTGAGATAGGTTGATATAAGTTTTTGTAATATATAAATATAAAGGAAGTGACCCTATCTACCACCAAAGATATAATATAAGGTCATTTTTATACCATCAAATATAATTTTTATCCCTTTGTACTATAAAAGATAATTTGTATTTCCTTTCTACCATAATCTTTTGATCATCACATGTAAACAGTATCACATATGGGATGTGTTGGCGTCAAATAATGTCTAATGAAGTGCAAAAGTAGGGATATAATAGTATTTTTGTCGGATTTGTGATGTTTTAGATGCAAAACTATATTCAGTGATAGAAATGAATTTTTTTTTATATTAAATTGTATAGTTTGGTTAAGGAGGCCCATAAATATATGAGGCAACATGTGTTGAAATACCACTAAATTTAATCAAGAAGACCTTTTAATTGTAGGCTTTTTTTATGTTGTCAAAATTTTCTCTTGCGCATATGTGGATATATAGTGAAAAAGGACTAATATGATAATAAATTTATTTGTGGATGTATAATACAAAAGGACTGATATCATGATAAATTTAAATCAACCTGTTGGACTAAAGAGAGTTAAAATGGCCTTAAACAAATGGAAACAGAACAACGAAAATCGAGGTCTGTGATTTTGCACGGTTTCCTTTTAAAGCTATTTCAGAATCGTTATAATTAGTTAAAGAGTCGATCGTTATGAGAGGAGACGAAAAGCCAAAAAATATTTGAAGGACAAATTTAAGTGGCAAAAAGAAAGAGCATTTATGGCAACTATTCTTATTTTACAATAAAAGAAAAATTAATATAAATCAATGAAATTAGTTTCATTTTCTCGATGTGGGAAATGCACTTTCAAGACACCCAAACATTTCAAATATGGATCCAAAATCATCACTTCAATCCACCATTTCTCATTTATCTATTAATTAATTTGGGCAAACTATATACCGTCTCGAATCTCTCTCAGAGAAGGAGGACACGTTCCAATAATATCTCTTCTAATTTGGTTACGAGAGCACTTGAAAATTTTCCCAAAAAAAAAAAGTAGAAAATTAAAAAGATTTCAACACAACCTAATTGAAGCTTTCAAACCCAACTCAATTAATTATCAAACAAGAAACCATAATTTGGCATTTCAGACAATGTTAAACAGTAGTACATTTGGCTCCACTCAATTCATATATATATATATACTAGTTCTAGATTCATATCAAAATTATAAAGAATAATAGCACAAAAAATTATAACATTATGTATGCAAATATAGAATTTCTCTAATTGTTGTGGTTTATTTTTCATTAGTAGTAAACTAGAGGTCGTGCATCTCTAAAATAGCGTACTCATAGGATTACCAAATCGAGTTTATGTATTTGAGGTCTAGTTCATCCTATCGTCTTAGTGACTAATGCATTCAATGAATTAAATATAGAGAGTTTATTTTAGGTTATTCAATTGAATATGGTTAATTAGCGATCTTATCCTAATTTAACTAATTTTAAGAAACGATTCGATTTAACAGAGCTTGTTGTTAGATTATGGGTGATAATTCCATAATGATCTAAGAGAGTGATGTTACATTGATTACGGAATAATTGATAACGGAGATAACTAAACTGTTAATTGAAATATTTTTATCTAATTCTCATTATTTAATTATTTTTAGGTTATTATTTTATTTAGTGAAAGTTAATTAATTTGAAAATCCCCCATCGTTTATGATTTTATTAAATTAGACACAAATGATATAATTAATTCCATATTTCTCGTGGGATCGACCCCAACTTACCATAATTACTAATTAACAAGATTAGGAAGAAAATTAATTAATTTTATCGCATTACGACAGCGCGGTCTTTAGACCTAAGTCTCATTATTATAATTGAAAGATTTTTTTTTAGCCCGTTTTCTGACCAAAAAGTCTATTAGAAGCATACACACTTATTTAGTATGAATTTTTTTTTTTTTTGAATAAATAAACTTCCATCTAAATTTTAGAGAATTATATTGAGAAACATGAAAATGAAATAAAATATAAAAAAATATATAAAACATTAAAGATAAATTAAACTAAATATGTATATATATATATATATATATATTAATTATAAAATATACTATATTTTCATATTAAACTATAAAAATACCTGCCTATTTGCTCCATTAGGTTTTTTTCAAGACCCAAGTCTAGTCATATTGATATAAATAGACTTGATTAAAAAAATTTGTTTGACTCATTTACTAAATAAGTTGGGTCGAGTTAGACCAATATAGATTGAGCCGTAAGCTTTTATATATTGAGTAACTTGATCTATTCACAAATAAGTAAGGTTGAAAACATATGAATTAGTAAAATTAGTACATTTACTTTGTAGAAAAGTCGATGGATACATTAATATTGGTAAATGTTTGAAAATGATGGAAATTTTATGAAAATCTTGCAAAAGTTCATATGATTTTTAAATAAAATACTACCATAAATAATAATATACTATTTAGCCAATATATATATATACACATCTATAACTTCAATTTTTACGTTCATCTAAACACAATATATTTC
Organism: Scutellaria barbata; assembly: GCA_028654395.1. Lineage (NCBI taxonomy): Eukaryota > Viridiplantae > Streptophyta > Magnoliopsida > Lamiales > Lamiaceae > Scutellaria > Scutellaria barbata. Next base: position 4,250,902 of record CM053648.1, read on the forward strand.
TTGTAAGACTCTTATAGTATTTCACCATGTAATTTTGAATTCTTTACAACAATCAAATTAATATATATATATATATATATTTTTTTTTGAAACATAAGATAATCATTAATTAACATTATTTGATCGTTGTAATAAGAATTCAAAATTACATGGTGAAATATTATAAAAGTCTTGCAAGGAATATATTGTGTTTAGATAAACGTAAAAATTGAAGTTATAAATGTCTACCGATCAAAAAAATTCTATATTTACTAATATTTCTTTGAAATTTTCTTTGATTTTTGATTTATATTGAAAATTACGGAAAATCAATATTTTCTAATATTTTAAAATTCTAGAAAAAAAAAATGATTTGCTGCATTTATCAATATTAACCGCTTCAAACTTTCAAAAATTTGCCCAAATTTTCCTTAAGTTCATTCGTTCCAGGTACATACATATGACTTAATACAAGTACAATTAGTGTATTACTGTTATGAGTTTTATGATGATGAAAAGAACAATTCGTGTGATAATTTGTTGCTTTACTTTTATAAAATAGTTATTGCATTGTTGTAGGGATGGACGGAATCATATAGGGGCAAAGGGAGAAACCCTCCTATTTAAAAAAAAAAAAAAAAGAAGGGAATATTTTTGGTATTTTGTATTTTTATTTAAAAAAATATGTACATTAATAATTTAGTCCAATATTATCAAATTCTCGTTGTAGACACTGAATTTTAAGAATTTAAGATAACTTCTTCATATTTAAACTTATTGTTTACTTTTTTTCATTGATTATTTGATTTTATTTTAATTTATTTGATTATCAATTATTATGAAGTTATAATATATTCATTCTTTTGGGTTAATGGAGTCCGAAGTGATTGCAAAAATAATTGTTAATTTTAGTTCATTATTATATCAATGATTGTTTAGCTAATATCATGAGAATTATTAGATTTGAGTTATGATTGATAATCATTTAAATGTTGGTTTATAATATGTATATTGGTTAATTTAATTTAATTCTATTTTATAATTCAAATTTTGCTCTCATCTTTTATAGATAATGATAATGTACTATGAAAAAATATAATCGAATGAGTAATATACTATAAAATTATAATTTTATAATATAAATAAAAATGATGTAATTAAAAAAAAGTCTTTTTTTCTTTTTTAAAGCTTCAAAGAATGAAAAGATTTCACTCCTACCCCAATAATTCGAATTTAAGATTTAGTCTTAATTATATTATATTTTTGTATGTATTTAAAAATTTTAGCATTAAAACAATTATACAACAGTGTAAGGTAGATAGGGCCGTAAGGGTATGTTTGTTTTAGGCTTACCCCCACCGGATTTGGGATTTTAAAATCCCAAATCCGTGTTTGTTTAGAGGATTTTGTCAAGAATTATCAAATCCATCAAAAACCTATTCTACCTAAAAAAAACACTATAATTAACCCTATACCTAAAACCTATTACACATCAACTAACAATATAATATTACACATACATACTTTTTCCAGCATTGATTTGACATCTACAGTAATAATCCTACATATAAAATCTCAAAACAAACACAAATTTTAACTATTCACCTTTATTACCAAATCCCAAGATTTCAAAATCCGGATTTCCCCCATCCTACATAAGCCTTAAACAAACATACCCTAAGAGTTTTAGTAGGATGAAGAAAGAAAGAGAAAAAGGTGGATAGAGAAGGAGGTAAGGTATGAGAGTTGACTGCGGCGCTTAGTAGATGGGCAAGTGGTAAGGTTGCCAATGGACCGCGTCATTTGCTTAGACTTGAAGGATTAATTGCACTTTGGGACCATATGCTTCACCTATTTTTATACTTGAATAATATATATCTATATATTCTTAAATCTTGGTTAGATGGTAGACTAAGCTTAATTATTTTTAAATACTATTGATGTTGTTACATCTCAAGTTATATTTTTACATTTTGTTAAATTTTTCATTGATTTTAGCTCAAAATGTTTTTAGCTTCCTCATTGTATTCTTTCATACTTAGACGATTTTCTCTTTAATTATTCTGCAGTGACCTTTGTAATATGAAAATACTCCTTTCAGCATGCAGTAGCCCCTTCATCTTCTTCCAACAATCTTATTCTAACTAAACATTTTACATATCAAGACCTATATACAAGGTTGCTATACCCTATCTATTACATGTTTTGTTTCATCAAAATCTATACAAAATAACCCTTATATATTCTGATAAAATAAGATGATGGTAGAGGTTAATAAGATATTAGTAATAGCAGTTTTGTTATTTAGATAATAATATTTAGAATTTAAACTAACATATTATTTGTCAAATAAAACGAGGATTTTTTACTTGGGAAAAACGTTTATAAGTTTATAATATTATCTTATTTTATGATGAGAGAAGAATTTTTACCAAATATATTTAAGTAGATATATAAGATGTTTAGAACAACTCAAACTTGACTCATATCCTTAATTTATCATGTCAAGCAAGCTTATGAGCTGAAGTCATTATATAATAAACAAGTTTAATTTGTTAATTAAACATATAATTGAGCTTGAGCTATACTAATTAAAATTATCAAATGATTCCAAACATAATTTTATTTTGGATCAAGTAGTACAAACGAGAGGACTCATTTTCAACCTTATGTAACATCATATATACATCTTGATAATGATATGAAGACAAAAGTGTGGCCGCCTTATTTAATTTCTTTTAACTTTTAGGGTTCGTTCATATCTTCTCATTTCTATTTCAATGCACGTTATAACTCAAATGGTTCATTATTATTTAACTTATAATTTACTTGTCCACACGATTAAAAACTAATCAATTTTTTTATGATAAACTTGAAGGATGGTCTTTTTTTTTTTTTTTTTTTTCTTGAGCATGGGAAAATATTATTTTGCAAAAAAAAAAAAAATATCTTATATAAAAAAAATTTATAAATATAAACATGTGAGATGAAACTCAATTACCCATTAATCAAATATATTATCATAAATTAATTTATAGATTGTAAATTTGAGGATTAACTCATTTTATGAAATTAAATATATGAGACGATTTTCACAGGAATCCCGCTCAAACTTCTAATATTAATTTAGTTCTACAAAATCAGCATTACGTATTGATAATGTCATAGATTCGTAATGAGAAGTGTAGATGATCAACTATGCGCTAAGTTAGCATTCCATAATTTTTTATAACTCACATCGTTGTCACCTACTAAAATTAATAAGCCTCGTGAGGAGACCCACCTCCTTTTAACTTCTTTAATAATTTTATAATTACAATTTCAATCTAACTACAAGACTAGCAAGTCTTTCTATTTAATTCTTGATATTATACCATTTCCATCCCAAAATAAATATCATTTTAGTAAAAGAAATTTATACAACATAAATATCATTTTAAAATTTTAAGACATATTTACCGATAATCTATCAAAAATACCTTCATTTACTTCTACCAAATTAAAGATTGTTGTTAAGAGGAAAGAGAAAAAAAAACTCACAATAACTATATTTAAATAGAGGTAGATCAGTCTTTATAACATTTTTTTAATGTATGCGAAAATATTTAAAACGACATTTATTTTGGGATGGAGGGAATTAATTGTTTATTTTAGACATATTACATAATAAATGTATATATATTCATATATTAATAATAAACAAAAACCAAATATAAATGTAATAAACAAAAAATATAAGTACAATATGTTTTTGTTATTCTTTTCTTTTCTTAAAGTTTAATCACTTCAACAAATTAGGATGATAGGACTTTGGATATGCAAGAATTAATTAAACACTATGATATTCTTTTGAATAAAGGAGATCAAACAGCAACTCTAATAATATGATTAGTGAATCATCTACATCATTCTCTCCCAAATCTAAATACTGCTTAATTACTAATTATAACCTTCATAATGGATCAGAAAAGAATAAGATCTTGGAAGTGTATCGCAGTCATCACTTAACTTTCAGATATCCATGTAAACAATTGAAAAATCCTGCTACCTTTACAGGATAAGTGGCCGAAGAACAATGAACACGTACATTTTCACGTGTTTAATTATTTACAATTAGCTTTTGTGTTGATGACGGAAAAATAATCCATAATTCCTGATCATTTATTCATATGACTTGTGAGAATCCTTTTACTTTCTTACTCTTACTAAAATTTAAGATCAACAATCCTTAGTCAAAAAAAAAGAAAAAAGAATATGAGGAGGAAGAGAGGAGCAAATTGAAATCCATTTTGATCCTTCTCCACTCTAAAAATTGGGTCCAACAATTTAAATAGTAATGACTTTCATTTCGTCAGACTACTCACGTAGGGTTGAATAAAAAAATTATATAATATTTTTATGTGTATTGATAATATTTTTTTATATATTAAGTAATATTTTTGTATATTATGTAGGGTTAAATTCAAAAAACAACCTAAAATTAATCAAATTGCAAATCGCGATCCATTTTCTAGCAAAAACGTGAACACATGACCCGCACACTGAAAACATAAGAGTGTTCTTATAATTTTGTAATTTAAGGTGATCCTTATATAAAGTTAGCGCGCGTGAGCGTTACCTGTTCACGTTTTTATCGGGAAAATAGTTCAAAAGTTGTAATTAGATAAAATTTAGTAGTTCAGGTTGCAATATGATAAAAAACAAAATGTAGGTTGGAAAATGAAAAAAACCAATAATTTAGGTTTTTTTTTATTACATTTAACCCTATTATATAGTATATGGATAGAATATAAAAGTTATCGAATATAATAAAAATGTATTACCTAATATATATAAAAGTATTACATATTGCATGAGAGAGAAGAACGTCTGAACAACCTAGGATCCACGTGTTTTTGAGTGACCCGAAACGATTAATTCAAATAATGTATTAAAAGTTGTCTACAATAAATATTTTAACATTTTACTATATATATATATATATATATATTATCAACTTGCAAAATAATAATAAACCAAATGCTAGTCACCATATATATATATATATATATATATATGCAGGTAACGCCTAATGTAGTCTTTGTAGCGTGGCTCCCATGTCAAACATCAAAGACACATTTCGTTTTCCTATTTCTTTCTTCCTCACTAGTCGCCAGTGGCCCCTCCACGCTTTAAACTTGTATTTATAACTCACTAATTTTAATATTCTTCTTTTTATATAAATAGGCAACGGAAAATGCCACCAAATAAGAGAGGAAAGAGATGTCAATACAAATATTGTCAAATAAAGGAAACCTTCAAAATAGACATCATGTCAATCAATCAGAGCTAAGAAATAAATTAAGCTCGTTAAAAATTCACGAGAATAAACATATGTAGCTAGTAAGGCAAAATTGTAAATCGATCGGTCAACTAAGAACAAATTCAATAAACTAAACAACTGACCTACCTTTTCAAGACAGCAAGATAAATCTTTTGAAACTAAAGACACAATGAAATCCATATATTCTTGATTGATGTCGTGGGTAAAGTCTGATTCTCGTGGATCTTGAAGAAAATTTGCATTACTGTTTTCAAATATTTTGTCACTTGGATAACTATAATTTCAGCAAACTCTAAGGGTATGTTTGTTTAAGAATTCACCCGATCGGATTTGGGATTTTAAAATCCTAAATTCGTGTTTGTTTGGAGAATTTGGTTCAAAATTATCAAATCCATCAAAAACCTATTTTATCTAAAAAAAATACAATAATTAACCATATACTTAAAACCTATTACACATCAACTAACAATATAATATTACATATACATACTTTTTCCAACATTGATTTGACATCTACAGTAATAATCTTACCTATAAAATCTCATAACAAACACAGATTTTAACTATCCACCTTTATTACCAAATCCCAGGATTTCAAAATCGGATTTCCTCAATCCTACATAATTCTTAAACAAACATACCCTTAGCTTAATGTCAAATAATATCTGCTAAATCATTTCTCATGGTTGTGGTTCCATTTTAAGTGCGAAAATACTAATTTTCTAAAATTGATACGATTGAGCGATGTAAAATAACTTGAGGGATGAAATTTCAAGAAGCCTATTGTAGAAAGAATTTTTTTTTACCAAAAATTTGAAACTAATCTTTTTTAGCCAAGAAAATATTTTTTGACGATTATATCCTTAATGAAATTAATTAGGATAATTGATCCTTAATGAAATTAATTAGGTAATTATTCGTACCATTATATTTCACCATGGTATCTGATACGTATTGAGATAATAACCATGGTAAATGAGTTCCGAGTGTTCGTACTCAAGCAAGAGACAATATAAAAAAAATGGGGAGAATAATCGCAATCCACCCTTAATAATGGATCAACCCAAAAGTTAGTTTTGGGTTATAATTGACACGGACAATGTTTTTTTTTCAAATTAAATTGTATTTAAAATCCATTAAATTAATAAAAAGAATAAATTAAGCTGAAATAATAAAATTTAAATACATATAAGTCCTACCACCATCAATAAATTTGATACCATAAATTTCAAATATCCTTTATTGCAAACACAATGTTAAATTAATTATTCTAATACACAAAAAAAAAAAAAAGTAAAATATCTTGAAATACCACTAAATGTTTTAAAAAAGATGTTTTTACCAAATAATATAGTTTTATTACTTTTTTAGCTACCACAAAATATTTTAAAGAAAACTTTTCTATCACAAAATGTTTGAAAATACCTCTCTTATCAATGTCAAAATTTAAGGACATAATCTTTATTCTATTGAATTATGGTAGAAAAATATGGACAGGATGTCCTATTTCAGCATGTGACAAGAAATGTTATGCAATATTTTAATAGAACATCTGATCCAAAAATATTATGGACAGGAGTATTATTTGTCTTATATAGTAGTACAACAAGAAACCACTATATTAATTATGATTGAAAGGATGTTATTTAAAAAAAAAAAAGGCATGGATTTGGTTCTATAATTGTGAGAGGAGAAAATGGTGCAATATATATATATATATATATATATATATATATATATATATATATATATATATTAATGTGGAAATGAACGACATAAAAATCGAGGATGTCCACAAAGTGGCAAGAAAGTCAAATGAAAGTAAACAAAGAACAACATCGTTTGGGGGACAAAAGGAGAGTTGACTGAGATTTTGTCCGACTAAGCCCACGTGGGTCACTTCTACGACGTAGAAATTTTGAGAGGATTAGGTGTGACTTGGACCACTATTGTTAAACACAAAGCTGCTTAAGCTCCTATTCAACCTTTGAATTATTTACAGAAATTTGCTTATTTACACAATTCTTAATTTAATTTAGTTTAGTTTCTATCTGGCAGTGTTTCTTTTGATTCCTTGCATCAATTAATTTGTAATAAGTCATCTAAACTGACAGAGAATTCCTCCAAGAAAACATTAAACACTTAACTTTGCAAATCAAAGAAAAGCAACAATCAAGAATATGACCTAAACTTGATCAATTCAGCCAACAATATGAACAACTCTCAACGTGCGCACATAAGGCCACCGTTCCCCGCTCCCGCGCGCACACAAGGCCCCCGTTCCCGGCATCCGCGCGCATACAAGGGAAGGAAAATTTATTGAATGAAGCAGGAAAAATTACAAATTACAAAATGCTGAGAAGATGACTATCTTGCTCTATTCGTTCCACTTTTTCTCTCTAGCTAGTGAATGAAAAATCTCATCTAACAAATACACTGACAATCCCTATATATACTCGACCTAGCAAACTTGGAATGAAAGTAATCTATCAAGAAATGCGATTTCTAGTCCCAATCTTCGATCTTGATATCTGCTTTCTTTTCCCAACTGATATCAAGCTTTTCCAGTCTTCAGTTATTTTAGTTAGAAAACTGCGTTTTTATAAGTGGAATACGCTTTCCATTCGTTTCTCAGCTTCTAAAATTCTAAAAGAAATTGCACTCCTCAGTCTTGCATTTCTTTAAGTGACTTGGCACTTCTTTTCTAGTTTTGACATGTGTTTAAACCGCGCTTCTAAAATGCAACTTTATAAGTGGAAGCGCGCTTTCTCCCTTCCACAACACTAAAAGGTCAATAGAATCACAGCAAACACTTTCCATAAACTCCTATCGTGATGTTATCATTCATTAACGATATGATTTGTATGGTGGAATGAATTATAAGAAAATAGAATCAACTTAAAAATGAAAAAGGTGATGAGAAAAAAATGATATAAAAATGTTTATTTTTAAAATTGATATCACAAAAGAATATGAAATGAATGAAATAATCATTCTAATTATAAATTTTAAATCAATCTCTATTTGATCAAATTACCATCAATTATAATTTTATTTTAATATTCTTGCTCAAATTTATATTATTTAGTATATTTTATTAATTAAAAAAATTTACGGAAAATTAATCATTGTGCTAATATTAAGTTAAATTATATTTAAATATTTTATTTTTAATTTTATTATTAGTTTATTAATGTTGTATTGTGTACATATTCTTACAGAATATATGATAATTTTTGTAAATTTTTTTATATGATTATATATTATTAAAATAATATTTTATATTATCTAAATAATATTTTAATTAGTTATAATTTATTTATATCTTATTCTACAAACTATTATTTATCCTAATATTCATTTATCTTACTTGTATATATTTAAAAAAAATTAGATAAATCAGCTAAAACTATTTATATTATTAATATTATACTCATATTATCTTTATGTTTTTAAAATCTTACATTCATTTATTATTTTTATACTATTTATATATTTTATTTTATTATTTGTTTGATACTTTAATTTTTTTTATTCTATATTAATTTTATATTTTAAATTATTTATAAATAATTTAATATTGTCACAGAATTTTATATAATACTTACTTTGAGATGTTAACTTGTAAAAAATTAAATAAATAATGATAAAATTGTCAAAATTAATAAATATATTCCACTTCCTTGTAGGTAGAAATAAATAGTTGATTGATTTATGAAATAAGAAAAAGTTAGTTTTTTCTGAAATTATTATTACATCCGGTACTTTTAGAATCAACAAATTATAATTATTTTCTATTATACTTTTGCCTACATCAGTTGGTATTCAAAGCACTTACGTGGAAAAAATGACCAATCCTATATCTATGTTGATAACAATTTTTAGGGGAATGATAATTTTCACTTATAAATTATACTAGTTAAAAAAATATAAATGAAGATAAGAATGATGATTTCATTCCCAACCAATTTCATCATACCTTAAACCAATTTCATCATACCTTAATTTCTTTAATCTTTCATTATTTATACCATTAATCGATATGTTTTTGGATATATAGATTTGAGATGATTAACATTTATCATTCTTTAAATTTTGTCAAATTACTAAACATGTAAATTACGAGTATACCATTTAATTATGAAAAAAAACTCTCGTATGAGTAATTCAATTTGAATTGGTTGTCTATTGATATATGCCATACTATCAAATTTTTTTTTCTTATAACTCAATTTCATACTTATGTTTGATTAATTTAGTAATAACAATTTGGTCCCTTTAAATTGCTAATATATTAATCAAAAGATATGTTTGAATCCACTAATATCATCACTAACAAAATTATACACATGCTACTAGCATTCAACATAATTTACAATCCCTCATTTATCATCTTATTACTGCTCGAGGTACAATTCAAGCATTATTATAGTTCCAACATTTAACAACAATTAATATACATTATTGTCTATTTGTCTTCAACTATATATATATATATATATATATATATATATATATAATGATACTTGTAATATACCTCCTCTAATATGATTATTGAAAAGAGAACCCAGGTGCTTTTTTGCAATCATTCTAGACTAGTTAGGATAAACTACAAAAGGATCCAAGAAGCCCAAATAGCAAGCCCATGAGAGGTTTTGGTGCATTTCAAACTGGGTTGTTCGAGTAGTTATGAATTAATGGATTCTATATAATGGGGCCCATGGGCCCGCTCACCAATAGTAGACCATTATTCAGAATTTTATCCTCCAAGGCCGCACTCCCTTCATTATTTTGATTATTATCTACATCCCATAAAGAGTCATATTTCACCAAAATGCAACTATTTATGTTTAAGATTGTATTATTTTTTATTAAGTATGATGTTTCACTTGTAATAGTCCATTTATTGCCTATACTACATCATTCATAGTTTAATATAACTAATAGCAAGTTAATTACAAGTGCAGTATAGATTCCTGAATTAATTTTATTGACTTTTGAACAAAAAAAAAACATATTTACAGATAACATAAGCAGTATATTCGAAAGTTTATATTAGAAATATGAAGTAGTTAGAAGTAACTAAGTTGACCTATTAACACTATAATTAAATTTTGAAGGACTTCCTCATATACAACATTCCTAGTTGAACCATTGTTTTGATTATCTTTGTCAGCTATAAAATGTTCAATAAGTCATTGTACACCCATTAATTAATTCATAAAAATTAAAATAAATTTGATTTAATACATTGAAAAGGTTATTGTGTCATAATATTACATGGTAATTGAATAAAAAAATCTTTTAACCCTAATATTATATTAAATCTACTGCAGTCAATATAGATTTAAGTACCAAAATTAATCAATGATATATACTTTGTAAAATATTGTAATTTTAATACTTAATATATTATTTTACTAAAAAATAATGAGCAAATATTTTTATTAGTTTTATAGATTTAATTTTGGGTTCATAACAATTTTGGTATCCAAACTATATTTCCTTTCAACTTTGATCTCATATTTTGCAACTTGCAAAACCGATACCCAATATTTAAATTAATTGCATATTTAATACCTTTCATCAACTTTCCGTCCTAAATTGACAAAAATGTGCCAAACTCTAGGATTAGGGAGGGAAAACTCGTGTCTGTTGCCTTCAACCCTAATTTCATATCCCCTTTTCAATTATACATCAATTTTCAGCTGCCCCGCTCAAGGTTTCCAAAATTTCTCATATCTAACATCAAATTAACCTGATATAATTTTAAAATGACAGAATGACCCAATATACCATCTTTTCTTATATTGTGGTCCAATTTATCACAAAATATAAGAGATAGACCCATATACCACTTTTCTTATATTTTAATCTCTAAATACCACAAACCCTGACAATCACTGCACAAATCAGAAAAGGGCCGACACTTTTCTGAAAAGGAACAGTAAATTCTGAAAAGTGCGTTCACTTCTGCCAAAAATTCGTGTAAGGGGTTTGAACCCAATATATATTTTTTTTTTTTTGCCTTACACGAAATTTAATAAAAATAGAATTTTTTTCATCAAAGTAAAGAAAGAGCCTTTTTTTCAGGCTCCAGGATAAAGAAACAGTTATTTTCTTACGAATTTTTTTTGAATTAATTAAATTAAAAAAGGGATTTGTGTTTGCAAAAATGACTCCTACTATTTAAATTTCATGTAAGGCAAAAAAAAAATATATTCGGGTTCGACCCCTTACACGAATTTTTGGCAGAAGTGGGCGCACTTTTCAGAATTTACTGTTCCTTTTCAAAAAAGTGTCGGCCCCTTTTCTAATTTGTGCAGTGATTGTCAAGATTTGTGATATGTGGGGATTTCAGAAAAGTGTCGGTCCCTTTTCTAATTTGTGCAATGATTGTCAAGATTTGTGATATGTGGAGATTAAAATATAAGAAAAGTGGTATATGGGACCTATCTCTTATATTTGATGGTAGATTAGGCACAATATAAGAAAAGATGGTATATTGGGCCATTCTCTCATTTTAAAATTTCCTGAATTTAACTTTTAGTATATTTTTCAATTTATAAAATTTGAAGAGAGATTTGAGAAATTTGAGGAATTATGAATGCGCGACTGAAATTAGGCTAAACTAAACGGGGAGGACTGGGCAATGGAATTGGAGACGTGAATTTTAACGGAAATCTGTATAACATTTTATCTGGTATTTTTTTTTACAAGAATAAGTTTGGTGTTCTAAATATGTATGTTTTGTTAGTTTATTTCGCTGCATATTTTTCTGAAGTATTGTCGGAGTCGTCATACTTTGTTTCATTCCTTTGAATTTTCGACATTTTATAGGGTCAAGTTACAATGCACACACACCAAAACTTCCATTCCATTCTTTATTTAAATTTATATTTCGAAAATCATCACACATATTAACATCACTATAATTTATATATGATATTTATAATGGAACACAAATTATAATAAAGAATCCAGACTACAAAGCCGCAAACAACAAATCCAAAAAACATATTAAAATAGAAAAAAGAAAAAAGGACAATTGAGTGTATAAAAAATTCTAAGGATTTAGATCAAGAGTTTAAAAAAAAAGAATTGAAGAGTTGATATGAGAATGAAAAAGGTTGATCAGCTAGCATTGTTGATGAAGAAAACAAAAGAGAGGGCCAGCATCAGATGTTAAAGCAGGAACAAAAGATCCAGGAGCTGCAACAAAGTATTGTGTTTTTAAATAATTTGGGGCCACATTTCCCCAACCTGATGGCACAAAATATGCTCCATTTAGAAACACATCCTTTGTGGATCTCCATTTCCACCTCTTTGCATAATCTTCTGTCTCCCGTTTGGTCACCTATCCAAATTAAACAAAAAACAAAGAACATCTAATGTCATTAATAGAAACAAACATTGCAAATAGAAGAAAGCATCTCAATTTTGATCTTGTAACTTATGTCTTGTCCATTTTTCTTATCACTAAGTTTATGTATTTTTTAATTTTGATTCTCTAATTATCACCTTTTTTTTTTTAGGGTTTCCAATTTTAGTCTGATTATTTTGCCTCAAATGTAAATTAATACTTATGTGAACGTCAAAATTGAAAACTTCATATCAGCAATTTTAACGTCTACGTAGATGAAAATAAAAAATTTAATCAAAATTGGACAAAAGTGATAGTTCAAGTACCAAATATGAAATACAAAAAATTGATAAAAAGAAAGTGGACAAAACCTACGAAAAAAAAACACGAAAAATTGTAACTTCCCCCTGAATTTCTCAAGAAATTCAACTGTATAGGAATACTTTTTTCACTACATCATTTTTATATTAATTAATTACTTTCAAATTATATTAGGTGCAGTCTAATCAGTGAATGAATGAATGAATAAGTTGTGAGACCTGTTTAGCATAAGGATCATCAGAAGCAACAAAATAATTGCCTTCACTGAGAATGGTTGGATCGGCACTGCCACCAATGGCGTACATTAGCCACTCTTCATACCTATTGTTAGCAACATGAGCGTACCCAAATCTAACCCTGCAACGTTCACATGTACAGTAAATAATCCTTGTTAATTTTATTTAATCTGAAATTATTATTGTACATAATAAACTCTACTGCACCTTGGTAGTCTTTGAACTAATCCAGGGCCAAAGTGGTTAAAAACCACTGTCACCTTCATGATTCTATCAGCAACATTCTCGTCGTTGTGTCCCAATAACATCACCTGTAATTCAATTATAAAAGATTAATAATAATAATAATAATAAAAATAGAGTCCAAGTTGATAAAAGAAGAAAAGATCAAGTTTTCATAATTTTCCCATTAGTTGGATTAATGTTTTGGCCAAAGATTTGTCTTTCATTCCTTTTTGGGTAATGGGTAGACATGGATTTTTTTTTGTTGTATTTAGTATCATATCTTGTATTCTGTTCTATACTGGTCTTTATAAATACTAAATTCGATGAAAATATATTAGGTATAATATTTAGGGAAAATTGCAATTTTTCATCCTCCAACTTAGTTATTGTTAATTATTCACCACCTTCTATATTTCTATTTTTATCATATAACTAGTTTTTTTTTTTTCAATTTTCGTTTAATTTTGTCTGTGTGGAAACCAATATAACTTAAGTGGATTTTGGAATTTAGGCGTTCATTTAGGTAAAAATTGTCATTTCGAGATAAATTAGCTCAAAACTGAAAAGAGTGGTAGTTAGCACATCAAAATTGGATTACATAAGCTTAACTAATGATAAAAAATGAACAAAACCTGAGTTAGGACGAAACTCGAGATTTTCTCTAATATTTATTTTATATATATATATATATATATATATATATATATATATCTCTGGAATTGTGTTTGTACTAATTTGAATAGTAGATATATATCATCATGACTATATCTGAGAAAAATGTAAAATTGATCTTAAAATAATAGAGATACGAAAAAAATATAGTCCATTTTCTTTTTAAAGTAAAAATTAGTATATTAATTTCATTTTACATATTTTCTTCTAAAATCCTAAATTTTGTTTCAATTATACATATACAATGACTAATTTAGACATGTGTCAGATACCACTATGATATAAAATTGACATAATGCCACACAAGCAACAATTGATAATAGCATTATATACCATTTAAAGTAAGTTGAACTTCTGACTAATTTTGGAAAAAAAATATAATTAAAATAAAAGAGAATAGTTTTATCATTTGAAAAGAAAAATTACTAATTTTACCACATTCATGTAACTATGGGACAAATTTTCATGTCCCCCATTTATATATCATATGATGTAATATCCACACAATACATACATGCTAAACATGACAGCATATTACAAAACTCATGACAATAAGGAACATATTACCTTGTCATGTTGAGTGAAGTAATTGTTTGAAACAGTCACAAGATTGGAAGCATGTATAACATCTACAAGACCATCAGCAGAGCGCGCAAGATAGCAATGATCAATCCACACATTCGAAGAAGCGAAGACGTTGATAGCGTCACCATCACAGCCCTGCCTGTGACCGACATGATCCGGTGTGCTCCGGACCAGGCCGGCCTTCCCGGGCTTGCAATCGTGGATGCTAATCCCATGTATAATCACATGGCTCACACCCTCAATAGTGATACATGGCCCATCAGCTATCTCAACCCTAACCCCTCTACCATCAATCGTCTTGTAGCTATTCA
Organism: Scutellaria barbata; assembly: GCA_028654395.1. Lineage (NCBI taxonomy): Eukaryota > Viridiplantae > Streptophyta > Magnoliopsida > Lamiales > Lamiaceae > Scutellaria > Scutellaria barbata. The sequence goes on from CM053648.1 coordinate 4,265,917, forward strand.
CCATTAGCTCATTTTCAAGATTAATAACCATGTCTCTCGCGAAAACGATCCAGAGAGGTTGGCTCTGGATCGCCCCATAACGGATCGTACCCGGTTTGGGATTAATCGGGTCATCCGATGGGTCCGTGACCACGTAGATTGCCCCATTCTTCCCTCCCATTGCTCCACTCCCAAACCCTACGGCGCAATCGGCTAGCGCTTTACGGTTCAATGCCCAATTAGGGTTTGATCTCCAACACGAATCGATTATGTTCATGAACTTGTGGCTTGGCCTAGGGTATGATGGTATGTAATGTGGCAACATTTTCTTGGGAGATTTTTTGGAAGAATGGGCTGTGTGGCATGAAATGGAGATAAGGGCTAAGAGGAGAGAGAGAGTGAAGAGAGAAGTTGGTTTGGCCATGGTTTGAGAGAAGTAGAAAGAATGTGTGAAAAGAAATGGATAAATAAGGAAGAAGAGAGAGTTGTGGTAGCCATGTTGGGAACTGCATTTCGTTTTCAGTTCGTAGTTTGGTGGGATTTTGGAGCTTCGTTTTAATTAACGTGCAAAGCTTACACTTGAAATATTATTTAGTTATTGTTTAGTTTAGTATTGTTGACTGTTGATTGGGCTCTTGTGGAGTGATTAATTGAGTTATATATTAACTGAATCTTGTTATTAGGATTTTATCAATTTACAGGCCAAAGATAGTTAATTATTAAATTGGGATCTAAAAAAGGATAAATATTATCAGTTCAGTACCTAAGATATAAAACTATCAATTAATTGGAACTCACAAAATTAAGGTTCTGTTTGGCACCTTGAAATTGTAATTATTATTATATTTTTTTTTTAAAACGATAATCCCTAAATGTGATGGATAAACTTAGACATATTCAGCCGGTTCCGGTTCCGATTCGTCGGTTCGGAATCGGCAGTTTTCGAAATCGGAGAGGCAAATCGAAACCGAAATCGAAACCGAACCGTGATGATTCCGGTTTCAGTTCTGGTTTGAAAATCGATGGTTCGGCGGTTTTCCCATTTTTTTAATTTTTTTTTTAAATGTACTTTTTTTTTGCATTTTCATTTATTTATTTCATCATAACATAAACTTTTAATTAACAAAAATGCACAAGATAGATTAAAATTAAAATGAAATGATGGAAAAAAATAACAAGTTACAAGTTAAAACTAAATAGTTACAAATTTACAATTGAATATATTACAATGATGAATGAAAAAACAAATTACAAGTTACAACTCAATATATTACAATCATACATCAATATTAAAGTTAAAAAAAAAAAATTACAAGTTACAACTAAGTATAAATAAATGAAAGAAGAGGAAATAAAAAAATTGAAAGAGCTTGAGTTTCATTTTAAATTTGAAAGTGAAATTAAAATTACATTTCCAAACTTTGAATGAAATTGTCTACGTATCCTTAGTAAAATTAAGAAATCAAAGCTCACTTAGTTCTCTTACCTAAACTTACCTTCATTCCTCAACGTTGGTTCCGACAGAGGAGGATGTGTTCGAATTGTAGCTATATGTATCATCGGAATCTTCATCTAAATTTGAGAAAACTAGATGTTGTTGACGGTTTTTGGCTCTCACCCAATCTTCAAGAAGAGTAATGTTTTGTACATTCTCTTTGGTCAATTTCGATCTTAGATTCAACATATGTCCTCCTTTGAAAAATGCTTGTTCAACGCAGATGGTTGAGGCTGGATTTGTAAAAATTTCCTTAGCAATAATAGTTAGAATAGGATAAATGGTGGTCCATTTTTACCACCACTTCAATAAATCCGATGTATGTGTAAAATCAATTAATTCGAAAGTAGCACTTAAATATAAATCTAATTCGTAATTTGCTCTAGGTCATTTATTTGTTCTATTATCATAAAATTTGTAAAATTGACTAAGACTACCACCAAAACTAGAAGAACTACTACCTCCTACATTTTATGCACCTAAATGATAATCGTCACTAGAATCACCAAATAATATTTTATATTCTTTAAATAGTTCGACTAATGATTGTTTAGCTCTACCAACAACTTCCATATAATTAGGAACATATTCAACTTCATCATATTCTCTTAATATAAAATTTGGGAACATTGCATAATAATACATTTTTAATAATTCTCCTAAGCCATCTTCTCTAATCCTAGAATCTAATAATTTAGCACATAAAAATACATCGGATATTTCATGAAAATATTTTAATCATTTCAATCTCATAACTATAATTGTATCTCCTAAAATAGGACATGTAGAATATTCATTGAAAATAAGAGTAATTTTCACACAATGATGTAGAATTAATAGAAAAGTAGGATACTAACAACCGAATAATTCTCTAGTTGTTTCTTCAAAAAAATTTAAAAGTTGAATTAAATTAACACATGTATCCCATGAATTGTTCATTAACATTATGTCTTCATGTGAATTTTCCATAAAATTTTGACAGAACAAACGTATAAGAATCGTTAAGCATGTTATAAGTAGGATTCCAACGATGTTTAACATCAACTACAAATTTTTTAACTTCCATTCCATTATTCTTACAAAATCTAGCCCAATTCTTATGCCATAAGGTTGATTTTGCAATTTCAAGAACGACGAATCTAACAGGTGCAATATATTTATCTAATTGTTTTAAGTCATCTTGAACACATAAATTTAATGTATGACACATACAACGATTATTAAAAAATTTACCATCTAATGGAGGTTTACAATATTCAATTAACATGGGTACACTAGCCGTATTAGCACTAGCATTATCATATCCAATAGTAAAAAAAAATTGTACTATACCGTGTAATATTCATAGCCGAATGTGTATCATTAAAGTCAATATATGCAATTAAATGTTTTTGTATATTTCATGCATCATCTATCCAAGGAGTCGTAATACTCATATAATTATTTATTTGATAAGCATCATTTCAAATATCACTACATATAGATATTTTTTATTGGGACATTTTAAACTCATCAATTAATTTATATTTATATTTATATTTTTCTACAATTTTCTTTATATTTCTAGTTACGGTATTTCTCGATATTTTTTTACTAGAATGTTGTAAATAATTTTTAGTATATTCTTCAAAATCATCATCACGTGGAAATCCTAAAGCTAGTTGTTTTTTAGCAACAAATTCGGCTACTCCTTTCCTATGTGATAATTGATTAAATTTAAAGAGTAAAGAATCTATATCTTCGACTCCTTGAGAAGAGTCGGTATTTCCACGAAGTTGGGTTTGCGATCGGTCATTACCCAACTTGTCGGGATGTTTTTTCAACATGTGGTTGTTGAATGTCCCGTATCCTCCTCCATGCTTGAATTTGTAGCTTTTCCCATAATAGTTGTACGTAACTATATAATCTGCGTCGCTATTCGATATTTTCTCCTTCCTAAAATGAACGAAGAAAATATCATTTCGAAGAGTCGAAGGTGTTCGAGAAGTGGTACACCTAGTATTACCACTTCCTTGAGTATCTCTCGCCACCTCCTCCTCTTTTTACTCGGCAAAGGCGACGACGGTATTAGAGCCTAAACATTCCTCCAAATTCTCACATTCTTGACTCCAATGAGAAGAGTAAGAATCAATGAGATCATCTAGAGGCATATCTTGTGGTGGTGACATAGAACTTTTTCCTTTTCCACTAGATGAACCGGTGGACGAAGAACCGCTGTTCGAGACATTTTTTTGAAGATGAAGGAGAAGGAAAAATTGAAAACTAGAATAAGGAGTGAATGAAATTGAAATGGAGGAGTAGTAGTTATGAGAATAATTGAGAGAGAGATTGAGGAATTATGAAACAATGAAATTGAAACTACAATTAGCACAAATTGAATGATTTCAAGCTTGAGAATTAAGAGAGAGGATTGAGGAATGGTGTGAATTGAAATGAAATGGAATGAGGTATTTATAGAGCAAAATTCATAATTTTTGGGGGAAAAAATGGTTCGGCCGGTTTGAACCGACAGTTTACAACGATCGACATATCTTGACCGTTGATGATCAACGGTCAAGAGATTTGAGGCGTACACGTGGCAATTTAAAAAAAAAATTAGAGGTGCTGATTCGAACCAGCTGTTCCGATTTCGGTTCGAACCGACGATTCGAACGATCGATTAATGTGCACCTTTGATCATCAACGGTCAAGAGATCTAAGCCATACACGTGGCACTTTTCAAAATGTAAAAAAAAAAAAATCAAAAACCGGCGGTTAAACCGCCAATTCACAATTTTCCAAATAGTCGAACTGAAACCGAACCTTCCTAAATCGATTACGGTTTCTGTTTAGAACCGAAACTAGGTGAACGGTTTCCGGAACCGTTGACCACCGGTTTGAACTGGCTTGGTTCCGGTTTTCCGAATCGGATGAGTAAGTCTAGATAAACTTCGTATATTTGAAATAAAAATTAATAATGATGATGATGATTGATGACAAACATAGGCAAAGATTTGGGTGAGACCATCTCACATATCTCATTCTGTAAGATGGGTAGGATCGGGCTGGGTAGGTCAAAGATATGAAATTATGTAATACTTTTGTTTGTATTAAATCATATTTTTCTATATATTAGTTAGTACTTTATATTTTAGGATACGTTTTGAATTAAGTTGGACTATAAAAAAATATATAATATTTTTGTGTATCAAGTAATATTTTTCTGCATATCAATTAATATTTTTATATTATATGAATCCGAATATGATTGGATCGGATCAAATCACTCAAAACACACACGGATCTTAGGTTGTCCAAACGTTCTTCTCTCTCACGCAACATTTAATACTTTTGTATATATTATGTAATATTTTTCCTGTATATCAAGTAATACTTTTATATTATGTACATATATTACATATTTATATACAAAAGTATTACTTGATATATAGTAAAATAATACCTAACTAATACATACTAAAGTATTACATAATTTATTATATCCAACCCAACCTGCCCCATCTCATAAAATGAGATTTATGAGACGGTTTTGCACAAGACCTACTCACAAACATAATATTAATTTCATAAGTCTTAACTGATATGAATTTTATCTTTCAAACCCTAAATTCATATTTTTATATCATAGGCCATGAGCTGATAATGAATCTATCTTTCAAATTTTAAACTGATAAATAAAACTGTCTTTTATTACGTTAACTTGGTTGTGATTCCAACTATTTCCCAAAATTCAATTGTTATTTATGTGCGTTTAAACCACGAATTTTATAGTTTAAGTGATATCTCATTATTATAAATATATATATATATATATATATATATATATATATATATATATATATATATATATATATATATATAATGTAATAATCAAGATTTAATCCACAAATTTTCTAATGTTTATTGTTTCCTCACTTCTATTCCCAAGCCCGTTAAAAAAGAATCTATGCGTGTTTAGTAAAATATTTCGTAAGGGGTTCATCTTAATTACTGGATCCAATTAATTCGTTAGAATTGTTTAATTTTGATAGTATAATTAGTTATACTCTCTCTTTCTCTCTATGAATTAGTAAAGCGGGGTAGCCCTCTGTTGGAAATACACACCCTACATAAAAATAATAACTAAAAATAAATATTTATTATCTATATAAAAATAAAAATATTGATATTTCTTACAAAATATGGATTTTTAAATATTTTTCCATTAACTATTATTATTTAAGATTATAATAGTAATTTAGATTTTTCATACTTAAATAATTTTATATTAAAATTTTAACTAATTTTAAGTCTTATAAAATTTTATGATAATTAGAACTTTAATGTAAAATTGTTATATATAAGATATTTGTATTATTTTTTTCCTTAATTTAAGTTGATTTCACGTGCAACGCACGTGATCTAAAACTTGTATAATAAAAAAAAACATAAATACCTTTATTATTCACTATTTATGTAATGTTATGATATAATTGAAAGAGCATAATGTTTAATTAGAAATTAGAAATTATTAAATCATTTTAAAATTTGTATGTTTAGTAACTGATGGAGTTTTTATAACTGATGGGGGTGTGTGGCCCATCCGAAAATTAAATAAGTTGTAAAATCTCCAACTTCAACGAATTTTCATATGCCTTGATTTTTTTGGATGAACTATTGTGAAAATTAGTCATTTATACCCATTTTTATAGGGTTAATTACCGTGGTAATCACAAATTTTTTTTTTTAAATTTTCATTTTAACTAATTTTTTTTAAATAATTGCAAATATAACACAATGTTTATATATATATAGATGCAATTTCAACCATTGGTCAACATTTGATTTTTTCTTACTGACGTGTTTGAGCAACAAACACATAAGCTGCCGACATGAATATTTAAAAAAATTACCATTTTTACAATTGGTGTAAAAATCATCAGATTTATTTAAAATGTAATTTTAACTAAACCTATGTAAAATAACATGATGTTATAAAACAACATGGATGCAATTATGCCAACATGAATATTTAAAAAAATTATTATTTTTACAATTGTTATAAAAATCATCAGATTTATTTAAAATGCAATTTTAACTAAACCTATGTAAAAGTAAAACAACATGATGTTATACAACATGGATGCAATTTTCATTACCAATGAGTATTCGAACTTTTCCTTGTTGATGTGCCCGCTTACCCATGTTGCCAACACAGATATTAAAAAAACATATTCACGCAAATCGTTGGAATTTTTTTTAAAAATTAATGAGTTTACCGACAGAATTCAGTTAGTAATCCCTTGGTAATTTCCGTCCGTATATCGTCACAATTTTTTAGCGTTATTCTTTATCTCTCATTTATTTTATGTTAAATGCATACATCATTTTATCAATGCATGGATATTTTTTACCATTGGTAAAATTGATGATTAATATCCATATTAGCACCTGTTGTGTCTAATAACCACACACGTCAGCTAGGAAACATCCAAATACTTAGCAATGATCGAAATTCCTCAATTATATATAAGCTCATGTTATTTTTACAATTATCTAAAATTTTGGTTAATATTGCATTTTAAATAAAAATGTTGATTTTTACAACTATGAATTATGGTTTTTTTGAAATATTTATGTTGGCAGTTGACGTTATAAGAAAACCATCAAATACTGTTCGATGGTCAAAATTACGTATATAAAGTGTTAATTTTATGAATTTTAAAAAATTTGGATAAAATGATAATTTAATTAAAAATTATGATTTTAATTACGGCTATTAACCCTTTTTTATAAGAAAAATATTTTATAGGCTTCACTAAAAAAAAAAGTTTTACAGCTATTTAAGAATAACAATAGATCTTTTTATCCACTTTAAACAATTATGGTACTTAAAAAGATTGTGATACATCTACTTAACTAAAATGTGGTCAGCTACTATTGTTCTTGAGATTGGGACCTATTCAATACTCAATCTTGTTATTGATCAAAGTGGGTATAAACTATATATACTTTCAAATTAGTGTACATAAATGTAAGAAATGTAATAGTGAATGTGAGTTCTATATATATCTACTTTAAAATAAACAAAAAATATATATATTATGTTGGTCCCAGTGGTATAAGGTTAAGAGGGGGGGTGAATTAACCTTATCAAATTTTTTAACTTTCACTCCAAAGGATGTTAAGTCCCTGATGGGCAGGTAGCTAGTAAGCTTACTGCTCGATAGGTTCCTGCTTAGGCAGTAACCTCAGGACTTAGTCAGAGAATGTAATGCACAGCGGAAATACTTATGTTTTTCGAAACGTGCTTTTTAATGCAGTATGCTTAGATGCAGGTAGATAGATATAAGAGGCACAAGCAAGCTTATAGAGGTTCAAGGGTGGAGTAATCCCTCTACGTCCTCTCTACTCCTTCACAAGGAGGAACTTTGTTAAAGCTAGTTTGATTTACAATAGACTCAGCTAACACAAACTAAACTCTAAACAAAACTGTCAGCTCTATCCACACAGGTAGCTGCACAGTGACCAACTATCGACCCACACAGGTTAACCGACCCACACAGGATCCTTTCTCTTCTTCAGAGAGATTACAACTTAGCAGTTTCAACACCTGACTAAGTGACTCCTATCAGACTTAATGAATAAAAGATTTAAGGCACACTCAAATGCAGCAAGCTCCTTGAACTTCAGAAGAACATAAAGGTAGCTGGCTTGCTGCTTGCTTAGTCTGAATAACTTGAGGGTATAAGCTTGTGCGTCTATTTGCTTCTCAGTTCTCTTGATTGTATATTATCGTTATCTCTAGTTTCCTTTGAAAATCATACTTCTATTTATAGGCATCAGGTGGTTTTCTGCCCGTTGGAAATGCAGTCCTTTGTATGATGAGGTGTCTCTATTTGATTGGTTCTGCTGATCTTCTGACACCTGTTCTGAAATGCCTTCATTCTGTTCTGCAACTGCTTGTCCTTTGTCTGCGTAATTACATTCTGCAGACTGTTTGTACTGTGTCCTTGCTGCTTTATCACACATGGCAGATTCTGATTTGTTGGAACTGGAGTGACTCTACTGGCTAGTCAGGTTGTATTGACTCTGATGTATCTGGTAGTATCCTCATTGAGTCAGTCAGCTTCCTTGATTATCTCCAGGTTCCTTGTAGCATCCTTCTAGAACTTCGCTTGTTGGTTGCTCGATACAGTATGCAGGTAGCAGGTACTTCGGCTTCCTGGCTACTTGGCAGAATCTTCAAGTCCTTCCAGCATCCTTGCCTTAGCAAATTTACATTAAAGACTTATCCAGACAGCTAAGATTCTAATCTATTACACGTTTTGTCTCATCAAAATCTATTACATTTCATCATATCATATTATATATTATATTAATGTATAATATATATATTTTTTGTTTATTTTAAAGTAGATATATATATAACTCACATTCACTATTACATTTATGTAAATACTAATTTGAAAGTATAATTGATAGGATTTACCTATTATGGATACTAAAACTGTAATATCCAAATTTTTATTTTTATTTTACTTAAATTAGTTGGTTTAATATTATAGTCACACCTCATGATATTAAGCACATTAGATTGTGACACCTATATTCTGTCTCCTAAAGTATTGGCACGTAAGCCTACAATGTATGCATAGAAAAGGGAGTAAAAGTAAAAAAATAGGTAAAAATAAAATAAAAGAAAGGATAGACACTTTTCTCTCCATTTCTTCTCTCTTCCTTCTCAACACCATCACTGCCGCAGTCGCTGCTCCATCGTGCCGCCGCTGCCACCTCTAATTTTTCGGCAAGTACTCCGATTAATGATAGAGCTTGTCGAACCCGTTACGGATTCGGGCTCGGAACTACAAACCGTTGCCGCCGCCACGAACGGTCGTTGAGAGGCGCGGCTCCTCCTTTTCTCTCTCTCTTTCTCTCCCACCTTCTCTGCTGCTGCTGTTCTGCCGCCGTCGTGGGTCGTCGGCGTAAGGTTGCGCCGGTGAGTGTGCATGTGTAGATCGCTACCGCTCAGTGAGTCTATATGTGCGTGTGTGAGTCTGTGTATGCTTGTGTGTGTGAGTTTGGGCTCAGTGAGAGTAGCCAGCATCGGGGTTGCGCCGGCAGGTTAGGCTTGGCGCCGTCGTGAGTGGTGGTGCCGTGTGCTTGTTGTCGAGGTGTGTTGGGTGCTTGTCGGGTTATATTTGTTAGGTGTTTGGTTGTCTGTTGAGTCGCCGGCAACGGAATTGTCGCCGACCACGGCGGATTAACGGCAGAAGAAGGGAGGGGGCACTACAAAAAATGTTGTTTTTAGTATCGAAAATTTAGTATCGGATAGATTTGTAGATATTAAATAGGGTTAATTTGTATCTACATTCCTACCTCCGATACAATATGTATGAGCACACAATATTTGGTATCGGAAAATTATTACATGATACCATTAAATTATAGTATCATTCATTTTTCTAATACAAATATTGTTTTTGTATTAGTAATTTATTTATTGATACCACTTATTTTTAGCATCAAACATTCTTTTTGATATCAATTATCTTTGGTATCGAAAATTAAATTTCTGATACCATAAATTTTATAAAATCTATTATTTTTCTGATATTAATGTTATTTTTGTATCAGTAATTTATTTATTGATGCCACTTATTTTTAACATCAAATGTTGTTTTAGATATTAATTATCATTGGTATCAGAATTTTTTCTTTCGATACTATTTATTTTGTAATATTCATTATATTTGGTATTATAAATTTATTATCTGATATCACTTATTTTTAGCTTCAATTATGTTTTTTGATACCAACAAATGTTTGGTATCAGAAAATAAATTTACGATACCCAATAACTTTTAATATCAAATATTTATTTGGATGCTCAATTGTGTTCGGTATCAAAAATATTTATTTCGATACAAAATGCTTGACAAGAAACAAAAAATTTAAAACTCTATTTTTTTATAGCAAAACTCATTGGTATCGGAAATTTGTCTACTAACACCAATTATCTTTAGCATTTTTGAAACAAATATACCAGTTTTACAAAAGAAATATTAAAAAAAAAAAGCTTAAATGTCAAAAAAGAAAAAACCCCAATTTATACATTTCTTTGATTTGAGTAGATCGTCGGCCAATGTCGACGACTACGAGGGGCGGTGGTGCTATCTTACTCAAAATTAAAGAGTAGATCGGCAGGAGATGATTTGAGATTATCGGAGATTTGAGGTTTATCTCCACGGAGATGATAGGGAAATGGCCGATTCAATGATTTGGCATTTGGATTTGGCATTAAATCTTATTCGGAGGCGGGTAGGTCTCTCTGTCACCATGCGTGCACTCTTATATCTGTTAGTGGCATAGACGAGAGATTTGTATTTCAGGTAATCGGATTCTGCAAAGCTATTCATGTGCGTATGTTTATGATATGAAATTATGCTTATTTGGTGCATTACTATTGCTTTACTATTTTCTTCAGATTAACTATGTTAGTTGTAGTAGCTTACAAGTTAATTTAGTGCATTTAATTCTTATTTGGTAACTTTGACAGAAACATTGGATCAGATGGTTTCCAGTGGAGTTTTGAGCCCCAAACTCGCCATTCAAGTTCTGGTTCAATTTGACAAGGTTCTCTCTTTCTCTTGGTTTTTAATCATGTCAATCAACAAACCTTTGAGCTCTGTTAGGATCATGTTTCCAGCTACAAATGTAATGATTATATTGTAGAACTAAAGATTTAGTGAAGCAAGGATGGAAATGAACAGTAAAATCTCAATTTGTAGTCTTGTTTTTTTAAATCAATTAAGTGTTCTTGTGATTTAGATTTTAAATATAATCAAGTTTCATGAAACAAGGATTGAAATAAACGTGTTAATTAAACCACACATAGTAAAAATATTTTCCATCATTTAATCCTTAGTTGAATTCAATATTGATAAATGTATTTGGTGGGATGGAGATTACTCGAAATATTTACTCAGAACTTGGTAGTATCTCAATTCATGTTGTTTTCTTGGTTTGCAGTCAATGATTGAAGCTCTGGAGAGTGAGGTGAAGGGTAAGGTTTTCGTTAAGGTAAGTGGCTTTTCATTTTACAACAAATGCTATGGTTTGCAAATGATTTCTGAATGAAATCGTATACTGAGTTGAATAATGACTTTTTTTTATCACCAGGCCTTTATGTTTTAACTTATGTATTTTTAGGGTTGTGATGTTAGAGTATCTCTTTTTTTGTAGCTTAAATTTGTTCATTGTTTCTCTGTGGATTGTACTTCTGCCACTATGACTTTTAGCATAATGATTGTTCATTTTATTACCACATTTCCTTTTAAACTCAGAAAAGGAATCATCATAGAATGTAGGACACGAATGTGTTTCTCCCTTCTATTAATTCCATCTTTACAAGTGATACCTGAAAGTATATGCTTTGTACTTATGTTATTGTTGTTGTTTGATAGAGTGTGACATACGAGATGCTTAATCTAGAAACTGTTGATTGTGCATTGACAGACAACTCAAATATGTCATTGTCGTTGTAGGTTAACCTGCATATATGCTGCTTGTAAGGCAGAGGAGAACCATGTATCGAACAGGATCATCAAATAATGCTTAATAATGAAATGTCGTGGTTCTTCAGGCACGAATGTCACATACCTTTAGTATTCCATATCAATTTAGAATTTGATACTTCATATTTAATTGCTTTGTAGATTAATGTCACATGAGAACGTATATAGGTACAAAAATACTCTGTAGATGCACTACAAAGCCAATCCTAGATGCTGAACATCTCAAGAAATTGTATATTATAAGGTATATTCTTTACTCTACTTCTCAATACTCTGCTCCCTATGATTTATCTCACACTTATTTCTAAAGCTAAAAGTCCCACCACCGTGAAGCACTACCAGTATCCTAAAAAAAGGTACAAGACTCAAAGTTGCATCCATTTTCCGGTGATGACAATCGAACCTTCAGCAATCCCGGCCATATTCAAAACATCAGCTTCTTACACCTCTAGGTAGTCTACTTTTCTGTTTTGATCACTGCATAATGACATGCATACCTCTTGGCTATTAATATCTAGTACAGATAGTCTCCTTTTCATAACCATCTCTTTTATCAGCCATCTTTCAGAGTCTTTGCACCTGTCAATTACATAATCATAGTGTTTACTTGTACTGCTAAGAGATGCTTAGTTAATTCCAAATCATGATAATTATGAAATACTAGAATTCTTGTACCTAGATGAGCAAAGTCTGAATTCTGAATAGATTGAGATTAAGGAAAATACAAAAGGGCTGCCTATGATGATTTGAATATATTACAATATGGTTTAGATGTGTTTCCTCTAATTTTTTTACATACAAAACATAATCCCTATATTTTGTATCTTGTAAATTCTTTTGTATTTCTTACCTTAAGTATATAAAGAATTTCTAATCTTTAGTAGTCTTTTTTTAATTTTTTGCAGGTTAACCCCAAAATTGATTAATGAAGATCCTTCAACCATATTACATTGTAATGAATCACATACACTAGTTTTTGTATATAAAGTTTATACCTTGCTTAATTTTATATATAAAACTAATATGTAATTACGGTTTATTGGTTGATAATATTAATTTGACAATTGAATAGTATTATAGAAGTAATATTCGACTATCGATTTGAATCCGTTCTAATAATATCTAACATTTTGTGGTGTAGAAAAACCATTTTAGGATACAATTGTAGCTTTTGGTATTTGAAAATTAAGGTTGATAACATGGATATTTAGTATTAGAAAATTTTATGATACCATCAATTTTGATATCAGAAAAAAAGGAATTGACACCATATGTTTAGCATCGCTAAAAGTATCAGATATTATAAACACAACATTGCATCATATATTACTGATACAATTGTTCGATACTAAATAGATTTTTGATACCAAAGAGTCACAAATTTAGTATCAGATAAAAAGTTTCGGATACTACAAATAAAATATTGTATCAAATATTATTGATACAATTATCCGATACTAAATTCATTGCGGATACTAAAGAGTGACTTCTTTAGTATCAGATTTCTTTTTCTGATACCGAGTCTTTAGAATCGGGAGTATAGGTATCGGATGTGTATCGGAAGAAATTTTGATACCAAAAAATCTATGGTATCCAATAAACTATCTTTGGTATCAAAAATATTCCGATACCAAAAATAAGTTTTCTTGTAATGGGGTGATGGAGGCTTTTTTTTTTCTTTTCTAATTTTGATTTTATGCGGGGACTAATTTGCAAGTCCTAATTTTAGAGTAGATAGCACATAAATCCCTCAACTTATAAATAATTATATAAAGGACCCTGAAATTTTGTGGACTTGGATATAGACTTCAGAATTCTTTAAAATTATAGATTAAACCCTATAATTTGCTGAAATTACACATTGCATTCTAAAAGTTTCTGAATCTTTAGATCTTATTCTAGATTTAGACAAAATTGCAACATCAACATCAAACTTTGATTTAATGATGAAAAGAACCTTTCGGCTATAGTGACATTTTTTAAACCTCGGAATCTTCTGATTAGGGTATGAAACCGTATGTCTTTATCAAAGCAACCAAGAAATTCTAGTTTTCGGTCGATTTTGGGATCGAGTATTACAATCCTTTCATATCATATCGATATGTAGTTTTTTTCTTAACTTTTCTTAGATGATCCATTTATCAGAAGGAATTCTAAATTAAGAATTTACTTTTCTTTACGAGTAGTTTGATTAGATTCTAAGATGAATTATTATACTTTGTAGGGTACACAGAAGGTGAACAAGATAAATCAACTTAATACCTAGAAGCATTCAGAACACTGTACTAAAGGTGGGGTAATATCTTTTATCGAGTACTTCTTATAAATTTTGTGTTTAAATTATATGATGTTATATATGTGCTTAATTGAATTACATTACGTTATATATGTGCTTGATTGAATAAGTGACTTTTACCTCCGAACTGGATTGTATTGAAAATGTGTAGCGTATTCTGAGCTTATTGAAACTATAGTTGAATAGGAAATTGATTGATGTGAATACATGTTTAAATGATAAAGAAATGTTTGCACGGTGGTTAAAATCCATAAATATTTGCACGGTGGTTAAAATTCGTAAATGTTTGCACGGCGGTTTAGATCTGTAATTGTTTGTACGGCGGTTAAGATCCGTAATTATATGAATCTATTGATTGATTTACTTTATGATGTTAATATATGTTGCCTTTTGCAGATTAACCCTACTGAGTGTTCATACACTCATCCCATGTGTGCTATTATATTTTACAGATTATAGGTATAATGATGGAGAATGAAATGAAGATGCCATATCTATTACTTGTAAATAAACATGTTATTACAGTTTCTGTGAAAATCCTAATCAACAGAAACTCCTAATCTTTTGAATTTTTTGTAAAGCTTATATTATTTTCCGTTGTTGCTATCAAATGTTAAACATTTTATGTAATCTTCTTGTGGTTATAACATATTATTTGATTTTTTTAAAATTTAGCTTATTATGTGTTGTTGGACGCTCAAAATTAAAATTTAATATTTTATTTAATTTAAAAAATGAGGCGTTACAAAAATATTTTTTCATTACATGTTAATGAAATTTTTTATTTTTATTTTTGGTCGTAGAGACCTAATGTCAGATGCTTTACCTAATCCCATAAAAAATTGAATACCACATCACACAACGTTAATTGAGGCTTTATAGTGCAATGTTTATAAAAATAAGATTTTCATTGGACTTCCTTTGGAGTCCCTCGATCGATCACGGTGGTATTTTAGCTAATGATATTTATCAAATTATTTTGAACCTTCCAAATTATATTCTTGATCATTGTACTAGGACGACTTATAAGGCAGCTCATGAACTAGCTAAATATTTTCTTAGATTAATTACTCGAATTGTCATTTTAATAAAACTTTTTATAATTGATCAAAATATCATAATCTTATATATATAATATATTTTTTGATTAAAATAGTAAAAGTAAATTAATTATCTATCAATATAACTTTTTACCTAAATTTTTTAGTTTTTTTTTGTTTTCCCTCCACTCCCTTCAAGATTATAAGAAACAAAAAATACAAATTTTCCAAAAGTGATTTTGATCATAAAACTCACTATATATATAAGATATATAAGGTTATGTTATGTTTGACCAATAATAATAAGAAGTTGATTAAAATGACAATTTGAATAAAGCATACCTCCCATTTTTTTGTGGAAGTTTGGTGATTTTCCAAACTGGGTTTAAAACTTGTAACTCTCGATTTGGATGACAGCTTGAAATGAAGTTATAAATTTTCTTTTAGAAAAACTAAAAGATATGCCTATGTATGTAGAGTAATATTTTGTTGCCATAATGATAAAATCATGACTGAAATTTAGCGTTAAAACTACCATCTTAAATTATATATTCGATATATGATATTTTCTTAAGCAAATGTATTCTGTAAGT
Organism: Scutellaria barbata; assembly: GCA_028654395.1. Classification (NCBI taxonomy): domain Eukaryota; kingdom Viridiplantae; phylum Streptophyta; class Magnoliopsida; order Lamiales; family Lamiaceae; genus Scutellaria; species Scutellaria barbata. The sequence goes on from CM053648.1 coordinate 4,281,876, forward strand.
CCAAGAAAGGAGTTCATATTGGGCCTGATTAAACGGATCACACACTTGGATTAAATCCAATTGTGTTTGAAATCTAGGCCCAATAATTGATCATGACTCTATTTAATGAACAAAAACTTTCATGTTATACAATTCGGGCTGTCAATGGCAGATTTCATTGGGCTTCAATTAATTGTTAATGGAATGAAAGATTTATAATATTTTAGACTTCAGATTTACATTGGACTCCACACCAAAATATCAAATTCGAGAAGGTAAAATTCATTTTAAACAACAATTGTATTAGGACATTGTGTACAAAAAAATTGCTATAGTTTTACATTATTTTTATATAAACTGACACTCGCCTCCGACAGTTAAGGTCAGACCATGTTAGGGTCACACAAGAGCAAATATCAGACCAGTAGACAAAAGGAACCCATTTTCATCATTTATGATTACATTGCCTCCAACTTCCTCCAGTTGGGCCCAAAGGAATTAGATCAAGGCCCAATGAGCAGTTTCTAAACATGTGTGATAGAATGATTTGAAATTTAAAATTTAAAAATAATGAATTTCAAATTTATGTTTATCTAAACATTATTGATGAATTTATTAATATAAATATCAAATTCCTCCTCAAACTTATTTATTTAAATGGGGGTACTCTATACGTTAAATAACAAATAAAGTCCACAACAGAGATGCATATGGAGCCCAAAATAAAGAATTAGCATATGAAATCCAAATCAGAGGCTCATATTTATCCCAAAAGTCACGTCCCACATAGAAGGAGATGTTAAAGAAGATGGAGAAAATCTCTCCAAATCAAGAGTTGTGAAAATCTATCTGAATCAAAAGTTGACTTGTTTATCATGTGTTAATTAAAGTGTTGTCATTCTTCATTTTGCAAACTTCTTATATATGTTTATTTTGGTATTTAAATTTGTATCATAAAATTTGAACACAATTAGTATCATCTATATTACAATCATGGATTCATATGCAAATTTCTAGCAGAAATATAAGATTTTGAGAATTTTATTCTCAAATTACAAAAATTAAAAGTTTGAAATTTAATATTCAATTGATACATCATATGATGAACACAAATGTCAACCCGTTGGTGATAATACGAATTTCGCAAAGTTCCTAATTAGGTTTTGCACCAGAATATTATCAATAAGATAAGCATAATCTCCTTGAGACTATATACTGATAATTGGTATTTGGTAACATCGAATCAAGATTGGTTACATTAATTTATTCAGATCATTAAAAAAAGGAAATTGGAGGAATGACTTCGATTAAAACAATTATGGAAACACTCGATTCTAAAACCCTTTCTTGAAACCAGTGGCATGTAAAAATTATACTTTCATGTCGTTTTTCAAAAAAATTATTACACATCAGAAATATATTTATTATGTCAATTATATCATGGTATCATATATAATAATCGAAAAATTCAAGCTTAAAATGAAAATATTATTAAAATAAAGGATCTCACATGTGTCACAACAATGGAAAAAAATTTCTGTTGCGGAATCTTGACCAAAACTCTTCCCTCGTCGCGACTATGAAATTTTACGATATGAATTCAAATTATTAATATAAAATTAAATGGGTGCATGAACTTTGTATCAGAACATGCTTATTGAAGTCAAACAAGCAGTATCCAACCACATAGAATATCCTACCCTTAATTCATCAAGTTTAGCCGAAACTGAATTGAATTTATATATCTTATCAGTTGAATATTCCTACAATATCCTTAATTAGTTATAAGAATATGATGTAGAATCAAAATAATGTATATGTATATATATGAGATCCTTTTATAGGAAGTTTCATTATTCACAATTTAAATTCATTTTTTTTTAAATCAATTTTTATTTTCTGGATTTGAGTTTTGCATTGAAATTTGTGAGATGAACTTTAATACTCAAATTTTAGCATTTATAGGGGAAATAAAAAATTCTTCATTGACAATGTTTCGACAATAATTCAGCGGTTATTGGTAGAGCACAAATCATTTCAGTTAGCCATCATTGTAGTATACTATGAAGTCAATCCATCAATTATAAGTGAAAAGGAATAATCAAAATCTATATACTCAAAACAATTGATAAAAATATTACAAATTGCAAAGTAAATCTAAGAATTGGAGAAGTGTGCACTAGGAAGCAAGACATCGTTGTCCGCTAAATTATGATGCAATTAAATAACGTCGATCGAGGAATATTAAAAAAAAAATATTGGTAGTTTCAATATTATTTTCCGAAGAAATGGATTCAATGTACAACAAGAAGAAGTCCACATTTTGCCTAACAAACAGCGTGTATATATATATATATATATATATATATATATTTCCCGCCACAACAAACAAAAATAGTAGCGATAGAGTTTTTTTATGACAACAGTCACTACAAGAAATTTGGCTTTTAACAACCCCTCTTTAACAACGCTTTTACTGAATTTGTGTTGTCTTTTGGCTTTTTACAACGCTTTTTCCGAAAAGCATTGTCTTTTTTTGCAAAAAATCGCTATACGACAACAGTCAAAATTGAAACGACAACGCTTTTTAAGTAGAGTTGTTAAAAGGCGTTTTTTTCGCTCTACGACAACCCTTTTTCGCAACGCTTTTGAGCGTTGCCTTTTCTTAGAATTTTTTTTTTTTTTTTTGCAACCCATTATGCAACCCTTTTGTTTTGTGTGTTGCATGTTTAAAATAAAAAACAATTATAAAATAATTATTTTTTTATATAATTATTTTTTAATTAACTTAAATTTAATACATTTAATTAATTTATAATGTTATCTTATATTACATTATTTGCATTAATATTATCTTATATGAACAAATTCATTATTTTAGAAAATAGTATTTTTATAAAATACTATTTTGAATTAATTAACAAATTAATTACACCCAATTAAGTATTACTCTCATCCTATTATATAATAATACAAAATTTGAATATTATTTTAAAACATGATTCGAAAATTGTATTTTATAATTAATAATTCATAAATTATGAATGTTTTTTGTAAAAAAATATAAAGATAAAATTATTGTGTTTTAAAATTAATACAAAAAACATAAAAAAAAGATACATATATATATATATCAATTAATTAAGAATATATAAAAAAATTAATTATACAAGGATAAAAAAAAATACATTTATTAATTTGAAAAATATAAAAATTTGTATTACATAATAATATAAAAATTATATATTATTATTTTAGAAAATAAAGATAAAATGAGTTTGGTTTTAATTTGAACCAAAAATTATTTTACAACAAAAAAAAAACAATACATATATTAATTTGAAAAATATAAAAATTTGTATTACATAATAATATAAAAATTATATATTATTATTTTAGAAAATAAAGATAAAATGAGTTTGGTTTTAATTTGAACCAAAAATTATTTTACAACAAAAAAAAAAACAATACATTTATTAATTTGAAAAATATAAAAATTTGTATTACATAATAATATAAAAATTATATATTATTATTTTAGAAAATAAAGATAAAATGAGTTTGGTTTTAATTTGAACCAAAAATTATTTTACAACAAAAAAAAAAACAATACATTTATTAATTTGAAAAATATAAAAATTTGTATTACATAATAATATAAAAATTATATATTATTATTTTAGAAAATAAAGATAAAATGAGTTTGGTTTTAATTTGAACCAAAAATTATTTTACAACAAAAAAAACAATACATATATTAATTTGAAAAATATAAAAATTTGTATTACATAATAATATAAAAATTATATATTATTATTTTAGAAAATAAAGATAAAATGAGTTTGGTTTTAATTTGAACCAAAAATTATTTTACAACAAAAAAAAAAAACAATACATTTATTAATTTGAAAAATATAAAAATTTGTATTACATAATAATATAAAAATTATATATTATTATTTTAGAAAATAAAGATAAAATGAGTTTGGTTTTAATTTGAACCAAAAATTATTTTACAACAAAAAAAAAAAACAATACATATATTAATTTGAAAAATAAAAAAATTTGTATTACATAATAATATAAAAATTATATATTATTATTTTAGAAAATAAAGATAAAATGAGTTTGGTTTTAAAATTAATACCAAAAACATAAATTATTTGAAAAAATTATTTTATAAAATAAAAAAAAGATATAAAAATGATTAATTAAAAGAATAATATGAACGATAAACTATTTTTCAAAATAAAAAAACATACATATATTAATTGGTCAATACAATTTTTTTTATATAATAATACAAAATTTATATATTATTTTAATTAAATTAAAGTTGAAAATTTTAATTATTTTATGATGTTATTTTATATTATTTGCATTAATATTATCTTATATATATGAACAAACTCAAAATTTTAAAAAATTAGTATGTTTATAACATATATTAAAAATATGCACTAGTATACTTTATAATTGTTTTAATATGAAATTAGATTAAATATTATTAAATATATTAATTATTCATTAATCTTCCAATTATATATTAATTAGTCATTAATTATATATGTATATATATAATTAGTTAATAAAAGAAATACATATATAATATAAACACAAAAGCACTAGTAGCCTAGTGGTTTAAGGTCTTACGAAGGTCACGAGTTCGAATCCTAGACAATGCACATTTATTTCTCATGATGTGGCAATGATGTGTCACTTTTGCGATTTTTTTTAGGATATGACAACGCTTTTTACAACGCACCAAAAAGCATTGTAAAATAGGAAAAGACAACGCTTTTTAAGCGTTGCAAAAAGCGTTGTCATATCCTAAAAAAAATTCAAAAATGGCGGAAAAGACAACCCTTTTTTGCAACGCACCAAAAAGCGTTGTCGTATACGACAACGCTTTTTGGTGCGTTGTCGTTGTGCGAATTTTTTTTTGCAACCTTGCCTACGACAACGGTTAAAATTCCTCTTTAACAACGGTTTTTAACCGTTGTTAAAGCCCAAAATTCTTGTAGTGAGTTGTCGCGAAAAGTTTATATTTTAGAACTATATATTATCGTAAAAAATGATAATATGTTATATTCCAATTTTCCTACATAATCTCTATTATCAGATTATAGACTATAATTTTAGTTATAATGATTCTACAATAAATTGTAGAAATTTTATTTTTATGGTATTTTAAATGCTATGTTTTATCTAAATAGAACTTTAATTAATGGTAGATTAGATATGAAATTTTAAAATATTAATTTTAACAACTAATTAATACTTTTTATAATATGTTATTAATTTTAATAGATAAAAATAAAATTAAAGAGGTTGTTGAGATATATTAGGAGCTCATTATCTCAGATGAGAAATATCCAACCCTTGATAAAAAAAGAATTAAATTATTGAGAAATATAAGGAAATCCTTATAAAATCATCTCATTTGGAGATTTAATACGTTGATAGTCGAAAAAGGGAGAGAAACAAGAAACTAAAAAGAAACATTCTTCGTAACACAAGTTCTTGAAGAACCACCAAGTATATGTTTACAATCTCTTCTTCCATAATCCATTTTTGTTAGTAATTAGTAATAATAATAATGTTCTTATAATCCATTCTTTTAGTATTAACATGATCTCCAGATTTATTTATAATTTAATTGGTTTGATTAGTTAGGAATTATGTTGCTTTCATATTGAAATTATCAAAAACTCATGTATAATAAAATAGTTATTAATTAGTTAATATGCATTCTAATTTTCACAACATTCAAATTTAAGAATAATAAATAATTAAATGTCTTGAAGTGGTAGATCATCCCGACAGTAAAGTAATAGGTGTGAATTAATTCACAAAAACATTACTCGAGAAAAGAAAATTTAATCTTTTTGAGTTACAGTCAGAGGAGAAGAGACTAAGAAATTAAAGTAATAATTTCTTATTGAATAAATGTCTGATAGCAACACCCTTTGACTTTTTTTTTCTTTTTCTTTTTTTTTGTTGGTTTAATGATTTATCATTTTAATAAATTTTAAAGAGTTAACATTGCAAGAAATTTATTACGGCAACATTTTATATAACTTCAATCTTTTTTTTGGAGTCACATTTAAAGAATGGGAGACTTGGAAAATAAATTAATTAATGATTTAATTGAATATTTGACAATAACATCCTTTGACAAAATTTCCTTTAAAACATAACGGCAAGAAAAGTATTACTGATAATTATTTAAAGCAATGGTTTAAACATAAATGCAAGAAAAATATTACTAGAATTGACTTAGAAAATAAAGTAATGATTAAAGAGTAATGTTCTTGTAGATCAATTACATGCGCAAATAGGCGTACGCCGGCTCCGATCTGGATTAACATATTTTAATCCATGTGGTAATATTTATATTATATTAATATAATATTTATGTTATAATAATATAATTTTTATATACAAATTTTTTTCAAAATAAAAATTTATATAGTATACTTGTACCTTTATGTTATAATAGTTTAACATTTAAGTTATATTAGTATAACATTTATGTATAAATATCATGATTTTTATGTAGTATTTGAATTTAAAGAAAGATATAAAAGTTATATTATTATAATATACAAGTTTAAAGATATTATATGTTTGTAATATAATGTAAAAGTTAAACTAATATAATATAAAATTTAAGTTAGTATAACTTAAAAATTAATTGAACATAACATAAATATTATGCGAACATAACATAATGGTTAAGCGTGCGGAATAAAAATGTAGGTACGGACATGGGGATACGTGGAAGTACGTGTGAGCTTATGAGTACATATTTGAAGCGTGAAAATCACCTTTCAGGTAATTCACGATGATGATGATCTGAACACTGGATGCATTTAAATATTTTTGATGATTAAATTAGTGATTCACAATAATTAACCTTTGACTTTTTTTTGAGCTAATTTAATGATGATTATTAAAGTAGTGTTTGAAAACTAAACGCAAGAAAAATATTATTGAGAATTACAGCCACGCATGTACCCCCTTAAACTTAATTTTTTTGAGTCATAATTGAAGGACAACAAGAGATTTAGAAAAATAAATATTTATCATTATAGAATTATTATACATTTGACATTATCACTGTTGGATCCCAACCCGAAATAGAATCAAACATCTAAAATGATCGGTCTATAGAGGTGATCTTCAAGAGTTCAATTCAAATAACTCAGAGCAGACATCTAAATGATCCGACCAGATCAGTGGTCCTGGATGGCTACCAAAGGAAGTCGGCCAGGATATGACGGATCTGATGGACATTGTTGAGCTGGTCAGGATGTTCGATGGATTACCGAGCAGGATTTACCATATAGATAGGAAATCGTGGGTAGTTTTAACCGTCCACTCCCTTAAAAGTAGGATAAGATTAAGGAAGTAGTGGACATGATTCTCACCACTCGTGCTCTTCTTAGGCTATAAATAGTAGAATTTCCAACTTGTAAAAGATTCGAACATTTTTTGTACTCAAGCATAAGAGAGCTAATTTCTCTTATATAAATTACAAAAGATTCTGGCTGGCCACAATAAACCGACCAGGATCAGCGAGCTAAATTGTCCGAGTAGGCACCGGGCCAGTGTTTTTCTACACGTTTATAGACATTTTAACTTCATTTTTTGATCCGATCCACTTCATTTTGATCCGAATTCATTTAAATTGAGTGTTAAACTAGAAATTAATCACGTACAAATTCCAATGTCAACAATCACCGTTCCACTTAGTGGTGCTTTTAAAAAAAAAATTTATTTATATTTCTCAATTAGCTTAATGATTTATCATCTTATAAATGCTCGAAGACTAAATGTAAGAAATTAAAGTATTATTAAGAATCACAACAACGCTCTTTCATTTTTTTTTTTTTTTGATAAATTCGTGGGATAATTTAGACTATCTCATGGATAAAATTTATGAGATGTATGTATTAAATAATTTATATATATATATATATCATATAATACTTTGTGAGAAATTAAAAAATATATGATAATTAAAATATAATACTTGATATATAAAAAAATCAAATCAAACTCCTAATCCGACCTGCAGTAGCATTATGCGATTGTTGACAAGAGACTTACTCTAATTTTTTTATCTCAAAATTGAGAAGGAAAGGAAACTCAATACGTCATGCAAGTATGAAAAAAATATAAAAAGCTATCTCCAGATAAAATGTTTTTAGCTCTCTCTACATATATCTTCCCACCATTATTTATAATTGTGACTTTCCTATGCCAGATTGATTTCAATTTTGATCTTTTATAATGCTTTTTCCATTTTTTTATTATTAAATATACATTTTTCAATTTTAATCTTTTATAAATATTTTAATATTCTTCTATTTAAGTCTGATTTTGATAGGAATTTTCTTATAGATTGATGTGGCCGCCTGAATTGCCTGGGCATCCGAAAAAAAATTCCCATTTAATAGAGAAAAATTTGTTTGTCAAATTTTAATGTCACATTTTACAAAGTTAAGAAAGAAATTTAGAAATATAATCTAAACCATAAAACAATATATATTCGACGAATTTATTTTGTAGATTTTAAGGGACAGATATGTTACATGGAAAATTGTATGTCAAAAAATGATATATACCATTAAAGAGTATATATAATTCATTACAAATTCTTCTATACATCTAAAATTCATGCAATCCGAGTCAATCTGAACAAAATTTATGAATTTTTTATTTTTTATTTTATGTATTGATCTTTATATTATATTAATATGATCTTTATGTATAAGTATCATAAAGTTTATGTATTGTAACTTAGAAAAAAAACAATTTCAACATTCTTTTTGGATCTACATACATTTATGTGATATTACTCATACCTTTAGTTACGTTAGCTGCACCTTTATATATTGCATAAAGGTAAGAATATTTATACATAAAGGTGATCTGAATATCACATAAATATATATATATATATATGTACAAATTATGCTAAAGTTCCGTCTTTTTTTTCCTAAGTTACAATATATAAATGTCAACATACTTGTACATAAAGATCATACTAAATAACATAAAGGTCACACTAATACAACATAAAGGTTAATACGTAAAGCGAGAAAAAAGTTTGAAGTAAAAGGTCAGCATACTTATACATAAATGTCACACTAATACAACATAAAGATCAACAAAAAAAAAAAAAAAAAACTTAGGGATTCAAGTCAACCCGGATCGACCCAAATTGCATGTGCACTAAATGCACACCAGACCCACTCATTATTCATAGCGTATGTCTTATGATTTTGGATTGGGAAAATCGAAATAAAGATTTTTTGTTAGAAAAGTGTAGGTTGTAATTAATGATGAAAATTTCGGCATCGGTACAAATATCGATACCTTGATTTTTTGAAAATATCGATTTTTATGAAAATATTTGTAAAAACTAGAAAAAATATGAAAATTTTGTAAAAAAATTAAAATTATACCCGATAGTTTACAAAATATTATAATTAACATTAATACATATATTGAACTTAAAATTTCAAATAAAATAATATATTTACAATTATTTCAACTTTGAAATTTTTTCAATTTGAAAATACTTAATGTTCAAATTATAATATAATTTGGGTACAAAATACTTATTTTAATTGCTTAAAAAAATTTGTGATATTTAATTGCTTTCATAATGTTATAAAATCGTAAGAATATTTGAAATTCATAATGTTAGGTAATTATAGAATCATAGGCACTCACATTTATATAAAACTTTGAAAAATAAGATAAAAAACCAAAACAAAAAAAACACCAAAACAAAAAAAAAACAAAAAAAATATGAAATATTAGTTTTGACCGATATCTTGTCAATATATTGTCGAAATATCGTGATTATTGGAGAAATTCCACAATTTTTTTATATAATATCATCGAAATCATATATTAACGGTATATCGTCGATATATCATGATATATTAACGAAATAAAATGTTATCCTGATATTATATTGATATCACGGTTTTAGCGATATTTCAAAAAAATATTACGATATTTTATTACTAAATAGGAGAAAATTGTCGTTTAGTTGTAACGAGTAAAAGTCGAACCATACAAGTTGCAAATTCCAATTAAACCCATAATTATTTTAAGTTAACTTAATGATCTATCATTAAAGTAATGTTCCGAGAAATAAATGCATGAAAACTATTATTAAATAAGAATTACAGAAAGACCCTAACCTCATTGTTTAAGAAAAACAACTTAAATAATATATTTCTCCAAAAACATATATTTCATTTATATAAATAATATCTTATAAGTAAATAATTAATATCTTATGAATATATAATTAATATCATTCACTAAAATATATATATTTCAGTTATGGTTAATTTCAATTTTGATCCAATATATAAGACCCTTTCCGTTATTGAACAATTAAGTATAATTTTTCCAATTGGTCCTATATATATATGTTTCAATTTTTTCCAATTTTGATTCTATATGTTTCAATATTTTTCAATTTTAGCTATATTTTTCAATCTTGATCTTATACGTTTCAATTTTATTTTTTTTATTTCAATCTAATTTTGGTCTGATGACCGTAAAAAAACCTTACGTGGCATTAGTAATTTTAGAAATTTCGATCAAAATTGGACAGAAATTGAAAATAATTGAAATATATAGGACCAAAATTGAAAAACTTGATGAAAATTGGAAAAAAATTGAAACGTATAGAACCAAAATTGGAAATATATACTTGGTTGTTAGAAAATAGAAAATATAAGATGAAATTTGAAATTAATCTTTTCAAATATACAAGTAATACCTTATAAGTAAATAACTAATAATTTAATATACAATTAATATTTTATAAATATAGAATAATATCTTTGGGGTATATAAATTTTTGTGCATTTTTTTTTTCTCGCCATTGAGGAAGGGGTATTTAAGAAAATAAAGTACTTATTTCTCATTAAATAATATTTGACATATCAACATTTGACTTAAATTTGTTTTTCAGTCAACTTAATGATTTACCATTAAAGAATATTAGAGATATAAATGCAAGATAAAAAATATATATTAATTTATCATTAAAATAATATTTGATAGCATCACCCTTTGACTTAATTATTTTGTGCAAGAAAATAATTATTAATTGAAAAATATAGAAGCATTCATTTTACTTTTTTCAATGAATTAGAAAAGTGAAAGAGAGGAGATAAATATTAGAAAATTTACATAATCTAAAGTTCGAATGTTAATCACCACACAATTTACATTTTTATAAAAAAAATGACATACTACTAAATTACCAGGCTCATGGTAGAAACACCCCTTTTACTTAATTTGTTTGAGTCACAAATTAGGAGGGGAAATTTTAAAAATAAAGCACTGATTTGTGATTAAAGTAATGTTTGTAACACATTTTGTCTTTAATTTTTATTCAGTCAGTTTAATGATTTATATATCATAAAAGTAATATATCTTTTTTCTCAAAAAAAAAAAAAGTAATATATCTTTGAAAATAAATGTAAGGAAAACATCACTTGGATCAATTACAACACCACCATTTGACGTTTTTGAGTAATTAGTTTAATGATTTCACATTATAGTTGATGTTTGAAAATAAAATATAAGAAAACTTATTATTGAGATATACAGTACAAAACATCAAATTAATTATTAATATTATTAAAACTAAAATGAAATAATTATATAAAGAATATTTATTTGAAGTCAATTAACTTTCGGTTTATGCGGTTGATCTTTTTATACAAGTAAATAAACAAGAAAGGATGTGCAGATATTTATTTATTGTATACTATTATTATATTGAGATGCAGAGAGAGGACCGGCGGGAATGTGGGGTCGGCGCCGACCTTCCACCACCCCCACTAGATTTTATACCTCCTAGAACCACCCTACTTCATCTTTATCTATTTTTTCCAAACCGCACATGACCCTTGAGTGTTTCATATTCTAACCATTATATTCTTAATTTCTAATTCCATTTTTACTTTATATTATTAATTATTGATAATATCTAAAAGTACCCTTTAAGCAAATCAATAATTTAAGTGGCATGTGACTTTTATAAAGATGTAAATTGAGATGATGAAATTTCGAATCTAAATCATCAAGTAATTTAGTTTTTATTGTCTTTTATTTCACCACTTTCCCAATTCATTAAAAAAAAAAAAAAAGATACTTCTCTCGTCTCAAAATAAATATCATTTTAACAAAAAAAATTTATTTCAAAATAAATGTCGTTTTAGAATTTCAAGATAGATTTATTAATAATTTACCAAAAATATCATCATTTACTCTTACCAAATTAAAGAGGGTTGTTAAAAGCAAATAGAAATAATATCTCACAAAGTCTATACTTAAATATGAATAGATCAATCTTAATACCATCTTTCTTAATTTGTGTGAAAACACCTAAAACAACATTTATTTTGAAACGAAAATAGTATATTATGTACCCATTCCATAAATAATAATAATAATGATAATAATAATAATAATAATAATAATAATAAGAAGAATCAGAATAATAATAATAAGAATAATAATCAGAATAATAATAAGAAGAAGAACATAGCACTATGGGCTTGTTTACATGTTTTAGATTAGTTGACCTCAAAGCTTATGAGCTTTGATATTGGCAATGTCGAAACTCTGAAAAAATCAGGCGTCGAATTGAATAAAGTAAACAAGGAACTTGTTTTCTTTATAATTAATTATTGTTTAAGCTTATAGGAGGCTCTTAAAACCTCCAAAAGTCAAAAGCTTAACTATAGCATTAACAAAACCAATTAATAATATATATCAAAAACTCAAAGAAATAGCAGTTGACTTATAAGCCTTCACTATCCATTACCTTAAATCTTCCTATATATATAAGCACAATCACCCTCACTCATGATCATCATCATCATCATCATCTTCTTCTTTTTAAAGCTTAAATCACCCCTCAAGAACAATGATTAATATACACGCAGACACCCATTTATCCACTTTATCTCTCATCTTCTACACTTGCATATTGATCCCAATTCTCCAAACCAAGCATGCACTTGCTAGAATCTTCACCTTTCTCCTCGACCCTCACTATCAACCCCAAAGCATCGTCTCCCAAGATTGGGAGCTCGATCTTCCGGTGTCCCGATTTCAAGATTTGAAATTGCCTGATGAATGTGGAGACGACGAGCATGATGATAGCGAAGAAGTATGCGCAATTTGCTTAGCGGAATTGGAGAAAGAAGAAATGGTGAACAAATTGCCTAAGTGTGGGCACATGTTTCACGTGGAGTGCTTGGAGAAATGGCTGGATAGATGTCAATTTACTTGCCCTCTTTGTAGGTCCTCTCTATTGCGTGTTCGTTCTTTGCCATGCATAACGTCCAAGTCCCCCTTTTGTATTGATCTTACGCATCACCATGATTAGTTTCTTGGTTATAGGTTTTATTTGATTCTTGATCTTGTTGAGATGTGCTTTTAGTGATGTACATAGTGTATATACTTTTGGAATGTTATATATAGAGATGATGTTTGGCAATCCAATGAGTTTTTTTTTTTGTGTTTTAAGTTTTTTTTGTCGGAGTCATTTTTGCAGAGGTCGACCTTTTTGGAATATATTTTCGTGAGACGGATTAAATTAATCTATAACCGTAAGCTAGATATGAAAATACGTGATAAATTAGTAAATATTTTATGAGACTGTACCAATTACAAAGAATTTTCTTACCTATTTTCTTTTATATTTTCTAATAGAGGCGGCTTAATTCGGCTTTGAAATGTTTTATTTAAATATATACTATGGCGTTGACTTGCATCAGTTCTTGTCAACTTCAATATATATAATGGGGAAGTTTTTCAATTAAGGAAATTCTTGGATGAAATTGTCTTATGGATCATTTTCTTTAAGACAGATCAAATTAAATTTGAAATGCATATTATATTAAAAGTTATGTTAATTTTTTTTTATTATTTCTGATAGGTAGGAAATTGGTGCATATTATTGTGAATTAATTTGAGATTCTATACTTTTTGATATGACTAAATACACCGTTTTCTTTCATATACATGTTTTTGAACTTCAAATACTTCACAATCTATTTTCTTGATTATTTAGGGATTTTTGAAGCAATAATTGGGCCTGAACATTTATTAAACAAATTAGGAAGAATTGGGCCAGGGAAATTAAATAAAGAGAAGCACATGTGAAGGAAGAGATAGGGCACGCCAATTTAATTATCAAGAAGGCTTCCAATTCACAATTAGCCTCCAAAGTTATATTTGGAAGAATTGGCAGAGCACAATGGACGGACAGTAGAGGAGAGTTGGAGGGCATGTAGAGAGAGAAAGCTAGAGAGAGTAGAGAGAGAAAATTATACTTTAATTTTCTAGTTTAATTTAGATGGAGGTTTCAATTATTTTTGCGGATTCGATTGTAAGGATGATCGGCTAATCTTTGAATTCCGGTTAGCAGGATGTTTGAACCCATATTTCTTTTATATTTTAATTAATCTCGTTTCCCCTTCTCGATATTTGATTAGAATTGATTATGTTATCTGTGCATATCGTTTTCGATTATTTGATACTTGATTTAGACTGATCACCTAGGTTAAGTGTTGATAATTGATTGCTAGAATCTTAAATCATGAATTCTAATTGTTGTGATTTAATTTTCATTAGTGGTAAACTAGAGGTCGTGCATCTCTAGGGTAACATAATCCTAAATTATCGAATCGAGCTTGTGTATTTGGAGTCTAGTTCACGCTACGTCTTGGTAATTAATGCATTTAATGAATTAAATTTAGAGAGCTTGCTCTAGGTTATTCAATTAAATAGGGTTAATTAGTGATCTTATCCTAATTTAACTAATCTTAAGAAACGATTCGGTTTAACAGAGCTTGTTGTTAGACTAGGGGTGATGATTCCATGATAATTTGAGAGAGGGTTGTTACGTTGATTAAGACATAATTGAAATTGGGGGATAACTAAACTGTTAACTGAAATATTTTCATCTATCGATTTCTTGTTATTTAATTGTTTTTTAGGTTATTAGTTTATTTAGTGAAATTTAATTAATCTGAAACCCCCCATCATTTATTATTTTTATGAATTGAACATGGATGATATAGTTTATTCTACACTCCTCATGGGATCGACTCCGACTTACCCTAGCTACTAGTTAGTAAGGTTAGGAAGGAAATTAATTAATTTTATCGCGTCACGACAGCGCGGTCAATTTCATAAAAAAAAAGAGTTTGAAAATTATTCTAATTTAACAATAAAATCTAACTACAAAATTGGTGGAATTTGAATAATATAATAAATATGATTATATATATTTTCTAAATAGTAAATAAAATCTATTTATGTTCCTTTACACCAATGCAACATAAATATCAACAATTAAATAATGAGTTAATCTCCTGTGCAACTGGTGCGCAGGTGCAATCGAGTCGATCTTAATTTGTCTGTACTTTTTTTTTTAATTTTTTTTAATTCATGTGTTACCTTTATATTATATTAGTGAATTTTTATTAACAACATAACATAAATCACAAATTTGGTCCTTGATTATCTCGATCCTACAATTTAGGGATTGTATCATTATTTCTTTGTCTCTCTCCTTATATAGTTTTAGGAAAGGTCTTAAAACTTGTGTATATAATGTACTGTATCTTTTTGTATTTCAACATCAAGAAATATATAATATTTCTGTTCACATTGTATCAGCCTTAAACAACTGAAACCCAATCATGGCTCCCTCAAACTCTCCCACCTCCTATTTTCCATCTGATTCTCTTCCATATACGACGCTCATTCATATGCTTACTATTAAGCTAACGTCATCCAATTACTTGCTATGGTGTAGCCAAGTTTTTCCACTTCTCATCGGTTAGGGTCTTATTGGTTTGATTGACGGTTCTCGTTTGGCGCCTACATCTGAAGTCGTCGTCGATGGTAAGACAATTCCCAACTCTGATTATCTCTCATGGCGTGTTGAAGATCAATGCCTAGTCTCCCTCCTCTATTCATCCTTAACCGAAGAATCCATGTCAGTGGTGGTCGGTTGTGCCACTGCGCGTGATGTATGGGTCACCCTTGAGAACACTTTCAGCCACCAGTCGAAGACGCGTGAGTTCTGCCTCAAAGGACAATTGCAAACGCTCTGTAAAGGTGATAAATCTATGGCTGACTTCGGTCGAGAATTCAAATCAATCTGTGATCAGTTGTCTATTATTGGAGTTTTCTGTTGATGAAATATACAAAATACACCTCTTCATGAAAGGTCTCGGATCAGCTTTCTCCAATTTCAGTGCAACGCAGATGGCCGTATCCCCTTCTTTTTCTGATCTATTAAATAACGCTGAACCTTGGGATTTATTTCAGCAGAATCTGGATCCTCCACCCATGACTCAGGCTGCCTACGCCGTTCACGCTGAATCTCGGCCTCCCTCACGACCCCCCACTTGTGGTCACAATGGTCCATTTTTATCTAGCGGGTGTGGATAAAAACAGGGTGGTAGGGGTCCTTGGTAGAAACATCCACCACATTGTTAAATATGTCGGGTTAATGGTCATTATGCGGATGCTTGCCCTGATTGCTTCAATCAGTCTGTTGCTCCATTGTAAATATTACCGAGGCTTTCTCTGCTGCATGTAAGATATCCAATTCTCCTGTTTCTGATTGGTACTTGGACACAGGAGCGTACTTGGACACAGGAGCTTCGGCGCACATGACTCATTCTTCTACTACTTTGGATACCTCATTGCCCTACACAGGTTCGAATTCTGTTATCGTCGGTAATGGAGCATTATTATCTATTTCTCAAATTGGTTTATGTGACTTGAACGTCTCTATTAAATTGTTGGATGTTTTAGTTGTTCCGAGCTTAGCTAAAAACTTATTATCCGTAAGCAAATTGACTACTGATTTACCCGTTGATGTGGTGTTTACTGATGATTGTTTTACGATTTAGCATTGGGTAACTCGGGACATTCTAGCTTGAGGCAGACGTAAGCATGGTCTTTATATTTTAGATGATGTTCAATTAGCTTTGATTGCAGCTCGTAGACCTAAAACTTCTTTTGAATTGTGGCACTCCCGACTTGGCCATGTTTCTTTTGATATCATTTTTTTAAATAAAATTAGAAGCATATCTATTACTGCTTTGTTACCCAAACCTATCATTTGTTATTCTTTTGAAAAAGCTAAGAGTAAACACATGCCATTTGTTTTGGATGAAAAACACTCGTTATCTGTTTTGGATACTGTTCACTGTGATTTATGGAGACCTCCCCCTGTGACTTATGATTCTGGTTTTTAGTATTACGTCATTTTCGTGGATGATTTTTCCAGATTTACTTAGCTTTATCCTTTACGCCAGAAATCGGATTTCTATGATGTGATGTCACAGTTTACTGCTTTTGTTGAGAATCAGTTTTCTACTACTATTAAAACTTTTCATAGTGATGGAGGCACATAATTCATAAATAACAAATTGCAGTTATTTTTTCGAGAAAAAGGTATCCGACATATTTTATCTTGTCTATACACACCTGCTCAAGATGGCAGGGTTGAATGCAAACATAGACACATTACTGAGACAGGTCTGGCAATGCTATTTCACTCTCATACTCCATTAAAATTTTGGGTTGATGCTTTCAGTAGTGCTGTGTACGTCATTAATCGTTTACCTTCCAAAGTTCTTGATGGGAAATCACCTTTTGAGCTGCTATTTTCCTCTTCTCCGAACTTTGACAACTTTCATCCTTTTAGTTGTCAAGTCTACCTATGTCTTCAGGATTACATAGCAAATAAGTTTGAGTCATGAAGCTTGGCTTGTGTTTTTCTGGGCTATAGTAGCTCCCATAAAGGGTTTCGTTGTTTCGCTCTTACTTCATTTTTATATAACTCGTATGCTAAATTTGATGAGTCTTGTTTTCCGTTCTTGAATTCTATAAACGAATGCAGTACCTCATCTCTCCCAATTTCAGAATTTCATGAACCTGTTAGATCGGTGGTTTTACAACCTCAGCCTGTTGTTCCTCACGTTGAACTATCACTTCCGGATTCTTGTGCTATGTGTGATGATGTTTCCTCAATCACTGTGCCTGCTCCCGCATCTGTGCTAGATGCTCCCATCTTATCTACCTCACTGTCATCCCCTGTTCATGCTGCACCTTCCTCGCCAGTTCCTGCTCCAGTTGCCACTCATCCAATGCAAACTAGATCAAAGTCAGGTATTTTTAAACCTAAGCATGTGACTCATTATGCTCATACTGGTCTGTTTGATGCACTTGTGCCAGTCAATGAGCCTCGTGGGATTAAGTCTACCTTAAAACATCCTAAATGGATTGCTGCTATGAACGAAGAACTTTCTACTCTACACTCAAATCAGATTTGGGATCTCGTTCCACATCCCCCCAATACAAATGTTGTGGGATCCAAATGGGTCTTTCGTACAAAATTCTTGGCTGATGGGACTATTGATCGATATAAGACAAGGCTTGTTGCACAGGGGTTCACTCAACTTCCGGGTTTTGATTATTCTCTTACATTTAGTCCTGTTGTCTGGGCTTCTACAGTTCACATTGTGCTCTCTATTGCTGTTATTCACAACTGGCCTCTTCATCAGCTGCATGTTAGAAATGCCTTCTTAAATGGCTTTCTATCCAAACTTGTCTTCATGGAACAACCGCCTGGTTTTCTCGATGCTCGATTTCCGAATCATGTTTGTCGCCTAAAGAAAGCTTTGTATGGCCTCAAATAGGCTCCTCGTGCCTGGTTTCAACGACTTAGTGATTTTCTCTTAAGTATCGGTTTCACTTACAGTCGTTCAGACTCATCTTTGTTCATATATATTTGTGGGTCTTCCACTTTATATCTTTTAGTCTATGTTGATGATTTTATCCTCATAGGAAACTCTCCAGCTAACATGTAGGCTTTTATTGCTCGCCTTCGCCAGGAATTCACCATCAAAGATATGGGGCGTCTGAGCTACTTTCTCGGTCTTGAGGTCACTTACACTTCTATTGGAATTTTCTTAAATTAAGCGAAATATGCTCGTGATATTCTTCAACGAGCAGCGGTTGAAGACTCCAAACCCGTTCCCACACCTTTAGTGGTTGGATGTCAGCTTTCCACGGATGGTAAATTTTTTGATGATCCTACCCTCTATTGTTCTTATGTTGGAGCTCTGCAGTATCTCACAATTATGCGTCCAGATTTATCATTTGCTGTAAATCTTGTGAGTCAGCACCTTCAGAGTCCTACTCTTGATTACTTTCAAGCAATGAAGCGGATCTTTTGTTATGTAAAGAGTACACCAACTTATGACCTTTCTTTTACTCGTAGCTCCTCTTTGTCTCTTGTAGCCTATTCTGACGCTGATTGGGCTCGTTGCGTTGAAATAAGACGCTCCACCTATGACTACTGCATTTATCTCAGAGGTAATCTTGTGTCCTGGAGTGCGAAGAAACAACCCACAATTTCACGTTCCAATTGTGAATCAGAGTATCGTGCTCTAGCAAATGCGGCTTCTGAAATTGTTTATGTTCTTCAGCTTCAACGGGAACTCCAAGTTCAACTTCCTTCTTGTCCAATTCTCTATTCAGACAACAACAGTACTATCTTCCTAAGTCAAAATCCAAGTTCCCACCGCCGGGCTAAACATATTGATATTAACTTGCATTTTGTTCGTGAACTTGTTTCTGCTGGTCGTTTTGAGACTAAATTCATCTCCTCCGACTTGTAAGTGGCAGATATTTTACAAAGGCTTTACATTGTCCACTCTTTGAGTTCTTTCATGACAAGCTTCGCGTTGGACCTCATCCCACATCTTGCTTGAGGGGGGATAATAGCATAACATAAAACACAAATTTGATCCTTGATTATCTCGATCCTATAAATTAGGGATTGTATCATTATTTCTTTGTCTCTTTCCTTGTATAGCTTTAGGAAAGGTCTTATACCTTGTGTATATAATGTACTGTATCTTTTTGTATTTCAACATCAAGAAATATAGAATATTTCTGTTCACATTTATGTTATATTAGTTAACTTTTATGTATAAATATTCTTACCTTTATGTAATACTTTAACCTAAAAAAAATAATTTCAGCACAATTTGTACATATATATATACCTTTATATGATATTACTTATACATTTAAATCAATATAATCATACATTTACGTAATATATAAAAGTGTAACTAACATAACTAAAAAATATGAATATATTAATGTACGTTCAAGAAAATATAATGGTATGAAAGTCATAACATAAAGGTAAGAATATTATAACTAACACTACAAAAATCTCACGGATTATCGATAATTTCCATTAGTAAACAATGAAATTTCATAATTAAGTAAATAATTTACTGATGAAATTTTCATCGGTAAAAGTCATCGTAATTATGCTCATCAATAGCAATTTGCCAATGATAAAATGATTCCGTCAGTAACTTGCCGATGTCATATTCCATCGGTAAGAATTTTATTGATGGGAATAAATTTAAAAAATGTGGAAAAATCACGAAAAAATCTATGGATTTACCGACAGATTGTCTAGTATTTCGATAGATGACGTTCGTAGATAATTTATTTTCCTGATGGATATGTTTCTGTCAGTAATTTTAAATAATTATAGAAAAATAAATAATAAGTTCTGGATGGATTGTTTCCGTTGATATTTTGTTATATATATATATATATATATCTTTTTTATTTTTGTAATTTTTTTTGTTAATAACAATTATGAAATTAAAATCCAAGAAAAGAAATGAAATTAAATTAAAATTATAAAATTATACAAATTTATTACAAATAAAAATAGAACAACCTGTTATCCTTAGAGTAACTTAATGGGGATTGTAATTCTTTCTACTTCTCGAGGTATAATGACAGACCGGGAGGCTCCTCCACGTGCCCTGATTCAGTATTTGGGATTCTGATCCAGGGTTAGCCCTACCTTTTCTTTTCGGATCTTCACTTTCACTAGGACCAAGATTGTCCATTAATTTCTTTATCCCATACTTGCATTCTAACTCCGCATTCTTTGATCATTTCTTCCAAGAAGAGGATTTCCTCTAATTCTACGGAACAATAGTATCATTGGGATAAATACACAAATTACCCATCGAAGAGAAGCAAATGAAAGGCTTTCATAAAAATTCGAGAAAGATCTCTTGTTCTTATTATAGGATCGTGGTTGGATCCGCATATGTTTGGTAGTGTGGGACAATCCACCTTGACTCGTTTTTTTGTTTTGAAAATACTTTTTACTCAATATCTTCATCCTCATCCTTATCATCCTGGGTTAGGGGACCCACCTCAATAGGAGCAAGGAGTATCGACATCAATGGTCAACTAGTGACCGACTGTAAGTTGTTTTAAGAGTCTCCGTTGGGAGTTGAAATGATTTTGTATCTACTCTTGCTGGCGTTCAAACTTAGTCATCATAGTCTCATACCGAAAACATGTCCTCTCTTCAACTTCTTTCACAATCCTTTCAATATTTGGATTGGAAGCCGTGACATGAGAGGTGGTGCACAACTTGTCAACGATTATCTCTTGATGATTGATCTAAGCCTGTACACTCGCCCCTTCTTCACATCGATTATCTTGATATATAACAAGTCTCAATCTAATGGGCGGGACTTCAATGGGCTCTCTTCCAACTGACTGAGTTGGAACATTCTATCCTTGAAAGCCTTTTAAAAAAATTTCAAAAAAAAAATCTAAAATGAATATATATGTACTTGCAACTTTTTTTAATTAAGTATAGTTTATTTAACTAACAAGTGTTCAATTTTTCAAAATTCTAAATTTTCTCTCAAAAGAATAAAACTTAATAATTTAAATAAATGATTATTCTATTTTTTTTACATCTATAATTAATATATCACAATATTGAATCAACCTGCTGAATTCAAATCTTACATAATTAATTTGGTATCTCAAAATAGGTATCTCAAAATAATATATGTTTGACTTGTATGCATAATGTTGTTGCCCAATTTCATTTTCGGTACCCTTGTTTTGTGAGTTGCAACATTGATACCTAATATTTCAAAATATTGTAATTTTGGTACCTTCCATCAGTATTCCATCCAAAGTGGACGGGACTTAACTAACTCTAATTCTTTTGGAGGTAAAATCGACTTATTTTCCCCCAAATTGATTATGCAGTTCAACTTTACCCTAATCGCTCTTGAATCCCTCTTCAATCTTAGCAATCAGTAGCCACAATGTCAAAAAAAAAAAAAAAAAAAATATATATATATATATATATATATATATATATATCCAAGAGGGCCTGGATATCTAATTAATAACTTCATAAACGTCTACTATTACATAATTAGAATCAAAAGGTATAAAAGGACATTATGCTCTCAAACTGATAAAAGAGAACATCAATTTATGCAAGAATGTACACACAATGCAACCACTTCTCTGCATTGATGAAACATGCTCACCCGTTTCCACTTGAATCATTGCAAAAAGAATCTACAGATCCGAGCAAAACAACAATTTTAATTATTATTCTCTTCAGGACTTGGCTTGATCTCACTACAGCAATAATAGTGTGGTAGCTTGACACGGTCACAAACCCTGCCAAGATCAAAAAGGATTCTAAATGATTCACGAAATTGTAGAGTGAAATTCTTGCAGGAGAGGATAATGATGGCTATGGTGATTTGTTAGTACATACAGTTGAATCTCTTGTCAAGTTTAGAGATTGGAAATTGAGATGGTGGGTGCACGTTTATACATTCAGAATTGAATCTCTCTTCTTGAGATGTACAAATATAGAGCAATCATTTTCTTGCTAAAGGATATAATAGATGGTGGGTGCACGTTTATAACCTGAAATGAAGTACATCAATTTGAGTATTTACAATCAAAACGAGAAGACGATAAAGTAACAATGTCATCTGATTCCATAATCTATAAAGGGTACCAACATATGAAGTCATAGGTTAATGTTCTCATTATGTAAGAGGAGTTGGAGCTTACAGATCGACAATAATTCCTTCTCATGGTTGTGATATTGAAAAAGAAAATGGAAATTTCTCGAAAAGAACTCAAATGCGAGAATCTTACAGAAGATTGAAGAGGGATTGAAGGGCGATTAGAGCAAGGTTAAACTGTAAAATCAATTTGGGGGAAAATAAATTGATTTTGCCTCTAAAAGAATTATGGTTAGTTAAGTTTCATCAATTTTGGACGGAACATTGACGGAAGGTACCAAAACTGCAATATTTTAAAATATTCGATACCAATGTTGCAACTTGCGAAAATAAACGAAAAGTGAAATTGAGGTATTTTTTGAGTATAAAAAATGTGGTTTACCCTCATTATTATAGGAAAAGTTTGAAATCAAAATACCAAGGTCTTTCTCCAACAGGAGAACTGGAGCATCCATGATTTTCCCACAACATCATCATCTTAAAAATATATAATTAAAATATTTATATACATATAATAACAATTATATTCCCCAAAATTGAAATTTGTCTATTTTCTCGCTCATTTTCACTTTTTAAAAGTAGAAATATGTTTATCAATTAATTTTGAAAACTTTAATTTAAATATTAATGCATGATTAGTATATATGATATACAAAATTACTTTATGTATCCATGATTATTGAATGTAAAATTTGATTAGATCTAAATCGTTTGCATTTCATGCATTCAAAATAAGTAAATTTTAACTTACTAGAAGCTAATTCTTAAAAACAGGGGAAAAGATTGACAAACAAATTCTTAAGGAATTTTATTGACATAACATAAATTTTTTAAAAGGACAATAAAGTCTAAATTTTTTAATACTATTTGCTCTAAATATTTATAATTAAATACAAATAACACAGGTTTAACAAAAAACAAAATTCTTAAAAAAATTTGTAATCGTTAAATTTAAATTTCAAGATAAACTTGTAATCATTATATTCTTAGAGTTTTTCTTTCTTTTTTTTTGTTTTTATTCATTATGTGAATTAAAAAAAAAGTTGATTCATTGAAATTTGACTAACAATAAGTTGATAGGCGAACCTTAATTTCATAAGTACACATCATATTTGATTTTTTAAAATATATTTAGAATAAAGTATTAATATCAAAATTATTTTTAATATAATAATATCAAATAACTTCACACCAACTGATGCAATTCCTCCATGATCAACAAAAAAAAAAAAAAATTTAAAATCTAAATTACTAGAAAAGAAGATATAAGACAATCTTACTAGAATTTTTTTTAAGATATAAATTACAAATCAATCCCTTGCAACACACATGGTATTTACAAGTGTGTGTATAATTTTTAGGCTGTATTGCAAATTGAAACATAGGTAGATTTTTGAATGGCAGAAATCCAAAATTTCTAGTCGTTAGGTTGTCTTTATTTATTTAAATTAACCCTGTTTTAAAACGTTATTATTACAAACGCTTTTAAGTTTTAAAGAAAAAAAAATGTTTATTGTGAAAAAATAAAACATGATCACGCATAAACTCTAGAACTGGGCCACCATGATAACAATACTACATTGATAAAAGATTTAGAATTAAAGAACACAATAACTCATGCAAAAGTCGACTATGCAACGGTTGAAAAAATCATATATTTATAAATGTAAAATACATATTTATAGTTGTAAAATGTATAATTATATAACTTATATTTTACTTAGAATAAAAACACATATTTATAATTGTATTGCACACATTTATATTTGTAAAATGCATACTTCAATCCCATCTACACATAAAATAGTGGTACAAGAGACCAATTCATTAATGAAAATATTATTCCAAATGAAAAAGAAAAGAAAAATACAAAGTACCACAACATGTTAAAAATGTCAAGGAATTGTTTTGTATCAAGGAATTACTTTGTTCCGATTTTCCCCGAAATATCTATTTTTGTTTAGATGGAGTCAGAATTGAAAAAGTCAGGTCCGTAATTTTGACGTACATTTAGTCAAATCAAAATTTTGAGCAAATGAAAATAGTTAGAGAACCATAATTGAAATACATAAAATTGATGAAAAAAGAAATGAACCTATACTAAAGGACGAAAATTGCATTTTTCCAATCATAATTAAATATATTCACAATTTTTCAGAGATCTTCCAAAATACTGTCCAAGCCTTCTTCTACATTTTTTACTTTCTCTCCATTCTCTACAGTATTTAGTTACTCTCGACTATCTAGGTTAAATTTTAAATATTAATATAATTCATATTCAAATTATGAGAACACGATGCATAGATCTCCAAATGAAGTAGGGGTCAAAATAGCTTTATAATAATCATCCAAAACATTGAAATTCAACATCAAGCTTGAGGTTCTAGAAAATTTTATGCATGATTGAATGATTATTGGTATGTTCTAGTTTTATTAAATCTAATTTTCTTGATCAAAACCAAGCTAAAAGTTTGGTTTATAGAGAATTTTATACCATAACCATCCACAAAGCAATCTAAATCATGGTCATCAGTTTAGATTGCATTTGGATCGAGTTACTTTGGCATTCATCAGAGCATCAATAAAGGCTACTCAAAGTTTATAAATAGAAAATACCTGCACCTCAAAATTCATAGTAGCTGGAATCATATTCTTGGGCTGGATTGCATCATTCAAGTTTTGGTGTTGATATCTACACCATCGATTTTGATTGTTTCCAGACTTGGTATAGCTATGAATCTCAATGTAAATATTTCCATTTCAGAGCACATTGAAATATGAACTTGCTTAAGTGAGGGCAACTCAAGACCAAGAGCACTTCTCCATTCACAAAAACTCTTCAACTTCGATAGCTGTTTGAGTGTTAGAAGCTCCAAGTTAAGAAACAAACTCAACCTTTTGGTTTTATGATGATAGGTAGAAAATTGATGCATATTATTGTGAATTAATTCGAGATTTTATGTTTTTTGATATGATTAAATGCATCGATTTCCTACATATATGTGTATTTGAACTCCAAATACTT
This sequence comes from Scutellaria barbata, assembly GCA_028654395.1. NCBI lineage: Eukaryota > Viridiplantae > Streptophyta > Magnoliopsida > Lamiales > Lamiaceae > Scutellaria > Scutellaria barbata. The sequence goes on from CM053648.1 coordinate 4,307,874, forward strand.
CACGATTTATTTTTTTGATTATTTTAGAAGTTTTGAAGTAAATTAGAGTCGAGAAATCTGATCATATCTCGAGAAAAAAAATTGATTGAGCTTAATTTGATGTGCAAAGGCTCAAGGAAAAAAGTTGGATTGGAGGCGCATTTCCCACTCTTTGTGGGCCGGCTGTTTTGAAGAAAGGATGGGCTAGCTTTTCCTCCTAGAGAGAGGATTATTATGTCACAAGTTAAAGAGAGGAGAGGCAATATATGACTGACGCAGCCAAGGAGATTTAAAAAAGGGAGTGACTCACGTACAGTAGGGAGAGTTCGAGAGAGAGAGAAAATCCTGGAGAGAGTAGAGAGATAAGAAACCTAGAGAGAGAAAAAATATATTTTAATTTTCTATTTTCCAATTTAATTTGATGATGGATTATTTAATTATTTTTGTGAATTCGATTACAAGGATGATCGGCTAATCTTTCAATTCCAGTTAGTATGAATGTTCGAACCCATATTTCTTTTATGTTTTAATTAATTTCGTTTTCCCTTCTCGATGTTTGATTGGAATTGATTATGTTATTTGTACATATCGTTTTCGATTATTTGATGCTTAATTTGGATTAGCCACCTAGATTAAGTTATTGATAATTGATTGCTAGAATTTTAAATTATAAATCCTAATTTTTGTAATTTAATTTTCTAGAGGTCGTGCATCTCTAGGGTAACATAATCCTAACTTATCGAATCGAGCTTGTGTATTCGGAGTCTAGTTCATCCTATTGTCTTGGTAATTAATGCATTTAATGAATTAAATCTAAAGAGCTTGTTCTAGGTTATTCAATTAAATAGGATTTGATAGGATAAATTGTAATAGATTTTGATGAGACAAAACATGTAATAGATTAGATCTTAGTTATCTGGTTAAGTTTCCATATGTAAAAAATAGCTAAGACAAGGATGCTGGAATGAGAAGAAGATTTTGCAAAGCAACCTGCATCAAGTCCCTGCTACCTGCATATCATCAAGTTACTGCATCATTCGAAGAAGTCAGTATCCAAGTATCAAAGGATGCTGGGAGGTATCTGAAGAATCTCAAATCAAGAAAGCTGACTCCTTCGATCAAAAAGGAAACTCCCAAATACATCAAATTCAGTGCACTCTAATTAGCCGGTAGAGACACTTCAGTTCCAACCAATCAGAGAATGTCATTTGGAAAAACAGCAAGGACAGAGTACAACAGATTGCAGAATAAGGGCGCACAGAAAAAGGACAAGGCAGGCGCAGAACAGTAAGGAGGTGTTGCAAAACAGGTGTCAGAAGATCAACAGATCCAATCAGAACAAGACACTTCACCAGTGAAGAACTGTTTCTTCAACGGGCAGATTTCTCACTGAGACCTATAAATAGAAAATTGAGTGCACCAAAAAAAAAGATAGAGAAAAATCAAAACTGAAATATCCTAGGCGAAGCATATTATCAACAAGTTCAAAACCTTCAAGTATCAGTCACGCAGTCTAACTCAGCAGCAAGCCAGCTATCTTGTGAAAATCAGAAGTTCAAAGAAGCTTGCTGCAGTCAATCGTTGAAGATTTCTCTATCTCTATAAATAGACTGTTTAGGAGTCATTTAGGTAGAGGATAATCCTGCTAAGTTGTTATTCTCTCTGAAGAAGAGAAAAGATCCTGTATGGGTTAAGGAACCTGTGTGGAGATCCTGTGTAGGTCGCTTAGTTGGTCACTGTGCAGCTACCTGTGTGGATAGAGCTGACAGTATTTATGTAGAGTATAGTTTGTATTAGTAGTGTCTATTGTAAATCAAACTTACTTTAACAAAGTTCCTCCTTGTGAAGGAGTAGAGAGGATGTAGAGGGATTACTCCACCCTTGAACCTCTATAAGTTTGCTTGTTTGTGGTTTACTGCTTTATACATATATCTGATCATATTAGCATCCTGCATTGGAAGTTTATCTTCGAAAATCACATTATTTATGTTGTGCATTTTTTAACTCTATCTAAGTTCTGAGGTCACTGCCTGAACAGCAACCTATCGTGCAGTAAGCTATCTAGCTACCTGCTCATCAAGGACTTAACACTTTTGGAGAAAAGTTGAAAATTTGATAAGGTTTATTCACCCCCTCTCTTAACCTTATGCCACTTGGAGCCAACAAGTGGTATCAGAGCAGGTTGGATTAAGAACCCAATCTGTCTGGTCAATCCCCGATCCCTGATTTTCGAAAATCTTCATCCAATCGTTTTCATCACATCATGGATACGTATAAGCTTCCTATGTTTTCCATTGAAGAGTATGATGACTGAAAAATCAGAATGCAGGCACATCTTTCAACTATGCACGATGAAATGTGGATGGTCATTACTGACAGACCCCCGAGGATCACCAAGGCCAACCCCATATTCGCTAGAGCTACCGACACCGGTGATGCAAGAGCCATTTTCCACCAAGCTGTTATTGATAAACCTAGAGAAGAATGGACAGTTGATGACAGAAGGCGAGCCAATCTGGACAATGTAGCCAAAAATGCCCTATTTGTCACCCTTGACAAAGGAACCTTCAATAAGGTCAAGACATGCAAAACTGTGATAGACATCTGGAACAAGCTCGAACAAATATGCGAAGGAACAGAGCTTATAAAGAAGAATAAGATATCTACGGCAACTCAAAAATTCGAGTTGTTCGAAATGCTTCCTAAAGAAACCTTGGAACAAATGGACCTGAGGTTCACAAATATTGTCAACGAGCTGGAGTTGTTGGACAAGTTCTATACCCAAAAGGAGAAAAACATGAAAGTGCTGAGAGCACTACCTGCTGAATGGGATAGTAAGACTACAACCATAAGAGTTTTCATGGACTTAAAATCAATGAGCACCTTTGATCTCTTCTCAGACCTGAAAGTCTTCGAATATGATATCAACAGAAGAAAGAAGGAGGCAGAAGAATCAAGCACTAAGGTGACTGCTCTAACAACTAGGAGCACAAGGGAGACTGGAGTTGTCTGCAGTAAGCAATGAGAGCTACCTATTGAAAACACTGATGAAGAAATGGCCATTTTTCCTGAGAAACTTCAAGAAATTCATCAGGTATAACAGGAGAGGTGACTTCAAGAAAAATTAGGCACCATCTCAACAGCCCAACTTCCAGTAACCTAATCAGGATACCTCAGACCTGTGCTATAACTGCCGAAAACTAGGACACTATACCAGAGAGTGTCCTCATCCCAAGGTCAACCGATATCCCGAAGGAGAGTCCTCTCAGAAAAGAGAGAAACAAAGAGAGGAAAGAATAAAAATCAAAGCCTTCCTCAGTGAGATGGAAAAAGGGAAGGAGTCAATGAAGGAAACCCAACAGGATACAGATTCCTCTAACAAAGACAACGACTCATTTTCATTAAAAGACGAGGCACTCATCTGCCTGATGGCACATGAAGCAGAGGACAGCGAGGATGACGAGGTATTATACCCAGCCCACCTTTTACAGAAAGAGGAAAAGCTAAACAAAAGCCTCTCCCTAAGACAAATCATGAGCGATTTCGAACAGATAAACTTAATTCATGAGGAGCTGAAAATGGAAAATGAGATGCTTAGGAGGAAAAACAAATAGTTAGCTGAGAAGCTATCTGCATATGAGCTTAGTAGCTCAAAGTGCAGTAACCTCCAAGAAGAGACATCAAAGCTCAATCTGACAATCACTAAGCTTGAGAGTGAGAATAATGATCTCCAAGCAACCATAAGGACATTTAGCAAATCGGCTAAAGATGCTAAGGAGTGTCTTATGTCGGCCAGAAGTCCCTTCGACAGGACTGGCCTAGGATACTGCGCTGGAACCTCTCAAGAAACAGCAAGCACATCTAAAGCCATTGCTTTCATTCAAGCAGAGACCTCTAGGGAAAAAGAGTTATCTAATAACTCAAAGGAAATCTTGGAGAAAGCAACAGGTATATATAAGGGGAAGAAACCTATGTACACATCCACAGGGAGTAAGCCTGTTTTCAAGAGCTGGCTTCAGCGAAATCAATCTGCTGGGAGCAACAACAAAAATAGCAACCTATAAGGATGTTGCACAGAAACTTCTACACCACACATACTAAGACCATAATGTCTAAACCTAAAAGAGCTTATGCTCAACGAAAGTATGGTGGAAGACCTCGCTTTAAAAGTGATGGTTATACACGCTTTGCACACACAAGACAGTATCCTAAGGATACCGCTTACAGAGGAAACCACCAAGTCTACTACAAAGCAATTGTTGTGAGACAAGTTTGGATTCCAAAAGGTACTAACAAAGAAGGATCTGTACATGTATGGGTACCTAAGAACTAGTGACCTTTATTTTACAGGTACCTATGTCAGAAAGCAGCAAGGAAGTGTGGTATATCGATAGTGGCTGTTCAAGACACATGACTGGAAACAAAGAAATTCTCAAAGACTTACAGCCGTGTAAGAGACCCAAAGTAATCTTCGGAGATAATTCTAACGGTAGCACTAGAGGAATTGAAAATCTTAGCAACGGAAATACTCACATAAAGGAAATATCATATGTGAAAGGATTAAAGTACAACCTCCTCAGCATAAGCCAATTATGTGACAAAGGTTACTCAATGAAATTCAATCACAACAAGTGCCTGATAAGAGACAGTCAAACCAAGGAAGTGAAGCTATTAGGAACCAGAAAAGAAAATATCTACATAACAGACTGGAGCTCAGTAACCACAGCTACATGCTTCATTGCAAAAGGGTCATCAGAAGCTAGCTAGCTTTGGCACAAAATGATGAGCCATCTAAACTTCAAATCAATCAACAAACTAGCAAGAAAAGGGCTGGTCAGAGGGCTACCTGATCTGGTGTATAAGAAAGAGAGCCTATATGAAGCATGCCAAAAGGAAAAACCGACCAAAAGCTCCTTCAAAAATAAAGTTCGAAGGTCAACTGAAAGAATACTTGATCTACTCCACATGGATCTATTTGGACCAGTGAAATCAGTAAGCATGAGTGGAATGAAATATACCCTAGTAGTTGTGGATGACTACTCAAGATTTGCATGGACCATGTTCCAATGATTCAGCTATTTCTTGTTGAATTTTGGACATGTTTACTTGTTGACTCACAACAGCCATCACAATTTCATCAAACAAATGTTCGTCCCTCAATCTCTTCATGATATTTTTTGCCATAGTTGTCTTCCCCACACCTCCCATCCCATATATCCCTATTATATTCACCTCAAACTTGTCATTATGTCTTCCTCAATATGTTTTCTTGATTCAATCTCGTACGTTTGTCCAAGTTGAATTAATCTCGTCGCTGCTGGAAGAGCATGTTGGGATACATGATCAACTTATGATCGTCTTGAAGCTTTTTGTTGGTCCCAAGTGGTATAAGGTTAAGAGGGGAGTGAATTAACATTATAAAATTTTTAACTTTTACTCCAAGATGTTAAATCCTTGATGAACAAGTAGCTAGTAAGCTTGCTGCTCGATAGGTTGCTGCTCGGACAGTGACCTCAGGACTTAGTCAGAGACAATAATGCACAGTGGAAATAATGTGATTTTCGAAAGTCTTTGATGCAGTATGCTTAGCTGAACAGATAGATATAAAAAGCGGTAAGAACACAAGCAGATTTATAGAGGTTCGAGGGTGGAGTAATCCCTCTACGTCCTCTCTACTCCTTCTCAAGGAGGAACTTTGTTAAAACAAGTTTGATTTACAATAGACTCTGCTAATACAAACTCTACTCTACACAAAACTGTCAGCTCTATCCACACAGGTAGCTGCACAGTGACCAACTAAACGACCCACACAGGATCTCCACACAGGTTCCTCGACCCACACAGGATCCTTTCTCTTCTTCAGATAGAATAACAACTTAGCAGAGTAAACTCCTACCTAAGTGACTCATAAACAGACTGTTTGTATAAGATATTGAAATCTTTAAACGGTCGAGTGCAGCAAGCTCTTTAAACTTCTGAAAAACACAATTGTAGCTAGCTTGCTGCTGTTTTGACTGAATAACTTAGATGTGAAAGTTTCTGGCTTGTAGATGAGTTGCTTCGCGTAGGATATTTCAATTCTCAGTCACTTCTCACTTTTTTCTTGGTGCATTCAGTCTTCTATTTATAGGCATCAGTGAGAATTCTGCCCGTTGGGAGGGCAGTCCTTTACTTGGTGAGGTGTCTTGCTCTGATTGGTTCTGCTGATCTTCTGACACCTGCTCTGAAATACCTTCATTCTGTTCTGTCATTGCCTTGTCCTTCTGCTGCGCGGCTTAAACTTACAGTCTGCTGTACTTTGTCCTTGCTGCTTCTTTATACATGGCAAATACTGATTTGCTGAAACTGGAGTGACTCTACCGGCTAGTCAGGATGCACTGATTTTAATGTATCTGATAGTTTCCTCTTTGAGCAAGTAAGTCAGCTTCCTTGACCATCTACAGGTTCCTTGCAGCATCTTGGTTACTGGTTCCTTGTGGCAGCATGCAGGTAGCAGGGACTTGGCTTAGGTTCCTTGGCAGAATCTCCTTCTCTTTCCAGTATCCTTGTCTTAGCTATTTTACATATCGAAACTTATCTGAATAGCTAATGCTCTAGTCTATTACATGTTTTGTCTCATCAAAATCTATTACAATTTATCCTATCAATTTCCCCCTTTTTTATGATGACAAAACTCCTTAACAGGGTCAAAGAATCATATTTCATTAACTTGGAACAAAAATGCAGAAGAATATATACATTCATAAACATGCATTAAGTTCACAAGGTGTGAGCTTTCATCAGTCAGAATCATCGTAGATTTCATTGATCAGTTTCAGGTACAGAGAGCATAAGAGAAAATAAGATGAACAGAAAGATAAACAGACAACATTTAAAATAGACTAATAGACAGATACAGAGAGCATGACACTAAGACTTTAACCAGCTGGCTTTCTTCTTTCTTTCGAACTTTGTACCTTTCCACCAGTTGGCTATGGAGTCTTGGTAGCTGGGTTCCATCCTCTTCACAACTTCCTCAGATTCTTCAAACCTGAGCCAGAAGTCTTCACAGTATGGTATGAACTCCTTTCCCAGTCTCTGCTTTAGCTTGACTTGGATTGGAAGTCCACCTTTCTTGGTCAGCTCCAGAAACCTCTGCAAGGCGTCCTTGTTGGTTCGGAATTCCCTGAAGAGGGCAGATTCTTTGCAGAGTGTAGTGAAGTACTTCATCAGCTCCATTCTCTTGAAAGCTTCAATCTGGAAGAATGATGAATTGACATCAGTGGGGAGAGTAACCTCCGGAATCTTTGGGGTGACGAACTTGACGCTCCTAGGATCCGGGCTAGCTTCCAGAAAGGTCTTGAGAGATGCACTGGCTGCGCTGTTAGGATTCTGCATGTTCTTCTCCAGCTCAGCCATATCAGGCAGCTTGTGGGGTGGGAAGATTTTATCAAGAACAACCCTTGGATCCTTTGAGAAAACAGCATCCAGGTTGCTTTTCAGCTCTACCTCAGTCCTCCTCCTCTTCTCTTCTCTCATATCAGCACCTTTTTTGAAGCTTGGATGGATTGACCCTGAGACAGCTTCTGATTTCCTTTTCGAGCTGCTGTCTGAAGAGCCCCTTGGTCCAGCTCCGTTATGTCCACCATCTCCAGCATCATCTCTTCTTCTGCTCGCCACCATCTGCTTACAGGCAGCAGGATCCTGTCCACTCTTCTGCCGCCCTTCTATCATCCCTTCCCCTTTTTTGTCATCATCAGCACGTCCAACTGCAAAGCTGACCATAGAGTGAATCTCGGACAAGGTGCCTAAGTGTTCTCTCAAGGTTTGGGACTGGTTGAACTGCTCCTCATCCATTCGCCCTACTGCAGTGACAAGAGCTTTCTGGTTAGATTCAAGAGAGATCATCCTCTCTTCTTGTCTGTTCAGCTTTTCCATTACACTCTTGACCACTTCCACAGCAGTATCCTTCTTCGGGGATCGGTAAGCAGTGATCATCTGAGTGAGTTTTGACAGAGTTACGTTGAGGGAGTCCATAAAGGAATATGTCTTGACTGACTGGGAGCGGGTTTCCTTGCGGAGTTTCCTGCTCGTTTTCACCAAGGACTTCTCCATCTGCTCAATAGCTGTCAGGACCTCTTCATTCGACCTGGCAGATTCCTGGCCTTCTCCTGCTGGTACCTGTTGAGATGAAGCAGAGGTTAAAGCCTTGGATTTTTCGACTCCGGTATCACCCTGTTCACTAGTGACCCATCATTGCTGTTGGAAGGGCTACTGGATCCTCCATCTCCTGATCCAGTGTCCTTAGCTGGTGCCTCCTCTCCAGCCTCTTCTTCTCCAACCTCCTTCTCCTTATCCTCCTCAACTTCCTTATCTTTGCCAGCTTCCTCAACAGCCTCCTTATCAGCCTCCTGCTCTTCACCAGCCTTATCCTGCTTCTCAGCTTCCTTTTGTCTTTCCTTTCCTCTTTCCATCGTCTCCTCAGCCTCCTGTCCGACAACCGTCTCAAGTACAACAGAAACTTCCTCCTCAGGTGACCATTTCTCCATGGTCCACTGGCTTAGCAGGTGTTGCCTCCTCCAACTCCATTGGAACAGCTACTGCAGCCTGCTCCTTCTCCAACGGGGCCGGTTCTTCCAGAACATCAAAAGATGCAGGTGCATCCTTCTCTTGCACTTGTTCCCCCTCAGCCTCTACTTCCATGGGTGTTGTGGTCTCATCGGCGACTGCTGCTGCAGTTGATTCAGTAAGCTCTAGGACAACGTCTAGGGATGCCATAGCAGCGAGGGTTTCCAACTCTTTTGTCTTGGGAAAGTCAGTTGGTGTCGAGCTCCTCTCCTTCATCGGCGTCTACACAAGGATCTTAGGTAGAATAATCAGGTTAAAAAGATAAGAGAATTCCTCACCATTTTTCTCCGTTGGTGATGGCGATCTTCTGCTGATAGGTTCGACCATAAAAGCAGTGCAGGAGGATCCTTCACCTATCTGGGGCTCTCTTACTGGCCTTCTCATCCTTGTCTCTATCAGGCTTATGTCAATAGCCTGCTTCAACATCCTCTCCAAGGCCTCGTCCTCTCCGTACTTTTCTTCCTGGGCTGCGGCAAAGCCCACGTCATCGCCTGCCCTGACCTGATCTGCGGCAGCATCCAGAATTACCTCCTCCCTGTAGAAGTCTGGTTGCTCGATGGGTGCTTTTCCTTTCAGGGACCTGGGGCCAGGTAGCTGTTTGACAGCTTCCTTCTGCTTCCTGGCCTCAATTTCAGCGGCGATTTCAGCATTTTCAAGGTACTCAGGCCACTTCTTCTTCTTGAGATCCTTTAGAAATTTCTTTTGAAGGACCTCCTCCAGATCATCCATGACAGCCTAGTTCAAAGCCAACTCCTCCTCCGTCTTCCAATCAGCCCACTGGATAAGTTCCTCTCTGGATAGGTGCCTGTACTGCCACCAGATGGTGAATCTCTCCATCATCATACCAAATTCTTCCTCTAACTTCGGTATGCTGATAACATACTCCATCACATCCTCTTCATCTTCTTCATCTTCATCACCTTCTTCATCATGAACAGCAACATCCCCTGCCTGTTCATCCCTCAGTGGAGAATCAATCTCCACTTCCACTGCAGGCTTCTTAACAGCCTGAGTAGTGGTGCCTTCTGATTCATCATCAGAAATGACCAGTCTCCTCTGCACATCCTGCTTGTGCTTAATCTTCTTTGGCACTTTAGGAGCTGGTGAGGGTTCTTCCATCCTCGAGCTGTTTTCCGGCGAAGATGAGTCGCTGCTGGTCAGACGGAATGCCTTTCTTATCCTGGGAGCGCCCTTGGAACCCTCAGAGACCTCCCTGGTTACTGGGAATGGCCGAGCAGCAGTCTTCTTGGCAAAGACTCTACCCGCACCGATGAACTTCCCCTTCTGGATAGGCTTCCCTTAGGACAGATCTACCTTCAAGTGTCCTAGGAGGGTGTTCACGATAAGCCCATAGGTAGGCTTACCCACCTTCTTCTCCACCTCCTCCACCAGCCTAGAGAGCAGGTAGTTGGCCCAGTCCACTTTCTCCTTCTTCACGATGGCCATCATCATCCTCTACCTGAAGTTGGTACATTTATCAAAGGAACTAGAGCGGTTCTCTATGATATGGCAGCAAATGTCATGCAGCATCTCAAACTCAAGAAGGAAGAACTTATTGCTGCAACTCCGAGACATCCCTACCGTGTCCTCCTTGCCGGTGAAGATTTTCTAGTACTCCTCCAGTTCATCTTCTCCATATGTGGAGAGGTCACTGGCGTCCATGCCGTCGGTGGGGAGAGAGAACACCTCTTCCAGCAGCCCGGTGTCCATGATCACTGTTACTCCACCAACTTTTAATCGGATCTCTAACCGATCTTCAGAGACCTTAGCCCGCCTGTAGAACTTCTCAACCTGCTCCTCTACGTAGGGTGTTTTGTGGTAGGAGCAGAGTCTTAGGAGGCCTGAGATGCGAAGACATTGCAGAATGTCTTTCATCAACTCCTTCTTGTTTCCTTCCTCCTCCACCATTTTAAGAAGAATCTCACAGTCCACCAGCCTGCCGTCTACGACCAGAGTCTGTTTTTGGTGCCATGTCTGAGAGAGAGAGTAGTTCTGGTAACGGGAAGCTTGAAAGAGAAATCGAAGAGTTAGGGTTTGCAGAATGTGGAAAAGTTTAAGTGTGAGAGAAGAGTGAAGAGAGACTCCCTTATATTTGAATTTGGTGAGTTTTGATCGAACGGTCTAGATTTGTCTTGAATTTGAAAAGACTCTTGATCTATTGGCTGAGATTTTTGACGCGGTGTACGTGTGCTGAAGTACTTGATGTGATATTTTGTGGATATCGAGGAGTTTTCTACAAAAATGACTGCATGACGCACGGTAACCGTTCCTCTTTTCACGCGCTTCAGTTTCTGGTTCCTGCAAGTAGTTTGTTGACCAGTAGCGTAGTATCCAGTGACTGTCCAGGGACCTTGAATAGTGACCTTAGGTCGCTGTTTTACTATTTTAGCTTTGTCTTTCCTGGGATTCCCCCTGAGCTATATAGCCATTTGAGCAGAGTAGATTAGAATTTTATAGAGATATTTAACTCAGATTAATTATGCCTAGCTCGTTTCTGAGAAAAGAGAATCTTGATTCACAAAGGGGCTTTGTGAAAATGTCAGCTAGCTGTAGGTCAGTATGCACTTTCTCCAGAGATATATCTTTCTTGTCAACATGATCCCTTATAAAGTGATGTTTGATATCTATGTGTTTGGTTCTTGAGTGAAGAAGTGGATTGTGTGTGATAGCTATTGCGCTTGTATTGTCACATAGGATGAGTGTGCCTTTTTCTTCAATTCCATAATCCTTCAGTTGCTGTTGAATCCATAAGATTTGTGCACAGCAGCTTCCTGCAGCAACATATTTGGCCTCAGCTGTTGAGGTTGTTATTGAGGTTTGCTTTCTGCAGAACCAGGATACTAGCTTGTTTCCTAGTAGCTGGCAGGTACCACTGGTGCTATTCTTGTTAATTTTGCAACCTGCAAAATTAGAGTCAGTATAGCCAATAAGTTTAAGTCCACCTTTTTTTGGGTACCATAAGCCAACTTCCTGGGTTCCTTTGAGGTATCTGATGATTCGTTTGGCTGCAGTCATATGTGATTCTTTTGGAGCTGCTTGGTATCTGGCACGCATTCCTACTGAGAACATGATATCTGGTCTGCTAGCTATAAGGTAGAGCAGTGACCCAATGAGTCTTCTGTATTTTGTGATGTCTACTGCTTTCCCTTCACTATCTTTGTTTAGGCTTCCTGAGGTTATCATTGGTATGCTTACTGTACTTGCATTCTCTAATCCAAATCTTTTTATCAGTTCTTTGGTGTACTTTACTTGATTGATGAAGGTTTCATTGCTCAATTGTTTGACTTGAAGACCGAGAAAGAAGCTTAGTTCTCCCATCATGCTCATTTCAAACTTGGATTGCATGAGACTTGAGAACTTCTGGTATAGTTCCTTGTTTGTTGATCCGAAAATGATATCATCGACATAGATTTGAATGAGCAGTATACTTTCTCCATCTTGGATTCTGAAGAGTGTCTTATCTACCTTGTCTTTCTTGAATCCATTGTTAGTAGGTACTTCGAGAAAGTGTCATACCAGGCTCTAGGTGCCTGCTTGAGTCCATAGAGGGCTTTCTTTAATCTGAAGACCATGTTTTCTGGATTATCTTCAAATCCTGGAGGTTGCTCCACATAAACTTCTTCAGCAAGTAGCCCATTGAGAAAAGCACTCTTGACATCCATCTGATAAACGGTGAGATTGTTGTGAGCTACGTAGGCTAGAAAGATTCTAATTGCCTCTAGTCTTGCTACTGGTGCAAAAGTTTCCTCAAAATCTATTCCTTCCTCCTGACAGTAACCTTTCGCCACTAGCCTTGCCTTGTTTCTGACTACTTGACCTTCTTCATCGAGCTTATTTTTAAATACCCATTTTGTACCGATTACTCCCTGGTGAGTAGGTTTTGGAACTAGGTGCCATACCTGGTTCCTTTCAAATCCATTGAGCTTTTCCTGCATTGCTTGAATCCAGTTGGTGTCTGCTAGAGCATCCTCTATGCAGTTCGGTTCTGTTTGAGAAATAAAGCACGCAAATATTGTTTCATGGGGGTTGCTTCTTCTTGTTCTTACTCCAAAGGTAGAATCTCCTATGATCTGATTTCTTGGGTGATTCCTTAGCCACTTTCTTCTAGCTTCTTCAGTTTGTTGTTCATTTTGCTCTTCAACAGGTTGCTGTTGATCAATCTGTGCAGTTTGCTGATTTGGGTCAAGCTGTATTTCTAAGCAGACTTCTAGTTGAATTCCTTCAGGATGATGTATCTCTTCTTGAATCACTAGTGCTTGTTGGTTTGGGGTTGGTTTCTGTTCTCCAATTTGCTGTGTAGGTACAGGTTGCTGATTCTGAGTTGATTCAATATTTTGGAGACTTGGTAACTCCGCATCAATATATTCAACACGAGTATTGGTCATGTGACTTTTCCCAAAGTCTTCATTGAGTTCATCTATATCAGTCTTTGTGCAATGTGGTTCATCAAAATCCACATGCACTGTTTCTTCTACAACAAGTGTTCTCTTGTTGAAGATTCTGAAAGCTTTGCTTACCAAAGAGTATCCTAAGAATACTCCTTCATCTGATTTTGAGTCAAATGCCTTCAGATAATCCTTTCCATTGTTGAGTACATAGCACCTGCAACCAAAAATATGAAAATGTTCAATATTTGGAGTGTAACTAAACCATAGTTCATAAGGAGTTTTATCAAGATCTTTATTGATAATGCATCTGTTCTGGGTGTAGCATGATGTGTTGATTGCTTCTACCCAAAATCTCTTAGGTAACTGTGCTTCAGCTAGCATGGTCCTCGCAGCTTCCTTGAGGGTCCTGTTTTTCCTCTCTGCAACACCATTTTGTTGCGGCGTTCTGGCTGCTGAGTATTCATGTTTGATTCCATTGTTTAAGCAGTATTCTTCAATGAACTTGTTTGTAAACTCGGTGCCTCTGTCTGTTCGGATTTTAATAACATTCAGGCTCTTTTCGGTTTGCAGCTTCTTCAGTAACTCCGGTAACCTCCGCTGAGTAACAGACTTCTTTGTTAAGAATAGGGTCCATGCGAATCTTGAGTAGTCATCCACCACTACAAGTGTATATTTTCTTCCACTCATGCTTACTGGATCTACTGGTCCGAATAAATCCTTATGGAGTAGATCTAGCACCCTTTCAGTTGACCTTCGAACTTTGTTTTTGAAGAAGCTTTTGGTCTGTTTTTCCTTTTGGCATGCTTCACAGAGACTCTCTTTCTTATATACCAAGTCAGGTAATCCTCTGACCAGCCCTTTTTCTGGCTAACTTGTTGATTGATTTGAAGTTTAAATGACTCATCCTTTTATGCCATAGCCAGCTAGCTTCTGATGATCCTTTTACAATGAAGCAGGTAGCTGTGGTTACTGAGCTCCAGTCGGCTACATAGATATTTCCTTTTCTGGTTCCTGATAGTTTTACTTCCTTGGATTGACTATCCCTTATCAGGCACTTGTTGTGATTGAATTCCACTGAGTAACCTTTGTCACAGAATTGGCTTATGCTGAGTAAGTTGTTTTTCGGGCCTTTCACATATGACACTTCCTTTATGTGAGTGTTTTCTTTGATGAGAGTTCCAATTCCTCTAGTGCTACCCTTAGAATCATCTCCAAAGATTACTTTGGGTCCTTTGCATGGTTGTAGATCACTGAGAATTCCTTTGTTTTCAATCATATGTTTTGAACACCCGCTATCAATACACCATACTTCCTTGCCGTTTTTCGCTGTAGGTACCTGCAAAATTGAGATCACTGGTTCTTAGGTACCGATACATGTATGGGTCCTTCTTTGTTAGTACCTTTTGGAATCCAGACTTGTCTCACAACAATTGCTTTGTTGTAGACTTGGTGGCTTCGTCTATAAGCGGTATCCTTAAGATATTGTTTTGTGTGTGTAAACTGTGTGTACCCATCACTTTTGAAGTGAGGTCCTCCACCATACTTCCCTTGAGCATGAGCTCTTTTAGGTTTAGACATTACAGTCTTAGTATGTGTGGAGTGGAGGTTTCTGTACAGCATTCTTGTAGGTTGCTGTTTTTCTTTGTATCTGCCAGCAGATTGATTCCTCTGTAGCTAGCTTTTGAAAACAGGCTTACTCCCTGTGGATGTGTACATGGATCTCTTGCCCTTATCTATTATTTTCTCCAAACTTTCCGTTGAGTTATTATATAACTCTTTTGCCATTGAGGTTTCTGCTTGAATGAAAACAACAGTTTTAGATGAACTTGTTGTTTCTTGAGAGGTTCCAGCATGGTATCTTAGACCTGTTTTATCAAAAGGACTTTTGGCTGACATAAGACACTCTTTGGCTTCTTTAGCGGATTTGCTAAAGGTTCCCACAATTGCTTGAAGGTCATTTTTCTCACTCTCAAGTTTGGCGATTCTCAGGTTAAGCTTAGATGCCTGTTCCTGGAGGTCACTACACTTTGAGCTACTGAGCTCATATGCAGATAGCTTTTCAGCTAACTGTTTGTTTTCCCTCCTGAGCATCTCATTTTCAAGTTTCAGCTCCTCATGAATTGAGTTTATCTGTTCGAAATCGCTCATGATTTGTTTTAGGGAGAGGCTTTTACTTAGCTTTTCTTCTTTCTGCAAGGGTTGGATTGGGTACATTACCTCATCATCCTCGCTGTCCTCTAATTCCTGTGCTATCAGACAGATGAGTGCTTCGTCTTCTGATGAAGAAGAGTCACTGTCATCGTCAGAGGAGTCTGCATCCTGCTGGGTTTCCTTAAAAGGTTCATTTCCTTTCTCCATCTCATTGAGGAATGCTTTGATTCTTCTCATTTCCTCTCTTCTTTTCTCCCTTTTCTAGGAAGACTCTCCATCGGGATATCGATTGACTTTAGGGTGAGGATACTCTTTGGACTAGTGTCCTGGCTTTCGACAATTATAGCATAGATCGGAAGTATCTTGGTTTGGTTGCTGGAGGCTGGGCTGTTGGGGAGGTGCCTGGTTTTTCTTGAAGTCACCTCTCCTGTTGTACCTGATGAACTTCTTGAAGTTCCTTAGAAGAAGGGCCATTTCTTCATCAGTGTTTTCAATAGATAGCTCTCCTTGCTTACTGTAGGTAGCTCCAGTCTCATTTGTGCTTCTGGCTGTCAAGGCAGTAATCTTTGTGCTGGATTCTTCCACCTCTTTCTTCCTTCTGTTGATATCATACTCGAAGGCTTTTAGGTCAGAGAAGAGATCAAAAGTACTCATTGATTTTAAATCCATGGAGACCCTCATGGCAGTAGTCTTGCTATCTCATTCTGTAGGTAGTGCTCTTAGCACCTTCATATTTTTCTCCTTTTGGGTATAGAACTTGTCAAGAGATTCGAGCTCATTTACAATATTCGTGAACCTCAGATCCATCTGCTCCAAAGTTTCTTCAGGAAGCATTTCGAACAGTTCAAACTTTTGAGTTACGGTAGACACCTTGTTTTCCTTTGTAAGCTTGGTTCCTTCACAAATTGTTCGAGCTTGTTCCATATATCCATAGTTGTTTTGCATGTCTTGACCTTACTGAAGGTTCCTTTGTCCAGAGTAACAAATAGGACATTCTTGGCCACGTTATCCAGGTTGGCTCGCCTTCTGTCATTAGCAGACCATTCTTCCATAGGTTTATCAATAACAACTTGATGGGGAATGGCTCCTGCTTCACCAGCATCTACAGTTCTTGCGAATATAGGATTGGGCTTGGTGATCCTCGGTGGTCCATCAGTGATGACCATCCACATTTCATCGTACATGGCTGAGAGATGTGTCTGCATTCTAATTTTCCAGTCGTCATACTCTTCAATAGAAAACATAGGAAGCTTGTGCGTATCCATGATATGAAAAAGGATGTATGCAGATTTCCGAAAATCAGGGATCGGGGATTGACCAGACAAGTTGGGTTTTTAATCCAACCCGCTCTGATACCACTTGTTGGTCCCAAGTGGTATAAGGTTAAGAGGGGGGGTGAATTAGCCTTATAAAATTTTTAACTTTTACTCCAAGATGTTAAGTCCTTGATGAACAAGTAGCTAGTAAGCTTGCTGCTCGATAGGTTGCTGCTCTGACAGTGACCTCAGGACTTAGTCAGAGACAATAATGCACAGCGAAAATAATGTGATTTTCGAAAGTCTTTGATGTAGTATGCTTAGCTGAACAGATAGATATAAAAAGCGGTAAGAACACAAGCAGATTTATAGAGGTTCGAGGGTGGAGTAATCCCTCTACGTCCTCTCTACTCCTTCTCAAGGAGGAACTTTGTTAAAGTAAGTTTGATTTACAATAGACTCTGCTAATACAAACTCTACTCTACACAAAACTGTCAGCTCTATCCACACAGGTAGCTGCACAGTGACCAACTAAACGATCCACACATGATCCTTTCTCTTCTTCAGATAGAATAACAACTTAGCAGAGTAAACTCCTGCCTAAGTGACTCCTAAACAGACTGTTTGTATAAGATATGGAAATCTTTAAACGGTCGAGTGCAGTAAGCTCTTTAAACTTTTGAAAAACACAATGGTAGCTGGCTTGCTGCTGTTTTGACTGAATAACTTAGATGTGAAGGTTTCTGGCTGGTAAATGAGTTGCTTTGCGTAGGATATTTCAATTCTCAGTCACTTCTCACTTTTTTCTTGGTGCATTCAGTCTTCTATTTATAGGCATCAGTGGGAATTCTGCCCGTTGGGAGGGCAGTCCTTTACTTGGTGAGGTGTCTTGCTCTGATTGGTTTTGCTGATCTTCTGACACCTGCTCTGAAATGCATTCATTCTATTCTGCCATTGCCTTGTCCTTCTGCTGCGCGGCTTAAACTTGCAGTCTGCTGTACTTTGTCCTTGCTGCTTCTTTATACATGGTAAATACTGATTTGCTGAAACTGGAGTGACTCTACCGGCTAGTCAGGATGCACTGATTTTAATGTATCTGGTAGTTTCCTCTTTGAGCAAGTAAGTCAGCTTCCTTGACCATCTACAGGTTCCTTACAGCATCTTGGTTACTGGTTCCTTATTGCAGCATGCAGGTAGCAGAGACTTGGCTTAGGTCCCTTGGCAGAATCTCATTCTCTTTCCAGCATCCTTGCCTTAGCTATTTTACATATCGAAACCTATCTGAATAGCTAATGCTCTAATCTATTACATGTTTTGTCTCATCAAAATCTATTACAATTTATCCTATCACTTTTTCATAGCTTCAACCATCTTTTTGGCTTTTCTACTAAGCAAGAAACGTGATTTGATACCCAAAAAAGTCTCTTTGAATTGCATTAGCATTGTCAAGCCAAGTTTTCACTTTAGGAACAATCAAACTTGTGTTCCTATTGGCATCATCTACGCGCATCTGTACCCCAACTCTTGCATCGTCCAACTATTTCACTTCATCCTTTAGACTCTCAATGTTATTATTGAAGCAACAAAGATAGTTATACTGACGTTTGATAGGTTTAACAATGCATTTTCCAAGTTCTATAGTTGGTCCAAAAACATTAGCCGCTAATCCCACAGTTTCTGCAATTCCCCTTCTTTTTGTTGAAACCGTAAAAAAAAAATACAGTAATAATTTAAAGGTTGTTATATTTAAAAAAATAAAATTTGTATCAATTCTATATAATGTAGGATTTTATTTAAATGATGGATCTAATTGGAATTATAAGTCAAATCTTATTAGATTTCTTTTAGTATGAGCCCAAAAAGATTTTTTTAGTATGAGGAGGCCATTACATCATTATTAGGTTTAGAACCCCTAAACCTCATCATATAAGTAGGAGAAAAGATTGATACGCTAGGGTTATGATTTTCAAACTCTCTTAGAAAGTACGTGTTTTTCCTTTTTCTTATAATTTTTTTTCATGTCAAACCTAGAGTAATTTGTTTAATTCTTGTTTATATGATAAATCTAAGTGAGATCTTGAGTTAGAATATAATAAATTTTAGGAAACACATCTTCTTCTTTAATTTCAAATCTATAATGGTTAGTCAACTATTTAAATTCGTGGTTAGACACCTCCAAATTTCATGAAAATTTAATATATTGATCTTTGATATGTATTTAATACTCAGTAAAAATTTTAGGTCGATCAGAGTTGTAACCGATTTAAAACAAATTTTCTATTCCTTCAATATAAGAATCGATATGTTCACATTTCTAATTTAAATGTTTTAAAATAAATATTTACAGACCTTATAGTTTTATGAAATTTTAATATGTTATGGTTTACTGTAACATTGATCTTTTGTAAAACTTTTATGTGAATCCGAGTTATATTGTATTTTATATGAATTTTATATTTATCACTTTCAAAATTCATCATCTTTAGTATTACTGATTTAAAAATTAAAAACTATTATTTATATACTTCCAAATTTTATAATATTTGATCAGATTATGTATTATTAGGGTTTTACTGTAAAAATTTCAATTTAATCCGATAGATATTTTGTAATATCCTCAAAATTTTTATTTAATGTTATTATTAATTTAAGTTAATAAACTGAATTAGGCCTAATATAGTATATTATGATATAATCATATATAAGCTCTTTAATTAAAGGAATATGCAAATCTTTAGCATAAGTTTAAAACAAAGCCACCTCATTATCCTAAAGTATAACAGCTTAACAACTAAGCCATTTTATTTTTTTGAAAGCATAAGAGTTTGACACATATCTAGCCTAGGAACCTAAGAGCTTGACTTTTAAAAGCTTTAGTGCAAGAAATAGGATAGCAAAGTAAATGAGCAGCACATGTCTTCACCTCTCACACTCTCTCTCTCACGTCTACACCTTTTCATCTAAATTCCTCAGAATAGCACACCACCACTGCTGGACTCCATTGCCATCACCACCATCTTACACAGTCATCTTTCCGGCAAGTATTTTCGAAGAAAAAAAATAAAGAACTCATCGGGCTCGACGTAAGTCCGGGCTCCGAGCTCCGAACCGCTGCTGCCGCTGCCGGGTGTGGCCGCGGAGAGGTGCGGTCATTCTCCCTCCTCCTCCTCTATCTTTTTTCTGTTGCCGTTCGCCGGCGACTTCTGTGAATGGCGGCAGGGGAAAGGGTGCTTAAGGATAGAAATTAAAGATGAGAGTTGCATGTATAGTTTATAAAATATTAAAGAATTAGTGTAAATCCAAGATTCTTGATTAGTTAGAGTTTAATTCTTAAATTAGCAGAATATGTGAATAGGACTTATAAATAAATATGTATGATAGTGAGGTCACATGTTGAGGAATAAATTATGCAATTGAAATCTGTGGATTCTGAAAAAATAGCAAACCACATCTTTAAGTCTCTTAAATTTGTTGTAAGGCCTCAAATTAATAGTAAATGGCAAGTATAACCTGGAATGTGAAGTAATTGCATGATAAGCTTTAGAAGTTACTAATATTTCTATTTAGCCAACAATTCGTTAAATAATAAAATGAGCCTATTGGGTTTTGAGATAGCCTATTTGATATTTTAATAGCGATCAAAGAATTCAAAAATTGAGAAATTTATTTTAATTTATGAATAGATCGATTAGAAGCTAAGGTGAACGGTTATGCTTTGTAGGGTACGCTCAAGGGGAACAAGATAGAACGGTCTAAAATCCAGGAGCATTCAGAACACTTTCTGAAGGTGGGGGTAACTTCCTTTAATTGTGTACTCTATGTGAACTTTACGTGTTTAAAAGATACGTGATCTTGATGAGTTTTACTAAATGCGTGTGTGATTCTATGTAATGTCTGATTGAATAGCAAGTATGCATTTATAAGATAATAGCATGATTCTGAGATGCGAAAGTGTGATTATGTGATAAAGTAAAATTGTTTTCACGGCGGTTAAGATTCGCGAATAATTTCACGGCGGTTAAGATCCGTGAATAATTTCACGGCGGTTAAGATCCGTAACATTTTCACGGCGGTTAAGATTCGAAAACAATTTCACGGCTGTTAAGATCCGCATATGTTTTCACGGCGGTTAAGATCCGCGATTTAAAGAAAAGTTGATTGTTTTCACTATGTGATGTTATTATATGTTGCTTATTACAGTTTAACCCACTGAGTGTTCACGCACTCACCCCATATATGTTAAACACAAAAACTTTTGTGCAACTTGTGTATGGATCCTAGATCCATACACAACAATTTGACCCGCTCCACGCGCCCTCCACGCGCCTCCACGCGCCCCCACGCGCCTGGGTGGGTGCGCTCAAACCCACCCAAAATTCGCTCCAGGTGCTTGACCTTTATGTTATGTTAAATGTACCTTTTTGTTATGTTAAGTATACCTTTATGTTATGTTAGTCATACCTTTAGGACCTTTTATATTATATTAAGCATACCTTTATGCAAGTCTTTTACATTATATTAATTATACCTTTATGCAACATTAAGCATACCTTTATACAACGTTAAGCATACCTTTATGTTATGTTAAGCATACCTTTATAATTTTATGTTATGTTAAGCATACCTTTAGGGTTATAATGTTATGTTAAACATACCTTTATATTATGTTAAACATACATTTATGTTATATTAGTTATACCTTTTAATTATATTAGTTGTACCTTTATGTATTATATAAAAGTATGACTAATATTAATTAAAGGTATGCGTAATATTTATATAAAGGTATATATGTACAGATTAAGGTTTTTTTATGCTGAAATTATAAATTTTTTGTTAAAATTAGGGTTTTTTGCCAAAATTAGGGTTTTTTTGCCAAAATTAGGGTTTTTTTTTAAAAGCTAAACTGTTACATAAAGGTATACTTAACATAATATAAAGGTGTACTTAACATAATATAAAGGTATCACTAACACAACATAAAGGTCATGATAAAAATAAAAAAAAATAAAAAAAGAAATGCGCGGATCCGGGTCGGATTCAGCCCGACCCGACCCGCGTTGCATGGATCTAAGATCCATGCAACTGTTGCACCCAAGTCTTACTCTATGTTAAAATGTTTTACAGATGATAGGTATAATGACGGAGAATGAAAGGGAGATGATGTATCGGTTATTTGTAAATTAAATGTGTTGTTACAGTTTTTTTAATAATCCCTTGTCTTAGAAATATCTTTTATAGATAAGATCGAAAGGCTATACTCTGATGATATTTTCCACAGTTCCTATAATTTTGTGTAATATTTTAAAATAACTCCTTTTGAGAAACGTCTATTATAACAGGTTATTTGGTCCTTCCAGTGTTTTAATATTTTACGAGTTGCTGGACGCCCGAAGTTTAAATTAAATATTTTATTTTGGGCCAAAATCAGGGCGTGACATATTTCATTTAAAAATTAATTTCCTTTTTCCACTTTGAAAGATTCATGATATACACTTTTTTGCTTTACGAGATTAATATTCATAGCTAAAGATTTTCAAATGCTTTGAATTTTGGATATGTTGTATGTTAACATGTATTTTATTTTGTGAAAAAGTTTCAAAATAAAATAGTTTATATTTCTTAGTATATTAAATTTATTTTACAGCTCTACAGAATTTATATATTGTTTGTGAAATTTAAGTTTCAAAAATTAGAAATCTATGGCTATACTACTTGGATCTTTGTGAAATTTATAAATGTTATTTATTTAACAACCTAGATTCCATATTTAAAATTTAGGATCGCTTGATTTTATATATTTAAAAAAATAAATATTTTAATGCTTAACTAGAGTTTTCCTAAAATCGTATAACTTAGGATTCATGTCTTATGTTGGTCTCAAGTAGTATAATGTTAAGAGGGGGGAGGGGGGTGAATTAACCTTATCAAATTTTCAAACTTTTCCTTAAAAAATGTAAGTCCTTCGAGGAGTAGATAGTTTAGAGAGCTTACTGCACTGGATAGGTTACTGCTTGAGCAGTTACCTCAGGATTTAAAAGAGTTTTAAATGCACAACGGAAATTATGTGTGTTTTAAAGAATTTCTTTTGTTCAGGATGTTTGATGGGTAAGACAGATAGATATAAGAATAAAACAATAAGCACACAGACAAGCAAATTTATAGAGGTTCGAGGGTGGAGTAATCCCTCTACGTCTTCTCTACTCCTTCTCAAGGAAGAACTTTGTTAAAGAGAGCTTGATTTACAAAGACCCAGTTAACACAAACTCTACTCTAAACAAAACTGTCAACTCTATCCACACAGGTAGCTGCACAGTAACCAATACATTTCGATCCACACAGGATCTCCACACAGGTTCCTTAATCCACACATGATCATTTCTCTTCTACAGAGAGTACAAGTACTTAGCAAGAACAACCTCCACCTCAGCAACTCCTAAAACAATCTATTAAAACAAATAAAGTTTTCTTCAACAATTGAATGCAGCAAGCTCTTTAAACTTCAGATTATAGAAAGGTAGCTGGCTTGCTGCTTGATAGATTGAATGACTAAAACGAATAAGCTTAAGATAAGTTGAATCTTGAATGATAGCCTCGCGAGATGAATGTTTCAGTTATCGTTCCAGTTGCACTCAACTCTTATTTATAGAATTTTGAGAATTCTGCTCGTTGAAGAGACAGTTTCTTTGAGATGAGGTGCCATGCAGTTATTGGATCGTACAAGATCTTCTAACACTATTTCTGCTGCACCCTTTACCTTTACACTGTGCCAGCCTTACTTTGAAATGATCAGTGATCAGTCCTTATTCTTTCCAAATGGCATCCTCTGATTGGTTTGGACTTAAGTGTTTCTATCGGTTCTTCAGAGAGTGCTAACTTTGATGAGTCTGTAGGTTGACTTGCTGTTTTGTCGTCTGATGAGATAGCTTTCTCTGACTTGAGATGCTTTAAGCTAGCTCCCAGCGTCCTTCCATACTTAGACAAATTCTTTACTTGAAGATGCAGTATCCTGACTTCATGCAGGTAGCAGTGACTTGGCGCAGGCTCCTTCCAGTATCTTTTTATTCCTCTTCCAGCATACTTGCCTTAGCTAAACTTTTACATTTGAGAGTTTAACCAAATTACTAAGACCTAGATATTACATGTTTTGTCTCATCAAAATCTATTACAATATCATCCTATCATCTTATTTCTTCAAAAATTTCAAGAAGTTCTCATTTATCCTCAAGGATGTCCTAAGACTATTTTAAAGTTTTGATTTAATTAAAATAATTATTGAAGTTTTCCTTTAGACCATTAGAGATTAAGTTAGTTGTTCGTTTTCATTATGGATGATTAGGTGATGAAGAGGATGTGATTCGCAATGGATAGGATTGCATTCATTTTTCTTCCGCTCAAAACTTTTAACTTTTAAGGTGGAGATTCTTTTCATGTGTTTGTCTTTATTAAATGTTTTGTGTGGAAGTGATTGATAAATTGATGCAATGTGTCATGAGAAATTTTTTATGAAAATGCTTGCTATGATCCATGATCTATGCATGAAAATTATTCAGGGATCTCAGAAGTCCAAGGATCAAAAGTTAGATTTTCGGGTATGCCCGCTGTGCTCAGAATAGATTGGTCAATCCCAAGATGAAAAAAATATTTATTTACTTGACTGTTTTGATATTTGTTTTGCTATTACACGATGTCTTTAATCTTGACAAACATGTCTCCACTAAGCTAGAGTTTTGCTCATCCCATATATCAAATCTAACTTTACAGAATAAAATACTTGATGTGGAGCGGAGTGGATGTGCAGTAGCTGGTGACAAGAAGTTTATTTAATTTAATCATTATAATTTTATAAAAACATCTTCTGTGTTTGTTATTTATAATTTATCTTTTGACGTTAAGTCATTTTGATAAAGTTTAATTAATTAGTCAAACTCGTCATTAAGTCTTCCGCTACATATTCATGAAATTTCTATTTATTTAATGTATATAATTTTTCTGCTGTAAATTCATGAAATTCTATTTATTTGAGTTTTGATTTATTCTCTGAAAAAAAAATGTTTCCATCTTCAATCCACTTTAGCATGACTTATTTTATTTTTTTGAGATCTTCTGATGAAAATGTTGTTGGAATAATTTTGGTCATTTTAAAATACTTTATGATTTTGATTTCATCGTTTAAACTTCTATTTTCAAAATTCGCATATTTAATTTTCCACTACAAGTATATAAATTTTGTAAATGAAAAACTATAAAAAAAAATTAATGAAAAAAGGGATGTTATAGTGAGGATTATGAGTTTTTGAATTGAGAATTTTTTGTTTGATGAACTATTGAATTAGGGTTCTTGAAGGTAATTGTAGAATTAGGTTTCTTAATTTGAATTGGGGATTTTGTTTGGTGTAAATATTTGTTTGTTTAATTTTTCTGTTATTATTTGTTCAAATTTTTATTTAAATTATATATGTATTGCTTCCTTTCTTTTTTTTTTTAAATGATGAGTGAATTCCTTCCTAATAATTTAATTCTACATGGCGCGTTTATGTGCACATTTAAATGCCAATTGGGATACCAATTGTATAATCATATTACACATAGATAAAATTTAGCGAAATTGGGCCGAAATGCCCGAAATTAAGGGCTCACGTACGTGCAAATTCGGCCTAATTGAGCGAATCGGACTGAAATTGAGTAAAATTCGTGAAGTTAAAAAAAATAAAATCCTAAATTGTTAGCCCGAAAACTTAAAGTTTGAAATTGTCAGACCCCTTAATTTACGGGGAAAAAAGTAATAAACTCCTAAATTTATTTAGAAGAAAAAAAAGAAACACTAAAGTTTCATTCTTATGTATACATTCAATATGTTTGATGTACGTCCTAAGGATCACCCAACAAAAGAAGCATAGTTCCATAATACCAGCTACCTCATGTCATGCCCAACTTTTCAAACATAGAATGTATACGTACCACTAAGAAAACACTGTAAAGCTCAATACCTGATAGTTGATACTAAGAAAACCATTAAACCAACACACTGAGAAATCATCATGACACAATGAAGCTTCAGTTGATTACTTGAGAAATTAAAATAGATGGCTTGTATTAACTTCTATAAACGGCCTGTTTTTGGCAAAGTTTATACCCTGTTTCTATTTTCTAAAACTCATAACTAAGTGTCTGAACTTTTGTTTGTAGTTGATGTTTTACATGAAATACTTCAACATGTCAGGTATCTTGTGTAATATTTCAAAGGTTTTATAAATCCTATAATATTTGGTGAATTTTCCATTTCATGTTGTTCTTAAGCTGAAATTTAATTGCAATATTAGCTTTACATGACATTTCTAACTATTAGAAAATATAGAAATATTTTCATGATTTTAGGACACATACAAGAATTGTGAAAATTTATTAGGTTGGATTGTCTCTTTCAACCTAGGAATAACTAATTTTATCATATAGGTTTTTTCGTTAAATTAATTATTAAACTTATAAGACCCATGAATCTTACCTAAATAGTGATGTAGTGATATGATAATACATAGCATATAACACATAATTTACTTCCAAATTATTTTCAGATCTCCAAGATCTATTTTAAGTCCTAATTTTATAAGTAACTATTTTAAAATTAAGTTCAAGTCTCTCAAAATCTAATTTAACCCTTATTAAGTTTCCCAATTATGTTCTAATCAATGCATTTTGTTATAAGGTTTATTAAAATTCCATGTTTACCCTTGAAGTTGCTCCTTTTCATTCTTTTATCCATCAAATTGTCGAAAGTAGCTTCAATCATCCTTATGACAAAAGAAAACGTAAAAGAAATTGAGGGAAATTGTAAACTCTCTAGGATTTGGATCATCACAGATAATGCTTTTTCAAACTACTTCCTAAAGTGGGGGTAACTTCTTTAACATATGTGCTCATGAATTACGTGCTCTTTAAGTCAAAAATTAGCTTTAAAAGAAATAGGATGTCACATTTTATATACTTATTACCTTTATTTCATGGGGTACACATGTGAGGACCATATAAATTCTTGAAATATCCACTTGGTTTTGCTTATAAAACCTAAAATAGGGGCGACAATTTTTCGTGGGGAACCATCCCCATTGGGTACCGATGTTAATAGGATGGAGATTCTCTATCAAATTGGGGAACGAGGCAAGGACAGTGATTCTATATTTAGAATTTATAGGGATGGTATGTGTATCATACTTACATCCTTCATTCAATCCCCAACCCCGAAACCGACCTCGTTAAAATTGAATAGAAATTCATTGTTTCACATTTTTTTAATACTATTTATTAATTATATAAAATTCATAAATATACCCAAAATTATTTCATACATTTGTTTTAAAGACTAGATTCATGATTTCACAATATTTAATTTTGAATTGATATTATTTATGATTTTTTAAAAATTATTTTAATATTTATATATTGAAAATCGTTTTAAAAAAAAAGATAAATTTTAATATGTAGTAAATCAAATTTGGGAAACCTAAATCCCCCACGGGGAATTCATTCCCCATGCGGTGAATCTCTATCCACATACAAGATTCTCAAAGCGGGGATAATAGTGCATAGAAATATTTGATATGATGATTTGGTATGAGGATAATATTGCTAATATCATCCTCAAACCTGTTCATTATCACCCCTAACCTAAAGTAGCGACGGATTAGCAAATTAAGTTGAGGGTTTTTTCATTCTAACTGAAAGACTTGGCCAACAATTTGTTATATTATTTGTTAGAGTAAGTCACCACATGGGTCAAGATGGAGAGTTTATTTTTACTAAGATATTTTTCTATATCTCGGGTTGCTAGTATATAAAAGGAGATTTGTGGTATAGTACAAATGCATGGAGCGTACCTTTACGAGTATTGGGAGAGTTTCAAGAGACTGGTAGGAAGATGTCCACAATATCAACTATTAGAAGTACTCGTAATCCAATATTTTTACAAGGGATTGTTGTTGAAGGATATAAATATGACCGTTGCACACAGTGGTAGATTCAAAAATAGTAAACAAGATATGCAAATTATTAGAAATACTAAAGAAAGAAAAACATTTTGGATTTTATATCACATTTAATGTTATATTTCATGTTCGCAAATTATGATATACATGGCATGCGATAATTGGTTTGGAATAACAGATGCAACACTAATAGAAGATCATATAATTCAAAATTGAAAAATAAGTCCTTAAAAAATGACTAATTGTATAGACATTCTACAATTTGAATTCTAAAGTATTTATTATTATTTATTGGAATAATGTGAGTTATATATTCTAAAACATAATTATAATGTGTAAAATATAAACTACATTATATATATATATATATATGTGTGTGTGATTTTTTTTTTTTAATGAGGGTATGCACTTACATGCCCTTAGTGCTCTATACATCTGCCACTAGTTGTACACAGTGAATGAGCGTTGGTTAATAAGAATCTTGAAGCAGTAAAAAAGTTTATTTCGAACATGGCTACAAATTTACAACAATTTGACACTTATACCATTGAAAAGGGTGGAGGTAATTGACTATTTGATTAACAAAAAATTAGTCGAATTAACCTCTTTTGTTTGAAATGAAGTAATTTCCAATGAGAAATTGGGGACCATAATCGTCCACCATACCAATCAAAAGGCCTGAATTATCAAGGATAATCCTCAGGACAAAACTCTAAATTTAAGAGACTTAAAAAAGAAATCTATTATGTATGTTTTTTATAATACAAGTGATATAATTCAAAGTGAGTATGAAATTTGCTTAAAAGCTTTGCTCATTTGTTAGAGGTTTCTTTTGCATAAGGGTTGGCATGTCGTAGAGAGAATCAAGTAATGGAGGAAATTCTCTTGAGTTTTTGATATAACTTACAGAATATAATGAGAATGTTAAAAAAGTATAATAGATAGTCAAATTTTGCTAGCTAATCAGAAGTTGTTATATGTCAAATTCCTATAGATAATATCAAAATAAATATATATTTAATTTGATAATTATTTCGAAAAAGTTAATCGACATCAAATTGTGAAGAAACCTAAAGCTACCAGAATTCT
Source organism: Scutellaria barbata (assembly GCA_028654395.1). Lineage (NCBI taxonomy): Eukaryota > Viridiplantae > Streptophyta > Magnoliopsida > Lamiales > Lamiaceae > Scutellaria > Scutellaria barbata. The sequence goes on from CM053648.1 coordinate 4,336,326, forward strand.
ACTTTCGAATAGATATCAAATTACGATGTATCAATCCAATCATTTCATTAGAATTGTATAAGTAGGGTCTGATTACATTATTCCACACATCACAATACAAGAACCAAAGAATTAAAGAGCTGTCCACTGGCGATGATATTGAAGTGTTCTTCGATGGCGATAAACTTCAAGTGTTTTCCGATGACACTTATAGATCTTCAAGTGCTCTCCGATGACATTCTATAAGTGTTCTTCGACGGTGATTTTTACAAAAGTCACCAAACCTGTCTTTTAATTTGAAGGTTTTAAACCCTTGAATCAAACAATTTCTTCAAATCAAGTTTACATACGAAGAAGCCTTCACCAAAAGTCAACTCTAAATTCATGCGAAGAGAATAATTAAAGGATAAAATAGATTGTAACCCAAAAGTTTATTTGATTCAAATAAATACATTTTGAACACTTTTTTTTGTGTTTATTTATTTAATACACAAAATTTGTTGTTACAAGTATGTTTTACAAATGCTCCAGGTAATAATCAAATGACATCTCCTATAATTTATAAGGATCTCATCACTTGGTGTGCAAAAGAAAACAACTAAGCACATTATAGAAGTACTTGACAATGACTACTTTGGTATTGACCGATGAGTTAAGTGATGTATCTCAAAAGTAATAATTAGCTCCTTGTTTACGTTATATTGATGATACAACATGAATGATTATGGAGCATTTTCTTGTTTATACATGTTGGTGATACCATTATTTTGTCACTTAAAAATGTAATAATATATTTACTTGTGGAGTATTCATCAAGTCTATCTAAAATTCGAGGTAAAGGATATGATGGAGATAGTGTGTCTATTACATCCGTTTTTGTCCATCAATTTTAATTGACACTTGTTATTATTGCTAAAAAAACAATGATTGTGATTGGCTTTTTTAAATACTTGCAAACTTGTTGAATGTGATTGGAGTTTCTTGAAAGCCAAGAGAAATGATTTGAAAAGTTCAAGCTCAAAAAGTAGTTCAAACATTGAAAATTGGTGAACTTGAGAGTGAATCGGATTTGAATCAAAAGGTTGGTTTAAAAAGGCTTAGAGATATTTGTTGGAGTTTCATTATAAAACTCTTCTGAATGTTATCCATTTATTTCATACAATTGTTGAGGTACTTGTGATGATTGGAAAGAATGCTTCATGTGTTTTGAGATAAGGTAAAAGTCAAGTTATTTTGTATTCATTGGAGTCGTTTGATTTTGGTTTTATGGCCTACTTGATGTTGACTATTTTTGTGTATATTAATAACTTATGTCTTGTTTTGCAAAGAAGAGATCAAAATATTGTTAATGTCATGTCTCTTGTTTCTTCAATAAGTAATAATTGCAAAAAAGAATGGACTATGGATAGAAAATTCTTTTGAGTAAGACCACTTTATTTTGCGCTAAGCGTAATATAGTTGTTGTGAATATGGATGTTCCTTATGCGCCATGCGGAAGATCAATAAATTAAGTTCTAAAAATAACTTCTCTTCTTTTCATAAAGAAAAATTACTTAAACTTGTCACATTTTACGATCATAGTTTTCAAGTATTGATTTGATATATTACTCTTGAATGCAACTTTGACATATTAGTTGAAGATATGCAAAAAAAGATGACGGGTTTCGAGATTTACTTGATCTTGGTGGTCTTTCGAAAATGTTATTAGAAATAAATAAACATGTGATTTATCCAGTAATTTATTTGCTTATCAAATTGATGTTGATTCTCCCGATTGCTACTGTAGATGTGGAAAGAGTATTTTCAAAAATAACATATGTCAAAACTAATAGCGGAATAGCATGGGTGATCTATTGAATGATTGTTTGACCATTTTCATTGAAAAGAATGTGTACGTACAAATTTCCGACGATTATATGGTAAAGCATTTCCAAAAATGAAGATTCAACGAATGAAATTGTAGTTTATAACTATAATTTTAATTGAATATTTTTATATTATGTATTCATATACTTTAGGTGAACAACTTTAAATATCAAACACTGTTTAATTTTTTTGTATTATATATATTACTTATCTATTGGTATCCCATCTTTCAAATTTCGGATCCACCACTACCAACAAATTAAATTCTTGTATAAATAGCCTTTTTGAACCCTGATAATAAATAAATAAAAAAAAAGATTTTTAAATATTATCTCTATTCAAAACAATTATATTTATTCCATGTACAATTTTTATTTTTATTTTTAATCAATTTAATAAATATACAGTAATTTATAATCTTTCAATTCTTAATTATATCCCTATATTTTTATTTTCTATATTTAACAAAATGGTATTTACCAAAACCTGGAAAACACTGAAATAAACAGAAAAATGAACAATCCAGAAGTTGAGAAAAGAGATTCCCATTCATCTACACCACCGGAGCAATCATCGTCGTCATCAACAGGGTTAGAAATGTCGGCGGCTTCCGCCACGGACGGCGTCGCTGCAGCGGCTCTGCGCGCGGTGCTTCAGAGGGTTAAATTGGCAGCGGACCGGTCCGGTCGTGGGTCGGATCGGATCCGGGTTGTGGCTGTGAGCAAGACTAAGCCGGTCCCCCTCCTCCGCCAAGTGTACGACGCCGGCCACCGCTGCTTTGGTGAGAATTACGTCCAAGAGCTCGTCGAGAAAGCTCCAGAGGTCTCATCCCTCTCTCTCTCTCTCTTCCCCCCCGCTTTGATTCCGGATGTCAAATAGGTATTTGTGTAATTGCTTGCACAATAATCAAATTCCATTTGTGTGTTTACTTGCAGCTGCCAGAAGACATAGAATGGCATTTCATTGGGAATTTGCAGAGCAATAAAGTGAAGCCACTTCTAAGTATGTTAGAATCTTTCTGCTATTTGTAATCGCATTGACATTCTCAGCTATTACCTATATGAACTTTCACATTTTTTATGTTTTTGATGTACGTATAGCTTGAAAGTTCTGAAGTTTTCGTTGGCCATCTAATCAGTGTGGCTGCCAAAAAAATAATCTGAAAATTTGAGCTTGAGATTTATTTTCTATAGATATGATAAAGGATTAAAGGCGATTGTATGTGTATTCTTAAACTTGTTAGCAGGCAGAAGACTGAAGATTCGGGGGTTCCTGTTATTAATCAGAACATGTGATTTGATTTATCTTGATGATCAAATCTGTCTTCCATTTATGTAAATTTGGACCTAGATTTGAAATGTCTGCTGTCAATCTTTGTTAAAAGAATTTCTATTGGAAATGATAACTTGTATGCATAAATTTGTGTAAGGATTAACTGGCTTGTGGAATATTATGAGATAAAGCCTTTTGTTTGTCATTTTGAAAGTTTAGAAAGAAATAAGATAACATAATGTCTTGGTATTAGTTTTTATCCTAATCTGTAAATTTTTCCTCTGTTTTGCAGCTGGTGTACCAAATCTTGCCATGGTGGAGACTGTAGATGATGAAAAGGTAAACAATATCTAAGCATAGCTTGTGGGCCATGTATTTAGTTTCTTAAAATTCTAACTAATTTTTCCCATGGATGCTGATAAGGTGATACACATTCCTCCAAGAACACATTTTTATTCAGTTTGAGGGGACTTCTCTTGGATTAAGATAGCTATTCTCCGACCACTTCTACTTGATACTCTTTAAATTTGAAATTATTTCTTCAAACATAATTCATTTCTTAAAATTATTATGTAAATAGATTGTAGATGTTATAAAGGTCAAGAATATTGCTCCTTCAGTCAGTCCCATAATAAATGTTGTTTCAGGACTTTGCACACAAATTAAGAAAGTTGATTAAAAGACTTTATCCGATCTTACCCTAATTTAACTACAATTATTATAGGTAAATTTCCAATAGTCTATCTCATTTATTTTGAGAGAAGTAAATGAGGGCAATTTTGATAGAAAATAGTAGTGCAGTTGTTCTATGGTCTATTTGGCTAGAACGAAAAAAAGAGAGTTTTTGAGAATTGTAGTGAGTTGTCCGAAGTGTTTTGGAATAGGATTAAGTTTAGAGGGGCTGTTAGGTTGTCATGTCGTTAGAGCTTCAAGGCTTTTCATACGACGGATTTAGTTAGGAGTTTGGCTTATGCCTTAAATTGCTTTGTATATTTAAATAGGGGATTCCTCATCCCTTGTATTGTCTTTTACTTTTTAATAAATTTTTGTTTCTTATCAAAAAGATGAGGGCAATTTTGGTAGACAATGGACAAATGTTTCTTGAAATATGATAATCACACTTATTTTTGGACAAAAAAACTAACTAAAAACATTTATTTTGTGACGGAAGGAGTATTTGATTAGTAGGATTTGAAGTAGTTTGTTGCAACTCCGAGGTTATCAGTTTAAGGAACCACCGATCTTATTTATTGGATCAGAAAGAGATGAAGAAACAATTGCTAGAAGATGAGCCATATTCTTTATGATCCATCATTTAAGATGAAATTATTTATGATAATATTAATTATGTTTCATCTCATTTATAGTACCAATACTTACAAGGCAGGTCCCTAAAATTATTATGCTGGACCTTTTTAAGTATCTTAGCAAGTTAAAGTGAAAGTCTAAACAAGAGTACACAAGACTTTGCTAGCAGACATAATTGAACTTTCAGATTCTTGTTTGGTTATCTTAACTAGTCCCCTGGTTAGACATTATAGTTTGATTTTTCTTTGTATTTTAGTTATTTGTGTGGTCTAATTCATGATTACCTCTAGTTTGAAACAATATTATTATAAGTAGTTGTCCAACAATTTTCTTGTTTTCTATAGATTGCAAATCACCTCAACCGTGTCGCTGGAACCATTGGAAGAAAGCCATTGAAAGTAATGGTTCAAGTGAATACCAGTGGTGAAGAATGTGGGTAACTTGAGTATGTGTTTGATGGGATTTTCTTTTTTAATTTCAAAATCAAACACATTTTGTTTGACACCCTTGCAAAGAGTAAGTTAAAGTGGTCTCACCCTCATCTTGTGCAGCAAAATTCGGTGTTGAACCTTCTGACTGTGTGGAGCTTGCTAGACATGTTAGTGTGAACTGCCCTAACCTTGAATTTTCTGGCTTGATGACCATAGGAATGCCAGATTACACATCCACCCCAGAGAATTTTAAGGTAGTATAATTAATGTAACTTTGATGATTATCGTGCTTTCTCAATTATCTCTTATTGAAATTATCCTGATCTTATCAGTACCTGTGTATCAGACATTAGCAAACTGCAGAAGTGAGGTTTGCAAGGTGCTTGGGATAGCAGAAGAGCAATGCCAGTTGTCAATGGGCATGTCTGGTGACTTTGAGCTTGCTGTGAGTTTGAATGCTACTTTTAAATTTGTTTCAATTATAGCAGCTGGGGATGCCTAGTGTAATTTGCACATTTAAACACAAATAAAATCTCTATGCTCAATCTGATTCATCTTAAACTGCAGTCAGTACTATCTCGTGATTCTTAGGATAGAGTTTCATCCCCATCGTCGCTTTCTTCTGTAAATTGTAAAGAAATCCTCTCAATCAATCATACAATATGGGTCACTCTGATGATTTCTTTGTCATTCTTGCAGATTGAGATGGGCAGTACAAATGTTAGAATTGGATCAACCATATTTGGAGCAAGAGAGTATCGCACGAAACAGTAAACTTATGTGGAGATGGATTTACTATATTTAGAGATTTACACTCGTCATATTTGTTAATCATGATACAGCTGCACTTCATTTATGCTCTATTGGAAGTAGCATTTTGGACTATGCATTCTGAACTTGGAAACCCCTTTGTCCAGCTTTGGTTCGTCTTACCACATGACCACCATGAGCTTGTCTCAGACATGTATGATCTTGCTTATCATTACATTCATTTTAAACTCGTCTGTGATGTTTGGTCAATTAAAACTATATATGTAGTTCCATTTTATAGTATTTGGTCATTTAGAAATAACTAAAGTATAGAATAACTAAAGTTTGTTACTTTGGTCTGAGAAGTTGTTGCGTGCTGCAAATTTAATGGTTAGATTATTGTTCTATCTAATTGTATGGCCCATTTAAAGATCAGGTGCACCAGAGTATCTTAGCCAATTTTCAACTCTTTTTTATTCAACACGAGGTTGAGTTTGTGTGTATTTCTCCATGCGGGAATAATTTCTGTTTATATAGTGGTTTTTTTTTTTTTTTTTTTTTACTTTTTCATTAGTAGAAAAATGACTTTAGTAATCCTCCATATATATGTTTTTGGAGTTAAAAGGGGGAGGTGAGATGATAGGTGAATGGTTTGCTTCTATGTTAAGCAAGTGGTGCTTTATATTATATATTTATATTATATATTTATATATTTCTTGAAGTAATTATACTGTTAGAATTTAGGTGGATATATTGAAAGAAATTGGTTTAATATAAATTTATACCCCCAAAAAATATAAATTTTGTGAATGTTTAAAACAACCCCCAAATTAAAATCTTTGTTTGAAGGTAGAAAGGTTATGGAAAGAAATTTCCGGTAATTAATGGGTCAAAGTCTGGTAAAACACCTGAATATTCATTTTGTTTTTCCTGATTGCTATTTGAAAAAAATTTGATAATAGCATGTGTTTCATTATTTCTGTCTATAACCATATACTCATGTATATATATATATATATATGGACAATCTAGGACGAATGAAGGAATTAGACATATCTCTTGGAGTTGGAGGTCTGTTTTTTTTTTCCCCTCATTGTGAAATGACTAAAATACCCTCACAATGTACCTATAACCTTGTTTGGTTTTGGATGAGATTAGTAAGATTAATGGGATATAGAGCATTGGATTGTATAAATGGATTTAATTTTTTTTGTTTGGATTGATTGACTGAAATTTATTGATTCAGACTAAGGTATCGTAAGGACTTGATGATTTAAGTGTATTTCTTTTCACAAAGAAAAAAAATTAAAATGTAAGTTATGATCAATATAAAGTTGAGTTATAATTAAATTTTATGCTTCATAATATAATATTTTAATGAGTAAACTACTTTTTTTCCCCATAAAGTTGGTGGTTTGGTAATTTTGAATTTTTTGTTTTTTGTGTTAGCCGATTTGAACAGTAATTTACAAAAATGTGCAATTTATGCCCAATTTCAGCCCGAATTGCTTAATTGGACTGAAATTGCACGTATCATGCATATGTGGACGTAATTTCGGACTGACCGGACCTAAATCGGATACACTGACAATTTTTAATTACGTGGCTATTAAAAAAAAATTCATTTCCCAAAAGAAACAATAATAACAAAATCCAAAATCTAAAGAAACCTAGTATTATTCCTCTACCCTACGACGCCGTATTCCCATGTCGGGAACAGAGCCACCGCGCCTCCACCTTGGAGCTCCTTCACTCTTGTACAAGCAGAAATCCTGGTCCCTCGACATTCTCTGAGACGAGGTCTGGACCAATTTCTGGAAAAACAATCACCTCCGTGGCGGCCGTAGCATCACCAACGACGACCTCGACGAGCTCCATGGCTACTTCGACCTAGGTTTCAGCTTCGACTCGTTGGATTTGGATCGGAAGCTCTCATCCACTTTTCCGGCGCTCGATTACTATCATGCCGCGAATAGCTTGCCTCGATCTTCTTCGGCGTCGCTCTTCGATTGCGATGCGTCGTCGTTTGGAAGCCCCACGTCGATTGTTGATCCAGCTGATGATCCGGCCACGGTGAAGATGAAATTGAAGTAATGGGCACAAGTGGTGGCGTGTTCGGTGAGGTGATCTTCGTCGAACGTGCTGTGATTTGGGGGTTAATTTTCTGTATTGGTTGTTGAAATTCAACTTCTTGGTTTTTACTGCTAAATTCAGTGGTTGGAGAATGGAGATTGTACAAGTTTTTGCTCTAATTCTTGGGGTTTGTAATTAAAAAAAAAATATCCAAAATCTAAAGTTTCAATTCTTATTATATCAGTTAGAATCAGGAGGTGGTTGCCTGTTCAAATCCGGAAGCCCATACTCTTCCTCCATTCCTTCTCCCCCTCCCCCTTTAGCCGCCACCACCGCCGCCTCTCCATGAAGATAGGCCCACACAATACATCTCACCTGGTTTTCATTTGGAGGATAATCACCACCACCAGTATCACCTATGGCGGCAGGCCCTAGAGCAGTAACATCTCCAGAGCCATGGCCACCAATGGCCACTACTTGGGCCCCTTCAAAGCCGGTTCCAAAACATTGGGAGTTGAATTTTTGGATTTGGGGGCTAGGATTCTTTTGGAACCCGTTATTTGAGGGTGAGAAATGGTTTTTCTCTTTTTAATTGCTACATAATTAAAAATTATCAGCGTGTTCAATTTAGGCTCGATCAATCCGAAATTACGTCCACACGTGCAATTTATTTCAGCTCAATTAAGTAATTCAGATAGAAATTGGACATAAATTGCATATTTTTATAAATTATTGTTCAAATCGGCCAACCCGAAAAAAAAAGTCCAAAATTGTCGGACCACCAACTTTGTGTGGCAAAAAAAAATAATTTACTCTATTTTAAATGATAATAATGGTTAAAAAATATATTGACATATTTCTCTTTAAAAAGTTGATTAATGACTAAATCTTTACATATGGCTTCATTTAATACTTTAAAAGGTTAGGCATTCTAGGTGGATAGTTAAAGCTCTATTTTTATATTTAAAAATTTTATGTTGTTATTTTAAGTGATCATTTTTAATAATTAATTTCTCATTTATCAAAAATTGGTTTTGACTGATTTAACATGCTCTATTATGTACTCCAAATATAAATTAATCTTTTAACATGTATTTCTTAAAAAATATTTCATAGCCACTTCAATATTAATCAAAGTGGATCCTCCACTTATATCGGACCAATTTTCAACTAGTACTGTACCATTGCAACATTGGAGATCCAAGGCCAAGACCTGCCAACAACCGTAGCCAACAAGTGTAAAGTTTTTTTTTTTTTTTTTCCTTTTCGATGAGCATAATTAGTGCTATAAATTGATCAGGAAAAAAGCACCTGAAATTAGTTTAGCAATCCTAAAATTTTGAAAGAACATTTAAGTTTATAATAGTCTATCAAGCTTAATGCTAGGTTACTCATCCTCACAGAAGTAAACTCAATGCATCTTGCTTGTCTTTTTCTATATCTCGCCTTGCATAAACATAAAATTATTTGATAAAATCATCTATTAATTTTATTTTTTTCAGAAACTCTTCTTACATATTTTCACTCCATATTTAGGATTCACCATTGTTAGTAGTTAACATAAAGCTAAGACGTATGCTACATTGTAAGCTGTAACTCTCAAGTAACTCTAAGTTTTGTTGCAAGAAATCAATTTCTTATCCCCATCTAAACCATTTATACCAATTAGGAGCAACGTGAAGTCTCTCAAGAGAAAAACAGATGGCACTGACATATTTATGAGTATTTAATCGTGGCAAAGTCTTGTTAATCTTACTGAACAATATTTATTAATCTTGCATTTTTGCCTATGTGTTCAGTTGAGAGGCATTAGCGTCATTTTCCATCAAGATTCAAGTTCATTCGATGTTTTTTTTGCACTTAATTAATATCCAAACTAACACTAATTTTGCACTTGCCACCCTACTATTAAAAAAATTAAAATATATCCCATAAATTCCCTTTTTTAAAACATTATCCCTTAAAAAAAATTAACTAAAACTTATTATAATATTAAAGCTAAAAAAATTAAAATAAATATAAAATCAATAGCAACTTAAATTAAATTCTAATTAAATATATAAATTTAATAAATCCAAACCTTTCATGAAATCTTTAAATTAATTCAAACTTGAAACCTAAAACTTATAATATATTTTTTTGTTATTCTTAAAATTTTCTCCGAGGAACATCAACAAGAGTTCACTTGAAAACCGAATGATCAATATATTGTTGATTTAACCTTTAGAAAAATGATATATTTGAAAATGTTAGAATGAAATTATTATACAACAATTTTAAAATATAAAAATTATAATGAAAATAGGGTAATTTTGTTTAAATTATTTATTTTTTTGATAAATATAATGACTTTATTGAAATTATTACTAATTTATGATTTTTTTAGAGCTGAATTGTGTATTATTTTTTTATTAATTTTACCCCCTTGGTAAAAATTTTGAGCCCGGCACTGACTGTACAGACTTTCGAAAAAAATTGTTAGTGTCTTTTTTTTTTTTTTTTAAATATTACACATCCAATAAATTATGGTAATTAATCTCTTGGACATAGATAAGGTGGACAAATTAAATCATCTCATACTGGTCAGCCAATGGCGAGGGACCAGATAACCTCGTCCAACTGCAGGTAACCTAAAACCTTCATTAATTGCTTATTTCTTTAGTTAATAAAATAATGGTCCATGTTTTAGTAATTAAGATCTTTCATCTTTTTGAGGAAAAACATGCACAAACTTATATTTAGCCCCACTGTTATTTCTCTGAAAGAAAAATTATGTGATGAGAGATGAGAGGTGGCGATGCAAAATTAATACTCACATATTTATGAATGTACTACTTATAACTATTAATTAATTGGTACTCGACGCGATCTTCTGTTTTTTGTTAGTTATTAATTATTGTCGTGTATTTTTAAAATCCTACTTAATATTTCACTAATGCTGGCTAAGAAAGTAGAAATACAAGATCTTTTAGATACATATGAAGCACAATTCAATGATTAATCGAATAGAAGATGAAAACTAAATTAGAAATAGGAAATCTGGTTGCTATTTTATTAACCAATAAATGTAAAATTTTCAAGGGATTTTATCAGTTCAAGCCCTAAAAGGTATATTATAGCAATGTAAACCTAAACATTAAATTAATTAATTATATTGTTTGTTTAAAAAATTTGAAACTGTCTAATTAAGACTAAATATTTGTCGGAGAAGTTGAGGTGGCTATGAAATGATGTTGATGTAACTTTCAAAATGGTCATATAGGCAAGCCATGCCAATTCAAGAATAAGAATACTAAAATTTCAATAGTTGCTTTCTTCTCTTCATGATCATCATCTTCTTCCATGATTGTGGTGTCTCCTCATTGGTCGATTATAGTTAGATATTTTTGTCTTCTACAGTCTTTTTTGTTGCTAATACCTGTCATTTTTAAAGGAGGATACAAAGTCAAAGAAGATGGAGAAAAATTATCTGGATCAAAAATTGAATCCTAATATTTTCATAATCGTTGAATCATTAGATGAAGAAAAGAGTGTAGGATATAAATGTTTATATTTTGATGAGCCAAAACAGTTAATGTAATAAATCTAGAGATCTCATTTCTTTACATTGTATTTGGAGAATTAGATAAGGCTAGATTAGTAAGTTAATTTAGGTCGAAACTGCAAGATGAAGACAAGTCTCACTAAAACAACTCTTAATGAAGAAGAAGATATAATTTATATTAGTGCATAAAATTATTAATTTACCAAAAGAAAGATGTTTTTTTTTTCCTCTCTACTTTTTGCCTTTGTTGTTTGTATTTGAGATTTTTGTTTTTTCTTCGTTTTTGCCATGAGTTATTTGATTTTCATCTCATCTAAACTCTCTTAATGAGATAGTCTTCATATTTCTTCTTTTCTCATTTTCTCTTATTTATTTCTTTTTATTCAAAAAAATTTTCAGGTACCTCTTTTTCTATCTTTTCTTCTCATTAGAATGCTTTTTTTTTTTCTAAAGTTTTTCCAGGTACCTCTTGTTCTACGTTTTCTATTAGTTCGGCAATAACATACAACTTTTTCTCCAATAAATTTATTTTCTGGTCCAGTGCTTTGAGGGAACGTATCTTATTTATATACTTGCAAATTCAATGGTAGTATGTTGATGAAATTTCACTACACCAATTTTGATTTTATATAGTTAAATAGCATGTTATTGTTATTGTACTGCTTAATATACTTTAAAAAATATACTAGCAACATATTTGTAATATATTAGCAATTCTCCCTGCAACGCACGATTTGTTATATAATATATAATAAATTTTCAATTTTTTTATAATTAATGTCTTTGCTTAGATGGAAAAAATTATAAAATATTTAAATGTTAAAATATCTAATTTACATTATATATATAAATATATAAATTATCTTATACATTTATATTTTATATTAATAAAAATTTGAATACTTTTAGTTATTTTCTTTTACCGACAAATGGTTCTGATGAATACATATTTATCATGTAAACTTTTACATTAGCATGTAATACAATAATACATGTATTTATCGGATTCTTTTATATTTAATAATAGAATTATTCGTTATATAAATTTTGTGAATTAGTTACAATAAATAATCATATAATTATTTCATTAGTATAGATATAGAATATTGTAAAAATGTTTTGTATAATTAACTATTATCGAAATAGAATGAACCCAAATAATGCATTAAGTCCAACCAATTTTGATTGTGACAATATAAATATAAATATATATATATATATATATATATATATATATATATATATATATATATATATATATTAAAAGACAAAGAAGACCAAACAATATTGTACAATGTTTAGAAAAGCTTAGGCCGGGCCATGAATAGACCAATATGAAAAATACATTCTATAGTAAATTATATAATGTAAAACGAATCATATGATAGTTTTTTATATATATTTTGTATATCTATAAGACTTAAAATAACATGTAATAATATAGTAAGTTACTAAATAATAATATCATATATTTAACCACAAATTTTAAAAAGGCCCTGGCCAATATTAATTATAACAAATATTTTCAATAATAAATTATATTGTGTAGAGGCATGTAATTAAAAAACTTTTACTATAAATTTTGTACACTGATATAATCTAATTGTTATTTATTTTATACTCATTTTTCATGTAAACTGAAATCTAAAAAAAAAAAAAAAAAGAGAGTGTAATTTTTAATTATTTCATACTCATTTTTCATGTAAACTGAAATCTAAAAAAAAAAAAAGAGTGTAATTTTTAATTATTTCATACTCATTTTTCATGTAAACTGAAATCTAAGAAAAAAAAAAAAAGAGAGTGTAATTTTTAATTGATAGATATTATTATTTTTATTTTTATTTTCCATTTTTATATAATATTAAAGCTGAGATCAGTTTTAATATTATATAAAATATAATATATTTTAATTTATTAAAAAATTCATTTTAATTAAATATATTTTACTATCCAATTATTTAAATGAAATCTTACCGAATGAGTTAGCTTAAAAAAATGTGTTTAAATTATTATTACTAAAAAAGCTCAATTAATAATTTTTTTTATTTTTTTGTTAAATGAAATATTAACACCCAATCTCCCAATTTTAATGTTATCTATACTAAAAAAATCTAGCAGATTCCAAAGCACCCAAAAAACCTGTAGCTCTTTTCCTTCTTCTATATCTTTGCTTCAACTTCAATTTGCCGTCGCTCTTCCTCCTTCCACCTCCGGCCAACACCCGCCGCTTCTTGTTCAACCGTACCAGCCGCAGCCGCCTGATCTCGCCAACCCCATATTAGATATTGATCTTGTTCTTGTCTTGTTTAGAAACTAATAATATATTCTGTAGATAAAATAAACAAAGATAATTGAAATTACAATCAAATTAACAAGCATGTATTTATTTTTTAAAGTAGCACTCACGGTACATGACCTCAAATTCTTCGGCAATCCTCAAATGCTGATTGTAATGTTGTCTCACTTATTAATTTTTTTTAGTTAAGTTATACTTTTGTTGTACACATTCTTGAGTCGTCTATTTATTGAAGTTTTAAGCGTATATATTTTTTTGCAAGGACCTTCTGATTGATTTAATCAGTTTTCTTTTCAAATTATGTTTCAATGAAATTATTATACAACAATTTCAAAATATGAAAATTAATTAGAAATAGTGCAATTTTGTTTAAGTTATTTAATTTGATAAATATATTGACTTGATCGAAATTTTTATTATTTATTATGTTGTTTTTAGAGTTGAATTATGTAGTTAAGCTAGGTAATAAAAATTGAATCCCATGGACATGGATAGGTGGACAAATTATAGCACCTCATACTGATCAGCCATTGGCGCAGGACCAAAGAACCCCACCTGCATTAATTTCTCATTTCTTTTAGCTATCCCGCAAGTGTACGGTGTAGATTGCAGAAACGATAAGCAAGGTCGATCCCACAGAGACTGTCGATTCAGGAAATCACTAACTACCCAAATTCTATTCACAATTCTATCTAGGGAAATCAAATATCATGAATTGCAATTAAATTAATAAACTAACAATTACGAAGGTAAAATTCACTCAAAGTTGACAGAAATCTGAGACAGGTTCTAGGACATGCTTTCATCTAATTCTCATCAAGACATCACTTTAATCAATCCAAGTTCATTAATCAATCATCCTATATGAGCAATCACACATATCAATTAATCGCTCTCCCGAGTCAATTAATCAGTTGATTATTATGCTATCAGAGGTATCCCTACTCAATCTGATAAAAACATAACAACTCCCAAAAACACCCAAGATTGATATCTCATCACATAAATTCCTTAATCTCCCGATCTAAGTCCTTTATGCGTCATGTGTTTATTCTTCCATAATTAAATCTCATCTCCCGAATTTTGATCCAATTATTAAAACATGCTCAATTATCGGCCAAATAATCAAACAAACAATCAATTCATAAACACACAAATAAGATGAAAGATTAAGAACATTGAAATAAATCAAAGATTCATCAAGATTCGAATTAAACTACTAACAAGCCCTAGAAACCCTAAAAAGAATTAGCTAGACATAATCATCGTCAAACTCATAGACAAGATTAACAATATCATCTATTAAACGAAAAACTAACGAGAGAAGAAGGATTCAACTCGAATCGCCAACGATCTTCCGATTCTTTCGGCTCTTCTCCGTCTTCTCTTCCGTCTCTCTCTCTCTATCTCTCTCTGTGTGTAATTCTCTCTCTAATTGCCAATCTCCTATTTTTTCGTTTCTTGGGGTCTTTTATATCCATTGAAGAATGAAATCTCGCCAAAATACCAGAATTTGCTGATCGCCCGGACACGACCGTGCTATTCGGCATGGTCGTGCTACACCCTTCAGTGATTTGGCACGGTCGACCGTGCCATGGGGCACGGTCATGCTACACCGTTCAGGCCTAATTCCGTTGCGCACGGTCTGACCGTGCGGTGGCGCACGGTCGTGCGTGCCTCCTTCTTCTTGTGCACGGTCCGACCGTGCTATTAAGCACGGTCGTGCTTTCCTTCCTGGCCATTTCGCTCAAAACTTGCACTTTTTCTTGTTAAAATCATGAAACTAAACACAAACCCGTCAAATGCATCTTATATACAAATAATCACAATAATCACTATAAAAACGTAGCTAACACATTCAAATGAATACATAAACCTACGCACAAATAGGTGAAAATTGGCACTTATCAAAATCCCCCAAACTTGAACTGTTGCTCGTCCTCGAGAAACATCAACTACCTAAACAAAACTAAACTCTAACAAAACTAAACTTCTAACTAAATAGACCACAAACCATGACATCAAGTATCATAAACAATAAACCACACACACCCAATCGACATAAAAAATTCATCCAAACTTATAACAAATACTTCAAACACTTCATAACTATGCACTTTCAAGGAGTAATGAACCTCACAAGGTAAATTGTATCACTCACGCTCAAAAAGTGTTTATAGATAGGACATGTATACACTCAAAACGATAAATCAAGTAAAACCTACCATAGGCTTGCAGATCGTCTCACTTCTCCACTACGTTTGTACATGCGAATATCAAGAATCAATAAGGACTTTCATTTGGACGCAATGAGGCTCTTTGGACAGGGTAGGAAAAATTTGGGATAAAAGTGACTTCTCAAATAGATGATCGAAGCTCCTTTAGAAATTTGAAATCACAATTTCTTGCTTTTCATCATATAACTTCAATCAATTTCTTCTCCCAAAACATGAGCTCCAGCAATATACCAATCACAAACATCATTCAATCGAGTTCCAGAAATGGCACAACTCGTGATAACAATTCTGCAATTGAGTTCCAGAAAAGGCACAACTCATGCAATTATTATATATATATTTTTTTTCATCTATCCATTCTTCAAGCCAACTACACATTTTTTTTTCTTTCTTTTCTATTCCACCAAAATTTTTCTCCAATTTTACATATATTTCCTACTTGAGCTTCAGAATCATAAATAGCTAGGCTCAAAATAAAGGCACGGATAATCCTCCCAATTAATTAGGCTAAATCAAGAATTTGGCTCATAAGCTTAACTGGGCTCACAAAGGAAATAATTCAGATTTGGTGGGAATTATTTGGCTAAGTGACTCATAAAAACAAAGATGGCCTTATATCATTTTCAAAAATTCACATGTACTTGTAGTCTCAAAAGAGATACCAAAGCAAGTTCTAGAGGTATATACAAGACTATCGCCAACACTCAATCAAGAAAATAAGACTTGGTGTAATATCAAGTCAAGGCTCAAATCTCACAAGCTTATTTTCATACTCCTCAAAAATACACAATCATTTCATGTTCAAACGTATTCACAAAAAAAATTAGTTCGACCCGAATTTTCAATTTCAATCAAGTAATATGGATTCATAGTCATTTTACTCAACTCATGCTTCTTATAGCTCTAAAAACAAAAATCAAGATATCATCAAACCTATTGTGCACTAGGCATGTTCATCAATTCAAACACAATACCGACCATAGAATCATGCATTCCAAAAAAAAAACAACACAAATTTCGTTTCAAAAAACATTCATCCCCCAAACTTAAAGTCTACAATTCCAAAGAAGACATCAAAATAGGAGACAAAACAAAGAAACGAAACCAACAGATGAAAAATACAAGAGAGGGGAAGACATAAGCAACAAGACCTCTCGTCGCTCAATCCTCAGCCGGTGGTGGCGGTGGTGGGTAGACATGGCCACTGGAAATCCTCCAGTGGTCCATACGTGCCATGAAGTCCATCATCGTCGCCCTGTAGTCTCTAAACTCCTCACGCAGCTCATCCAAGCCGGTCTCCAACGCTCCTAATCGAGCATCGTACTGGGCGGTGTAGTCGTACTGCTGCTGCGGCGGCTGCTGTGGATACTCCTCATGCGGTGGAGGCGCGGTATAAGCATGGTCTGCACCTCATTCGTACGCCTCCTCTTCCTCCATCGCCTCGTGATGCATGTCCGGCACATCAGGGGCTGCTGACTCGTATGGCACACCTTCAGAAAGGGCAATGTGTGCAGGAGTATCCATGGACCAGTTCAGCTGATCTGGCACGTACGCGTCCTCATTCTCTTCACTGACAGTCATGAACTGCGGGTTTGGCAGTGGAAATCCCGGTGCTTCCTTCTGCTGAAAGAAGTAACCGTGGCCCGTCGGGTCAGGACAGATGAAGTGCTGGTTCACCAGCGTCTGCATATCGATCGATGTAGGTCCGGGCACATGTGATAACGAGTCCAATGCCATCCCGATGTGTAGTGCCAAAGGGGTGATCATGCCGCCTACGACAATCACCCCGCTCGTCTGCTTCGCTGCCCTACTCATCTGCCTGATCAAAAATGTAGCGGCATCTACCTTCACAGCCTGGACCATACAATACAGGATGTAGAGCTTATCCACCCGGAACCCACCGATATCATGCCGAGCAAATAACGTCTTGGCTAGCACCCTCTGCATGTATCTGAAAACGGGATTGCGTATCCAGATGGCCTTCGCCTTCCTCGCATTCCACGGGACTGGCTCTCGTACACTGCAATCAGTGATCAGGCCCCAAAATTCTGTCGCCCTAAAGTCCCGGTGATGCTTCACTGTGGTCGCCTCGGCCGGTAAGTTGTAAATCTGGCGGAATTGTGCTATCGAAATCTCATACCTCCGATTCTGCAAACAGAAGCTTATACTCTCCGGGGTCAATGGAGGTCTCGATCGTTCCTTCACAGATAGTGTACTGAGGAACTCCAGTACAATCTTCGGGTATGTCCTCCATCGCCCTCTGAAAAAGGCCGTCCACCCGATGTTTTCGACGAGTCTCCAAAAATCATCGTGTAGGCCTAACGACTGTAATGCACCGTCATCGGCGTACCGAGTCGCCTCTATCTGTCTTTCCACCAATACATTCCACCGAGCCTGATGCTCGGGATCTGTTAACCGTACTTCGTAGTGTGTAGGAGAGGTGGGTAGAGGGATCGCAGAGCTAGTCGAAGCGCCCTTGGTTGTCTTTCTCTTCTTTCCTCCAACCATATTCGATCCTGTAAATTTGTCCGCAATCAGTAATATATGATATCTTATTGTATACCGAAGCACTGAAACAGAAGCTAGGCAACGAACAAAAATCGACAACAATGCAATGTACTCCAATCGAAGTCCCCCCAAACTTAAACGTCATCCTAGTTCACATTTTTCTCCTATCTCAACAAAGTGTGCAAAATACCTCCATATTTTAATCCATCTTCATCAATCCATGAATCATACAAATGAGTATATCATAACCATCGAAAACCATGACAATTCATGCTCAAAATTCCAACAAAATCAACAAAAATCATATTGCACACCAACTGTTCGATAAAAATCCCCAAAGACGAAAATTCTCAAAATCAAAATCTACTCCGATTAAAACTTTTCCTAAGTCAAATGCATACATTACATTGTAAATGAAATTCTCCCCCCTTTTCCCCCTTTTTAAAATCGCGATCCTCTGGGGCACGACCGTGCTGTATTGCACGGTCGACCGTGCCCCAGCCTTCAGACCCGTTGATCTGTGGGGCACGACCGTGCCTGATGGGGCACGACCGTGCTCTCTCTCTCTCTCTTTTTTTTTTGACACTAGCATAAACGAAATGACACCTACTAGTTGGGTTGCCTCCCAAGTAGCGCTAAGTTTTACGTCTTCAGCCAGACGAGACGAGAGCGTACCTTTTCACGAGTCATTTATGAAGTAAATGCACGTGGCCGATTCTTTTGTTCCATTTCCATAATATAGCTTGATCCGTTGTGCGTTTACAGGGAACGTGCGACCATCCTTTGCTAACAACTCAACGTAGCCCGGATCAAATACTTTCTTTACCCAAAACGGTCCTGACCATCTTGACTTCAATTTTCCAGGGAACAATCTGAGCCTCGAATTGAATAGTAGTACCGGATCTCCTGGCTTGAATGTCCTCTTTTGAATCATCTTGTCATGAAAGCGTTTGGTTCGTTCCTTGTAGATTCGAGCACTTTCATAGGCATCATTTCGAAATTCATCCAATTCCAAGAGGTTTTGTACGTGATCCGTGCTTGCTCTTTTGTAGTCGAAATTCAGTGCTCGAGTCGCCCAAAATGCTCTATGTTCTAATTCCACTGGGAGATGACATGATTTGCCAAAAAGAAGTTGGTAAGGGGACATACCTATGGGTGTTTTGAATGTCGTTCGATATGCCCATAGGGAATCATCCAAACGAAACGCCCAATCTTTTCGGTTCACGCTCACCGTCTTCTCCAAAATTGCTTTTATCTCCCTATTTGATACCTCCGCTAATCCATTTGCTTGAGGGTGATACGCCAAAGTCATTTTGTGCTTCACTCCGTATTTCTCCAACAACTTGACGAAGATTTTGTTGTGGAAATGTTTTCCCCCATCACTAATAATTGTCTTGGGTGTTCCAAATCTATTGAAGATGTTTTTCTTCAAAAATTGTAGAACCACTTTAGCATCATTAGTTTTGGTGGGAATGACCTCTATCCATTTGGACACGTAATCCACGGCTAATAAGATGTAGTTGTATCCATTGGAGGGGGAAAATGGTCCCATAAAGTCTATGCCCCATACGTCGAAAATCTCCACTTCTAGTATGTTGGTGAGGGGCATCTCGTGCTTCCTTGATATTGTCCCCGTCCTTTGGCATCGATCACATCCTGCCACAAAGTTATAACAATCCTTAAATAAAGATGGCCAATACAAACCTGATTGTAGTACTTTGATGGCTGTCTTCTTCCCGCTATGATGTCCTCCTACGGGAGATGAATGACACATCTCCATGACGTCATCCCATTCTTCTAGCGGGATACATCTCCTAATTATTGAATCTGCACATCTCCTAAACACATACGGGTCATCCCACATATAAAATTTTATATCATGCAGAAATTTCTTCTTCTGATACCCATTTAAATCTGGTGGGAGGACTCCTTGTGCCAAGTAATTCACGATATCTGCATACCATGGTACTGGAGCATCGTTTATTGCAAGTATGCATTCATTGGGGAATTTTTCCTTGATCTCGTCTCCTTGATCAACCGCTTCGTTTTCTAGTCTTGACAAGTGATCCGCTACCACGTTCTCGCAGCCCTTATGATCTTTGATTTCCAAGTCGAATTCCTGCAACAATAACACCCAACGTATTAGTCGTGGTTTAGCGTCTTTCTTATCGAAGAGATAACGAATTGCAGCATGGTCAGTGTAAACTATTGTTTTAGTGCCGATGAGGTAAGAACGAAATTTGTCGAATGCAAAGACTACTGCCAACATCTCATTTTCCGTAGTGGTGTAATTTTGTTGAGCTTCATCCAGCGTTCGACTTGCATAGTAAATCGGCCTCAGCATTTTATCTCTCTTTTGCCCAAGCATAGCTCCCATGGCATAATCGCTTGCATCGCACATCAACTCGAATGGTTGTGACCAATCTGGGGTTACCAGTATTGGTGCACTCGTCAATACTTTCTTCAACGTCTCGAATGCCACGTGACACTCTTCATCGAACTTGAACTCGATCTCTTTCTCTAGTAATCGGTTCAATGGTTTTGTGATCTTTGAAAAGTCTTTGATGAATCGTCGGTAAAAACCTGCGTGTCAGAGAAAGCTGCGGATTGCTTTTTCTGTTTTTGGTGGTGGTAATTTTTCAATTGTCACTATCTTTGCTCTGTCAACTTCTAATCCTGCAGATGAAACACGATGACCTAAAACAATTCCATCTCTCACCATAAAATGACATTTTTCCCAATTTAGCACCAAGTTAATTTCCTTGCATCGCTGCAAAACTTGAGAAAGATTAGATAGACAAACATCAAAGGAAGTTCCAAAAACTGAAAAGTCATCCATAAATACTTCCATCCTATTTTCTATCATATCGTGAAAAATAGCCATCATGCATCGTTGAAACGTGGCTGGTGCATTACACAATCCAAAGGGCATCCTTCGAAATGCGAATGTGCCATATGGACAGGTAAAAGTGGTTTTCTCTTGATCTTCCGGAGCAATCGCAATTTGATTGTATCCGGAGTATCCATCGAGAAAACAATAGAATTCATATCCAGCTAAACGGTCCAACATTTGATCAATAAAAGGGAGAGGGAAATGGTCTTTTCGGGTAGCGGTGTTTAATTTCCTATAATCAATGCACACCCGCCACTCTGTTACCGTTCGAGTGGCTATGAGCTCCTCATCCTCGTTCTTGATCACTGTCATTCCTCCTTTCTTTGGCACTACCTGTACCGGGCTTACCCAGTTGCTGTCGGAAATGGGATACACAATTCCTGCATCCAGCCATTTTAGGACTTCTTTCTTCACCACCTCCTGCATAATTGGGTTAAGTCTCCGTTGGTTTTGGATTGAAGGTTTATAAGTATCCTCCATCCTTATCTTATGCATAACAACAGAGGGACTTATTCCCTTCAAATCCGAAATGGACCAACCGAGGGCATGCTTGTGTTCTCTCAATACACGTAAAAGTTTATCTAATTGACTTGACTTTAG
The DNA here is from genome assembly GCA_028654395.1 of Scutellaria barbata. Lineage (NCBI taxonomy): Eukaryota > Viridiplantae > Streptophyta > Magnoliopsida > Lamiales > Lamiaceae > Scutellaria > Scutellaria barbata. Next base: position 4,358,083 of record CM053648.1, read on the forward strand.
AGATGAGGAAACGATTACCGGATTAGCTTTATCACTTCCCAAAAATGCATATTGAAGGTGATTTGGGAGAGTCTTTAATTCCGGAATGAATACGGTGCTTTCCATGTCTGGAGTCGACTTTTCACGGTCGAGCACGGTCTGACCGTGCGGTGGCGCACGGTCGGTCTCGACTTGGAAACATGTCTGCTGCTCTGGCACGGTCGTGCTACACCGTTCAGACTATTTTCTTGGCCGGGCACGGTCTGACCGTGCGGTGTAGCACGGTCGTGCCCGGTTTCTCCACCTTTTCTTTGTTTCCCTCTTCCTCGTTTCTCCTTTGAGACCTCTTGCAATGCCTCCAAACAATATACGTAATCGAGTACCTCCTCGACTTCAGAATCCAAGTGTTCTGCGTGAGTTTGTAGCGATTCCTTCAAGCAGAACTCCAATGCGTCTTTCGACAAGATCCGATCCATTTGATCCTTCACACACGCCTCCTCTATTCCGATGAAGTTGCACGTCTCGTTTTCATCATGGAATCTCATAGCTTTGTAAATGTTGAACAAAATGTGTTCGTCATTCACTCTCAAAGTGAGCTCTCCTTTTTGAACATCGATCAAGGCTCGTCCCGTAGCTAGGAATGGTCGTCCTAAAATGAGGGGCACAACATGATCTTCCTCCATGTCGAGAACTACGAAATCCACTGGGAAAATGAATCGATCAACTTTGACTAGTACATCCTCAATGATCCCTTTAGGATAAGTAATTGATCGATCTGCTAATTGCAACGTGATTGTGGAAGGCTTCACTTCGCCAAGACCAAGTTTGTTGAAAATGGATAGCGGCATCAGATTTATGCTTGCTCCTAGATCACATAAAGCTTTGTCAAAACTTGATCCTCCAATCACGCATGGAATGGTGAAGCTCCCCGGATCTTTCAGCTTTTGCGGCAACTTTTGTTGTATGATCGCACTGCATTCTTCCGTAAGATTCACTCTTTCATAATCCGCTATTTTCCTCTTCTTCGACATGACATCCTTCAGAAATTTTGCGTAGTTGGGCATCTGTTCCAACGCATCTGCAAAAGGAATGTTAATGTGAATTTTCTTGAAAATTTCCAGAAATTTAGCGAATTGAGCATCTAACTTTTTCTTTTGAAAACGTTGAGGAAAAGGAAGAGAGGAAATAGTAAATGGAAGTGAAGGGGTAGAATTTGATTTTGGCTTCTCAGCCCCTTTTTGTTCGACTTCAACTTCCTTTTGCTCTGCTACTACTTCATCCTCTTTCTTCTCGTTCTCATCTTCCTCCACCACTGGCATGCTCGGTCCTTCATATTTCGTACCACTTCTCAATTGAATCGTCTTGCATTGCTCCCTTGGGTTTATTTGAGTAGTACTTGGATATTGTCCCTTCTTGTGTTGATTTCCTATGTTTTCAGCCATTTGTCCCACTTGTAACTCCAAGGCCTTCATCCGTGCATCAAATTTCTCTTCCAACCTTAAGAATCTATCTCGTGATTCATTTACAAATGCACCTACCAAATCTTCAAGTGCCAGTTTCTTCGGTTCATCAATGACTCCATTTGTAACAGAAAAGCCCGGAGGCGGCTGCAAAACATTCTTGGTGTTTGCATAGGAGAAATTCTCATGATTTGCCCCTCCGTGTTTATACTGATACATCCCCCTATTCCGAAAGTTTTGGTTGTTTCGGAAGCCTTGGTTGTTGTAATTCTGCCCATTCATGAAATTGACATCTTCTACTTCTTCTTGTTGGGTGAACTCGCATCCTTGACTTCCAACACTTCCTAAGTTTTGAGTTTGAACCTTCGCCAGCGCAGATACTTGAGTTGTGAGAGCTGCTATTTGTGAAGATAGTGCGGACAAATGATCTTGACCTTGAATTTCAGCCACTTTTCTATACGTGTTCCTCTCAGACGGCCATTGGTAGCTATTTGTTGCCATTTCCTCCAAAATATATATTGCCTCATCTGGACTTTTTGCTAACAAAGCTCCTCCTGCCGCTGCATCTATCATTGCTCTCGTCGATCCAAACAATCCATTGTAAAAGAAACAGACTTGTTGATCCTCGGGGAATCCATGTTGAGGACATCTTCTTAACATATCTCTAAATCTTTCCCAAGCCTCGTCCAAGGACTCTCTATCGAATTGCTTGAACTGTGTGATCTCACTTTTCAACTTCAACGTCTTGCTTGGTGGGAAGTATTTGAATAAGAACTTCTTACTTAGACCATCCCATGTAGTAATCGAGCGTGAAGGGAGTGAATTGAACCACAACTTTGCTTTATCTCGTAACGAGAAAGAGAACAGTCGTAGTCGTATGGCATCATCAGAAACACCATTTAACTTGATCGTATCGCAGACTTCAAGAAACTGCGCCAGATGCGCATTGGGATCGTCCAGATGACTCCCCCCGAACTGATTCTGCTGCACCATACTAATTAGACTCGGCTTCAACTCAAAATTATTCGCTTGAATAGGTGGTCTTAGTACCCCCCCTTCCATTTTGCTGCGGTTGAAAATAGTCTTTGATGGGTCTCTAAGCAACTCGTGGTGCTTGGTTCATGCCTCCTTGATTGTTTAGTACGTGATCCATTGAATTATTGTCAGTCATTTCAGTTGGAGCAAAAAGCTGTTTTCGTGTTTTACGGTGTCTGCAAGTTGCTTCAATCTCTAAATCGAGTGCACTCAAATTCGCCTTTTTAGAGCGAGTGTTCATGCACAATTTGAAACCACCTGAAAAACAAGTATCAGATATTCTCTAAAAAAGACAAAGAAATAAAGATAAAATCCTAGATTAAAATTAAAAACAAAATTCGAATATTAATTATTCCTAAACTTCAGTCCCCGGCAACGGCGCCAAAAACTTGTTCACTAATTTCTTTTAGCTATCCCGCAAGTGTACGGTGTAGATTGCAGAAACGGTAAGCAAGGTTGATCCCACAGAGACTGTCGATTCAGGAAATCACTAACTACCCAAATTCTATTCACAATTCTATCTAGGGAAATCAAATATCATGAATTGCAATTAAATTAATAAACTAACAATTACGAAGGTAAAATTCACTCAAAGTTGACAGAAATCTGAGACAGGTTCTAGGACATGCTTTCATCTAATTCTCATCAAGACATCACTTTAATCAATAAGTTCATTAATCAATCATCCTATATGAGCAATCACACATATCAATTAATCGCTCTCCCGAGTCAATTAATCAGTTGATTATTATGCTATCAGAGGTATCCCTACTCAATCTGATAAAAACATAACAACTCCCAAAAACACCCAAGATTGATATCTCATCACATAAATTCCTTAATCTCCCGATCTAAGTCCTTTATGTGTCATGTGTTTATTCTTCCATAATTAAATCTCATCTCCCGAATTTTGATCCAATTATTAAAACATGCTCAATTATCGGCCAAATAATCAAACAAACAATCAATTCATAAACACACAAATAAGATGAAAGATTAAGAACATTGAAATAAATCAAAGATTCATCAAGATTCGAATTAAACTACTAACAAGCCCTAGAAACCCTAAAAAGAATTAGCTAGACATAATCATCGTCAAACTCATAAACAAGATTAACAATATCATCTCTTAAACAAAAAACTAACGAGAGAAGAAAGATTCAACTCGAATCGCCAACGATCTTTCGATTCTTTCGGCTCTTCTCCGTCTTCTTTTCCGTCTCTCTCTCTATCTCTCTCTGTGTGTAATTCTCTCTCTAATTGCCAATCTCCTATTTTTTCGTTTCTTGGGGTCTTTTATATCCATTGAAGAATGAACTCTCGCCAAAATACCAGAATTTGCTGATCGCCCGGACACGACCGTGCTATTCGGCACGGTCGTGCTACACCCTTCAGTGATCTGGCACGGTCGACCGTGCCATGGGGCACGGTCGTGCTACACCGTTGAGGCCCAATTCCGTCGCGCACGGTCTGACCGTGCGGTGGCGCACGGTCGTGCGTGCCTCCTTCTTCTTGTGCACGGTCCGACCGTGCTATTAAGCACGGTCATGCTTTCCTTCCTGGCCATTTCGCTCAAAACTTGCACTTTTTCTTGTTAAAATCATGAAACTAAACACAAACCCATCAAATGCATCTTATATACAAATAATCACAATAATCACCATAAAAACGTAGCTAACACATTCAAATGAATACATAAACCTACGCACAAATAGGTGAAAATTGGCACTTATCAGTGGACAAATTATAGCACCTCATACTGATCAGCCATTGGCGCAGGACCAAAGAACCCCACCTGCATTAATTTCTCATTTCTTTAGTCAATTAGTTATTACTCTAGTAGTGATCCATGTTTTGGTAATTGATTAGATCTTTGATCTTTTGAGTCCAAACAAGTACAGACTTATAGTTTGGCATCATCGCTATTTCTCTGAAAGAAAAACTTGTGTGATGAGAGCCGGTCAATGCAAAATTAATACCCACCTATTTTTGAATGTACTACTTCTAACTATTAATATTGGTACCTAGACGCGATCTTCTGTTTTTTATTTTAATTCTTAAATTATTATCATGTGTATTTTAAAACAACGCCACTTGACATTTTACTAACGTTGGCCAAGAAAGTAGAAATATAAGATATTTTAGGTAGAGGTGTAGTAAAATTCAATGATTCGAATAGAAGTTGAATGATAATTTAGGAATATAAAATCTAGTTGCTACTTTGTTAACCCAACAAAGGTACAATATTCAAGAGATTTTATCACTTCAAATCCTAAAAAGATAGGTCATTTAGCAATGTGAGCCTAAATGATGAAATTTATTAATTTAAAATTTGTAAGATTTGAAAATATCAAATTTAAACTGTAAATATTAACAGTGTTCGCAATCTCTCTTAGAAAAGTTGAGGTGGCTATGAAATTACGTTAATGTTATTGTCAAATGGCCATATAGGCAAGACATGTCAATGCAAAAATAAGAAACAAAATTTCAATTTTTATTTTCTACAGGATCGTCTTCTTATGTTGGTCGATCATGTATATTAAATCATTTTTTGTCTTCTACACTCTTTCTACTGCTAATACTTGTCATTCTTAGAGGAGGATACAAAATAAATAAATAAAAGATTGATGTTTGGTGGATCAAGAGTTGAATTCTTAATTTCCACCGTCGCTAAATCATCATATCAAGAATGGAGTGTTAGGATCTAGAGATCTATATTTTTGTATTTTAATGAAACACTACAGTTAATATAATAGATCTAGAGACCCTATTTCTTACACTGTATTTGGTGAATTAGATAGAGCTAGATCAGTAAGTTAGTTTAGGCAAACTGCAAGAAGAAGACAAGTTTTAAACTATAAGAATACTAAAGCTACGTGCTGGAAGGGGAAGGTCATTGTAAGCTATAAGAAAACTTGTATTGCAAGCTGTAAGAAGACGGAAGATATAGTGAGACATGTAGTACAATTACTGTAAGTTGAAAATTATAAAGCAAATGCAAAAATAATTTAGTGAAAATAACATAACAAATTAAAGTCTAAAATTATTCAAAGAACTGTAAAATGATCAAATAAAACCTATAAATAAATACAAACATTAAATTTAAAAAATTATAAGGTTGACCTTTAGAACCGGAGTGAATGACCATATTTCAATTCCAGATAGTTTGTAGGAATTCCATAAACCACAATGCAGTAGAAAGGAATTCGTTGTAGCAACAACTAAAAATCGAAATGTTACAACTAATGATACGCTATATGGTTAAAATCAATCCATGGACTTGAAGAAGATTAAAATTATTATAAATAGGATCGACAACTTAACAAATAAAATAAAACTGATTTCTCTTAATTTTATGATAGATGGTAATTTATATTTGTGCATAAAATTATGTAATACTCTCATTATAATCCAATTGATCATATCTGTACAAAGAATTATTTAAATTGCACTAAAACTTTCTAAAAAAAATTAAAAACTCCTAATCATATACAAAAGTCTAGACCTTTACTTTTCATGCAAATATAATTAAAGTTTTGAATTTGATAAAATTAAACGAAATGCCACTTAGTCAAACAGTGTGATAATTCGATGGACAATGGTAATTATATATATATATATATATATATATATATATATATATATATTATACACTTATTTATTGAGATAACATTTTATTATGTGCAGCATACACATCTTTTTCTTACAAAGGGCAAAATATCTGAATACAATTTTTTTTTAATAAATAGATATTTGTTTGGTAAACATGTAAGCATATATGATTCTATTATTATAGAATTTGCCAGAATGAACATCATTGTATATGCGTTTAATTGACAATCGAATGATCTCGGGGAATATAGCTCACTTGGTAGAGCTCCCCTCTTGCAATTGAGTTCTTGTGATTACGGGACATTGTTAAATTATTGTTTAGTAAAATTACGTATTTGGAAATGTTAGAATTAAATTATTATACAACAATTTCAAAATTTAAAAATAGAATCGAAATAATGTAATTTTGTTTAATGTTAGAATGAAATTATATATATTATACAACAATTAATTTCAAAATATAAAAATAGAATTGAAATAGTGTAATTTTGTTTAAGTTATTTACTCTTTTTAAATCTATTGACTTTACCAAAATTGATACTAATATATGATGTTATGTTTAGAGCTGAGTTGTGTACTATTTTTTATTAGTTTGACCCCTTAGATAGGGATAGAAATAGGCTAGGGTAGGCTTTTCTTGTGATCGGCCAAAATTTTAATAGTAATTAATATGATAAACTTTTTTTTTCGGAACATGACCTATTATATTGTAGATAAGCGGGCTTGAAATTTATCTAAAGCATATAAAAAACCTACAATAAATTTAAAAAATCATATTAAAAAAACATGAAAAACGAACAATTCACTTACTGATGTGTGTGCGCGTTGAATTCTTTAATACATGGATTAATGACTTATAAAATTAAAGATTTCAGCATTTAAGCACAAAACTTAGACACACATATATATATATATATATTAAATATTTCTAAAATAAACTATAAAGAGACCAACTTGTTAGGTTATTTAGGCCTTCATTAGTTGTTTTTCTTTTCACAACAAATATTTCACACATCCAATGAATTATGGTAATCAATCCCATGAACATGGATAAGGTGGACAAATTAAAGCACCTCATACTGGTCAGCCATTGGCTTAGGACCAAATGAACCTCCCACCTGCATGTGACCCAAAAACTTCATTAATTTCTTGTTTCTTTAGTTAATAAAGTACTGCTCCATGTTTTAGTAATAAAGACCATCTTTGATCTTTTTGAGGAAAAACATGTACAAACTTATATTTGGCTCCATCGCTATTTCTATGAAAGAGAAACTTATGTGATGAGAGGTGGTCAGTACAAAATTAATACCCACCTATTTATGAATGTACTACTTATAACTATTGATTGTTACTCAGATTCAATCTTCTGTCTTTTATTTGTAAACTATTAAATATTATCATGTGTATTTTATAAATCCAACTTTAACATTTTACTAATGTTGGCTAAGAAAGTAGAAATATAATATCTTTTAGATACACATGATGTACAATTCAATGATTCGAATAGAAAATGAAAGATAATTTATGAATAGAAAATCTAGTTGCTACTTTATTACCCAACAAATTAAAGTATAATATTCTAGAGATTTTATCAGTTCAATTCTCTAAAAGATAGGTCATCTAGTAATGTAATGTAAGCCTAAAACTATCAAATAATTAAGACTTTGAATATTAATGGAGTTAGCACTCTCTCAATAGAGTTTCTTTGAGATGACTGTCAAATGGCCATATAGGCAAGTCATATCAATTCAAAAATAAGATTAATTTAAATTTCAATTGTTATCATCTTCTCTACATGATTGTCTTCTTCCATGATTGTGGTGTCTCCTCATTGGTCAGTCATGCATAGTTAGATCATTTTTGTCTCCTAGAATACTCTTTTTTGTTGCCAATAGCTATCGTTCTTTATTAGAGGAGAATATAATCTAAGAAGATGGAGAAAATTTATTTGGATCAAGGGTTGAATCCTAATTTCCAGAGTCGTCATCAGATAAAGAATGGAGTGTTAGGATATAGATATTTATATGTTGATGATACAAAATAGTTAATGTAATAAATCTATCTAGAAATTTCATTTCTTACACTGTATTTGGTGAATTAAATTTATAATCAATAGAAACTAAAATTAAATTGTGAATTAAACATTAAATTTCCAGTTAAATATATAAATTTAAATAATAAATCTTAATTTTTTTTTAAATTAGTTAAATTAATTCAAAATTGCAACTTAAATTTTTGTCTGAAAATTACTTAGAAAAATCTAAATTTACCTAATAAAATCTGGTTATTTACAATTTTAATGTGCAACAATATTTTAATCAATCTTAAATTTAGAAATTACTTTTACATAATAAATTCTTTGAAATATTAATATTAAGGTCTAAAAGTATTTTAATCCCATAATGATATCTATGCTACCTAGTATCGTTATAATATCAGCCAATTTCATTCTTTTAACTAATTGAGGAAAAATTTGCAAGTTGATAAAACTCGGTGGTTTCCATGTCCAAGGAAAAACACTATGATCTCCTATTAGAAAAATTCTCAATTATCCTTTTGGTGCTTCAACTCTTACATAAAGTTCTTGCTTGGACATTTTAAATGTTGGAGAAGGTTTTTTACTTAATAAATTGATATTCAAAATCATTCCATTTGCAGTTTTTTATTCTATGAAAGTGGCAGCTTTCTAATTTTTGTTTGGATCCCCTGGAAGGAAAATTTGAAAATTATAATTCAATTGCAAAATTAATTAATTAAAATTAAAATTAAAATTAAAATCCAAATAAGAAATTAAGATTTGCTGTTTTAAAAGACCTAATTATATATAAAACAACAAGGCCTTTATTTTACCTGCAAATAAAATTATTAAAAGTGTGGACTTTGATAAAAAGAAAAAATAAAAAGCCACTTAGTTAAAAAGTGTGATAGTTCGAGTGACAATTTGTAATTGTCTATATATATAATTGTCTATATATAAATATAATTATATACACTAATTTATTAAGGTAACATATTTTTATGTGCAGCAGACACATCTTTTTCTTAGAAAAGAGTGAAATATTTGAATACAATTTATTTAAAAAGAAGTAGATATATATTTATATATTTTGCTAAACATGTAAGCATTTATTATTTAGTTATTTTAAAAAAATTCTAGAAACAGAATATTGGTACACATGTTTGTGATAATTTTTAACTAATTATTGATTGCATTTTTTAAATAAATTTTTGTAGTTACTAAAATTCTTATACGTTGAAAGGTAGTACTTCAATAAAAAATTATTAAAGTTATAATAATAAATATATGCAAATATGCATGTGCAACGTGTGTTGTGCTACTATATATTTATTTCACATTATTTTAATTTGTATCCTTTATTAATATATAATTTCTCACTATATTATTTGACCAAACATCAAATAATCCAATTTTCTTTTTTTAGGAATTCAAATTACGATTTAATTGTTTATATAAATGTATATTTAGATATGTCAATTTGTTTCCGTATATCAATGTAAATGTATCTGATCAATTAAATTATTTAATACAACTAGTTGGAACTAAGTTGGTGCGTATAGTAAAACGGGAAATTCTACACTATTTAAACGAGCTCTATATGTATAAGAGATAATTTAAATTTTGATAATTCACTTTTTATTTTTTGATAATTAAGTATCTGTTTTTGAATTTTGATCTTCTATATTTTTATTTTTATTTTTCAATTTTTATCATTTTTTATCGAAATTTTTAAATTTGCTGTTGTGGTCGTCGGAAAAGTTGACTTGACATCTTTTAAAATTTTTAACCAAAATGAACTGAAATTGAAAAAAAATTAAAATATAGAGAACCAAAATTAAAAAACGGATATTTGATTGTCAAAAAACAAAAAATATCCTACATTTGGGACCATAATTGAAATCAACTTTATATATAACTCATGTGATTTCTAATATCGAATATATTAAAGAAAAATCAGTCATCAATATCTCTTTTTTTGAAAATAATATGTGGAGTTATGATCAAATGTTTGTTTTGTCTTCAAAAGAACTTTCATTATATTTATGTCGATACACAACTCAAGAAGTATTTCCTAAATAAGCAGTGATCTTACAGCAATTGCTAGGTGTAAGCAGTCAGGTAAGTTGTGCAGTAAAAACAGTTGGAATTAGACGGTTAAAACTCTTTCATCACCTCCTCACTCCTTCTTTATAACTCCAACTCGATGGCTATTCTTCAACCAATTTCCAAGCAAAAAAAAAAAAGAAGAAGATGGAGTTGTACATTATAGTACTACTTTTCTTGGTTGTTCTCTTTCTCCGACAATGGTGGTCGCATTGGTCCTCAGCCGTTGCTGGAGGACCAAAAAACGTTCCACCAGGGCCTCCGAGGTGGCCGCTGGTGGGAAATTTATTCCAAATCATCCTCCAACGTCGCCATTTCGTGTTCGTCTTAGGTGATTTATGTGCAAAATATGGTCCCATTTTCACCTTGCAATTGGGACAACGCACCCTAGTGATAATCACGAGCTCAGAGCTGATCCACGAAGCCCTCGTAGAAAAAGGTTCCCTCTTGGCGAGCCGTCCACCGGAATCCCCTTTTCGCGATATATTTAGCCTCGGAAAATGCTCCATCAATTCAGCAGAGTACGGCCCTCTATGGCGCACCCTCCGCCGCAACTTCATCACCGAGCTGCTAAACCCTAAGAGAATGAAGCAGTCGAGCTGGATCAGAAGCTGGGCCATCGAAAGCCACATCAAGCGGCTCGAGCACCAGGCTTCCATAGCTGGCTACGTGGAGGTGATGAGCCATTGTCGGCTCACCATTTGCAGCATCTTCATTTGCCTATGCTTCGGCTTAAAGGTGTCCGAAGATCGCATCAAAATGATCCAGAGAGTACTGGAAGATGTCGTGGTGATGAACTGGCCGAAGCTGCCTGACTTCTTGCCGGTGCTCATGCCGCTGTTCCGCCGCCAGATGGAGGCAGCGAAGCAGCTGAGGAGGAAGCAGGTGGAGTGTTTGGTTCCATTGATCAGGAAGAGAAAGGCGTTCGTGGAGGGTGGAGGAAACCCTAGCGCCACCACATCGGAAATGGCGAGCCCCATCGGCGCCGCCTATGTCGATTCGTTGTTGGAGCTGGAGGCTCCCGGCAGAGGAAAGCTGGGGGAAGAAGAGATGGTGACGCTGTGCTCTGAAGTCATCAATAGCGGTACTGATACCAGCGCCACCACTGTTGAATGGGCATTGCTACATCTGGTTCAAAATCAAGAAATTCAGGAGAAATTGCACAGGGAAATAGTTGATTGTGTGGGGGAAAAAAGGGAGGTGACAGAAAGTGATGTTGAGAAAATGCCATATCTTGGAGCAATCGTCAAAGAAACATTCAGAAGAAAACCACCCACCCATCTGCTGTTTACTCGTGCAGGTCATTTTTCACTACCTTCCTCTCATTCAACACACACATAAACCATTTCTTTTAATTCAAGCTAACACACAAAAAAAAAAAAAAAAAGCCGAACTGAATCAAGTGATTTTGTTTGGTTCAGTTCAGTTTGGTTTTTACCAAGATATCGTCTTGGTTTTGTTTATCAAAATTAGGTTCATTTGGTTCCGTTCAATTTTAGATCGAATTGTCAAATTACACTAAAAAATCAAAAAATCTAACCGAATCAAGTGATTTAATTTGGTTTTTATGTGTAAATCGTTCGTTTTGTTTTTGTGAAAATACAAATTTTGATTTTCGATTTTTTCAAATTCGATTCGGTTTTCAGCCGAACCAACCGAATGCTCACCCCTAAGCTTAAGTAAAATACTACCCAACCACAACAAAATATTAAATATAATCAAAGTTAACGTTTTTTTCCTTAATGATACTTTGAACAAATTTAAGTCTGAATTCGGGATTAGGTAGATGGTCTTGATTTTTAAAAAAATTATATACGTTTAAATTTTATAGAGTATGATTATATAGATAATATGTTATTTAAATTTTGTAAATTATACAAAATGTAGATGTTTGTTGGGAATGTTAGAAAAAGTAAAAACAAAGTAGGTAGGATAAGATTATAGAATTCCATAAACTAATAAACATTGTCTGGATTGAGCACATCCAAAATCCGAATGGCCAAGGAAAAAAAGGAGAATGGATAGATTTTGTTCAAAACACACTCGTTTGCCTATATAAATTCAGACTATTCAATTGCAAATTGTATTTAAACTTCTATGTTATTAATATTTCCGGTGTACATTATTTGATGATGTCATTATACATATATACGTAGTGATAATAAAAGAACAGAAGATGGTATTTGGAATATAAGGTGTTCTAGGGACAAGAAATGTTTCAACTCCTATCATTTCATTGATGTGAAGAATTTTCCACAGCTACGAAAGAGCTGGAAGTAGGTGGATACACTATACCAGCAGATGCCTATGTGGAGTTCTACACGGCTGGGTTAACCCGAGATCCGGACACGTGGCAGAACCCTAACGAATTCCGTCCAGAGCGGTTCTTAACAGGTGACGGCGTTGACGTGGACTTAACGGGGACCAAGGGAGTGAAGATGCTGCCATTCGGGGCGGGTCGGAGGATTTGCCCCGCTTGGAGTTTGGGTACACTGCAAGTGAGTTTGCTGCTGGCCAGGATGGTGCAGGCCTTCAAGTGGATCCCCATTCCGGATAACCCACCCGACCCCACTGAGACTGTTGCACTCACTGTGGTTATGAAGAATCCCCTCAAAGCAATTATTCTGCCTAGAACCAAGATTTGAATGCTTGCTTAATCTATGTCTGTTTGTTTTCTATTTTTTTTTTAAGGAAAATTTGCAATCTTCGTCAGTGACTTATTACCAGGTCTTGATATTTTTATATCAAATTTAGTTATTTTAATTTGCGACACCCACGTAAGTAAAAGTTGATATTCTTTTAGCAAAATCAAATAAATATTAAATAAAATAATAATTAAAGGATGAAAATTGAATCATGTAAAATTAATAGTAAAAAAAATGGGACAGTATCTATATATACATAAGGAATATTGAGATTTTTCATTTTTATTTTATTATTTCTGCGTGTTTCTATGTGGTGGGTTGAGTTTTATCTGATTTTGTGGTTGTACTAAGATCTTAAATTTGGTTGAGGCATAATAAAGTAATATTTCTAGCTTTTAATTTTAAATTACAATTTGAACTTCGTCAAGATTGTGTGATCAGTCACCCTATTTTTCATACATTAGCAAGTAACTTGTGATATCAATATGATTATATTAATTAGGTTTTGGGATTAAAGACACCTGATATATTTCTAAACATATTTCAATTTATACATTTTTTAATTAAAAAATAAAAAATTAAAAAAAATACTTCTTTTACCCTTTAGGAAAAAATAATCCTCACTAATTTCGTTTGGCCATCATGGTCAAAAATATTTCTATGCATTTGACCACCGTGGCCGAATATATTTCTATGTGTTCAGTCTGGATGGTCGATCACACATGTTTCACGTGTTCGGTCAATTAGGACCGAATAGAGCTCATCAACTTTGATTGATATTTTTTCTTTTTTCATGCGATTTTCACACATTTAGATAGTGAGTAGAATGTTCACCATTATTTTGGCATTGGATAAATTTAGAAAAAGAATCTCAAATAAGCAAAAAAAACAAACAAACAAAAGAGAGAGATAGAGAGAGAAAGTAGGGTTTCAAATTTTTTAAGGATAAAATTGATATTTACTTAATTTTTTAATATTTTTTAATTGACATTTATTAAATTGGAGTTTGCTTAGAAATAGTGGGGTGTCTTTAGTCCCACCCTATTATTTATTAGTAATTGAAATAGAGCATATAAGATATAAATATAATAAACTAATTACTTGTTTTTCATGTAGTATTTAACTGAAATTATTAGAGATATAAAAAAAATGATATCCATAGTATAAAAATATTATATAAATTCAACAAATTTAAATGTTAAAAGATTGTACTATAATTTTGTTACTTATAATTTTTTCTACAAGTGCACAGATAAAATAGATTATTACGTCAACTCCTAGAGTAGTGTTTGTGTGCACCAGATATATGGGTCATGATCTATGCAACTGGGTACACGGGTCGGGTCGAGTCCGGTTTAACCCGGATCTGTGCCCTTTTTTTTTATAATTTATGTTATAACCTTTATGTTGTAATAATATAATCTTTTATGTTGTAATAGTATAACATTTATGTACATATTTCATAATATTTTCAGTGCATGACTTATACTTTTTTCACTATAAAACTTCATGTAATATAGCTCAAACATTTATGTTGTAATAATATAACTTTTATATTGTAATAGTATAACCTTTATGTATAGATTTCATAACCTTTTCAATAAATAACTTATAGTTTTTTCACTAAAAAAATTCAATATAGCCGAAACCTTTATGTTGTAATGATATAACATTTATGTTGTGTAATGCTATAATATTTATGTACAAATTTCATAACATTTTCAGTGAATAACTTATACTTTTTTCACTACTCAACACTGCAAAAGGTTATGTACATATAACTAAAAGGTTATAAGGATAGAACTAAAATGTTAAGTTCGCTAAACTAAAAGGTTATGTTAATATACAGTAGAACTAGAATTTGAGTTAGAGTTTGGGCGTGTGGGGGCGCGTGAGGCGCGCATGGGGGCGCGTGAAAGGCACTTTCGGATCGGGTTGACCCAGTTGCATGGATTTAGAATCCGTGCACTTGGTGTATAGAAACAATTGTACAATTCCTAATGACATCTCACTGTTTGGCTCCACTTCATCAATTGGAAATTGAAAACTCCAATCATGTCCCCAATTGAAACAAATATTAAACATTTATGATGTTACATTCAAAAGTTCATGTTTGCAATTAAAAATGATAAATTCTTCTATGTACCTGGTACGCGGATCTAAGATCCATGTAATCTGGGTCGATCCGACTAGGATCTGTGATTTTTTTTTTTATTTTCTTTCTTGATCTTTATGTACAAATTTGGTGACTTTTATGTACAAATGTTGTGATCTTTATGTATAAATATTGTGACTTTTATGCATTGTAACTTAGAAAAAAAATGAAGAATTTCAGTAAAATTTATACATAGATCATGTGACCCTTATGTATATTCATGCGACTTTTATGTACAAATATTCATACATTTATATTATATAAATGTATAAATATTTATATATATAAGTCACATGAATATACATAAGAGTCATATAAATATAATATAAAAGTATTTATGTACAAATTTTGCTAAAATTCTTCATTTTTTTTCTAAGTTATTGAATATAAAGGTCACATAATTTATATATAAAGGTAACCGAATTTCTACATAAAGGTTTTGACCTAAAGCAAAAAAAAAAAAAAAAAAAAATATGCGGATTCGAGTCGACCCAAATTGTATGTACACCAAGTGCACATGAGACACACTCATTAAAAATAGCATATAAGTTCGTTTATTTTTTTGTAATTAACCCTTTTATATTTGTTAGATTAAAAATGTCAGTGATTGAATTATAATTTTTGAAAAAATTATTTTTTTTTTTAATTAGACCCATTTTAAATGATTTGTTCAAATCTTATAATCAGTAAGTACAGAAAACATAATTTTTGAACTATCCAAATTATTAATTTCAAATTAACACAGTAGTAATATAAAACCAATTGCAAGGAAAAATAGTAAGAACAACAAATTAATTATCAAAAAAAAGTGAGGGAAAAGTCTATTTGACCCCTCCCTTTCTTCAATCCATTGATAATTTTTCAAATAGTTTTCCCAAACAAATCCTTAAATCAAACTTGAAAGTTATATTCATTATTTCATTAAAGGTTGGACTAACCATACCCCACTTTTTTCTTAATACACCACAATATTTAAAATTTTAATTAAAAAAATAATTAATTTCATTTTTACCCTTAAAATTAAAAAAACCGTCGGTCTCTTCTCCCTCTTTTTTTTATTCCTTCTTGAATTCTGAAAGAATTACACAATAATATAATTTCATGAGTTGACTAAATACGTAAATATCGTGTAAAAAATATATAAAAATAATGTAAAAAAATCAATAAAACGGAAAAACTTCATTCGACCTTGATAAGCCGAACACATAATGATGTGTTTGGCCACCAGAGGTTGAACAAGTCATAATGTTTGACGTGGTCGAATTAAAATTGGATAAATTTATTTCTGATCATATTATTTTATTAATATATTTTTTTATTGTGATTTTCCGATGCTGCCAACATCAGTCACAACATTGGGTACTCTGATTGTTTATTTCGAATAACAAACAGAATCCACGCAATACTTTCAATTACCCTGATAACACTATTGGTTTAAATTAAATAATAATTTACAAAGATTTAATTAACACAAATATAAAATTGATTGTGTGATTTAATTAAATCACCATAATTGTTGGTGTGATGTGATTCTAGCAAAATCAAATACATGTAGCAAGAATGAGTCTATGTGCATTTTAACCTTGTAAAGAGGCTCAATGCAGCCCACAAACCCATAACTAACAGTCCCGGCTTAAAAGTTAAAAGTTACCTTAATTTAAAAGTCAAAAGTTACCTTGATTTCATTTACCACGGTAAAAAAAACTGATGTATAGCAGAATTACTTTGAAATTTATATTCATTATTTCATAAAAGATGGGACTAACCATACCCCACCATTTTCTTAACACACCTCAATATTTATAATTTTAATTAAAAAATACAATTTGAAATATTTCTTAGTCCTAGTTTATATACAATTTAAAATTTTAATTAAAAAAATATAATTTAAAAGGTATGTATCATAATCCTAGTTTATAAATAAGATCTGAAAATCATTGTAATCAAAGCATTAGAACAATTTCCCTCTATTATTTAATATATTTCTTCTGATCAGGGTTAATCGAACAAATTTGTGCGAGCTCATTTAATATATTTATTCCTGACCGATCAGATTCAACTAGCTATGATATACCTCAACTGACCAGGATTAACCAAACAAATTTATCCAAGCTCATTTAATATATTTCTTCCCGACCGACTAGATTCGACTAGCTATGATTTAGCTTAGTTGGGTAGGAATAAAATAACTAAAAATTCAATGACCAAGACAAAGTAAACGGTATTATTTTATCAATATTTAGTACTCTTGATTATTCCAATTAATTGATAATGCATTGTGTTTCAAGACGTATGCATTGATTGTATATAAAGGGTTCATTGTCGAATAACATTATATATATATATATATATATATATATATATATATATACCAATAGTTGTATTCATAATATTATTGTCAAAAATAAAATATTCATGGACTAAATTGACTATGTAAGCAAATCTATCTATATTCATCAACTAGTAGTGAATACTTTTAATTAGTTGATAAATTTGATGTTGTTATGGAAACGATTTAATTGGAGTCAGACTAGTGTATTTAAATTATATTATCTTTTTTTACAAAAAAAATGATAATGTACATTTTTTTTTTTTTACTAAAATTCAAATATTATGAATCTATAATATATTATTAATAGAAAAATGAGAAAAATTGAAATTTGTATTTTACATGTGTAATCGTGAAATAAGACATTAGAGAGAGCACTAATTGCTCGGTTAGATATGACGTTGACCTACTTATAAGAGATGAGGTAAAATAAAGTAAAATTAAAATAAGGAATAAAAAACCAATTCAAAGCTTCATACATGAAAATTGATACGAAGCACGCAACAATTAAGAAAGACAAACGCCGACCATTGAAACCCAGGAGACTTGGTTTGAGAGAAGTCCTTTCTTCTCCAACCCTCCCTACTTTGATTGATTCAATTTGGATCCATAAAAAATATGATGAATATCTTTCATAAAAACACTAATTAAAATTTAAATCCAAATTCCCGAAATCCAATTCTATTCAATTCCTACATTCTTCCTTTTACTATTTTCAGCTAATTACATTGAATACAACTGATTTTGCATATGAATATATGATTAAAATGAGCAAAAATCTCACCCCCATCAGAGTGAGTTTCGTCGTCGTGCCGGAATCCTAAGCATGTTTTCCCATTTTGCCCTTCCTTCTACGTTCAGTTTACCTTTTTCTTATTTGTCCCCTGCCCGCTCTCTCATCGGTGCTAACCATACCTCTGCTCGCGGTAGTTGTTCGATTTTCACCTTTTAATTTGTTTGATTCATTTTTTGCTGTTTGTTTTGGGGGCAATTCACACTTTTATTATACATACATCAAAGGAAGAAAGAAAAAACTTTGTTTTTTTTTTGTGTGATTTTTTTATTATTATTGATGGAGCCGAGTGGGGGGAATTCGAGTTTCTTGAAAAGTATTTCTATTATGCATGTTTTTCCGATTTGCTTATGTGGTCACAATCCAAAGTGAATCTTGTAATGTTGGCAATTTCTGTTGGAAGAAGAAATGACCTCCCTCAGTCCTAGTCTTCTTCTTCTTTAGACTATATTTATCAGTGACATTCATTCAACCCAACCCAACAATAAAATATTAATTTTTCTTTCTTCCACCTACACAATCCATCACTCAACTCAATTCCAATCTTTTTATAGTTTATTAGTGACACCAACCCAACTCAATATTTTTTTCTCAATATTTAATAAATATATATTATTTTGTGAGTATATTTTTTATTATATTCCGCAACAAACTAAATTGAAATTACAATAATTGAAATACAAAATAGAAATTACAATAATTGAAATACGAAATAAAAATTACAATAATTGAAATATGAAATATGTCAATATTGGACTCTATTTATAAAGAAATTCTTTTTATGAATTTTGATATTTTAAAAAAAAAATTAAATAAAAATTATTTTCAATATCAACACTTTAAATTATATTCGAAAAAAATTAATCGAGATCAATAGAAAAATGACACGTGTATAATTTGCACCCAAAGTGAGTGTCATGACATTGGTCATGTGACCAATGTCATCACACCCATATCCTCTCTTCTATTATAATAATATTATTTGTGGAGACATTTGGTGGAAAATGTCACCAATAAATATAGCCTCAGGGAGTACTGAATAGGTGGAACAAGGCAAGTTGATTATGGTGATGTGGAGTGGGAGCTAGCCTACATGTCTGCCACATCTTTATCATCTCATTCAATTTTGAATCAAATCATGATTTGGTTAAAATAACAATTAATTCCTTAAATTATGGGTAAATTGACAAAAATAAAAAAATTGGTCAAAATAACAAAAATTCAAAAACTTTTTTTTTTTTTTTGCTATTTGACCAAAATAATATCTATATCCATATAAGTTGTGGTTGGGAAAAAAAATCCTTATAAGTTGTATAAAAGAAATTGATATAAGCGGTGCAATAAATTATAATTTTTTTTGAAAACATTAATATTAGAGATGTAAAAGATTTGCAGTAGAAAAATTGACTGAATCACTAGACGCAAAAACTTATATGATTGAGACAAAATGTTATCTAGTTTAATGTGAGATCGATTTTGATCGTGTTGAATGATTGATCCATTTCAATTAATTCATATGAACTCCTTGTAGCATAAGATCTTACGTAAGTTCTACTCATTATCAAAAACTATTTTATTAGTCATTTGTATAGAGAGAAAAAAAATTATACTCTATTTGATCTAGCACTGAATATTTTCGATTGGCCCTCAATCTTTATTTTTATTAACACAAAATTGCAATTTTTTATTTTAATAATACAAAAACTTATATAAGATTGTTTCATAAATAATTATTGTGAAACAGAATTTATTATTCACAAACAACCTCATTTTCATATTTATATATGAATTATGAAGTATTTATTATAGATTAATCTTTTCATAACTAAATCTGTGAGATAATCTCACATACCACTCATATTTTTAATAAATAGTAAAAATATCATGACAACCTTCCCAGCTCTCATCTCACATACATAAAATAAAATATTGATCAATCACTGGTTTAATTTAATATAATATTATAACAATATCCACTGTTCAAATATATTTGGCTTCTCTCATGAAACTTACTAGCCAAATTTTATAATAAACACAAAGCATTAGCATTAAACAAAGCTCAATATCAACCCCCAAATTTCGCAATACTAGAATTTCATGAACACGTCAGTAGCCACACTACAATTTGAAGTATAAAATATTAATTCTATTGTTCTTCAAGTATCCTCAATTTCTTATTAAAATTTAGCTCATTGTAAAGTTGACAATAAATGAAGGATAACACAAAATGTTGTAATGATATTATGCCACATCAAACATTCCCTCATTTGTATGATTGAAACTACATGTCGGTGATATTCTGCCATATACTTATAAAAAAAATTGACAATTAAATAACGTTATAATCAGAAATATATATTGTTGTATTTCGATCCGATCTTAGCTTGGCCAAACATATGGCTAGTTGAGAAGATTGACCAGCCTAACCGGTCAGAACCATCCCTAATCAACATCCCTAATCAAATCGGTTTTCGAGGTGGCCGATTTGAGGTCACTAACCGACTACGTAAGTCATGAGAAACTCACATGATCAATGAAAACAAAATTTCATCCGAGAAGAGCTCAATCACCTTAGAAGTCTATTTCAAGAAGATATTTTCAAAACATCAGAGATTTCAAAAAATCAAGATATTTAATTCTTATTCCTCAAATTATGTATCTTAGTCCTAATTTATAAATAAAACATTAATTATCGAGATTCGAAAATCATTCTAATCAAAGCATTAGAGCAATTTCTTTCTATTATTTAATATATTACTTCTGGTCAGGATTAATCCAACAAATTTGTCCAAGCTCATTTAACATATTTCTTCCCTACCGACCAGATTCGGCTAGCTATGATTTACCTCAACTGGTCAGGATTAACCAAATAAATTTGTCCAAGCTCATTTAATATATTTCTTACCGACCGACCAGATTTGGCTAGCTATAATTTACGTCAGATTAACCAAACAAATTTGTCTCTGCTCATTTTTCTTCGTTATTTACTCAAATTCTTCATTTAAGATTTATTCACTTGTTATAAATTTTGGCGTCTATATATATATATATATATATATATATATATATATGTGAATTCATCAAAGCAGAAATAATATCATTTGACTTTAATTCCTCGAATCCATGCAGGCCTAAAACTAAAAGCCATATAGTTAAGGGTTACGAACAACCTTTTTTTTTCTCTTTTTTTTTTAAGTTTAAATTCGTTTATTTGTTTATAAATGTCTAATTGTTAGATTCTGTGTTTTACTATACGTTTATTCTAACAAGTGACAATCATACACGAATGTTTTACTATACGTTTATCCTAACAATTGACAATCATACACGAATCTACAAGAGTGATTCAACTCGAAAATAATTCACTAATCTCGGAACCGGTTCAAGTTAGCTCAAAACTGGTCGGAAAAATGTCGAACTGGATATGTCAAGATTGGTGTCCGACCGGATCTTGATAGTTTTTTCTGTTATGCACAAGTTGAGTAGGTTAGGGTTTCGGCACATAAACTGATTTGTAATAAAAATTTGTTCCAATCCTTTAATCATTTCTTGAATTACCTTAGGGCTTTTGTTCTATATATAGTGAAGTATACTCAGTTGTAATCTCACGCTTAAATCTTGAGAAATCATAAAGATAAGAGAGTTTAGAATGCTAAGTGTAAGTGAAAACCCTAATTTGCGTTTCATCTTTGTAACCTGATTTCTCCTTTCTGAGTGAAATATGTTGATTTTTGTTCTCAGTGAACGTAGGCCTTTCATAGAGGCTGAACCACTTAAATCCCTGCATGTTAACTCTTTTTACGTTTGATGCTTCGTTTTTTTTGTGTTTTTCAAGCTATTATCACAATTCATCATTAATTTCTTCGTGTGTTTTTGGTGGATTTGTTGATTAATCCTAACAACAGAAATAAAATAAACTAAAAATTCAATGACCAAGACAAAGCAAACGGTATTATTTTATCTATATTCAGTACTCTTGATTATTCCAATTAATTGATAGTGCATTGTGTTTCAAGACGTATGCATTGATTGTATATAAAGGGTTCATTGTCGAATAACATTTTATATATATATACCAATAGTTGTATTCATAATATTATTGTCCAAAAATAAAATATTCATGGACTAAATTGACTATGTAAGCAAATCTATCTATATTCATCAACTAGTAGTGAATACTTTTAATTAGTTGACCAATTTGATGTTGTTATGGAAACGAGTTAATTGGAGTCAGATTAGTGTATTTAAATTATATTATCTTTTTTTACACAAAAAAATGATAATGTACATATTTTTTTTTTTACTAAAATTCAAATATTATGAATCTAGAATATATTATTAATAGAAAAATGAGAAAAATTGAAATTTGTATTTTACATGTGTAATCGTGAAATAAGACATTAGAAAGAGCACTAATTGCTCGGTTAGATATGACGTTGACTTACTTATAAGAGATGAAGTAAAATAAAGTAAAAATTAAAATAAGGAATAAAAAAGACCAATTCGAAGCTTCATACGTGAAAATTGATACGAAGCACGCAACAATTAAGAAAGACAAACGCCGACGCATGAAAATAAAAGCATAATTAATATTTAATACTATATATAATTACTATTGACTTTATATCATTTATTATTTTTCTTCCTTGCAAGTCTAAATAAAGCGTGCAATACTATTATTTGAGGAAACTTTTGAGTATTAAAATACGATTTTAAATAATTTTTATTTACCTTTATTTTTTACTAATATTATTAATTTTCTATATGAAATAATATCTATATCCATATAAGTTGTGGTTGGAAAAATAATCCTTATAAGTTTTATAAAGGAAATTGATGTAAGAGGTGCAATAAATTATAAATTGTATTGAAAACATTAATATTAGAGATGTAAAAGATATGCAGTAGAAAATTTGACTGACTCACTAGACGTAAAAACTTATATGATTGAGACAAAATGTTATATAGTTTAATGTGAGATCGTTTTTGATCGTGTTAAATGATTGATTTGTTTTTGTTGATTCATATGAACTCCTTTTGACATAAGGTCTTACGTAAGATCTACTCATTATCAAAAACTATTTTATTAGTCATTTGTATAGAGAAAAAAAAAATTATATTCTATTTAATCTAGCACCTGAATATTTTCGGTTGGCCCTCAATCTTTATTTTTATTAACACAAAATTACAATTCTCTATTTTAATAAAACAAAACCTTATCTGAAATTGTCTCTTAAATAATTATTGTGAGACAGAATTTATTGTTCACAAACAACCTCATTTTCATATCTATATATGATTTATGAAGTGTCAATTATAGATTGATTTTCTCATAACTAGATCTGTGAGATAATCTCACACACCACTCATATTTTTAATAAATAGTAAAAACATCATGACAACCTTCCCACCTCTCATCTCACATACACAAAATAAAATATTGATAAATCAATGGTTTAATTTAATAAAATATTATAACAATATCCACTGTTCAAATATATTTGGCTTCTCTCATGAAACTTACTAGCCAAATTTTATAATAAACACAAAGTATTAGCATTAAACAAAGCTCAATATCAACCCCCAAATTTCGCAATACTAGAATTTCATGAACACGTCAGTAGCCACACTACAATTTGAAGTATAAAATATTAATTCTATTGTTCTTCAAGTATCCTCAAATTCTTATTAAAATTTAGCTCATTGTAAAGTTGACAATAAATGAAGGATAACAGAAAATGTTGTAATGATATTATGCCACGTCAAACATTCCCTCATTTGTATTATCTTTCATACGTCAAAACATTCCCTCATTTGTATTATCTTTCATATTGTATCAATTAGTAGGTATGATTGACACGAAATGTGATGATAGTTTGCGTGATACTTATTTTGATAAGAATACTTTTTATAACAATAGTAAAAAAATAATCTTGGTACAATTAATAGAGTAAAATGGTTTTGCTATACATTTTTAAGGTTGTCAATGAGTCCATCTTGAACCATATATCAAAAGATATTAGGGTGAGATTATCTGCAATCACTCTTTTTTAAATGCATTTCATAATTAAAAAAAAAATTTAAATATAATTAAAAAACTAAAATACCTTATATTATAAAAGAAAAAAATATTCACCCCTTTTCCTCCCTATATTTTTCTATTTTTGAAACCCTAACTAACAATGGAACTGCCATATCATTATAATCTAGTTTTGTGAAGAAAAGCTACTATATAATATTAAATATTTCATTAAAAAACAGTGTGCAATAGAAAGATTCTGTTACAAACAGATTTTTGACTTGTACAAACTATAATCATACATGATAATCTCGTTCGAACCTAGTTGGTGTTCCATTTTTGGGTTTGAGTCGAAGATGTTTATTTTAAATAATTATTAATATTTTGTTTACCTAATAATCCAACATGTTTAAAAATGACTTACAGAAACATGTTCATAGGAGCAAGACAAGACAAGAAAAAAAAAAACAAGAAAAAGAAACAAAGTTAGTGAGAATAGAATAAAAAAGGAAGCATTAAACCCAGAAAGAAACAAGTGCCAACTTTCTCACGCTTTTACAAACGGTACATTTCTACATCTAAAATTTTTAACACCGAGAATGAAGCCATGATTCTTCCATTTGTCTGCTGCATCCAACGACTTTTCGAATTTCCAATTTCACTTTGATTCTTAATCTTTGATGCTGATGAGTGATGATGATGACACCCTTCCGCTTCTTCTCTCTACTCTCTATTTGACTTGACCAACTCTCTCTTTCCCTCCCTCCCTCTTTTTTCGACAGGTACTCCTCCCTCCCTTTCTCTCTTCGCCTCTTGCAACAATCTTTACTATATATATGTTCAAGAATAGAAATCTCACTTCGCATTCTCTAGTTTCTCTCTCTTCGCCTCTTGCAACAGGGGAATAAGCGATTCTCTTGTTGTTGATTGTATTTGTACTTCGCAGAAATTAATGATGTTTTTTAAGGATTCAATGGCGGTTTTGCTGATTTTGTTTGTGTTTTGGTTTAATGCCAAGAGCAGTGAAGCCCACGGGCATTTCCGGTTCGATATCCACCATAGATATTCGGAGACTGTTAAGGATTTTCTGGCCGTGGATGGGTTGCCGGAAAAGGGCTCCGTCGACTACTACGCCGCCATGGCCCACCGTGATCACCTCTTCAAAGCCCGCCGCCTCGCCACCACCCCCGCCGGCACCGCCACTCCCTTTTTAACTTTCTTTGGTAGCAACACCACTTACCAACTTAGCAATCTTGGATTGTACGTTCTTCCTTATTTCCTTCTTTACCTTTTATTGGTTTTATCTGGTTATTTTCCATATCTTATATTTAATAGTAGCTTGCTTTTGTGTTTTAATTTTTGAATGGGTTTTTGAGATGAGTAATCTGTATAGTTATCTTTAGATAGCGTTTGGATTGACTGATTTGAAATGAATGCATTTTGAATCCAGAATTCAAAAACTAGTGATGGGCTTCGAAATCATATCAATCCAAATGACTTTCGATGGATTTTATATTGTGGGTTTCGAATTATTCAATCCAAGTGTAGCTTTAGAGATTAAATATGGTGATCTATGAAGCTAATTTCTTGCACAATTTGCTTGCACCATTGTGGTAGTTTGAGATGAATGTTTTAGTTCCGTTGATCACACAAGTCAGAGCTGTTTGCACATAATTGTGGATTTTTCTATATATATATATTTTTTATTTATTTATTTATTTATTATTATTATTTTTTATTCTTGTTTTTAGTCAATGGAGAGGAAACACGAGCATGATAGAGCTTTACAAGAAAGTCCTGAAAAAAAATATTTTTATTGTTTGCATGCTCAAGTGATTAAGCTTGGAAATGGCAACATTAAATTTTGCTAGAGTTATTTATATGGTCAACTGAGAGAGAGAGACAGAGTTTTCTCTTACGTACAACTTCTCTCTATAATAGACCATTGTCCCAAGAAATTTAGTTCTCCTACAATAGCTTCTTCTCTCTCTAATAGATGCTATCAAGAGACTAAGCAATTTTTATAGTTAGAGTTGGTCAACTAAACCCTTTCTCGTGACCTTATTTCATACTATTAAAAACTATTGGATTCTTAGTTGACAATATGTCATATATTACTATTTTGATTCGGGATACAATTTTGCTAAAATGTTTTCTAAATGTCAAAACATCGGACATTTGATCAAACTTAATTAGCATCCTGGAAATGGATTTGAGAGGATTTAATGTCTATCTCTAAAGTGCTAAATATCACATCTCTTTTGTGTATTTGCAGCTTGCACTATGCAATTGTTTCTGTGGGTACCCCTCCTCTGACATTTCTTGTGGCACTCGACACTGGTAGTGATCTATTCTGGTTGCCATGTGATTGTACAAACTGTGTTCGTAGCTTGAACTCGACTTCTGGGAAGGTATGTACGTTAATTAGTAATAAGTCCCTCTCATTAATCAAGTGAGAGATTAATGCTTGTACTTTGATTAGTAGTGTTTCTCATTTGTATCTTCGATTATTTGTGTTGATGTTTGATAAACCAGAATCTAGAACTAAACATGTACAGCCCTAGTAACTCGTCAACTAGCTTGTCAATTCCATGCAATAGCACTATGTGTGGACAAAGAAGAGGATGCTTGGTTAGGCGTAACGCTTGTGCTTATCAAGAAGTATACCTTTCTAGCAACACCTCTAGTACTGGTATTTTGGTAGATGATGTTTTACTCTTGCAAACAGATGCTAATCCTAGAAAAGTCGTTACTGCCCCTATTACTTTAGGGTAGGTGTTTTGTTTCTGTTGAGAGTCTTGTTATTCTGTGATATGTAAGAATTAGGTTTATAATATGCTTCATTTCAGATGTGGAATAATTCAAACCGGTGATTTTTTGGACGGGGCTGCTGTTAATGGTCTATTTGGGCTTGGTATGGACAACATATCGGTCCCCAGCACCCTAGCAAATAAAGGACTTGCAGCAAATTCTTTTTCCATGTGTTTTGGGCCCGATGGAATTGGAAGAATCGATTTTGGTGATAAAGGAACTTCGAACCAAAAATCAACTCCAATTAATCTTGAAGAATTACAGTAAGTAGTTGACATTTCTTGAATAATCCAAGCTCTGTTTCTTGCATTCTTTTTTTATGTTTTTAATTATTTTCCAAGCTTTCTTGCAGCCCGACTTATAATGTCACAGTGACACACATAGCTGTGGAGAAAAATGTAACCAAATTAGAGTTCACTGCAATATTTGACTCGGGAACCTCGTTTACATACTTGATTGATCCTGCTTACTCGGTTATTGCTGAGGGTGTAAGTTAAACAACAATATCATATTGTTAGATCTGTTATTTTTAACATTAGAAAGAATGTATGCTCAAGTACTTTCTTCTTCTGCAGTTTAATTCGCGAATAACTGAGCCTCGTTATCAGTTTGAGAGAAAGATTATCTTTGATTATTGCTATGCACTCGGGTCAGTTTAATTAGAGTTCTGAGCTAGTTTATTGCTTGATTTTGAATTATTGCCGCCTCAATGTTACGTATTCCATGCAGCGCTACTCAAGAGAGCTATACTATTCCAAATTTGAACTTCACAATGAAAGGTGGAGACCAGCTTTATATTAAAGCTTCGACAGTTGTGATTCCACGAAAGGTGATAAATTCTTTTAATTTGTGTTTGATTGGTGGTATTTGGATTGATATAGATTTGAAATCCATCACTTATTTTGAACTAATTTTTTGACAATTTAGGTGAGTTTCCATTGTGATTTGAGGGGATTTGAAATCCATTCATTTCAAATCATGTATTTCAAACCTCTCAATCCAAACACAACCTTGGTAGATGAACGTTGGATTATTACGTTTAAATATGTGCTAATTGTGTTTACCTGCAGGGTGGTGGTTATGCTTATTGTTTGGCGCTTGTCAAAAGCAAGGATATTAGCATCATTGGACGTGAGTACATAAATTATGGATGAGTTCTTTTTCTACTTTCCCTAAATCACAATTTATTCCCTTGTCTCATCTCTTATTCGAACACTTTAATCACTCAAGCATCCAACAGTAGATGTCGAAATTTGCTAAGAGTCTGTGTGCCGACTTAGACAGGAAAGATGTAATAAGAAATAAATTGTATTAAGAATCACACCATTCAATATTCTTATCTTGAATAGTCTTAGTTATCAGTTCAAGATGATTTGTTCGACATCTTCTTGGAGCTTAAAAATGGTTTCTTTTAGAGTCTGAGGATCGTCCCTTCTCTATTACCCCTCCGATTAAATCATGGGATTTCTCTAATGTCGCTATATTTTTCTTGCATTACGCTGAAATTTCATGACTCGTCTTATTTGCATGAATATCTCAGAAAACTTTATGACTGGCTATCGGATGGTCTTTGATCGTGAAAAGATGGTTGTGGGTTGGAAAGATTCGAATTGTAAGTTGATCCATTGATCATATAGCCCGTATCTATTTCCATAAGAAAGAGCTCGTTTGAAATGCATTCAACTGTTAATTTCAGGCTATGATTCCGTTTATGGATCAAACACTCTACTCATTGACAAAGGCAACCCTGCTGCTGCTCCTTCACCTTCCATTTTGAACCCGGAAGCCACGCCTGGGAATAGAACTGGTCCTTCCGTTGTTTCGTCTCGTGTATCACCGCCGCCACCACCGTCGAGTCTGCTCCCTGGAAGCGATGCCGCTCGTTTGGATTCCATGGCTAGCAGGCTGCTGATGGTCATAGTTTCCATGTTCTTCCACTTCATGATTCTTTCTTCATGATGTTTTGCATGGATACTTTGACAGTATATTACAGGTAAAGTTTGAAGATTTTGTTCTTTTTTTTTTTTTACATTATATGTTGTGAAATATATATGTACATAGACATGTTGGTGGTTGCTACATACAATAGGATTGAAAGTGCTCATAGGGCATTTTGCGTTTTTTTTTTTTTTAATAGTTACAACTATTTGTATTACTTCAAATATTGTACAGCACATTTGTGCAACATGACATTATTTGCTTTAAGTTATTTGATTATACAGATTGGTTGGACAATTACAAAAGCAATTTTTTTTTTCCACTAGCTAGAGTCGATTAGTTATTATTGATTCAACCACTGATGATATCAGGAGAAATTTATTAAATTATTTTAAAAATAAATTCAGAAAAACGATGTAAATGTTATATATTAAAAGATTTAGCTACCAATGAATGCTTAGTAGTGTTTTAGAAAATTTTATTCTTGGCCCCATTTTCATCTCTATTTATAGTCTTTGACTCTTTGAATTTAGAAAGAAGAAAAATGACTTTAACAACATTATTACAATTTGAATGACGATTATATTTTGCGGAGATATGAGTTATGATTAAAACTAAAAAGCAACATTAAATGTCACATCGTAAGTTATATAATTTAAAAACTAAATTTTGCACCAAAAAAGGCGCTCGATTTGATGAAGGTTAATGTTTTATTTTATTTGTCAAAATTGTGGCGCTTTTGAAGTGACGCGTGGGTAACTATTTTGCTTGACATGTGGGCTTGAATCATTGGAAAATAAAATTGTGATTCAAGTTTGATAGTAGAATAAAGATGTGATTATTTTGTTTCTTCATTCACAAGATTGAGATTAAATAGAAATTTATGATAACATGAAGAGATTTTATATTGGGTTAATTATATAACAAAATACGAATTCAGGATCATATTTCAATTTCAACATGAATTTTTAATCGTAACACTATAAACATTCAATTCTACAGTTATTTCAATTAGGGATATAATTGGGTTTTTCGAGCTCCAATTACTGATGTAGAGCCCATAATGTAAAATTAAAATACAATCATCATCTCAGTCATCAATTCATATGGAAATTTTTATAAAAAGAAAATAAAAAAATGGAAAAAGAAAATGTAAAAAAAGAAAAAGGAAATGGAAAAGAAAATTAATTTGGGCTTCTCATATGGAATTTTTTATAAAAAGAAAATAAAAAATGGAAAACGAAAATGTAAAAAAAGACAAAGGAAATGGAAAAGAAAATTAATTTCGGCTTCTTCTTATGGGTTGGTGTATCAAACATACTCGAAGCCACTGCCAGAAAATTTTTAAAAAATCTTCTTTTACCAAACTTTACAAACTGATCCAAATGAACTCAAAATCATCCTCCCTTCAAAAAATTTCAAAAAAATAATTCTTAAACCCACTAAAAATCTATTTACCCACCGTAACCTTTTGTCAGAAAATTTCATTATTCGTTATTATACTTTTAAAATACGATTCTTTCATTTCTCAATTAAAATGTACGGAATTTGAATCAAAACATTCTTCTACTCAAGACCAAACACATATTCAAGTCAATTTACAAAAAAACTATTCAATTTTAAGTAAAATCAATTGAAATTCGTTCAATATTGAAAAGCAAAATCAATGTTCTTGATTCCTCGTTTTAGTATATGATTTCACGAATTGATTTAGGGGTTTTAATCCCCTAATTTTAGCTTTCAAACTAAGTTTTTATATGAAATTTTCATTTGTTTTAGACTTTCCAATTTTTTGGAAGAAAGACGGTGACAGGTTTTAATCCCCCTAATTTTAGCTTTCAAACTAAATTTTAGCTTTCAAACTAAGTTTTTATATGAAATTTTCATTTGTTTTAGACTTTCCAATTTTTTGGAAGAAAGACGGCGACAGGTTTTAATCCCCCTAATTTTAGCTTTCAAACTAAGTTTTTATATGAAATTTTCATTTGTTTTAGACTTTCCAATTTTTTGGAAGAAAGACGGTGACAGCAAGAGGGGAGGGGGAAGGAGGCTGGGGTGGTGATACTTCATCAATTGGAGACTAAAAAGTTCAATCATATCCCCAATTGGAGTTTCAATATTTAGATTTTGATGAGATAAATTACACTGAAGCTGATTATTGAAACATTTGCGCTCAACAAGTCTAAGCATTCTCAAGCTATACTGTCAAACATCCTTACAAGTTTCAATCACTCTACCTAAGTGAAGTGAACAAGGTTCAACCTGAAAGATCTTAAAAAGGATTCAGAAGCTCACTTCAATGCATCAGTTAAAGAAACAACATTATATACTTTAACCTATTTACTGTGTGCTAGGTTGTTTTAGGTGTCAGTTGATAGGATTTATCCTTATTGATTGTATTTAGTTGTCTAGAAGATAGACAACTTTCCTGTGTGGGAGTTTAGAAATCTTGTGTGGGTTTGCCTTTAGAACTTGCAGTTGCTGTGTGTATGCTGGGTTCTAGTAGGTGTTAACTTGTTAGGTTGATAGATTGTTAAGTGGTTGCTGTGTGTATGCTGGGTTCTAGTAGGTGTTAACTTGTTAGGTTGATAGATTGTTAAGTGGTACCCTGTAAATCAATTTTGCTTAACGAAGTTCTTGCTCGAGAAAGCAGTAAAGTGGATATAGAAGGATTACATTACCTTCGAACCATTATAAACTATAAGTGTTTATTCGCTTTATTTTATCTGTGCTACATCTTATATTTATTCTGTCATAAGCATAAAAGAATGCATTTTTGACAAAACAAGCCTTCAGTCAAAACATATTTTCCGCTGCGAAGAACTCTAAGTTACAGCGTGCAGCACTGCATCCTAGTGTTGCAAACAGTAATAACATGTGTTGTAAGTTCAAGTAACTTATAGTATAGTGAGTTCGAAAGAATTTTCAAAATCGACGAAGGTTCATTCACCCTCTTTGAACCTTCGAGACCACTTGGGACCAACATTAAGTATTTATGGTGTTATATTCAAAAATTCATGTTTGCAATTAAAAATAGGATCTAAGTTCTTTTTTTTTTTTTGTTAAATTCAAAATGTCATGATTGAATTATAATTTTTGAAAAAGTGATTTTTTTTTTTAAATTAGACCCATTTTAAATTATTTGTTCAAATCTTACAATCAGTAAATACAAAAACATAAATTTTGAATTATCCAAATTATTAATTTCAAATTAACACAGTAGTAATATAAAACCAATTGCAAGGAAAAATAGTAAGAGCAAAAAAATAATAATCAAAAAAAAAAGTGAGGGAAAAGTCTATTTGACCCCCTCTCTTCAACCCATTGATAATATTTCAAATAGTTTTCCCAAACAAATCCTTAAATCAAACATGAAATTTATATTCATTATTTCATTAAAAGTTAGACTAACCATACCCCACTTTTTTCTTAACACACCTCAATATTTAAAATTTTAATTAAAAAAAATAATTAATTTCAATTTTACCCTTAAAATTAAAAAATCGTCGGTCTCTTCTCCCTCTTTTTTGTTTTGTTTTTTTTTCATTCCTTCTTGAATTCTGAAAGAATTACACAATAATATAATTTCATGAGTTGACTAAATACGTAAATATGGTGTAAAAATGTATAAAAATAATGTAAAAAAATTCAATAAAACAGAACAATTTCGTTTGACCTTGGTAAACCGAACACATAAAGATGCGTTTAGCCACCAAAGGTTGAACAAGTCATAATGTTCGGCGTCTAATGATCTAATACACTATAACATATTCGACGTCTGGGCCGAACACCTTTATGTTTTCGATCTATTAGGGTTGAACAGAGCTGTTCCGTTTTATTTATTTATTTTTTTTAAAAATTATATAATTTCTATACAATATTTACATATTTAGTAAACCTGTGAAATGATTTTCATTATAGTGTTGTATTATTTCTAAAAAATTGAAGAATAAAAGGAAAAAAAAAAAGAGAGAGAGAGAACAGTGGACAAAGGGAGAGGGAAAGGGGGTTTTTTTTTTTTTTTTAAGGGTAATTTGGGTACTTTTTTATTTTTTTAATTAAAAAAAATCGGCGTCTGTGAAGAAAAGGACGGCTTGTGGATAGTCCCACCCTTTCCTAAAATTATGTAGGCTTTATCAGAATCCTTAAATCAAACAAAGCAACAATGTATGCTAAAACTTTTTTACTCATGTTGACTCAAAAACCAATTTCTCAAAGCAAAAATTCCGTTAACCACTGAGCAAATACTCAATTTTCATCAGAATCCTCATCAAGAATGAAAAAATACGGTACAGAAGGTGCTTTCACAAGAGGATTATCATGGTGATCCTCATTTTTCTCATGAATTTTCCAACCTAAATGCTTAACATAGACTGTCAAAGGCCTCGATGTTCAAGCCCGAGGCAAGAAACAGTTCCAACTCATTCACAAACCTTTCCGTTCTGCCCGTTAAAAAAGGTCTGACTGCATCACACACCGATGTTTTGAACTCTTCTTGCACTGTTTCAGTTGAAACTGCCGTCTTTTTTAACCAATCCCTGCATGATTCATGAGTGGTTTTGAACAGGAAAATCCAGAAATCAGAGTAATCATCCATCATTTTACTTATCTTCACATGAAACCCTTTCATATAAATTGTCCAGATGAAGAGATGATAGAGTGATTATTAAAACGGCTGTATAAGATGTTAAGAAAAAATGTCAAAAATAGATGACACCGGCACAGTGGAACAGCGGAAGCAAATAATTCTTTTCCCACTAGCTGGATTAAACAATGGGAACCAAACCAAACAACATAAGACACATTCAAACAGTATACGTATATATAGAGATGCATAATACCTTCTCAATGAGTCAATCACACCAAGTAAGTGATGCATGATAATTTCTACATCCTCCTCCTGCATATGAAGTGAACGAGATGTTGTAATACTCTGGCTAGTAAAGAGAATATGCAAAATGAGACATAGTTATTAAACATAATTGCAGCAATGTTATGTGTTATTGTTAAAGTGGACCATTATGCTTAAGTGAACCACAGAAGAGTGAGTAGTGCATTGCTGAAAACGCTATCGAAATGTAGAAATGATGCAAAATGACTAAATGAGAACAAAGATGCATGTGGTGGATGACAGTGACTGGTGGCCAAGTGTGACAAAGAATGAAAAAGGAGGGCTCAGATCTGTTTGAGTTTCTTTAACGCATTTTCAAGTGTAAGGATGAGATTTCCGGGTCTTCGCCAAAATAGCATTTACCAAGATGGGCAATCAATCCAATTTGGACGTGCCAAACAAAAATAAATTTAGAAAGAAAGGTGTTCACTAGAATGACTATTAACCCAGCAAAATAAAAACTCAGTTCATTAGTCAAGAAATTTTCAACTGTTCAAAAAGGAAATGACCTTCAAGGAAAAAATCAATAAAAGAAATATATAACATTTATGTTCTAGCAGATTACTATATTTTCTTTCAGATTTGCATTTGAGTGTATTAGTTAAAAAGAACTAGAAAAGTTCTTGAGGCAGCTACTCATGGTAGAAAAAGTTGAGTACTTTCTGGATGGAGTTGATATAGATGGAATCTATAAATCATTTAGGGTGAACATTTTGAGGAAACACACATCAGTTAATTAAACATTTCATATCCCAATTGGGTTATAATGCAGAAGATGAAGCATAGAAAAAATGGAGAAAAACCTGCATTACTGCCTGAATTTCCCTTCCCAACCAGTCAGGCAGAAAATGATTCTGCTGTAGCTACTTGCGGAACTTCCAGTAACGCAACACATGTAGTTTATCAGCAAGATCACCTGTCATCTCACAACAATAAAAAAGGTGCGAAACATTTGTTCATGAAATCTCATTTGCCTGGTTTAAGGGAGAAAATTTTCAAATCACAAAGAACCAAAACACCTGGATCAATGTAGTAGCATTTCAACCTATACCTATGAGCTTCTGAAAAGAATTCACTGCAGAACAAAATTACAAAAGAACACTTCAATAGTTGGCAATGCAACAAATTGAGAGGAATCGTAAGAGAAAGATATCCTAGATACAGCCTCAAGCTACAGCAACTGCACGGTACCTATTCCCCAAACTCTTACCAACATAATGCTGTTGAAAAGAAGTTCCATCATATCCACAAATAATGGAACGATTTTCTCTCTGGAGTAAGATACAAAAGAATATCAATACACTGAAAAAATTGGAGCTGAGAAAAGAATAAAGCAACTATGAACTGGTCATTGGTAACACTTAACAAATCATATAATTCAGTACTCCAATTTTGTAATTTTGGACACTATAGTCTCACTTTCTTTTTCCATCAAAAGTTGTTGAAGAATCTAAGTGGGACAGGCATGCAGGGGAGGTGCAACATAAGAATGGAAACCCAAGTCCATATGGATAAATAAATGGCTTTCACATGCCTCCAGTTCATACCTCTCAAGGGCTTTTTAAATAGTCCTGCTACGTAGCTATATTTGAACATGAGCAGTTAGCTATTTATCTACTAACAGAATTATGCCTCGTACCCATTATATTCCAACTGGAGCCGTTGTATTTGAAATGTCCACTTTGCCTACCCCTATATAAAATTGATTTATATTCAGAGTAAACGTAATCCCAATGATCACACAGCCCAGTTTGCTGAGTTCTCTTTCCATGCTGATTATGCCTACTATGTACTAATCGAGGACCGCTCCTATATACTCCATCTACTATTTGTTCACCAACTTGTGGATAGAGTTTATATTCTAAAATAAATTGGAGAACTTTAACAGACTTTACTTTTGATTTAAGACTTTATTTTGAGTTTTCTGAGTTCCACCCATCTATCAATCTGGTATTTTCATCTCAAATGCATCTCCCTTTGCATGTGAATTACGAAATCACGACACTAAGCTTGGTTTTTTTAACTTTCACTGATGAGTGTTCAAAACAATCATGTGTTTCTATTCATTTTATATCAATTCTTGTACCCTTTCTTGGATTTTATTGTTACATGCTAAACCTTAAGAACATCTGCAACTAGCATCATTTATGGGGAGTGATTGTTCCAGCATTGTGTTGGCCTTTTGGTCAAAAAGAAATGGAAGAATCTTTGAGGATCAAGATAGATCTTTAAAGGAAGTGTGAACTACGGTAAACTTTATTGATGGGTTAAAGAATTTAAGAGCTTTTTTGTATCAGTTTTAGCTAGAGACTGGTGAATTTTACTGTAGTTTGATGTGTATATAAGCGGGGGTCGTCTTGCCCCTTTGCATTACCTTATAACTGTTACTAGATTTGTTGTTTTTATACAATAAAATAAAAAGATGAATTTTGATATATAGAAGGATGGAACTTTTGTTTTACCTAAGCTGTAATTCTATTGTGTAAAATATTAGCTAAAATGTCAGTATCAAGTCATAATGCAGATTTATATCATCCCAAACTTTGGATGAAGAATAGGTGCTTACATTCAAAAAAGAGGGCCAGACATTGAAGTGTACGTCAAAATGCTTGAAGCAATGGGAATTTTTTAGCATTACAAGTTACTATTTAGATAAGTGTAGAGATGACTTAGCTATCAAAAAGAGATCTTATCATGGTAAAACCACAAGAAAAAATATAATTTCCATCACATTATTTGTCAAACAGAATTGCATTAACAAGGATTATTCTTTACAAAGAGAGAAATCACAGACAATTTATTGAAAAGTACAAGAACCAATATTGATATAAACTATTCAAAGATAGTAGCTATTGCCAAAATAATTACATCAATAAAAATGCAAAGTCAGGTAAAAAAGTATTAATATTCCTCATGAACTTAGAAAAACATTAAATTATTTTATAAACCCCAAAAAAATAAAGCTAACCTTGCAAATCGGACACTTCAATGATGAAGATACAGAAGACTGCCCGTGTGAAACTATATTGATCCATTTTACGATGCAGCGATAGCAGAATTTATCTGCAGCATTATAGCTTAAGCATCACTAGATATTGAAGAGTATAATATATCTTTACAACTCTAGACAATGTAACAAGTCGCCATACTTATGAAGACAGCTAGAACCAAGACCTTGATAGCAATCATATTTTCAGAAACTAAATCAGATTTGTAACTATTCAAACATTAGGCATGAAGTTTCTGAATTTCAATCCATAGGAATCACACTTCTTTTTTCTTGTCAATCAAAGAAGAAGTCACAAGTATAAATCAAGTAAAGATCCAAGGATAATATGGGTGAGGAGAAATTGAACCCTCATCCTCCTCAGGGAAACCAAATATCAACTCTCCCAAATAGGGCTGGTTTTCAATATCAAAAGTTAGGAACAACCGAATTCGAACCACCATTGAACAATTCCAACATCATATAATTTAACTCTCCATTATTTTCAACTTTATTAAGTTTATAGATTGAGTAAAATTGCAGTCCAAACAATCTATAAGCTATCCAATTAAACCATATCACCAGCAGCAAATTAATTTGATAAAACAATAAAATTTCGCATCCCACAGCCTAGAAGTACACGGGCAATAAAACGGTACGAGCAGCAAGCACAGTCAATTCTATTGCAAATCAACTCTAGGAAATAAAATATACTAAATTATGTTAAGGAATTCCGGATTTCAACGATGGAGAAAATTAAGTTGGAAAAACTGCCCCAAAAAAAAAAAGCTAAAACTAAAACAAGAGCACAATTGCACAAACAACGCCATAAATTCGTATGTGCGTAGAGAAGGAAAGGTACGGAAACATTGGTGATAGGTATCTAAACAAAATTACACAATTCAACAATTGCAACACAATTGAAATGGAATGTCATTGAACCAGAGCTGCAATGTTTACAATGATAGGAAGGATTCATAACAATCGACTAGGATTCTCAGGGGAAGAAGGAGATTTCGAGATCGATCCTAAGACTCACAAGACTCGACTAAAACGACGGACTCTAATCGCACGCATGAATTGAGCTAAGACTCCCTATTTATACGCTGCAAAAGAGAGAGGAGGAGGGTGGTGAGTGAACAGTGCCCTGGGTGGAGAAAACGTAAAAT
Source organism: Scutellaria barbata (assembly GCA_028654395.1). Classification (NCBI taxonomy): domain Eukaryota; kingdom Viridiplantae; phylum Streptophyta; class Magnoliopsida; order Lamiales; family Lamiaceae; genus Scutellaria; species Scutellaria barbata. The sequence continues at coordinate 4,396,028 of CM053648.1, forward strand.
CCAAAGGTGCCACTCTATTAGTTGAATAAGCTGAATGCGCCTTCCAGCTCCCCCGGTCCCACACCACGTGTTCAATCATTATTTGCGGACTTCTACGGCTACAAAACTACACTCAATGCATAGAGTGCTTCCCAACGTCTACTTGTCCTCCATTTGGGCTTCCAGCTGGATCTTGAGCAAGGGTGCGTATCAATACCTTCCCCTCAAAAACATCCTTGTCCTCAAGGATTGAAGGCTGGAAACTGCTGCTTCAGAACATCATAGTCCTCCCACGAGCTGTCCTCCAGTGCGGCGTTGAGCCACTGAACAAGTACTTGGGCCACGGCTCGATGTCCACGCTTGATAATCCTGCGATCAAGAATATTAAGAGGTTCAAGAATCAAGTGCCCGTGTGCAGTGTCAATATCGGGTAAGTGTTTTTATGCGATTATAGTCCCTTTCTTGCGCTTTAGTTGAGAAATGTGAAAGGTAGGATGAATCTTAGAAGTCTCCGGGAGCTGTAATGTATAAGCCACGGCGCCACGGGATCTTGAGCAAGGGTGTATCAATTGGTCTAAATAGGAATCTTGAGTGACAGGTGCCAGGAAAATGGGAGACGGGTTCGGGTCGGAAGAGGAGCTCCTCAAGCTTTCATCATCACCAGCCATATCAGAAGAACTGCCGGGGGGGGGGGGGGGTTGGGGTTTAATTTTTTTCCTTAAACACGATTGCTTCTTTGCACTAGTAGCTGTTAAATTATTTTATATTTTTTCAATTTATACGATAATTTATATGTTATATTAGTATAATATTTATATACAAATATTATAATTTTATATTATTTAAAAAAAATTAATATAAAAATTCATGTAATATAATTAAACTTTTATATTATAATAATTTAATTTTTATGTTATATTATATAATATATATATAAATATAATAATATTTATGTTTTAAAATACTACATAAAAATTAAATTATTATAACATAAAGATTTAAAATGTATTATATATCTAAATATAATATAAAGATTAAACTGACATAACACGAAAACTACAGTAACATAATACAAATGTTACGTTCAGGAATAAAAGTGTAGGCGTGGACATTGGGTGCGTGTGAGCACCTGGAGTGTGTGAAAACCACTTTCGGAACAGGTAGACCCAATTACACGGATTCTAGCTCGTGCATTTGGTGGATGGAATAACTGTGTTTTTTAAAATATTTAGAGCATACCTTATGTTTTAGTTTTAAGTTGGCCTCTTGATTCTCACATCAAGGATAACTATTGAACTTGAGAAGCAAGATTGAATTTAACATGAGAGAAGAAAGATTCCTATCAAACTATGAGAGTGATTTCTAGATTACAAAAGTGATGCTAAGTGTGTGCATGATCTTCCTATGCATATAGGCTTGCCTGTATAGCTATGAAACTGCAAGTGAGATAAAAGAAGAGAAGGTAGCAAAGGTTAGAGGAAATTGCAAATTTGGTTTCTCAGTTCATGGGGTCATTTCAATTTGATTTCATTAGTTGCAAAATTAATCTCATTGTTTGTAAACGTTGCAAAAGTTGTCCCACCACAATATTTTACTTTGAAAAAAATTACTAATTAGTCACAAATGTGAAAGTACATTTTTTAAGGGAAGTTGAAAATGAACTTTTATTTATTTTGGAAAATTTCGTCCCACAGTTTCGTTGAATTCGAAAATGGAGGATTATTGCAACGGAACTTTAATTTTATTTTTGCAATATTGGTTACACAGTTTCGTTGAACACAACAGCAAAATGTCAGAAGGCTTGTGCATATATTTACTATTTTTCTAATTTATAATTTTATTTATGGTCGTCTTATTTTATATTTGTAAATAATTTTTACTTTACATAAAAAAAAAATTAACTCCATTATACTACTACTTCAAAACTACCACATATCAATCAGAAAGAGAGTTAAATGCACCAATATTTAAATATTTTAGTTCTATTATTTTGCTTTTATACCTGCAACGTAAATAACTAATTGGAAACAATTAAAATAATAAATTCAATATGTCATGCATTGAAAAAAAATTTAAATGAATAGGTAAAAAAATTAAAACACCCTTAAATTACAAATAAAAAATAAAATTGACAATAAATAAAATTACAAATAAAAATGAAAAATTCGTTATATCATGATAATTAGTTAGTTTTGATTTTTTTTTTAAATATACAATGTAATAACAAACTAAAAATAATAAAAAAGATAATTTCAATATGTCATGAAAACAAATTTTGAATTAATGTTTGAATTTGAAATTATGATTTATTTCAAAAAATTTAAGACCACTTTAAAAATTTACAATAAACAAAATTACAAATAAAAATGATAAATAATTAAGTTTATATGTACTGTAAAACACAAACTAAATATTATAAAAATAATAAATTTGATTTGCTGAAAGAAAATTTTAAATGAAAAAGTTTTTAATTTGAAAAAATCATTTAAAAAATTAACACCTCAACCCCCTAAAAATTACAAATATGAAACAAAACTAACAATAAACAATACTATAAATAAGAATGATAAATTCAATACATCATATATTAAAAATGAATTTTGAATGAAGAAATTATTTAATTTTAAACCCTCCAACTTATAAATTAAATTAAAAATAGTAATAATAAAGTTGATATATTATGCTTGTATTAAAAATAAACTTTAAATTAATGAAGTTAATTTGAAATTATGAATTTGTATTTATAAAAAAAAAAAAAAAAAATCTTACATAACTTGCTCCCCTAAAAAAACTTCATAACTACTATGTTTGCAATTTAAAATCATATAATGATCAATAAGAAATTTTAAAATTACATTCATTAGTATTCAATAGAGAAATTAAATAATAAGTAAATAATGAAAAAACAAATTAAAGATTTTGCCCCAGAGGTAAAAATAATCTCAAAAGAAAATTCATCCAAATTAACAGGAATATGTGTGTCGGTGAGACTATATTTTACATTAATATTTGGAAACTATGAGACTGTTTTGCAAGTTTTTTTCCAACGGGGCTAATTTTGCAATCAATGAAACCAAATTGAAATGGCCCTCGACCTGTGGGATCAAATTTGCAATTTCCTCACTAAGGTCATAACCAATTCAAATGTTTTCAACTATATTAACTAACACTTCTTGATTTCCTTTATTTTCTTTTGCTTGATACACTCTCAAAATGGGAGTGGATGTTTTATCAGCTCCATTTTGATCTCAAGATGCTTAATAAGATGAGGAGATTCTGTTGCGAAGGAATCTGGATAAGCTTGATCACCCCGTGTTGAATTTTTTCTCTTATGAAGTGATAATCTATTTGCATATGTTTGATAATATATTTGCATATGTTTGGTCTTTTTATGAAAGATAGGATTGTGAGCAATAGAAAAAGCAAAACGCCTATCTGTGTAGAGTAGAGTTGGCCATGAGTGAGCACAAATCATTAAGAATGTAAAGGACCCATTGTATTTAACAAACTGAGTAACCAATAGCACGATACTCAGCTTTTACAGAAGATCGATTGACTATTTTATGCTTATATTATAATGTGATAATGGTTTTTGTTGCAATTAAAATTTCAACTATTTTAAAATCACATATATTTTATTTATGTATTATTATATATTACAACAGATTATAAAGGAGGTGTTGTAAATAAAAAGGATAACACAAAAAATACAAGAAAAAAAAAATGTTGTGGAAAATATAACCTAACAATGGTTATCAACGGTTAATTACCATTGTAAATTCATTGTCCATAACTTAATGACAACGATTATTAACATTAAATACCACATTTGACAAACCGTTGTCGTTGTTATCTACGATAATGGTTAAAAACCGTTGTGCGTTATAAATGTGCGTTCGAACACAATAGTTGACCAACTGTTGTGTCAACCGTTGTCGTTATTATCTTCGACAACAGTTATTAACCCTTGTGGTTGGGGGTCTACGACAACATCATCTTTCACAACGGTCAAAATGAAATACGTCGCTTTGCATTTATGTAGTAGTGTTATTTAGTGTTCTAAAAAAGCAATCTGTGGTATCTAGAAGTAGTGATGAATTAGAGTATAGATCCTTTGCTGATTCAGCGACTGATATTGTGTGGCTTCGTTCTCTTCTTTCCGAAATTGGTGTTTCTGTTGAATCTGCATTGCAGTTTTTGATGCTCGTACCAAGCATATTGAAACTGATATGCACTTCATGATTAGAGATAAAGTCAAGTTGATGGATGTCAGATAGACTCATTCCATCTCAGCTTAAAGGGGAGTATTATGATAATAAGTTGAGCTAGCAAAACATATTTTACAAACAATTATCTCAAGCTAGTAAATTATCTTGAACTACTGGAAAAGGTTCTTAAACTCACTTTTTTACTAGATCATTGTACAGTCTATAAAATAATATCCTAAAATTGTAAGACTCTACAAACAATGTATATGAAAACTTGCTAGATATATGCTTAAACAGTACATCTCATATTCAAATGCATTTTGATTTTTATTTTGACGAAACATATATATTCATAATCATTTGAACAGTATATAACTGTAACATATACATGATGAAATGAATTTATAATTTAACAACAATATTACTACTGTAAACTCATGAGATATACACCTTCAAGATTATCATATTGCACATATCTCAATTAAACTCAATAGTACGTCAACGTGTTTTTTCGCAATGCGACTCTACTCTAATTGCTGAGATACATCCAAGTTCAAGTCAACTTTGCAAGTTCCAAAGGCTTAGTCACACCATGTTCAAACAGCAGCTCATTTTTTCAATCAAAATTGAAGCATAGATCTTCCTGTTCCGAAGTGAAAACCGGTTTCTTTGTATTGTCTGTTAAATTCGTCAATATGGAGACTATGTTCTCATACTGAGGATGAGAACTATGGCTGGTGAAAAAAGGGGTGATTGTACCATGCATTTCGATAAAACTCCACCCTGGAAGTTTCCGTAATCCACGGGACCTCATTTGAGCCCAAGCTTCTCCCACTCCATCCCATCTCGCCATTGATGCAAAGCTATGAGCAATTTGCACATACCTACCACCATCTGAAGGCCCAAATACAGAGATTTCCTGGGCAATGATGCTACCAAGCTCTTCCTTGCCATTATTTCGACAAGCATCAAGTAGTATTCCAAGAACATCAACCACTGGTTCTCCAAACATCTTCCTATAGAAATCATATGCATCTTGTACCATACCAGCTCGGCAGAGTAGATCAACGATGCATGCAAGGTGTTCGACCTTTGGTTCAATCTTATAATCGGATATCATGGAGTCAAACAAGAGCATTCCACTATCAACAAGCCCGTTATGACTACAAGCATAGAGGATGGATAAGAAGATGACGTTGTTTGGTGGAAGCCCACTCTGTAGAAACTCTGAGTACATTTTCAAAGCAGCATCTCCTTTCCCATGACTACCATATCCTGTAATGATAGTGCTCCAAGAAACACTATCATGCTCTGGCATTCTGTCAAAGCACTTTCTTGCAGAATCCAGGTCACCACATTTAGCATACATATCAACCAAGGCTGTTCCTATCCTGATGCATGGTCCTAGACAGCTTCTAAGGATATAGTTATGAACCCATTTTCCCTGATGGTATGCCCCAATGGAAGCACACGCTTGGAGAAGGGAAACTACGGTTATGAAATCAGGTCTTTGCTTAGCAACTCTCATCTCATGAAATAAAAATAACGCCTTACTTAAATATCCGTTTTGTGCATAGCCTGCAACTATCGCATTCCAGGACACAACATCTCTTTCAGCCATCATGCTAAAAACCGTAAAACTCTGCTCTAAAAGGCCACATTTCCCGTAAAGACTAACTAGAGAATTTTGTGTAGGAATATCTAGTCTCATTTGTTGCCTTAGTATGTAGCAGTGTACTGATTTTCCATGTTTAATAGAACCTAGTTGTGCACAAGCTGCAAGAACGCAAGCCATGGTTGTAGGAGACGGCCACACTCTTGAAAGCAACATTTTTTGGAATACTCCCAATGCCTCATCTGCAGAATCATTCTGTACAAGCCCAGAGATCATGGCCGTCCAAAATACTACATCTTTATCATCTGCTCTCCAAAAAATCTGAAATCCCTCATCCACCTTCTTGCATCTTAAATAAAAAGCTACAAGAGATGTTCCTACATGTTTCTCTAATTCAAATCCAGAGGTTATAATCTGCCCATGTGCAACCCTTCCCACTTCAATACTACCCTCTTTTGCTATGGCAGAGACCAATGATCCAAAAGTCTGTTTATCAGGTTCTACATTATTCACCCTCATACTGAAAAAGAGCTTTAGAACTTCAGCAAGATTTCCTTCCACAGAATAGCCATTAATCAAACTATTCCATGAAACAATATCCTTCTCATCCAAAAATTCAAACAACTTCCTAGCTTCTTCTACTCTTCCACACTTGGCATATACACACATTATGCAATTCATCAAAGCCATCTCACATACATAACCACTTTTAGTTACACAAGCGTGCAAAGCATTGATATGCTCACTCTCTGAAACACCAGAGAGCATATTCAAAATGGTGACGGGACTAGGTTGGATGCCTTCATATTGCATAGAGTTATACAAACTGAACGCGTTTCTCATGTCACCAGCATGTGAATAACACCAAATAATGGCAGTCCATGGGACGATATTTCTCTGAGGCATCATGTCGAACACCTTTCGTGCATACTCAGTGTTCTTGGATTTTGCATAGAAATTGATCAATGAAGAGGAAATATAAGGGTCGGAGAAGAACCCATTAACGGTAACCTGTTGGTGGAAAGAGAGGCCGAGAGAAGAGAGGCCAAGCGAAGTGCAAGCTTTGAGGAGAGAAGGGTATGTAAAGGCGTCAGGAGTAGTGTTGGGGGAATCCAGCATGTGAGTGAATGTGAGAAGAACTTCACGGTGGAAGCCTTGGGCGGAGAGGCGGCCGATGGTGGCATTGAAGGAGTTTGTGGTGGTGGCTCCGGCGGTTTTTAGTAGCGGCGGTGATGGCCACGGAGTGTGGAAGCTGGTGAGTTTGCGCTTGTTCATAGATCATGGTGAGCCTAACTTGACCACAAAGTCGTGACTAACACCCATTCACATTCAGATTTTTTTTTTTTTTTTTTTTTTGGGGTCTTGGTTTTTTTTTTTGGGTTTTAGGGGACGTTCATTTTTTATTTTAACCACAATTTTCAGTTTTCAATATAAATGATTGATAGGACTCACTTTTTGAATATTTGATTAGAGATATAATATTGCATCAAATTATTATGGTTCAGAAATGTATATAATTAGAATTTGTCCAATATTCATCAAATTAAACTTTATATAAATTTACACCATATTTTAAATATCTTCTTCCTAAACTGTCTTTAAATTAAGATGTCTTTCCAGATCAACTCTATTTCAAGCAATACATTGATAGGTATGAAATCTAGTTGAAGCATGCTCATATTTAAGGATAACCCATTGTTTATCATCATTGCATGGCCTTGAAAATGGTTCAATTTGGAGAAGAAGCAAATATAACGAAAGGAAAACCAATGAAATTCAAAATGAAGGATAAAAAACTGAAATTTTCTTAATTTAAACAGTTTTTAACATGATGACCAAAAAATGAGTATTTGTGATGAGATTTTTTTTAATAATGAAAATTATCGCAAAAAATCTATATTTTATGACAACATATTGTCAGAATTGATAATATAAAATGTTGTCATAAGAAACAATTAAAAAATTTATTATCATGTTGTAGTTAACACATTAATGACAACAACATTGTCACAAAATACTATTTACAAGAAGGATTTTGCAATAATAACTAAACGACAAAATATTGTTCAAATTTTTTTTGCAACAACTATCAATGTTTTGTAATAATATTTTATAGTCGCTATTAATTTTTTTATGTGATAGTGAAACATGATGGATTTTGAATAGTTATAGGACTACGACGGGAGGGTGGCCCAAAAATGAACAAGATTTCATTTATGTTGCTAATAATCAAAGTTTTGGTCGTTTTGGCTTGAAATGAAGGAGATTTCATTTGACATGCTGGTTAAAAAATATTGTTTAAATGCCCACCGTGGGCAACTCTTAATTTGTTCATCGATGGCGTGTATTGATCACATCCCCTCGTTATATAGAAAATAAATTTAATAGATACTCTGAATTTTTGACACATCAGCCGTAGGTATATTTTAACGTGCCCACGGTGGGTAGGGAAGCAGGACTGACTGGTTAAAATTTGTAGATGGTCAGATTTTTGAAGATTGGGTAACGTTAATTACATTTTTCAATGGTGGAGAGTGGCTGTACGTTGTAGCTGTTGTATTCTAATCCTATATTGTTCCATAAACCTTCCTTTACTTTCAACTCAACACAAAATTTCAGTTATTTCCTTTTGTTTAATGTACGAAGCTAACCAAACTCCAATCATAAAACACAATATCAACATATAAACAGAAGAGTCATCTCGTCGTCAAGACACTGACTTTTCAAAAATGACATCTGGGAGCGATGGTGAGGATCCATCACTGTATTTGCTAGGAGCAGGCGTATTTCTTCGAGAGTGTCGTGTGGTAGCTACTAGCTCACTCTCCTCGGTTTTTGAGTAAATATCATTCACATCATGTTCATCCTCCTCGTCATTTTTAAACACCGGGTGGATATAAGCATTTTGAAGATAGCTTTTCAAGTTGAAGTTCGGGTCTCTTGCACGTTCTAGCGTATCTTTCATCATTGCTTCCTGGAATCCAAAACAAAGTACGGAATGAACGATCAGAAATTTTAGACCATAATTAGCAAGATTATACTAATGACTTGTAAGAACCTGTAGGGGATATGTAGTGAAAGCCGGTTCGTAACGGCCTTTGCAGAACCTATGAAAGGCAATCGTCAACACAAGAAGCACAATGAGCAATGGTGTGGATTGAGCATTCCCTTTGGTACTCATTAATCCCATTAGAACAAGTTGCGAGAAGATGAGCGCGTAAATTACTCGTGCATGGACATCGGGCCAAAACGATGCAGCACTTTCATATCCTTGGTTATACACATTTATGATCTGCACAAGGGAAAATAAGAGGGTGTTTTAGAGCTTATTGAATATTTATCTTATTTTAAAAATAAGAGGCTGTTTGGCGAATCTTATTTGAAAGAGCTTATAAGCTCATACATTTTGTAAGATGTTTTTAGAGCTTATAAAATATTTTATTTTACTTTACAGATATGTTGTTGAAGTGTCTAGACAAATAAGATGTTAGTAATGACAATTGTATATTTTATAAAAAATAAAATCTTATTTTATATATAAGTTGAGATCCCTACAAAAATAAGCTCCTAATAACTTATTTTAGGATGAAATAACATCTTTTTTTTTTACTTTTTTATCTTTATCACACTTTTGATGAGTTTATAAGATGTTTTAAGGAGCTACCTTTCTTTAGTATATAGCAAGGATATATCAAAACAAGAAACAAGACAAGGTGAGTTGTAATGAACGTACCTGATGCCGGAATACCCCATATGCAAACGCAAAAAAGACGATAATAAAAGGAAGGAAAACTGGGGTGACCACAGCGTAGACGAGGCCTAGAAGAAAATATAATTGTATCCGAGGTTCACCAGTATTAAAACCGATGCTTCCTGGATCCATTGCCTCTTCTCTATCCTTTTCGGTCTTTACAAGAAAGAAATTTTTTAAATGGAATATAATCAAGGGTGTTAGTCGTAAAATCTCCCCGGCGACACCGGCCCATCCATCCACCATTACATATGTAATGAAGAAAGTTGCTTTCATAGGGATTGCAACACCTATTGTTCTAGGGATTCTGCAATTGGTAACCAACCAACCACATATATAAGTAAAGCAATAGAGAGACTATATTCTTGGAACAGAAAAATACACTAAGTAAAACATACTCTTGGGCCGACTGATGAAGAAAACTATCAAGTTGTTGAAATGCGGTTCCTGCTATTACGCTCACAAGGAAAACGTTGACGAAGTTGAAGATGTAAAGTCGCATGGCGGATCTTCTCTCGAGAGCTGATATTGACAGATAACCCTCAAATTTGGACATGATCATCAGAATTGTTGGCAGGACTATGAGGAAAAGCTTCAAAACAATCCCAGGTACAAAACCTTGGATTAGAGACTTCATAAAGGGCCTGCATGATGAATAACTTGTTAGTTGTAACTTGTACAATCAAGGGAGACAGAACGAAAACCAGAGAATGTCTTGCAAAATTGATCTTTGTACACAATGCATAGGCAAGAGAACAATTCTTCAAATAAATCTACAATTAGTCGATAAATGCTAGTGAAATCAGTAAAAAGTGAATTCGCATGGTCACCTTTGAAAACGTTAATAATACGCACCAAGTTTATCACAGTGTCATACAAGAAAATTTGGAACATTATAAAAGAAATACTCACATTTCAATTAGGGGCTTCAGAAATGGTGCTCTCTTTTCAATACCCTCAATATTTGCAAGAGATTGCACAAAAGCAACAGGGATCATGAAGAAGAAGGTAAGGAAGAAGAAAGCAACAGAAATAATAAGGCTTCTAATAGTCAGTGAAACATAGGGGATTGCAAGGTTATCCCAATAGACGTCACGTGGTTCTGAAGCCCAATCTGTTAACCACAAAGTTGGATTTCTCGATTGTTGTGTTTGAGCACAAACAGCAGCACCCCACCTTGTTTTGAATGAAATAAATGCTGCTGGCATTATGCATTTAGGATCGGTTTTTACTCTCTCCCTCTCTTCGGCTATCTGCATTTGAATGTGATGCTTAGATTACAGAAGGATTTCTTATCTATCAGTATGTTTAAGGAAGAAAGTAGGAACATCTTTGTGAATGCAGGACAAATTTAAAAATTATTAAATCAATAAGATATTGGACCAATTAGCAGAATATTTTACTTACTTCTTTTGACAGCCTCTCGATTTCAGCAGTCTGATAATCAATTGCATCCACTTTGTCCCCACAAAGGCCAAGAAAGCCAGTCTGTTGAAAGGAAGTTAAAGGTATCATGAACTAATTTAATCTTGTACTGTAATCCAGCATAAGAATAATATTTCTAATAATTTGACAACAATCTCTTAAAGGTACACATATTAGTACCTTTGTTGTTGGCCTTTGTGATTGATTTCTTGAATATTTTATCTGATAATAGTCAAGCCAATTTTGCTTGCTTTTCTTCTCCTTAACCAGTTTTGCAAGTTTATTGGCATTGATTACAACCTGCAAAAGTATTTTAATATAAGATAGAAGTTACATATAACACATTATTAAAGCCTACTTCTTAAATGATACAAGTTGCACAGAAATGTATATTTCTGAAGAAACCTATTATTCAAACTTAGGAGAGTCAATGTAGATACAAGACATGCATGACCTGATGATACTTGGACAGACAAACATCTTCTTAAGGAAGTAAACGATATAAAAAGATGAAATCAAGCAATAAACCCACCTTTATTGTCTAAATATTATGACTTTAATTGAAAGACAAGAACACTGGCAAAGAGGGAATTTCACACTGTTTAGAGAAATGAACTATTGACAAAATATAAAGAAGTTATTTTTATTGTTGCAAGAGTATAAATGGGTTTTCCAACTACATTGCATTACATTTTTTCTCAGGTTCTTAGCAAATCAGAGTTCAAGTTTGAGCACGTAATGTTTCCTATTCACCTAAAGTTAGAGAAAATAAGTATTTTCTTCTATTAGGAAAACCCTTCATTGAAAGAGTGATACAAACCTTTATTGAAAGAGTCATACATTTATCTAAAAGTTTCTAAGTAGTGTAGGAGAAGTTAGTGTGTTCTAGAAAAATCAAGATTACAGATAATCTATGTAAAATGTAGAGAAGTTTAAGAAATAATGTGTAGAGAATTATAGATTTATCAGATCCTAACACACCTATAAATAGGGGCTCTTAAGAATCATTTGTAAAAAGATATTATGACTAAAAAAAGATGAAATCAAATAATAAAACCGGCTTTATTTACATGAACATTGTCTAACTATTTTGACTTTAATGATATCATAAAGAATATAAAATATGAACTATTATCTAACTATTTTGACTTTAATTATACCATAAAGAATATAAAAGTAAATATAAAGACAATTTTTCATGTAGCTATAACTTATCCTTAGAAATAGAGTTCAATATCCAAGCTATAACCATATTATCCACACGTTTGCATTGCACAAATTGTGCAGATTTATACCCAAGCTATAACCATATTATCCACACGTTTCCATTGCTCAAATACCCAAGCTATAACCATATTATCCACACGTTTCCATTGCTCAAATTTTATAAAGTTCTCAAGAGTTATGTCTACATTTCCATTAATAAAACCTAATTTTATCTTAGTCAATTAGAATGAAATGCATATCAGGATGTTCAGGCAATTGAAGAGGATTACATTAACTATTGTCCAACTATCAAGATGCATATAGTTTAGATTCACATTGATGAGGATTACATGAACTATTGTCTAACTATTTTGACTGTAATTGAAAGGCATGTATGTTGTGGAAATTCAACCATTGTCTAAATATTTTGACTTTAATTGAAAATCATGTTGAATTTCTTATTTCTATTCTTCAATTGCTCATCATAATAATACCCTTTCTCTGTTTTCACTTTTCACTCCCGGGATTCTCCAATACATATCATAGTTAAAGCCCCACTAATGTGTTCCCAATACATATCATATACCTAACGTCTTTACAATCCACTAACACACAATTATATTTCCTTTCCATCTTCATCAAGATAAACAAAAATGTCAAGAATACAATTATATTTCTTCTATCTTGATATATCTTGACCAAGATATGATAACATTTGTTTCTTTGCTCCAAGGGTACATTATTTAGGTTTTCTAATTACATTGTTATGGATTCTTAGCAAATCAGAGTTCAAGTTTGAGCACAAAATTTTGTTTTTCACCTAAAATGAAATACAAATTTCTTCTTCTAAAAGAACCCTTAACCCTCAAAAACCAGCACGCAACAGTTTTCATAAGAGAAGGAAGAAAGTACAATATGTTTTTTTTTTTAACAACTGGCTCTGACTCAAATTGTCTTTTTTTTTTCTTTTAAATAATTGTTTTTCTTCTTTTAAATAAATCCCCATGAAATCACATTATACAGATGCTAGGTTAGGTTGTGATAATTTTGATAATTTAAATAAGTAATACTGATTGGAGGTGAGGATAAATGCAATTTTCTATTATTGTTAAACAATTTAACGAACATCATATTTAAAAATGAAAAGGCCAAGAAATTTTAGCATAAAAAACCTGGTGAGTAAGATAGTGATCTGGATGGTTGACCAAGAAAAAATGCTCCACAAGTTCACTCACAGATTCGTCTGGATCTGGTGGAACATTTCTAACAAGAACCTGCCAAATTCAAACTATCAGCACTCCAGATAAATTATAAATAAACGAGAAAGTAAGAGGGTGCCTGTGGCATCAAAGTTGGTGTATCACAGCAATGTAATATCTCAAGTGATTAAACACATGCCAGAAGATGAAGTCAGACACATGCATCTCTGTTGTGTTTATGTATATCATCTGTTCTCATAGTATATTATTTTCATTAAAAATTGAGATAATTTTCAGAAAATACTAAAGTCAATATTCCTGGAATTGCATATTTACATAATATTCCCCTTCATTCCTACTGATAAGCTTCTACTTCTGAGACTAAGTTTCAGCAAGAGTCACATCATACCGTGAACTGATCAGGACGTCGTCTTTCAGAGGCAAGAAAGTGTAAGCGCATTGTTGCAACTTTTTCATACTCTTTTCGCAAAGTAAAGCAAGTCCAGAAAGTAAAGGCATAGGCCATCACTATATGAGTCCAAAACCTGTAAATATTGTCTCAAATCAGAAGTCGCACACATCCAAACCGTTTGAAAGTTCCTACTTGTGATTAGACATAAAAAATGCAATTAAGTAATGTTTATTGTACACCTTCTCTCTCCAACTCCCATCTGTAACATAAGGAAAAAAAAACAATAAATAAGCATAAGAATTCTGCCTGGATCGGGTATCATAAGTCATATCGTTTCCACTTTTTTGGGAAAACCTGTTTTCGGCTATCTAGGTATGGTTTATGCCATGATCGGTATAGGTGTCCTTGGATTTCTCGTTTGGGCTCATCATATGTTTACTGCGGGCTTAGACATCGATACCCGTGCCCACTTATGACAAAATAACATAGCTGTGTATTTCACTCCCCATCAAAGATTCAAAAGTGTGTACATGCATGATGTACAGAATCTAACTCCTATGGATTTTCTTTTCTTAATTAGGATATCATAGAATTGGAACAGTGTTGCTTAACTTCACAGTTCACCATAATGAATATTTATGTAAATCAAGATATAACCAACCAACAAGTACACATCTCTAAAGCCTTCCTTCATATTTGACAATAACAGCCTGACACAACTTAGACATGTGCTTCATTTTCACTGAAACTAGACATAAAAAGCTTTTAAAAAATCTATATATACTTCTTGAAGACCAAATCTACAGATGGGGCATGTAATCAAGTCTGGCTAATATAAATAATGACATATTGTTCAATTTTATGCTAACTCAAAGAGCCACTGCTGGTAAAACAATAACCGAGAATTCACATAAATAAGATCCAAACCACTACATCAAGGCAATCATATGGCTTCAGCCCTGAAAGAGGGTTAAGTACCTAATAAATAAAAAATAACAAAAAATAAAAGTTTAACCTTGGTGATCCAAACGGAACGTTTGAAATAGAAAGTTTGTCGATGTTACTGTACTGTAGCTTCTCAGTTGCTTCAAGTTTTTCCAAGGAGTTGTTTGTCCAGTTGACTGGGACCAGAATAGCCCATGAAAGTAATGCCATTGGAACAAAAATCTTAAGTCTGCATGCAGTAAATAATGTAACCTCAAAAAAAAAAAAGCAAGTTCTTTTGTGCACCTTAAACAGACAAAAGCACTACATAGGTCACACACTCATATTCTTGTTAGCATTTTTGCATTAAACAAATAAACTTGACGAAATATGCAGAATGCTAATTACTACAAGTTTATACATAACATCAACATATGTATCCACAATGCCAGCAGAGTACACAACTATGGTTAACTGATTATCATGGTTTTTATGTGGAATAAACCTCATTAACGTTTCAAGGAAATCATAAGTAGCATAGTATTGGATCATGATATGGTATCCTACTAATGAAATTAGTCTGTCCATCAAAAGAATGTTATGACATTTGGAGACCACAATTAAGAAGCAGCTCTTGATTTTAAAAACACAAACGAAAAAAAATCTTTCAATTCTTAGTACATCAATATGAATCTTGGTTACTGTAATTTCTCCTCTGAAGCATATATAAGCTTCAGAAAATTCAATGTAATATGCAATAAAATGAAACAGATTCATGTGCCTAATAATTATGCAACTTTATCCTAAGATATTTAGTTCAGGTAGCAAACAAAATCCCAAATTCAGTAGATCATGTTAGACTTTACTTCTTTTCTCATAGAACATCCCAGAGTAACCATCTATGCATCCTCTGGTAACATTACTAAGAATTAAGAAATCATTTTCTCGTTCATATATCATTCATCCTATATTTTTATGAAAACACTAGTATATACCATACGAAGTTGAAGAAATATGAGAAGAGTGAGCATACCCCAGCAAGTAAATTCGCAAATAAACAGCAGAATCGAGGCCTGCATGGTCAATGAGCTCAGGTTCTGGCATGCTTAGTGCATCCGGAACCCAATTCAATAATCTAACATACGATCTCCAGTCCAAATTCACAAACTTGTGTACAGACGAGCCTTGATGCATAGGACTGCTTCTCAAACCCTTGATATACCATTTGGGAAAATACACCCTATCGTTAATTGGCTGAAGACGAAGGAATGCAAATGCCACTAGGAAAGCCACCGCAAAGAGAATGTTGATCCCAGCTGCCACTCCTATATCCCCAAACGTCGCCATCTTCGCCCTCTACCAAACTTCCTTCCAGAAACGGGAAGCTGTGAAGAACAAACGATAATTCATACACCATCACATGGGACATAATCCTTAAATCTATCATCCTTGGTAAATACAATTGCCTGGTTTTGCAAGAATAATTGTTGAACAAAGGTCATATCTTCCATGAAACACAAAACAACGATCTCATTCATATCATCCACTCATACTTCCAACCAATCACTGCCTAAATATTAGTCCGTATTGTACAAAATATTGATTTTCTTTATAAGCACAAATCAACAAATCTAACCTTCAGAAAACGACAACTCAACTTGCACGTCACTTTTTTTTTTTACTAAATTTTGACCGAAATTCATACCATCATCTTATCATTAGGCAGCAAACAAATAAATAATAGTTTCAGAAGTCCCATCAGTAATGTAACAACATATACATAATGGATAAATTACAGAAAAAAAAATCATAATGACAGTAACCAATAAAAAAAAAATATCAAAAGGAAACACATACCTTCAAAATAAGGGCTCCCCTGTTCCCAGACCAACAACAAAAGCCAAATAATCACTCAAAAAACTGCAAATATATACACAAATATATAGATTCAGAGTTCAATCAAAATAAAAACTACACTCACAAAATCCCTTCTTAAAATCACCACAAGCCACTCATGACTCACCCATACATACAGATAGCATGTGTATCTATAAACATACAGAAAACTCTAAGGACAGAGAGATTTGCAGTAGAAATATGGAAAATACCAGAAAAAGTGAGAGATTCTTCGAAGTTTCTCCTGCCTGTCTGCGGTAATGAAGCAAATCCTTATTTTTCGCAAATCTTTTTTTTTCTCATTTATATAATTACTTTATGGAAACCTTTTTCGCTTCAGTCAGTAAGCACTTGGGACTTGGGAGTAGGTAATAATTCTGATAATTAACTCTCGTGGAAAACCAAAAGTGTAAGCAATTATTTTAATATTACATTTAATTAAGTACTAAAATATTACTTAATTCATACAACATAATTATACAAAGTGATCTGTCCACCGGTTATTGTCGGCACGGGCCCACTTGATGTTCAAATAGTCTAACGGCTACTTTTCGTTTTATGCTATTTTTTCTCTTTTGCCAATGGATATCGGAGTGGCTGTAATAATTTTAGCTATTTAATTTTCCACCATTACTAGTATTATAATATTTAAAATTATTCTTTTTTTTAATAGTACAGTTTTGATAAAAGAATATGATTGACGGTTTGGTGTTTGATGATATGGTTTTTACTGTTGAAGCTTTTGTCTATTATGCCTGAGAAGTTTGACTGTTAATAAGCCAGGTTAATTAGCTTAATTTCAATCATGGATTCTCTTGAAATTGTAATTAAATTTCGCTTTCATCAAAATTTAGGATGCTTGACTAAACTTACATCTTAATAAACTCATACATCTTATATTATAATATGTTTAATTTTTATTTTAAAAATAAGCTGGTTAATTGAATATATGAGATTGTACAGTTTATAAAATATTAAATGATCGAATTTATTATGAAGTTATCAAAAATAAGATTTTATTTTAGAAATAAGATGAAATATCCTTATTTTCAAAGAAGTTTATAAGATCATGACATCTCATTTTAAAATGAATTAAAATTATATATTTAAAATTTATAAACTCTCTTGAAGAACTTATAGTTTCTTACTGCTTTTTTATGTTTTAAGAAACTTAAGTTTTTAATTATTTTCACAAACACCACTCATAATTATATATACCTAAATTGGATTACAAATTGAAGGCCCTTATAAAATGGGACCTAGGTCCATTCCTTTTCACCCTTGCTCAGACGAGCTCTAAAAATAAGAAGAATGTAAGTAAAAAAAACTACTATTACACATGTTTTTTGTTTTTATTGAAACATCTACAATCTTCAAGTAACAACAATAGTCATTAGACCTTGATCAAAACCAAGTGGAAGGGAACTCTCCGCAAAACGAAATATTTCACTAGTAATGCTCATAGTTTAATTGTGAAAAATGTTTATTTTATTGAAATTCACTCTTTTTTTGAGGTGATTCAAACTCAGGACTTATACATATATTTACGTAGTAGATATCTTTTATCACTAGACTATATATCATGTTTTGCCTACTACTAATGTTTATAGTTTGACGTTATTGTTCACGATATTGTCACAACTTACCCTTTCTGGATTGCATCACTGCAAAATTCAGAAATTACAGCATACTAGGATGTTGATGAATTGGGAAAAACTTCTATATGCAGAAAAAAATGTATCATAAGGCATTTAAGCCACTTCACACTCCCTAGATTTCAACACAAAAGTTTAAAACGAGTAATCGTTATTAATTTCTCATTCATTAAAATTCGATTTTGAAAAGTTAAACACATTAGAAACATCTGTTATCATATACTGACCTATTATATTAATTCCTCCAAAATTAAACTTCTAGCAACCAAGAATTTGGTAAAAGCCGTTTGACATCCACTTGACTGTAACCAAATCCTAATTAACATATCCTAAAATAGTTAAAATGCAAGTATTAGAGTCTATATGTATAACGTGATATTAATCATGCCATTATTGATCAACCAATTTACCCCTTTGGAGGTTTATTTAGAGTGGTACCTCCAACTGAATGTTGATATTTATAGCTTTCTAATTCGCCAATAATTCAGATACATTTCATATGGTTTTTAGATATTTATTGCAATGATTCTTTTGCTTAGTGGAATTATATTTGTCAATTAATTCCAAGATTCGAGCATTGTTGTTGAAGTCATTCATAGTGCTACGAAGTGAACCATCTTGTTTTGAAAGCTTTGATCTCCTTGCAAATACTATTCAGTTAGGTATGTATAGCTAAGAGGTTTGAAAATTAGAGTAATGGTCCCAACTTTGTTAGGACACTACAACTGAAAAAAGTTCTTTTTTGCGACGACAAAATGTTATCAAAAAATAGTAAAAATATTTTGTGACAATATTTTATCACTAAATTATTATTTCAAAATTCTTCTAGTAAATAGTTTTTTTGCGATTGTTCTTAATACATTAGCAACACTATGTTGTGTTTAATAGATTATTTTTAATTTTTTTTTTTTACAATTTATTGTTAATTTATATTATCAACTTTTGCAACATATATTGTCGTTAATAATAGACTTTTTGCGACTATTAACTTTTTGCGACAACTTTTGGTATCACAAAAACTCCTAGGTAGTATTTTATTTTTTTGGTAGTGAAGGCAAACATGTTGTGTGGGTTCAATTATTGGTGGTTATTGTCTTGAGTCTTTTTTTTTTTTTTTTTTTGCCGACATAATGTATTATGCATGTTCATACAGATTAATTTGGTTAAGACACATCCCAAGATTTCTCTCCTTCAAAAATTTTTAGTGGGATTTTAGTATGAATGTATGAATTTAGTTAAATAAAAACAAACAAATAAACAAAGTTGAGTCAGATAAGCTAACCATTAAACTTTGTGTTCTGGTATTAATTCAAGTGGGAAAAGAGCCATTAAAAAACCCCACAATTCTATGATTCTTCTTAATTTCTCAATCTAGGATATAAGAGATAATGGTTTGGGGGAATTTATCATCCAAAAGCTTCTGGCAAACCCATATCTTGCCATTATTCTAATTTCATTCACAATATTGGAGAACTCAGGCCGAAGAAATTTTTAATTTTCAATGTAAGACAATTGGTATTATATATCCTTCTTTAATATTTCAGTTTTAATTAATGGGTGGACCACTATACTCACCTTTTACACAAACAGAAGAATGAGTTGAACAACGATTTGTCTATACAAGAACAACATTAATATGTTTTGTATACTGACAACCTTTTTTTTTTTTAATTATTATTAGAAATGTATATATATTCTGCAATTAAGTAATAGGTATCTTGGATGGAAGAAATATTTATTAATTATTGAAATATTGTGATTAAATTTATTAAAAAGATAAAGTTAGATTGTGACTTATTTAACAAGTAAACTAATTATATATATATTTAAATTTATGTATATTTTATATCTGGTGTTTAATGGAAATGTACAACGTACGTGTTTCATTGAAACATGTAGCTATGAAGAAAAGAGATCACATGCATGTACATCACGCCACGTAGATGTTTGAATGCATTTTTCTTAGTTTCAATATTACGCTTGACAATCTAGGATCATTTAAATATTGGATTTGTCAACCTAAAGTTTTTGTTTTATTTTCTTTTTGCCTATAAAGTCGGCAATATGATTACGATTATTTAATGACGTTATCATTTTCGTCTTTATATTAATTAGGCTGGTGGGACGTGCCTCAAAACCTCTTAAAACTGTGTTTTAGTATTTACATATTTATAATTTTTTCTTACTTTTAAAAAATAGATGCTATTCTATTCACATACCCTCCTTTATTATATACACAAATATTTTTTAGGTGTTCGATCAATCTTAATCAAATTCTATTTATAATTCAACATGTGTTCATACATATTCGTTGGATTTAGGGTGGTTGAACGTGATTTCATGAGATTTATTTAGTGTTCACGGGGTTTAATTAATTTTGAATGATAAGCCATAGTAAATAATGGGATGTTTCTATCTTTTACCCCTTGATTGCAAAATATATTTTGTTTAAGAAAATTTTCGTTCAACTTAAGGAAGCTTATGGAATTAGAAATAATTTGTCATTGTTAAGTGTAATTATTAGAGTTGTTCTTCTATACATCAATTTAGGATTTATGTCTGATCCAACCCGTCTTGTATCTAACCCAACTCATATCATTTTTTCCTTCTTGTTCATCTTCAGTGAATTAGCATTGCCCTTCTTCTTCTTCTTCATCTTCAATGTTTCTGCTCATCTAATTTTATCTCTTTCTCTGGCCCATTTCTTCTGTTCCCGATCATCCTCCTCAATCACTAAGTTGATGAAATTCGAATAGACAATTGAGATATTTGGAGATATGAAATGGAAATTTTTTAAGAAAATGTGGCAATTTGGAGAAATGGAGGAGAATGGAAGTGAAAAATCACGGCATGTTGAGAAGGGTGGAATGAATTTGGGAATTTTGGTGGGTAAGAACGCCAATTAAGTATGAATTGAAGAAGATATCGAATGTGTTAATTGTATCAATTTTTGTAAGCTCTAAAAATAGGGATTGAAATAAGGGTATAGTTTAGGTACCAAAATTATAATTTTTCTTATATTCGAAAGAGCTTACCTCAAAGCAATAGTAAAGATATATTTGTAATTTTAAATAGTAATTAATAATTTCGTTATAGTTTAATATGGTGTATTTATTGCACATAATTTGCCGAAAAATTATATTCACTAGAATTTGCATGTTATGTAAACTATAAAAATTAATGTAATTTTTGTAAAATAAATTTTGGAAGTTTGAATTTTCAGAAAATACAATTTGCAATTTTTTTATTGTTTTTTTGAAGTGGTTGAATTTGGAGATGAAGTAAAAAGAATAAACGGAAAACTAATGAAACTGGATAAACACCATTCAAATATGAAATTTTTCTAAATCTGGTGCCAAAGTCCCCTCTAAAAGTCTCATGTTAGTTAAATTTGATCAAGTTGGACGGTTTCTTAATGGTGGGAATCAAATGTGATGAAATTTTAATATAGCTATAGAATTATTTATGATGAGGTCGAATATTTGGGTAATAAACTTGAAATAATACCTATTTTTGGGAACCAGGTCTCATATTTTTCAAGTAATATTTTTTTCCAAGTCGAAATGAAATTGTAAGTAATATTTTTAAGGAAAATAATAATTTTCAAAATAAAAGTAAAACTCTGAGTAAATTTTCAAAAAAATAAATAAATATATATATATATATATATATATAATTTTTTTCAAGTTAAAAGTAATTCTTTTTTTGGTGTAGAAATAGAATCTTATGTAATAATATTTTGTTAAGTAAAAAACAATAATTTGAATTAGTTTTAAAAGAATTACAACAATTATAATTATTTATTATTATTATTATTATTATTATTATTATTATTATTATTATTATTATTAAAACATGTCGGCAAATTACAAGTTGTTCACATGGCAATTGGACGGTTGGCCACCTCACGGCAATGATAGAAAATATGCCGTTGAAAATGCTCCGCAACGAATGTTTACATCTAGCATATACTTTTGGAATTAATTTAAGAATTTCCTTTTGTTTTTTTTGGATTAAAGTCTTTAAGTTATTTTTGAAGAAAATCTTATTTAATCTATTAATGTTGATGTGGTATCAAATATGACATGAGGGCAGATTTTTCATTTATTTTAGATAATTTCTCACTTATGTATTAAGGTTTTTACTTGCCATAATATTTTTGAATAATTATGGTGGTTACTTCTCTCTAAAAAGATAAATTGTGTTCCATATTGTTTTTGAATTATATTTTGATGGATGATAAAAACTGTTTTACTTTAGATATTTATATTACTTAATAAATCTGTTTGTTTAAACTTTTGGCCTAAAACTTGGGAAAATATTAAAAAATAAATTACATAGCCTAAAAGATAAGAGAAGAGCTTTTGCTTCCTATAATTTATCCCTCAGAAATATTGATCAGTTTTAATTTCTAGAAAATGACAAGGTGGTATGCTTAGGGTTGAGAATAAAAGTGATAATGATGACAATAATGAGAATGATAGTAGGCCAAAAAGACAAGGTATGATGACGATGATGGTAGGCAAAGATGACAAATGAAAGTGGGTTAGAGAGAATGATATATAAATCGTATATACATATTTAAAAACTGGACAAATATTATTACGAAAGATATAAATGTTGGGATATTTATAATAAATGGAACATATTATTAGGGATATAATAGAGTCGAATCTAGTCTATTAATAAGAGACTCAAACTTTGCTAATTTGTTTTTTATAGGAGAATTTATTTCAAGATCAAATTTATATGTCTAATATTTGGATGGCTCTCTCTGTCTTATTTTAATATTTAGTTGTAGAGTCAATTAAAAACTTGTGTGCAGAAATAAGCTTGTGCCCAATTAGATTTTTTAATTTTTGCCCTTTGGGATTGTCAAACGAGAGCCCAACTCAAATGTGTTATTATAATGTTTGAAATGGCCCATTAGACCACTCTCCATTTGTCACTTCTAATTGATGTCATGTCATACGACTCATATTTGTCACATGATCAATTAAATTTTTGACATATATAATTTGACATATTTCATATCACGGGATTGAAAGATATTATCCAAGTGAAATAAAACTCATGATCAACATTCAAACTCTTGCTTCAAACTAATTCATTCTCAACTACATACACAAAGCTACTCAAAATTCCAAGTAAAGAAACAAGAGTGTTTTTGCAACACAGATGGAATGAAATGCCCTTCATAAACATGCTGCGTTTATTAAAGTCAACTACGATAATCCATATCGAACGTCCTATTTCAGCCCCGTATCGTTAAAACCAAAAAGTTTTCCGTAGTATCACCTTATCAACGCCCTTGTATTATGCCATGCCATCGATCAAAAACATTCCAACTATTAACCATTTCAGAAAACAAAAACCAAAGGATACACAAGTCAATCTGCCGCCATGAATGGGTCTACGTCACCGATATCAGCTATCAAAGGTTCCAATTTTTCGGGGTCCTCGTCTTCTGGTGCAAAATAAGTAGGGAATGGCAGCAAGGATATGTCCGGTTTCTTGTACACAGCATCTTTAATGAAAACAAAGTTTCCTGTTGCACCTGGAATCTGAAAAGACGTGAATTTATTCAGAAGACGAACCAAGGATAATAGCTAAATGGACTTAGGAAGAGTAAGAACACCATACTTGGCCTTTTACCCACAATAGGTTCCTTGCAGGGTCAATTTTGTAAATCCAGACATTCTTAACTGTTCTCTGTTCAACACCCATGTGGCCAGGCATCTTCTTTCCTTTGAAAACCTGTTCAATAGCAGGTACAATAGCAAGTCACAATATGCAAACTCCCATTTAACTATCTGACAATCATAGGTTACAAAGTCATTGAGATTGTAAAAAATAAGATTGTATCAAAATAAAGTAAAAAATTAATCTTTTAATTCAGGCCGTCAAAGATATTCAAGCATGGCAAAAAGATTCTACTTGTTTATTGGTTCTCAAAGCTTGAGCTAGCCAACCCCTCTTACAATGATGCTCATGTTTGATGAAGGGTTCAAGTTATCAGCTATATCAAAGCAAATGATTTGTGATCACTAATCAGATATATATCGAATCATTTGTAACTACTTTAGAGGAGGATATTTGAATGAACCTTTTCGCGTATAGTACTTGTAGAAAGATGAGTTTTGATAGAATTAGCAATTTGAAATTCGTATGATTATGTATTAATCACAAATAGTACAGTCATTGCTTTAAGTTGAACACCTCGGTAATTACTATTGTCAATTGAAACCATCACATGACATTCTCCCCAGCTTTCAACTATCAGGGGATATGCGAACCCAATTGGAATATCAATTCTTGCAGACTCACACACAGAATAAAGAAATTCAAACAAACAGTGGCACTTACCTATCAACTCAAATAGTTAAATTACCAATTCAACCCTTCTCTAAGAAGAGAATGGCCATGGATAGGTGGAAGAAAGAACGTGGTGCATAAGAAGAACAGAAGTGATGGAAGTTTAAAAGTAGAGAGAGAGGGTATATTGGCCCTCTCAGTATTACATTTAAATAAAATTGGGATTGGTTTGCACAAACAGCTCAACTCCAACATACAAAATTTTGTATGGATATTTATACATATTTAAAGCTTTAGGTCAAGAAAATTCAATAGCTGATACAATACAAAGAAACTCTTCAGCTAATTAAAACATTAAAAATGCACCGTCAAGAAAGTCTAGGCCAGATTGGTAAACAGATCAATAATTTTGGCCTTTACCTTAATTCGTGGTTAATTAAAAACTCTCATTTAGTTCTAGTCCACCAAAACAATTTTTTTTTAAAAGTTTCACGTGAATATGAAAGTGAGAAGGTACAATATATCTGTCACATTCACACCTTTATTTGTTACCGAATTTCAAACAACCTCAGGATACCTGTCAAACTTTTATCTATAATGAGAAACTCTTGTCTCTAATATTTCATAGCCTACTGCTTCCATAAAAAAATTTATCCCAACAAGTTGTGTGTGAATGAAGAAAAAGAAAACGGGTCAAGAGGTATACACTGCTAAAATTTGGAAAAACAATCACATTTTTGGATTCCATAAAAGTAGTCAACATTCCACTAAGAACAACACGCACCTTTCCTGGAGCATCCCTTTGACCAGTAGAACCAATACTTCGGTGTGATAACGATGCGCCATGAGATGCAGGCATACCTTTGAATCCCCACCTTTTCATTCCACCCTACAAACAGAAAAACAATGGTACATATGGGATTTTTGGAGCCTTCATATCTACCACAAAATGTAATGTAGATATGCAGCAACTTAATTATTTATACTGAAAGTTAAGTACAACTCCAATTTTGTCTATGATGGTTTGTGATACTTATCATCAACAAAATTAATATGAAAAACACAGAACAAGTAATTTGAGCAAAAGAGAATCCACTGTCACCTGAAACCCCTTCCCTTTTGTAATTCCAGCTACATCCACATATTGCCCTGGAACAAAATGACGGACTCCTATGGATGTTCCAACAGGAAGAAGAGCATCCTCAGTCACTGGAAACTCCCTAAGCTTCCTTTTCATGGGAACACCTTGAGCTCTAAAATGACCGACTTCAGGCTTCCTCAAATGTTTCTCCTTTTTTTGACCACAACCAATCTAGCTAGCACCAAATGATTAGTTTTCTATATTTAATAAAAATAAAAAATTACAAAGACTAAAGTATATATCAAGCAGTGCAAATTTAGACACAATGGCCATAAACTGCATATCATGGATTAATCAAGGATCTAACCACAAAGGAGATTTTCCAAACATCAATTGATCAACTTATACACAGCAAGGAAATATTATACAAAACTACAGATTTGGGACCTCTAGTTTGGAATATATAGCCTAGTTTTGACAGCCAAATATTGTAAAAGCACAAAATACTAACAATAGCAAGATTTGATTTCTATGACACATACAAGTGAGCTAAAACGCTTGCAATTAGACATTTGATTGAATCAAGTAGATCACAACAAAAAAGGGTGGAACGGCATAATACGAACCTGAAGCGCGCAAAGGCCTTCATTTTCAGGGGTTTTGACTTGGGACACGATGTTATCATCCATCCAAAGAATAGTAATGGGAACCCTGGCGCCCCATTTATCCCACAACGCCGTCATTCCACACTTGACGGCAATTGTACCTGTTCGCTTCGAATCAGGCGTCATAACACCAGGCTTCGCTTCAATGATCCGATGGAAGCTCATCGAATCATCATCGTGTTCAGCCACGGCGCTCACTGTCCGCAACTGGCAGGTATTGAGCGATCTGCGGCCCACATAAAGGAGCTGTCTCAGACGAGAAACAAGGCCTCTCGATGCGGTTGTCATACCGTTTACTTCAACGTTAGCTATCAAACTAGCCCTAATAATACAAAAGAAAGAATGTAAATTGAAATAATGGTTACAAGGCTTAAATGACTGTTCCTATAAATCCAAATATCAGAAGCTTAATTGACTTCCTCCACGAAAATTTAAGCCTTAAAATCATGAAGCCAAATGACTGTTCCTTTAAAACCAAGCTTGAGCACATTTTCATTTGAGTCGTCTATTGTTGGGCAAATATCAGAAGAATGGAGAATAATGCCTCATGTGTGAGGATTATTTTGAAAAAGATAGAAAACTTACCCACTACGAACTGGACGGCGGCGGCGCCTGTGCAGGGGGCGGCCGGAGGTGGCAATGACGTGAGGTGAGATAACTGACGGATAAAAAAGGATGAGGGTCACTTTTCAGACTTTTACAGTTGGGAGATAGTCGGCGGTTGGCTCGGCAACGGCGACGGGCTGGGCGGTGGCGGTGGCGGTGGCGGCTGCAAGATAGAATGAAGGACTGAGGGTTTTAATTTTGGATTTGCAGGACTATGAAGCATAAATTATTAAAGTGAAAAGTTTGCAAATATACCATTAAAGTAGATGAGAATGTAAATATATTTTAATCTTTTCTTTCGGAGTAAATATGTTACTTTTTTAAATTGAATAATATTTGAATAATTTACTTTTTTTTTTTAACATATGTTTTTTGTATTTTTATTAAATAATAAATTATTTAAATTGAAACATTTTTAATTCTAACTCGATTTCAAATTTTAAGAATAACTCTGATGGTGATGATAAATTATATTTAATTTTTCTTAAATTATGTTTTTAGGATTTTAATTATACTGAACTTATTATTTTTTAAAATCAAAATATCATATGTTACTATGTTTGCAAAAGAATTGCTTTTGGGTTTTGAAATAAAATGTTATGTTTGTGTTTCATGTATAATAGTGTTTTTTTTTTTTTCATTTTTAATAGTGTTTCATGTATAATAGTGTTTATACTATATGAAATTTTTTAAATTTAATAACTTATTCATTTAAAAGTTATTTTTAATATACGATATATTGAATTTATCATAATTTGTAATTTTGTTTATTATCTGTTTCGTATTTGTAATTATTAAGGGGTTAAGGGTGGCAATTTCTTTTAAGCAAATCATAATTTCAATTTAAAAATCTATTCATTTAAAATTTGCTTTCATTGCATGGCTTATCAAATTTGTCTTTTATGTACTTTTAATTTGTTATTTCCATTGCACATATAAAAGTAAAATATCAAAACAGAAAACGTTTATTATCTGAATTGCCCAATAACTTAGAACTTTAATTTTATAAAATACGGAAATTTTGTCCAATTACGTTACCTAATTTTATTGAAGTTAGTAAACTAGACAACAACAAAATGAAGATGTATATAAACAACTAATTAAACAATAGTACTAAATAATGACAAAACTAAGAGTTGCTAATTAAGGTTACTACAACTAGTATCTAGATATACAAATTTATATAAAATCATTTTACATATAATTTCATGAAACGAAACTTACAATCTATAACTCAAACTCGTTTTTACAAATATTTATTTTATAAGTTATAAACTGTAGATTGACATGTCTCACGAAATTAAATTGATAAGACGATCTTACAAAAATTTACTCAGCGTCCAGACATAAGGTGAAGAAAACCCTGGTTTTCATAGAAGGAGCCAATGTCCCAATCCTCCGTTGAAGATGATAGTGTCATTAGTGCCACTACAATTGATCTCATGCTTGGCCTCAGTTGTGGATTTTCATGGGTGCAAGCTTTTGCAAGATGGCACACCTAAAACAATAAATAATAAATTAAATACATAAAGAATTATAACATGAAACAGAAGATAAATCCTAGTTATTCCTTTATTTGTATTTATTTAATGAACCCAACTTTCAGGAATTGCTTTCATGTAAATCGCGGATATGTCTAAATCATTTGATTTTAAGCCTCGATCCCTAATATCATTAATAAAGTCACATCCCAAAAAAAGAGAAAATTTTGCTTCCTCCACAATTCGAACCCACATTGCTAGCCTTCAATATACCACTGAATTATTCTTGAATAGACATATGGTGATACCCTTTTGAAAATTCACAAATAAAGCAATTAATGGTGGGTTACTATTATCATTTTCGTACTAAGAGAAATGGTTTTTGGTCAACTATACCCTTTTTATCAGATTGTTCAAATTGAAATACAACAACCAGTTTTAATAGTGCAAGCAGTAAAGATGGAAATGCATGAGGTGATTTCTCATGGTATGAGATAGGGTGGAATGAGAGATTTAAGTCTACCTTTGAGACTGAATCGAAAGGATAATCATCGTCGAGCCTCGGATCGACTAGCTTTCGTAGAGCTTCTGTTGGATCAGGCATGTTAAAAGCATCCTCAAACTGTAAAACATCACAAACATATGTTGATCATATAGACTTCTTAGGTGTCGTAAGAAAAACTTACAAAAAGATACACATTATGATGCAATACATACCAAAGCAACAAGGCCTTTTGATTCTGTAGTATCATCGTTTGTCTTTACAATTGCATCTTTTGCTGAAATCAATTCGAAAAGAACAACCCCTAATGCATACACATCTATCTTTGGAGAAACGTCTCCATACTGTGCGTACCTACGTCATAAAAATCAAATGACAGAGAAAAAAATCAAATTGCTATAAGCTTATAATATCTTATTTTCAAGTAAAATAAGATTTTTATTTAAAAGACGGTATATATAGAAGTTTTCATAAACACCTTTCGTATAATAAATCTATTAAAGAACTTATAAACTTAACCAAACACCCTCTCTTACTCTGGCGGCATGTATCCAAACGTGCCCACGAGACGTGTTTGCAAAGAAGCGCTCCCCACTTCCGTCAATTTGGTAAGACCAAAATCAGCAACCTAAACGACGTAGAATTTAGCTTAATATAATCGTCTCTGCAAAAGCAATGAGGTTTGTTCAAGAGATAGACACCTTAGCACGAAAATTATTGTCGATTAAGATATTTGCAGGCTTGATATCGCGATGAATGTAAAGTGGAACCGTATGCTCGTGGATGTATTCGAGTCCTCTAGCTGAATCAAGAGCAATTTGCACCCTGGTAGACCATGTTAATGGTTTTGTCACTGAAAATCAAATACATAAACACTACCATGAGAGACAGCAATTGGAGGAAACACTAATATATAAAAGCATCACTAAATTGACAAATATGCCTGACACTTTTTAGTATATACTTTCCAAAAGAGTTGCCAAATACACTATATTTAGTTTAATTTTGTTAAATTGAATTTGCGTTACTACAAGTCATTTTTCTTGTAAAGTGATATATGATGATTTACCTTTACCACGCAAGTGTTGGCTAAGGTTACCGTTGTCAATGTACTCATAAACGAGAAACAAGGAGCCTTCAACACAGTATCCTATTAAACGCACCTGTGTTTGTTAAACATATAGTTCAAACAAATTCAGATAAAACCATCTTTGTAACTCGTAGTTGCAGAGTAGGATGTGTCGTTACCAAGTTAACGTGATGAACGTGTGTTAGAACGTTGAGTTCGGCTAAGAACTCCTTGGATGCTTGCATATCCATCTTCTTTATGGCTGCTTTCTGCATTGCAACATCATATCATCATAATAAGGAGAAGAAATAAGAATAAGATTCGTGGAAACCTGACTTTCTATTCAATGTCTATAACAAAACAAGTTTTCTATCCAAAATTTTCCTCTGTTTTTCTAGACAAAAAACTTAGATGTCAAAGCTCAATTTATCGATCTAAGATCTTGAAACTACTTAGAACGAGATTCTCAAACTCTGCATATTGAAATGGAAGACCTATATGAGCTAAAAAGATGGTGGGAGAAACACAAACCTCGCCTCTAAGGAGTCCATAGTAAACGGAACCAAAACCACCTTGGCCGATTTTATGAGAGAGACTGAAATCATTACAAGCCATGGCTAACTCTTCATATGTGAACTCAACTGATTTATCCACTGTGATCCCCTTTAGCTTCGGAGAAACTAGTGCACCCGATTCTGAACCCTTTTCCATCATAACCACATCACCTACATTCCTCAAACACATGATCACATCATAGGACCAAAGACTTTTGTAAGAGATTAAGGAAGATCTTTACCATGTGGATTCTCAATGTTTTGGTGATGACTATGGAGAAATGATTCTTCAGTCACTTTTTTCCTTCTGTAGAAAATAAAATAGAAGCAGAATGCCAAAGAGATGACACCTACTATGGCTGCAATTGTTACACCAGCAATGGCTCCACCAGATATTCCTGCAATTCAACCATTCTAGTAAGACATGATTTTACATGAAACACGACACGAAAAAACTGTTGTTTACTGCATAAGCCTATTGTTGGCGACGTGTTTTATGTACAATAAATGATCCAAATCCAGTTGCAATGAAGTAAAGAGTTTTGTCTTAATGGAACATTTTGACCATAGGATGAGAAGCTAACCGCTTGAACTGCAAAAAGAAAGAAAGAAAGTATAAGATACAAATGTAAAAATTGTGAAACTAAATGGTATGATTAGAAATTTTGGTTAGTATCTTCTACCTTGACTTCAATGGAGGATAAGTTCCATTTTGATCTGCATTCAATCAGAAACAACACATCAGATATGCATATTCAAGCTTATGATATTTTCTAACACCTTTTATCAATGAACTTCACAAGTAAACAACACAGAGGGAAATTCAAAATCAACCATCAACACTATCAATAGTTGTGTTTGGATTGAGGGATTTGAAATTGCTGAGTTTCAAATCCACGTAATGCTCAAAAATTAGTTCAGAATGAAAATGATGGATTTTAAATACATATCAATCCAAAACCACCAATGGATTTACGAGCATAAATTTCAAATCCTTCTTCAAATCATTCCATCCAAACAGAACCGGATGTCCAAACGAAATTCATTCTCAAATCCTTCTATCCAAACACAAACATACCCAAAAAAAAACTTATCATAACAATGACTTTTATTTGCTAACAAACACAAGATGAGCTAAACAACTACTGATCAAGATCAATCACCTCTCCCTGGAATAAAAACCAAACCATTTCCACTGCTAAAATCGACATCAGGGTTATAACCTCGCAGCACCCTCTCATCAAGGCCGATCTCACTAGCTATGGATGACAAACTCTCACCAACACGAAGAGGATACGTCATAAACAACCCATAATCTTTCGAAACATGACTATTCCCACAAGAACACTTCACCGGAACATTCAGCTGCACACCAATCGGAATGTTTTCAGGCTTATAAGCATTAAACCTAGTTAACATTTCAACTGTGGTGAGATTAGAGTAATATAACTCAGCTATTCTTTGGTAAAAATTTCCGGGTTTGATCTGATACATAAACTGATGCCCCATGAACTCATTGTTCACGCAGCCACACGAGAAAGGCACGTTGATTCTGCTGCCAGCTAGAATGATGTCTGGATTGCTGATCTGAGGATTGAAGCTTAAGATGTCGTTAATGGAGGTCGAGAAAAGCGTGGAAATGAAGGTGAGATTCGATCCTTGCCATACATAGTAGGATGCTAATGATTCACAAGGTTTGTTACATTTGCATTCAACAGAGATGTAAATGTTGAGAAATAAGAAGGTTAAAAGTATGGTTCTGATCATTCTTTTTTGTTGCAATTAATTATTTGTTGTGATGATGATGAGTTTTGTTGATGAAAGATGATCTGGTCTGAACTCGAAATTGTCAAACTCTTGGCATTAAAATATTTAGTTCACGTGTTGTCAAGTTGTCACAAGAAACGTTGGAAGTTGACCGTTTCAAAATTTAGCGCCAAATAGAATGAGTGATAATAGTGTAGTGGTTGATGTTGGTTCAACTATATGATTTCTTACACAATATTATATACTCGTATTTTTAGTAGATACATATTTGCAATTTATGGGCTACCCGATATGATATATAGTAACTATTGGTGTAGTTCAAAAAGAAAGTGTAAAATACAAGGGTTAAAAACTTAAAATAATATAAAAAATAATCTAAAGTATAATTATTTTTTTTAAAGTAATTTACCACATAAAGATTTTTTTTTCTCTTCAATTGTACTTCAAAATCTACGAGGTCTTCATTGTACAGTTTTAACCCATTTTTTAGATCTGTTTTTGGTCAAAATCGAATTTGATGTTTCGGTTTTTTAAACAAAAAACATGAAATCTACCTTAAAACACTTCATATTCAAATCAATTTTGTGATTTTCATGCAAGCTTAAATTGAATGAAAATTTCAAGCAAATACATAATCATAAAAACTCATGGATTTTGAGCTATAATTATATAAAAATTAAAAAATATCATGTTTTAGATTATTAATTTCAATTCTAACCCAAAAATAATTACGAGGATACCATTCCCTTTTTATTAACCGCAACAAAAGTTTGATTATCTTTTAATCCCTTTTTGTTCTTTTAATCATAAATGCCCTTCTAGATTGTTGTGACACAAATTAAGAACTTATGATGGAACGACATGGTATAAGCAAATATAGATTGACTTGAAGCAATTAACATCAGATACCATGAAAATAATCTTAATTTTGATTGTAAGGGCTTGGCTCTATATATATATATATATATATATATATATATATATATATATATATATATATTATATAAAAGATATGTTTAGTCAATGAAAGGAGAAAAACTGGGTAAGAAACACTTGGAATTGGGTAATTGGAGGATTTTCTTAACAATATTTGTTTTATTTATTCATTGTGCTGTCGGGAAGTGAAGAAGGCCAGAATCAAAGACAAATAAACAGGTCATCTTGCTCATTACACAACAATATTACTTGTCAACGTCTTGCTTAATTAGTTTCATGATTGAATGCTCCTCCAAAGAACAAATTAAATAAACAAGAATGTTTGCATTCATGCACCTATATATATATAATTACAAGAAAATTATAATTGACATATGATTGGTTATATATGCAACAAAAATCCCACAATGATCATTAGACATGGAAATGGTCTTGCGCTTAATTAAGCGTGTATATATAATATTAGCTAGTCTGGAAGAAGTCCAAAAACGAAATCATGTAGGTTTAAGAAGACAAATATCATGTTCATATAAATTTTGGATGATTAACAAATCTATATTAACTTTTTATTTCTCTCTTTTGTTTCCTAGCTCCATTTATTTAAAAAAAAAAAAAAAAACTATTTTTAAGCATTTCATCTCCCATAGGAACACTGAACAGAAATTCCAGTATTAATTTGACTTTTCAAACATGATTTTTTTATTAGATAGATTTATAGAAATAATTATTACTATTTATTTATTTATTGGCAAAGATAGTAACATATATTTTTGGATGCATATACATGTTGGTTGTTCTTTTCCTCTAACCCCTACATCCTAGATTTGTAGATTTATTTTAATTTATCTTTCAAAAGTAGACCACTTACGTTCCATATTAGTCATGTAGTTAATTTTTCCTATATTTATATATAGATCTACATATTATTTCACATCCTATCTGAGTTTTTTAATATTGAGATTTTAATGAGGTCTGTATTTGCTTGAGTCTTCGACTTGTCACCAGCTCTTTTTCCTTTTCTCTTGTATGCTTGGTTTTCTTTTTCTTATCTATGATATCCGTGATTTATTGGAAAAGAAAAACTATCTAGATAAAGTAAATAATGGAATATAAAGATGCAAGAAATTAAGGTTAAAACTTAATGCTTATAATTATAGTAATTTCATTGCTTAATGTGATAAACTAACTATAGATTTATCTAAGCACACTTTTTAAACGTAGTTGCAAAATGAGTTTGATACTTGAATTCCTTATAATAAAATGAGTTTTTCTACCTTGTAACTACTTTCTTTAATGCTCATGTTTGAACTCAAAAAACCCATAAACAACACAACAAAGAGCCAAACAAAAAAAACAAGAACTAGCTTAACTAACCTTTAGCAGGCAAAAAAACAATCCCAGATCCACCATTAAAATCAAACCCTTGGTTGAATCGTTGCAGCAAATCAGCTGAAACCCCCATCTCCGCAGCTAATGACTCCAAGCTCTCCCCGAAAACGAGAGGATACGTCGCAAACAGCCCATAATCTCGTGACACGTGTCGATCACCACACGAGCAGTTCACAGTCACATTGATGGGAGCGAAATCGGGTACTTGGGTCGGGTCGTAAGTGTTGACCCTTTGGATCCAATAGTCAGTTGTGAGGTTAGCAAAAGCAAACGTAGCAACCTTAGCATACGTGTCATCTCTTTGAGTCACGTAAGAAAACGTGTGCCCCAAGAAATCAGCATTCAAGCATTCACACGAAAACGGGATGTTGATCCGCGTCCCCGTGTGGATGCTATCCGGGCTCGAGATGTGTGGATTGAAATCGAGGATTTTTGGGATTTCTTGATCGAAAATCTTGCTAATGTATGTGAGGTTCGATCCTTCCCAAACGTAGTAGGATGCGATGGCATGATCGCACCCTTTTCTACACTTGGCATTGACATTCAAAAACGCGAAGAGAAGGGTTGAGAGGAAGATTGTTAGTGATTTGATTAGGGTTTTGTTTTGATCATTAGAGGAGGAAATGTACATTTTTGAGAAGTTGAAGAGAAGAAGAGATTGAATTATGAGTGATGTAAAGATTCCATATGTTGAGGGAAATTATGCCGCTTTCTTGTTTTTTTAACAAGTAGCCGCCTTATGATGAGTTGTGTTTTGTTTTATACCAACAATAAAAATTCATATTGTATTAGATAGTATCAATCTCTTTTATGAGAATTAAGATGTTGTAAATCATTTAATGAATATAATTTTGTAGGATTGGTGGATTCACAATTCAAATTTTCTAAAACAAAATTTGATTTATAAAAATAAATTTAAATTGTGCATGAGATACTATCGTACAAAATTAGTTCCATAAGATAGTCTGATATAAATTATTGTGTATCGGGTGATACAGATATAATGCATATGCTCATTTTTACTCTTGTTCCATTTGTCTTCCTTTAATATAATACTAGGTTATTTTATCTATTAATTATATGTATATATTATATATAGTGGTTTAGGATCTTTTTTGTTGCCGGACATGCACTCTATACTGACTTAAGAAATCAAATCATGTTCAAATATAAATTGAGTGTTAATAATATTCTCCACCTAGCTAATTCGTAAAAGAACTCAAAACTTCTAAGAAAAAATCCCACATTGTTAGTAATATAAATATTTTTTTAAAACAAAACATTACGGGTCTTATAATATTTAAAAACCCAACATTTGGGTCATTGTTCTTGTAATTATTTTTCAATTGAACTTTCGTTTACTTTCATTTATAAACATAGGTATCCATAGTTTTAATTTTATTGGAACTGTGATTCCCAACTTTCATTTGTAAACATAATTAAGTCCTATAATAATTTCGATTTTGTTTGGATTGAGTTTATAGGCTTTAAAAGTTTATTTAAAATGACCTATGTACATGGTGGTGGCTTACATAAGAATCAACATTTAATCATATGAGAATTTAAAGACTAAACTTTAACAAATCAATATTTATACATGGATCTAAATCAAACTAAATTGAAAGTAGACAAACCCAAATACCAATTCAAGAAAATGTGAAAATATAGGGACCCAACGTTAACAAATAAAGCACGTGGGCCTAATTAAAAAAAAAAATAAATATATATATATATATATATATATATATATATATATATATTACAATGACCTAATATACATTTTTCATGAATTTAACGTTCCCTCCACCTCAAGGAGTCATGTCTCACCAAAATATAATCAAGTGAATGAAGGTACCCTCCATTTGTTCATCAAAACAATTATTCGAACTTTGTTATAACTAATCCAGTAATATGTGCAACAATGAGAACATTCTTTTAGAAACATCAATATAATATTTACCGTTGAACTTTACTAGTATGTGTAAAGAGGTTTATACTATCAACCTTCTAATCCTTCGTTTCTTCTTGGGGATCCTGTCGTGGCTGCATTAACCAAACTTTTATTGAGCACAAAACTTATATATGTCACCATGTTCGTGTGGACTTGCATAAAGAGGGTGATGAAGATGTGCATCTCATGTACAATCAAAGATGAGAAATTTGTTACCTCAAGGTAGCCTTTGACTTCATCAGAAGCTCGGATTTGTCCCTTGCTAAAATAAGATTGAGCATTTTCCTCAATATGCTCCACCCTGCATTTAGCGTTAGATGGTCCATGTAATTAGTCAGTTTTAACTACCAACAGTTTACTTGCATGCAATAGAACCAATAAATTGATTATGAGATGACTGTTCTCTAATCAAATAGTGTTTCATTCCTATTCTCATTATACCACCAAGTATACCACGTGTTCCCAGTATCACGAGACGTGAATTAGAAGTATTGCAACAGGAGATGGAATGCTATTTTCATTAGATGAATCCGACCGATGAATGGGCTATCAGCAGATAATGGAATTTCTTTGGTTAATTTTCCCAAGTTTGTGTAAACATCAAAGGTATTAATGGACATCATAGATTCAAAAGTGAGTCTTACTCATAAATGTAGTTCACCATTATCCCAGCACTTTGCATTAGGCCCTTTTCTGATCGATCGGCCATCCAATTAATCCTTCCAACCATCTGTAGTATCATTGCAAACTATAATTAGAATAGGGTTCTCAAACACTGACTGCCAAAAAAGACAGCCCCTTTCCCAGTAACCCCAAAATAAATTCCCTCGTGTGTAGCCAAGAAACACAAGCTCATAAAAGAGCTCAAAAAGAGAAGAAAAAAAAATTCAAGAAGTAAATGAAAAGCTATCATGCAAATTATTGTTAAATAACCAACCGCTCCGTTTTGCAAGTGGAAATTTCCAACAGAATCCAGAGCTTTACCCCTCTTCTTTTCTTGAAGAAGATACCTGTAGTCATGGAACAAATATAAAAAAAGAATATTATAAAATTGAAGTGGAGCTATATATTCGAACAAGCAGAGAAGAACCACCTACTGATTTTAGCTGCACTATCTATCATATTTTAGTCTAATATTTTTAAATTTTCCATATTAAATTACTTTTGTACCAAATAATCAAGTTAAGTATGGTTTTGGTAAGGTGATACCTGGATAGAGTTCCATGACTCAACATAGATCAATGTATGTAAGACTAATCAATAAGCCATTTAAGAAAACGTTACATAACATACCTATGATTAAGTGGTGGAACTAAAAGATAAAAGGAAAAGAGGGGGCAAAGATAATATACACATGCATAGATAGATAATATGGACATAGACAATATGGATATAAATATAGATCTAGACTAATGATTGTATGTTATCTAATATTGATTTTGGTCATGATAAAATGGTTTAATTATCTCCAAAAGAGAACTGGTAACCTTTTCAGTTTATGAAACATACCTTGCGCAAAGCCTCATTAAAGGGGTTCTCAATGCTAGTAATAACTTTTCTGAATTGATCCACTGGTGACTGGTTGATGATAACAAGTTCCATAATACTTCCATCCCATGTTTCCCAGTGGTAAATTCTCTGAAAGTAAATCAGAAGGAATCAAACAATAGTGCAATTTTTTATAAAGCTGATAAATGTAAGACAAATAAAAATTATTGTACTCGTCGGCATAAAATTTCCATATAAAGGTGCATTATTAATCCGTAAGGCAGGCTATATGGATAGAGAATCATAGATTTGTTTATGTATACCTTGAATAACAACAATGTTAAACCTGCCTGCCACATAAAAACTTACCCCATAAATCTTCCAACTCATAAACCAAATAAAATCAGTAAACTTTTACAGAGTTCTAGTACCGAAGAGCAAACATGAATATGAGAATATACCAAGAAATACCACCAAAAATCAGTTTCTTATTCCTAGGTGATCAATTTCAGTGTCTAAAGTCCTCTGAGAGGTAAAAATGGTCAAAGATGTTATATATCTTAAGCAGATTCCATATATTATATTGCAAGTACATGGTGCATCTAAACAGATTATTTAGGAACATTATAAGACACTGGATCACAAAAAAAAAAAAGGTCAAAGAGAGATTGTGATATTCCAAAATTTCATTCATGAAAAAAAAAAAAAAAGTGAAGCTTCTAGGTGTCACAGTTTATACAACCAAAAGAAACCCAATAAGATTCATCAATAGCGAGGACC
The DNA here is from genome assembly GCA_028654395.1 of Scutellaria barbata. NCBI lineage: Eukaryota > Viridiplantae > Streptophyta > Magnoliopsida > Lamiales > Lamiaceae > Scutellaria > Scutellaria barbata. The sequence continues at coordinate 4,434,882 of CM053648.1, forward strand.
TCAAACTGCAGAGTACATGTGCACCTCAGGATGTCATTAGAATGCAATACAACCTTAAAACTTCGATTTGTACCAAATCAACCAAAGGAAGGCTCTCAGAATTCCATCTTAAGCCCAATCTAGTAACATTTGCGTGCGTTTGCATTTTTATTAAAGATTTTTATCAAAGATTCTAGAAATTAGGATGTTACATTGCGTTTACAAAAAAAAAATTATGAGCATATATGCTTACATGGCTGCATCTAGGAGTGCACTTTCTTCTTCTGGTTTCAGCAAGTTCTCTCTGAAAGTGGTATTAGAAATTTCAGTTGGCACCATCTTTGGTAAAAGCCATTGCAGGTAACCTGGTATAGGACTAAGTGTTGCAAATGTCTGCAGGTAATAAATTATGGAAATTAATAATATTAAGAATAGAAACAGTGAAGTTTGCAAATTGACAAAAATGATGCCACAAAGTCTGAGAAACTATTTTTCTGTTGGAAGTTCCCAAAAATGTGCGCATGTATAATTTCAGCGGATTATGAAACAAAATGAAACCAAGGGATGTCTAGAAACTGGCTCATCAAAATGTGACGAATACAAACTATAATTAGTAAGAAATATATTTGCTCATACTTCCTCACTTATATCCATGTGGTAATTTTGGTTTATCTACAAAGATGACACTGAGAAAGGCTTTTGGTGAGATTTAGAAGTCCATCTAAGGTGCAATATTGTTTGTTCAGTTGCATTTTCAGAGAACTACAAAACTTATCAGTTCAGTGATAATTTCAAGATATAAACTGTAGTGACGTTTCAGACAGGTGCTCAAGAGGCTGAAAATTCAAGAAGGTGTTCCTTATAGAAGGATTCTGGAGGATTTGCAGTTCTAAAAATGAGAACTACACTAAATTCCTCTTAGTCACTTCCCAAAAGCCTTTAGCCAGTAGTTTCCATATAGTGATGTTGCCTCAAACACACAAATGACCATAGTTCAGATATGGTACGAGTAACATCTTTCTAGAGAATCATCCGATTTTATTTCTTGTCCTCAAGCAGGAACATATTGTACTGAATGTATATCTTGTTTTATCTTTAAACAGAGCTTAATACAGGATTTTTCTTATAGAATTATGATTTATATGGGGAGAGAAATTGTTTCAATTTAATTATGTATCAACCTACCATTTTTAGGTAAGTGCACGGATAAAAATGTGACTTTCAAAATTGAAGAGCATCTAAAATAATAGACTTACTGAAATTCTTGGCATGTCCCTTCTCACCACATCTATCACACGTTTAATAAGGAACTTTCCCAGGTTGATTCCAGATAAACCAGGCTGCAGAATGGGACCAAGGTAAACTCTCAAGACGAGCATGACAATCAAAGGTTATTACGTTCATAAGAGTTACAATACAAGAATCTATATCATGTTAAGTGTACTAAGAAAGACTATGAAAGAGTGCAAATCATGCAAGTATTTGATCTGAGAATATAACATCGTACTGATTAATGAAAGCAATCTAATACATCAAGCAAGAATTCTTTGAGAATGGAATATATCCAAGGCTCCAAGCATTTTGTACAGAAATCATCTAGTCTCATTAGGAAGTTTAAAAAATAATAACTTTCATAATCACATATCATTTAAGAAGTAATTATGTATCACACTCCTATTACCTGGGTAGAAGATATGGAATAAAAGAGTGCACACGTTGCCTCACATTCAGGTGTTGGAGGATCATCCCACAGAACTTCCTGTAGAAAACTTGTCATCAGTGAAGGACAGCTTCAACTCGTTTACTAAGACAATGGGCAAAACATAATTCACCTGTATTGTCTGAGCAACGTTCTTCATAAGTGCAACTTCAATAAAAATCAGTGGTTCACCTGAAGAAAGATTTATCATTTGATTGCAAATAAGCTGACAAACTGTATAGTATATAATTTGAGAGAGAACACTTCAAATTTTACAGCAATAGATCTAATTTTAAATGCCATAAGTACATAGACCCTTGCAATGCGCTTTCAAGCAAATAGAAGGGTAACTGATTTGAAGGATAACAAAATAAATTAATGAACAAATAATACTTGCATGTGGCAGTATGACGAGCAGTGATCAATAAAATTGGTTGAAATGCGAGAACCTGCATTTTGCGAGTATAAACATAAACTCTCCTATCCAGTAACTTGCATCAAATACAGATGGAAGCAGCAGCTCTATAATCAATTTACAATATTCTGATGTTTCAAACTATTAAAGGGCATGGCTGATGCATGCATGTAACATAGTTGTTAGAGGCATGTGCACAGGAGGTGCAAATGTGTGGTCCTGGCACACAAGGCAAGAGGCGTGCCTCACTTCTAGAACACGAGGCTCAAAAATCCAAAAATATTATCAAAACAATCAAAAAAATGAAAATTGTGTACACTTTGAAAAAAAATTCATATTAAATGTCAAGGAAAGAACATAAACAACACAACAACAAAATAGATAAAAATAAAATATTTAAAGAGGTGGGTATGAAAAGCAGCAACGGTGGTTGAAATGGCAGAGGTAATTGAGGTCTATCTCAGGTTCCCAAGTATTGTTTACCAATCAAATGAAGTTCTGGTCCTTCTTAATTCTTATGTTCTCAAGAACAAACGTCTTTAAAAATCTAAAAAGGGATCTTTAAAACATGTCTGGGTTTGAAGGGTGGCCTGGTTACAGGAGGCTCTCCTAAGGTGAAGGAGGCTCGCCTCAAAAAGAGAAGGAGTAGAAGGCACTCAAAGGAGCATGCCCCATGAACAAAGCCCGCCTCTTGCTTATTCAGACTGAGGATAGTTTTCATTTCCGATTTTAGGTTATATTAGCACTTCCCTAATTCACCTTAACTCTGACCACCCTTGTTATCAGTATATTGGTCTTCAAGCCAGAGCTTTGCAATGAAATACATGGTATCCTCTTCTCAGATCTTGGTGATCTCTTTTTTAAAAAATGAAAAGTACTAGTTCTTTTTTTTTTTTTTTTTTTTCATGAGCACAGTAACAAGATTCAAAGGGCAGACACTTCCGAATTTATAAGCACATAGATAAGACATAAACCCCTAAGAAAGAATGCTAACCAGGTATTGCTGGATGTAAGTATCCAAAACAGCGACGTCCTACACCTAGCCTTCGCTTCAGATCTAAAAGATTGCTGATTGGATGCACTGCCTACAACAGAGCATAAACAGGTTCTGTACAACTTACGCTCTGCAGTTCAGGTAAGAGAAATCTACCAACATGATGACAAACAAGAAACCTACCTCATAAGCTACAATCTTTTCCAACAGAGAAGCTGGGTCATCCCACGTTATGATGTGAAGCTGAAGATTTGCAGGGCTAAGCCATGTTATAAGCTTCTCTTTCAAGTAGGAATCCAATGCTCTCAGAGATGAAATGTTGTCCTCCCTTGAAAAAATGTATTTAAGGTTCTTTTAGTGTCCATAATACCTAATGATTCAGAATCACCATGCAAATGAACAGGAAAGGAAGACACAACAAGTCTACAAAAAAGGAAGAATACTTGAAATATGAAAAGGCCTCTTTTGGTTTCTAATTACATATAGCAAAGGAGTCTGTTTCCACCATTGAAATTTGTCCACTACAATTTACACTGAATCGAGAAAACATGAATCACAAACATTACTATGATTGGGTGCATAACCTTACGCGAGTAAAGACAGTATGTCTGCTCTCATCATTGACAAAAATCTCAAACCTCCTGGGTGTGTGTTCAACCGTTCAAAAAGAACTTCGTACATTGGCTTGAGAGAGTGCCTCAAATTCAGCTCAATCCTATAGAAAGCAGAAAATGATCCTTCCCCTTCATGCACATTTTCCACAGGCTTATCATCTAAATCAATTTGGTAATCCAGCACCATTTTCCAAGAACAAGTTAATTAAAGACCAAATCACTCATAAAGAACAAAACAATGACATTCAACTTACTGCTTGGGAGCTCAAGCCCAAGATATTGCTTCATCAATTCACGAACTTGCTTCCGATTGAGATCATATTCTCTAGCAAGTGTCAGCAGTAATGTCTGACGGTTCTCATTGGAAAGGCCAAAGTATCCCTGCATTCCTACTATGCAATCATTACCAATGATAATTTGAATAATTATTGGCATGACTAGATACTAAAATCACCTCAGAGAAATCATCCAGTGCAGCATCTAGAATCTCCGTCTTGTTCATTGATATAGCAGCGCGCATCGACTCTTGCACTTGCATAAAGTTTCTGAAGAAAAGCACTCCTCAAGTTTAACATTTCTACAACATGTAATAATATACATGTCTTTAATTTGTTCCATACTAAGAAAGATCATACATCAACAATGTTCAAAAAAAAAAAAAAATTAATGAAGGAGCATATATCTAAATTTCTCAGACTTGATATTTGTGAAAACCCATTTACAGCAGTATCCTTATTTATTCCAATAGGTAACTGGAATATGAGAAAATTATGAATCATATTCTATCTATCCATCCACTAAAGCCATGTATACTTAGGACATAGAAAGAAAGCATCCAATTTGAAAAACGTAGACACTTAATAATACTATTCTTCAATTACCCTTTGCATCTGCATTATATCAAAAGTTGAAAATCTCCGTGTGAGTAGAATATTTAAACTTCACACAGAACTCATTTCACATAAAGAGAAATGAAGATCCAGAACATAATTTACACCAAACAAGGTCACAATGATGACTTGCATATGTTACTTGTATTTTACAGGGTCAAATCCTATTTGCTTATTCTTTAGGTTCCCCATATAATACCATAGAATCGTTGAACTCTGAACCGCTTATTACTTTCTCGATCACCACTAATTCAACACAATTTTATGTCACTACTTCAACCCACTTACTTGAGTTATGACTAAAATCCCATTTACACTAGTGTGCATTCATCAAAAAATAAAACTAGCGTATTCAAACAATATCCACATCGATCAAGAGAATTCAACAGCTAGTACAGCTTAACAAAGCACAAGCACCACACACATAACATAAACCAAAACATATATACCATACAGTTCTCAGATTGTAAAAACAAACACGTTCTCTCTTTCCCCAGAATGAATAATCCACAAAATAATTAGAAGAAATTAAATTGCAGAAAGTAAGTACGATTGCATACGTGTGGGAGCTGGTGGAGGCATCCTGAGAGGAAGAAGAAGAAACTTTGTTATTACCCTTCATCAGAGGAATTTGCATCTGGTTAATTCTGCTCTGCTCATTGAGAAACATAAATTCAGCCATCGAAATACACGCACACAAAAACACAAACAATAGTGAATCAAACACTGATTGAATAAAGCGATTAAACAGGAAAATAATAATTCGATGGAAATTGAGAGAAAACAAATGAGATTGCTTAATACTAAAGTGAAAGCAATAAAGAAGTTACGGTGGAAGGGGAAAGCGAGCGCATTCTGGTGCGCATCAAAATAGAGAGAGCTTTTCTATTCTTGTTCATATTTAATTTAGACAGTTTTTTTTTTTTTTTAGCGACACATGTTGTTCTATTCAAAGAATGGAACACGACCCGCGGCTTTCACGACTTGTACGATCATGGATACAACACACGAGTTTGATGTTCGTGTGAGTTGTCGTTGGTAAATTGGTTTTCATGATTCGCGAGGGTTGTGGGACACAGAATCATGCATCGATAATCAATGGTGTAAATATGCTTATTAATATGGATTTTTTCGATTTAACCCACAATAGCAGCCGTAAGGCCCAAGACCAGCCCATTACTTAAAGCCCACATTCTGAGCCCATAGAGTTCATATGTCTTAAGTTGAAAAACTTGTAATGCTATTTAGTTTAAAACATGTTTATTGACTGTAATATTGTATTGATTATTAGTTCAAATGACTTGAAAATTGATTGAAAATAAAAGTTATGGATTTGAAATTCATATCTATTAAAACATCATCAATTGAATTTGCTATCATCAATTTCAAATACTTTTTTCAAATCCACATATTCAAGTGGATCTTTAGAGTCATTTGGATTAAGGGAATTGAGAAGTGATTTGATATTTTTAATATAAATGATCAATCGATAATATTTGGATATATATGAAAATTCATCACTTTCATTTTAAACTATTTTTTTGGCAATATCAATGGATATCGAACCACTATAATTACTTGACTAGTAAATATTTTTATTTACTAACATATTTACATTTCTGTAAATTTACAAATTTAATTATTATATATCTTAGGCATTTAAATTGATGTTATTTATTTCATAAAAACTAGAAACTGATATAAAAACATATATATAAATATTTCATTAAAACTTTGTAAAACTATTACACTCCTTAAAAAATAAATATGCATACAACGCACATGTAATTAATAGCTTGTAGAAACTAATAAAGAGATATGATATCCCTAAAAAGACATGCATGTTAAATCTAATAGTGAATGATATATTGATATACATAGTTATACAATGATTGCACTATATAAATATTTATATAAATCATTTTACAAATATAATTTCATCTAACGAAACTAGGGAGATCAAGGCGGGTTAATGAGGTGGGCCGTCATAACCCAATATAACCCACCATATTGTGGGGCAGGTAACCCGTCCATCTAATTTTTAAAGTTTTTAAAATTCCAATGTTTTCTTATACATCATTATTTAAAAAAAAACCATTATTATTTATATCTCATCTTTATATTTAGGAAAAGAAAAGACGACTAAACCACCGAAAGCTCACCTCTATGCGCACAAATAAACAATAGGACCTAGTTCACTTTGACATAGACTATAAATGAAATATCAGTATCCTCAATTCAAACTCATATAATTTTAAACTTATAAATTATGATTACATATTAAAATATGTAATACATATTGAAATATAAATAAAAAAAATGAAATTTTGTCTTGAATTAAGAACTCAATCTAAATTTCAAGTTTTAAATTGAGAAAAAATGTTAAATTGAGCCCCTTATTAAGAAACTTTAAAATTCGGGTTTAAAATCGAGAACTAGAGTCTTATTATAAAATTTATCCTTTTAAAATTCTAATATTTTTTTATACATCATTATCATTATTATGTATATCTCATCTATATATTCAGGAAAAGAAAAAAAAAAAAAAAAAAAGACGACTAAACCACCGAAAGCTCACCCTATGTGCACCTACAAACAATGGAGCTCACCTTCTAACTGGCCTATAAAAATTCATGATCCAACCCTTCTTTTTCGTTTGGTGGGATTGGCCGATTCAGGTCTAGTTCACTTTGACATAGATGTAAATGAAATTTTACTATCCTCAATTCAAACTCATATAATCTTAAATTTATAAATTATGATGAATTGATTTATTTTAAGAAATAGATTTTTAAGAGCTAATTTTTGCATTTACATAACAATATTAGCTAACAAAGCTACTAACTCCTTGAGAAATGGGAACTATATTGTGCACCAATATATTATTATTTTCAAAACAACCATGAGTATAAATATTCATCATGGTTGTCATGTCTCCATCAATAATCTCCTCCAACCATATTTAACGTACTTCATATAAATCTTCCAACACATCGTATCGTTGAACTAATATTTGTTTGATAGGAGAATCAAACAATAAACTATTAATTACTATGCAACTTCAACATATGGACCTATCTAGTAATTCAAAAGAAAATTTCAGTATCATAATTGGATGATATTAATTAAAACATTTAAAAAGTACCAATTAAGTCAAATTTAGTTGCACTGCAAGCCAAAATATACTCAATTAAATAAAAGACGTAGAGGGGAAAATTAATAAACAACCCCAAGTTGAAAAGACACAGAGGCACAGATTATGGGGTGATGAAATTCCAGAAATGTATAACAATAATTGAAGCATTGATGCCACAATGATGAAACCTAACATCTGCTACGTGTTAGTTGTGGTTCAGTTTTTTTCAATCTAAAATAAATTAATTCCAACAATCTATGTATCTCAGATTTATTTATTTATTTATGAATATCTATAATTACACTAATTTAACTATTATTCAAATTTAGAATTCTACTTTCCATACACACTCCTCTTACTTTTTAGTTTTAGGATTGATATTATCGGAATTGAATCTCTAACCAAGCACACAAATACCATATATACATTTAAAAATCATTAAATTTGTATGGCAACTCTATGTTATATAATCATGCATAACTTTTCGTCATTCTTCAAATTATATTATTTTTTATTATTATATATGTAAATACATAAGTATTTATTCTCTATCTTTTTTTATATATATATTTTAAATTTTAGATGGTTGAAAGATTGATAATCATTAATCAGGAACCTGATAGATAAAACTATCAAATTGCGATCTAAAAGATAAAACCATCAATTAAAAACTTACAAAATTAATGTCTTGTTTAGCATCCTGTGTTTTCTAATCATTTGTAAATATCTAATTTATAATGTATAGTTTCAATATGGTTGATGAATTTCGTGAAAGAAAAAAAAAAGAAAAAATGAAATAATTATATGTAAAATTAATAATGATAATAATAAATCTAAGTATACAGGCATTATCCTTATTTTATGAATGTTATGCATCATAATTTATCCAAGTAGATATAATTTTCCTAAATTATATCACATCCAACCAACTAATCCTATATGTTTGTTCAAAAAACTAATTAAACCTATAGATTAGTTGATATACTGTTTGGCAATTAGATATTGTCGTGAATGTTGACGTTTTACCTATTTATTCAAAATTATTATTCCCACAAGATATTACTCCATTGCTTAAAGTAATTAACTAATGATGTGAGTGATATATGGTGAATTGGTGAGTTACTACAACAACTTTCTAGGTTTGAACAAATAAAGTAACTGCATATTTACTCCACATAATATTTAAACAAATACATGTTTTTCTCTCAGTGCACTAAAAGCATATATATGTTTTAGGATCAGATTTTTTACGATTTATTATCGTGAAAATTTTATTTTTAACAATAACATATTGTAGCAACCTAAAATACAAAATGTTGAATTTATTCTCAATTATTTTGAGAAGAATCTAAAAATGACTTAAATATAAATTAAAACTTTTACGAGATCGTTATACATATATAATTTTGTGAGATGGATTCCTCATCATCCAAAGTTCAAACTCATTTTTAAAGTTAATATATATATGATTATACGGTCTTAAAAATATCCCACTCCATAAGAAAATAAAAATGAAACCATCAAAACTATGAGAATGATCCTTAACATGCATATTAACATATTCAAAAAGAAGTTACAAATCAATAAAAAACAAATATGCAAAACCTAAAGTATGATTTCCATGAGGATATACCAAATGTACATCAAAATCTCAAATTGAAAAATCAACGATTATCAACAATAACAAAACATTTCAAACTTCATTTGGATATGTGGATTTGAGAAGAAATATAACCATGATAGCACATTCATATGTGAAATTTGAATATATATAGATTCAAAATTCATTACTTCAATTTAAATTAAATTTGAAGTCATTTTATGAAATTCAAATTCACTTAAACTAAAATAGATTTGAAATTCGAAATTTTACATCATTTTTTTCAAATAAAGTATCAGATAATTACATTTTTTTTAGATTGACTATACTGAATTTGGCGTTTCTCTTAAATGACAATATGGCCAAGTGATCTGCAACTTATTACGTACCTTCTCCATGTATATCCGAATTAAATATAATATTGTTTTCTACAACAAAAAATAAATTAAATTAGAAACCCTAATGAGAAGGTAAATGCACATGACTCGAGAACATATACAATCCTTCTGACAAAAGAATTCAGCACCAAAATCTCAGATGCTGCCTCTATTCTCAAGTCAACTTTTTTTTTAGATTATTATTATTTTTTATGTAAAAGTCATAAATAAATTTATTGTATTGAAACTCTAGCTAACATATATTTATTAGATGAATGCTTTTTCAAGCAAGTTGAGGATACAGCTGGGAAGTCTACCAATTTTGCATTGTTGATTTAAGAAATGATCCAATGGGGTCAAAGTAAAAGAAATTTGTTGGACTCATTAATAGAGGCAACAATAATGCAATAACGTCAAGATTTCTCTTGATTTTTTTTCTTTTTTCTTCCTTTTTTTTTTTTTCCTTATAACAATCCATTTTAATTGTTAGCATATTTTACGTCCTTCCGATGAAAAGTGAAATTGTTATTTCATAATTCGAATTCACACGGCTGATCTTCAATATAATTTACGATCACCTTATATTATTCGAATGAAGTTCTCTTTAATTTTATTATAAAAAATAGAAAGATTGTGCATGCAACAAGAACAAGCACACCTAGGTTTTGCCAAGATTTCTCCAACATTACTTCCAAACTTTAAATAAATGAAAAACTAATACAATTAAAGGTCTTAAAATAGCACAAAAGTCGTTCAAAAACTTTGGAAAAAATATGTAATTTTATTCTGAAAGATTTTTTTAATACCTTGACTTAGCTTATACTATCATAATATTATCAAATAATTTGAAACTAATTACCATAAAATTATCCTAAACAACTACTTGTATTAAGGGTAACATTATACATTCTAAAATTCTTCAAAATTTTCTTTTTTGAATATTGTTTCCAAATAATACTCATTTCGATATCATTTTTACATGCATTTACAGATGTACCCCCATGTTAAACATTGACATTTAATACATTTTTACCCAAAATTTATAAAATAAGGGTATTATGGGAAGTTCATTGTATTATTTATTGCCAATATCATGTCTTAATACATAAGCAAAAACATAGATGACTATATTTTTGCAGCGGTGAGAGTACATAAAAATTTGCAATTCATAAATACACCACACATATACCTATGTGTATATTAATATTACATGTGGGTTGTATATATTGCTTGAGTGATATAACATGGGATCTTTAATATTATATCTACTGTATCTTTCTATGTAAATACATACATTAAATAATTTTAACTATCATACCAAATTGGTCAAAATATGGCCACTAAACCAAATCATTAACTAAAGATTTTGAGATTTTTGAGAAATAAAAAAATAAACATTTTTGGCTAATTAATAAATATGCCAAGCCGTTTTCTAGCCTTAGAATTTAATTCCTCCATTTTCCACCCTTATTTCCTTCTTTTTCCAATGGGCTGGGAATTACTTTTTTTCCGTTCTTTCCTTTTGCTTTGTCTACTTAATTTTGTGTTCATGCGAGACAGAGCATCTCTCATATATATATATATATATATATATATATATATATATATATTGTTTTCATAGATTTATTACATGAATTAATCTCTGGTTTGAGACTTTTTCTAAGAGATCAATATTTCGACACCTATTAAGATTAGGTTTTTTTATAAATTAGCAAAATTGTCGAAAGAGTTTCATCTTTAATTATATGTTTCATATTTTGTGATTCAAGTAACCATTTAGTCACTTGAGAATTTGAGCTCGAAGGATTCAAAACTACATATATAGATGCATCATATATATTAGGGTTAATATCAAATTACTACCTGAACTATGGACATTTTTTCCAATAGGTGCCTAAACTTAATTTTTTTTCCGATTACTACCCAATCTCCTAAAAATTTTCCGACAGTACCCTGAATCCTAATTTTCAACATTTTTCAGGCAAAAACTTAGGATGCTGTCGGAAATATTTGCCGGAAAAATGTTGAAAATTAGGATTCAGGGTGCTGTCGGAAAATTCTTAGGAGATTGGGTAGTAATCGGAAAAAAAATTGAGTTTAGGCACCTATTAGAAAAAATGTCTATAGTTCAGGTAGCAATTTGATATTAACCCTATATATTATGGTTTCATGACTAATAATCTTTCCTCCTAATTCCATTGTTTGAAAAGTGGAAGCTAGTTATTCTTTTCCCCTAAAAATTTGATGATCACATTATGTTTGCAGTTTTTGTACACATCTACTCAATATAATTTTCTCTTTGTGAATTTTTTTTTTTAAAAGGAAAAGGTTTTGGCTGCTAAGAATAACAAAATTTTGCAAATATTTGTATTTTCTTATTTGACCCTATTGACAAATATGTGTCAGAATAGTGACCATAAAAGAAAATCGATGCCTTTAATTTTATTTAAGGTTACGTAAGAATAATAATATAGATAGGGGCCCAATGAAGTCAAACTTTTATGTCACTAAATGATAAATTACTTTTGCATCTTGGGCTTACTATATTTAGATTTCCTTTCTGTATTTTCCTTGCTATGATTTATTGAAAAGTTGAAACTCATTTGGTAGACATATTATTGACTCACAAAAACTTGGTATACGAATCTACAATCCGTGTTTCAAATTTAATTCGATTCACACATTGTTTCATGTATCGTTCACGCGTTCATACGCACCTTTATGTATTTGGGTGAGTGCTCTTAAACCCACTCAAATTCGTTCACATGTGTTATACATTTATGTTATATTAAACTGAAAAAGTGTTGTTGTGGAAATATGTTGTCTATGCAGTGTGGTGGAAGGTAATAGTCGCATTTTCACTTGGAAAAATGTAATAAAGGTGAAGCAATTATGCCACGTGGCTGAACGAGAAGAAAAGCGCAAATTCACTTATAAAAACGTAAGACTAAAAGTGCGCTTTCTTCACGCAAATAAGAATATGAAGAAATAAGGAAAAACGGTCTTATACTTATAAAAGTGTGGCCATCTTTCAGCATCTTTATAATAGAATTAACTGAAAATGGACAAAGCTTCAAGTGGCAGTTGTTGGAAACGGGAAATTAAGAGTGAAGATGGAAGTTTCCGATCGACGCTCCAGATTCGTTTCTTGATGAATTGACCTCATTCCAAGTATAATAATTAGCATATATATAGGTCATTTATGGGTTTAGGTTAGATAGAGTTTTGAGAGTTAGTATAGCATTTTGCAGAGAGTTAAAATAAGTGGATTCACTCAGGTTTTTCGATTACTTTATTTTCTTGTAATTCGTTTATTGATTAATAAAGTTTCCCCTCGAGTTATCCCGTGGATGTAGGCATGTAGCCGAACCACGTAAAAGAGTTGTGTGTTGTTCTCTTTGAGTTTGCATTTCAATTCTTGGTTGGAAATTATTTGTAGCTTGAATTCTTGCAATTGAAGTTAGATTGCAGAACTGAGTTTAAGGTTTTGGATCTTCAAATTACTGACAACTGGCGTCGTCTGTGGGAAGGAAGATCGAAGAAAATGAGTTCAGCCAAGTTTGATTTGGAAAAGTTCAACAGGGATGGTGAGTTTGGACTGTGGAGGCTCAAGATTAGGACTCTCCTGGTTCATCAAGGTGTAGCCATTGCTCTGAAAGATGAGGAAGCTCTCCCTAAAGCTATGAAGAAGGAGGAGAAGGAGTTTCTTCTTGAAAAAGCACACAACACTCTCATCTTAAGCCTTGGAAACAAAGTTTTAAGGGAAGTTGTCAAAGAAGATACATTAAAAGGGACCTGGGACAACTTGAAAGCTTGTACATGGTCAAAACCCTAGCCAACAGATTATACATGAAGAAGAAGCTGTATGCATATAGGATGAATGAGGAGAAATCAGTTACAAGTCAACTTGGAGATTTCTTGAGGATACTTAATGATTTGGAGAACATAGGAGTGTCTCTTACTAAAGAGGATAAGTCTCTTATGTTGCTCAATTCAATGGCAAAGTGTTTTGAGAATTTTACAGACACCATTCTCTATGGGAGGTAAAACACTATTACACTTGATGAAGTTATCATTGCTCTTAAGTCCAAAGAACTATCCAAGAGTTTTAAAGGAAAGTCTGAACAAAATGGAGAAGGATTGACTATAAAGCAAGGTGGAGCCAGGAAAAAGTTTCAGAAACAAGATCACAATCCTGTAGCAAAGAAGTCTGAAAAGTAACAGTAAGACTCCACAGATGATATTGGAAACAACACTTGTTTCCATTGTCATAAACTTGGACATTATAAGAAGGATTGCTTCAAGTACAAACAAGCAATCAAGAACAAAAGTAAAAGTCCATAAAACCAAGCTAATCAGACTGCTGAAACCACATCTGCAATAGGCTATGAATCAGCAGAAGTTCTCTTAATCACTGACTCAAGGATTAGCTCAGAATGGATTCTTGATTCAGGTTGTTCATTCCACATGTGTCCCAATAAGGAGTGGTTCCTAGATCTATGTTTACAAGAATATGGATCAGTTATGCTTGGAAATGATCAAGACTGCAAAGTAAGGGGTGTTGGATCTGTGCCTCTATGCATGCATGATGGAGTTATAAAGATCTTGTCTAAAGCCAGGTATGTTCCAGATTTGAAGAGGAATCTGATCTCTTTAGGTATGTTAGACTCTCAAGGGTATAGCTTTCATTCAGAAGGAAGAGTACTAAAGGTATCAAAAGGTGATTCAACAGTAATGAGAGGTTGTAAGAAGAATGAGTTGTATTTTTTGCAAGGTAGCACCTACCTTCCAGAATCCAATTCAGCTGCAGAGATGGATAGGACTTTGATATGGTATAGAAGGCTAAGTCATATCAGTGAGAAAGGCCTACATGAATTAGCAAAACAAGAAGTGTTTGGGAAAGACAAGATTACTAAGCTTGATACTTGTGAAGTATGCATCCTTGGAAAAGCTAAGAAATTGAGTTTTAAGCCTGGTAAACACACTACTAAGAGTCTTTTGGAGTATATTCACTCGGATTTGTGGGGACCAACTAGAACAAGAACAAGGAGTGATGACTATTACTTCATGTTTTAATTGATGACTGTTCAAGGAAGGTATGGATCTATATATTGAAAACTAAGGATGAAGCTTTTCAAACCTTCAAAGATTGGCTTAATGAAACTGAGAATATCATTGGAAAGAGGATAAAGTTTCTGAGGACAGATAATGGCCTTGAATTCACATCTGAAACTTTCAACAGGTTTTGCAAAGATAAAGACATAGTAAGGCATAAGACAATACCTAGAACTCCTCAACAAAATGGCCTTGCTGAGAGGATGAATCAGATTATTTTAAACAAGGTTGGGTGTATGTTAATAAGCTCAGGTATGCCTAAGAGTTTTTTGGAAGAGGCTGCTGGAACAACTGTGTTTCTCATCAATAGAAGTCCTTCATCTGCCCTTGATTTCAAAACTCCAGAAGAGAAATGGAGTGGTCAACCTGCAGATTACATTGGTCTAAGGACCTTTGGATGCTTAGCCTTTGCACATGTGAAACAAGATAAGTTGGAACCTAAAGCATTGAAGTGTGTTTTTCTAGGATATCCTAAGAGAGTCAAAGGCTACAAGTTGTGGTGCCTTGAGCAAGGAAATCAGAAGTGTATGATATGTAGGGATGTTGTCTTTGATGAGAGCAAAATGCCCTTGAAAGGTGAGGATTAAGGTTCAAGTTCTGATAAAAGAAGTGATCAATGTCAGCTTGAGGTGGGGCAGCTGAAGCTGAGTGATAATGCTCAAGAGTTTCATTCAGATTCTGATCATACTGAGGAACCTGAGGTAGAGCAGGATCAAGATAATTTATGCAACTACCAACTTGTGAGGGATAGATCAAGGAGACAAATCAAGCCACCTTCTAGGCTTGATTATACAGATAACATATCTTTTACCTTACTTGCAGCTCAAGAGGTGGATTCACAAGAGCCTAGAGACTATTTTGAAGCTGTTCATTGCAGTCAAAAGGAGCATTGGATAATGACTATTCAAGAGGAGTTATGTTTACTAGATAAGAATCATACTTGAAAGATTGTGGATAAACCTAAAAACCAAAAACTTGTAGACTGCAAATGGATTTTAAGAGGAAGGTAGAGGCTGCTAAAGGTGGAAAGATAAGATTTAAGGCTAGGCTTGTTGCTAAGGGGTTTACACAAAAGGAGGGAATAGATTATGAGGAGATATTCTCACCTGTAGTAAAACACTGCTCAATCAGAATATTGCTAGCTATGGTTGCACAATTCAATATGCATCTTCATCAAATGGATGTCACTACTGCTTTTTTGCATGGTGAATTGAATGAGAAGATTTACATGAGAATTCCAGAAGGACTGCATATTGATGGAAAAGAAAGTAAAACTTGCTTACTAAAGAAGTCTCTTTATGGATTGAAGCAAAGTCCAAGGCAATGATACTTAAGGTTTGATGATTTTATGCAGAAAGTTGATTTTAAAAGGAGTAAATATGATAGTTGTGTTTATTTTATATATGTTGATGTTGCACACACTTTTCTATTACTTTATGTTGATGACATGCTTATAACTAGTACTACTCCTAATGGTGTGCATGAAATCAAAGCTTTGCTTATGTTTGAATTTGAGATCAAGGA
This sequence comes from Scutellaria barbata, assembly GCA_028654395.1. Lineage (NCBI taxonomy): Eukaryota > Viridiplantae > Streptophyta > Magnoliopsida > Lamiales > Lamiaceae > Scutellaria > Scutellaria barbata. Next base: position 4,451,225 of record CM053648.1, read on the forward strand.
TTTAGGCAAGACAAGAAGGATGCTAGGCATGGACATACACATAAGTGAAGAAGATGGTGCAGTGATGTTTGATCAAGTTAAAAGAAGGTTTTGATAAGGTACAGATGAATCAGACCAAGAGCTCAGCTACTCCTATTGGACAATACATTAAATTGTCTAAAGATTAATGTCCAAGGTCTCAGCAAGAATCAGATCAAATGCAAAAGGTTCCATACTCAAATGTTGTTGGAAGTACAATGTATGCCATGGTGTGTTGCAGGCTTGACTTGGCTCATCCTATGAGTGTTATAAGTAGATACATGTCAGATCCAGGTATTGCTCATTGGGAAGCTGTGAAGTCAGTTATGAGGTATTTGAAAGGTTTAGCAATTCATGACTTGAAGTTCAGGAAAACACATGAAACTACTTTATCTATTGTTGGATATGTTCATGCTGATTATGCATCAAACATAGATACAAGGAAGTCACTTACAGGTTATGTCTTCACCATGTTTGGCACTGCAATAAGTTGAAGGACTTCATAGCAATCTGTAATAGCACTCTCCACAACAGAAGCAGAATTCATTGCCTTAATAGATGCAATTAAGGAGGCAGTTTGGCTTAAAAGCATACTCAGTGAATTTGGCTTATCTCAGAGTTGTGTTCCTATCTATTGTGACAACAATAGTGTTATTCACTTGTCCAAGCACCAAGGATACCATGAAAGGACCAAACATATAGATGTAAGGTTATACTTTGTGAGAGACAAGATAGATGCTGGAGAAGTTGAGGTGAAGAAAATTCCTTATGAAGAGAACCATGCAGATGCATTTACCAAAGTTTTGCCCTTGCAAAAGTTCAAATTATGCATGGAGTTGATTGGGTTGCATGAGGGATCAGCAACCAAAGAAGTTTGAAGAAAGGAATCAGGACAGATATCTCACAGCAAAGGTGAAGGATTGAAAAAGTGTTGTTGTGGAAATCTGTTGTCTATGCAGTGTGGTGGAAGGTAATAGTCGCATTTTCACTTGGAAAAATGTAATAAAGGTGAAGTAATTATGCCATGTGGCTGAGCGAGAAGGAAAGCGCAGATTCACTTATAAAAATGTAACACTGGAAGTGCGCTTTCTTCACACAAATAAGAATATGAAGAAATAAGAAAAAACAGTCTTATACTTATAAAAGCGTGGCCATCTTTCAGCATCTTTATAACAGAATTAACTAAAAATGGACAAAGCTTCAAGTGGCAGTTGCTGGAAACGGGAAATTAAGAGTGAAGATGGCAGTTTCAGATCGACGCTCCAGATTCGTTTCTTGATGAATTGATCTCATTCCAAGTGTAATAGTTAGCATATATATAGGTCATTTGTGGGTTTAGGTTAGATAGAGTTTTGAGATTTAGTATAGCATTTTGCAGAGAGTAAAAATAGTGGATTCACTCAGGTTTTTCGATTTCTTTATTTTCTTGTAATTCGTTTGTTGATTAATAAAGTTTCCCCCGAGTTATCTCATGGATGTAGGCCTGTAGCCGAACCACATAAAAGAGTTGTGTGATGTTCTCTTTGAGTTTGCATTTCATTTCTTGGTTGGAAATTATTTGTAGCTTGAGTTCTTGCAATTGAAGTTAGATTGCAGAACTGAGTTTAAGGTTTTGGATCTTCAAATTACTGACATAAACATATTTTTATATTATATTAGTCATACATTTAGGATCTTTATGTTATCTTAAGAATACCTTTATATTATATTAAATATACATTTATATTATGTTAGTTATATCTTATAATTATCTTAGTTGTACCTTTATTTATTACATAAATGTATGTATGTACAAATTAGGATTTTTTGTGTTGAAATTAGAATTTTTTTTTTATGAAATTAGATTTTTTTAAAGTTAAAGTATTATATAAAAATATGTTTAATATAACATAAAAATATAATTAAAACAACATAAAATTAAAATTAAAAAAATGTACAGATTTAATCGGATTCGACCCGACCCACATGCAAGTCCAACTCTTATTGGCTATTGAATAGAAAAATGAAATGACTTGAAAAAGAAAAAGACGTGTGGTGATTCATTACTTTGGATTAATTATATGAGTATGATTCATTACTTTGGATTAATGATATGGGTATGATTTTTACGAAACCTCTCATGAATTTAATTTGACTCTTCTTATTATGAGATTTGTTAACTCATAACTCTATAATATATAATTTATTTATGAATATATGAAAATTAATGAGTTTGACTTATAAATAGTAAGGTTTCATTAAATTCGTGAGTTGGTTTTTATGAATTTTTTTGGTTAAAAGATATAAATAAGGAGTTGAAAAATAGAAAAATTATCCTATACTCATTTTCCCCCATTTTTTTAAGATACAAAATTCATTGATTGTGTTTGGATGTATATGTATTTGAAATTTATCATTCTCATTTTGAATTAATATTTTAACAATATGAGTGGATTTCAAATTCAACGTAGTTTGAATACATTTAAATTTCACTTATTTAAATTTTAGATTTCAAATCACTTTATTCAAAATCAATTTAAGGGGCTTTAAACTCAACAAAATATTTAAAATGCTAAAATTTACAATTTTAAATTTTAAATCCATCCGTCCTAGCATAACCTAAAAGATGGTATTTATATAAAATCACGATTATAAATGTATTCTTGAGATCTATGTGAGAACTCATGACTTTTGACATTCTCTTCGGCTATGTTTAAAAGAGATTTGACATGAAAGAATTTTGTACTTCAAAATTCTAATATAAGTATTTATTTTTGTATTTAAATTTGAATTATAAAAACCGTACATAATCATTACTACATATATTATAATAATCAATCATTATTAAATACATTTTTTCATAAAAAAATATCACATCATCTCATCTTTTCACAATAAAATATTATATCAACCCGTATTTTTTAATATTAAGTTAACATTTACATTATAATTAAACCCTATAAAATTCTCAAACAAATATATATTTTATCTATTCACATTTACTATAAAATTATAAAATTTAGGATTTTAATGGCGGATTTTCGCCAAACCCACGTAAACTCCAAACATATCCTTGTTGATGTTTCGATGGAAACTGAGTTAAACTTAAAAAAAAAAAACAAATAATTAAGACATTCGAATTAAAGAAAAAGGGTAAATAGCAAGGGATTCGAATAAAAACAAAAAAAAACAAAAAAAACCCAAAACTCCAGTTTCTTTTTGGCCTTTTGTCTTGTACTAAAAAGTATTTAAAAAAGAGAGAGAGAAAAAAAAGTTTAGTCTAAAAATGGGATGACATATTTGTAGTCAAAGACCAAACTGAATCCTGAGTGGACAAATTTCACTAATCACTATCACCATGTGAGGACAATATTGTCATTTCTACCAGGTCTGTCTGCATTAATCCCAGCCTGCCATTGTCACCTTCCACGTGTCCCATCCCAACGTCGGTGGCAGTGGCACCCAGGTAAATTACTCTATATTAGAGGGGTATTTTCGTCTATTCGGTCCATCCACCCAAACTACTCTGCGCAAAAAAGGAAGACCAAAACAAATGAAAGACCCATGAAACGATGCCTGCCTGCCTACTTCCAACTAATAGACCTTCAAATTATTACTTATAAATTTGGTGTAATTTTTTTAATAAAATTAATACATTTTGTTTAACTTGTCACCAATGTTGATTGTATAAGGATATGTATTTACATGTCGCATTTATAAATGATTCATATAGTTGCAATTTAATTTATTGGTACATTTAAATTTTTCAATAAATTAATTATTTTTTGTTTCAACAATTCATTGTTTATAGTGACTCAGAAGGATAAAAATTTTGAAAAATTTGCTAAAATTGAGTCATCGAAATAGAAATGGAGGTTGTAAAAATTTTATCAATGTTTCACCAAAATTTCAATGAAATTTTGGTATATTTCAATTTTGATAAAATCATAGTTTAAGATGTTTAAAAATATCAAAATTTCAATACAATTTTAGTAAATTTCATTTCATTTCGATTTCGGTGAAATGTTAGGATATTTTATTTTATTATACCAATTTTTGAAAAAAAAAAAATTATACTCAAATAATATTATAATTGTAATATGTGTAATACAATCAAATAATTTCCTTAGATGACTTTTGAAAATAATTACTCCCATCCTACAATACTTCAAAAGAAAGTAATTGCCTCAAATTATTCACAGATGCAAGTAATTGAACATCTTAGGAATTCATTTTGTTATTAATAACAATGTATTAAATTAATTTGAATCTATCATGTTATTATACCATACAATATTATATATAATAATTAAATCCTAATTAGTACATGATTAACTACTGCCACATGCCACATTAATTTAACTATTGAACTATTATATATACAAAGTGCTCCACAATGCAATTTGGTTATTATTATTATTATTATTATTATTATTATTATTATTATTATAAACCCTTATTACTAATCCAAATATACAAATAACAATATAATCTCCCACGTAGTCTCTTTGCATGGAGAAAAAAATGTATTGATTCATTTTGAGATAATAAATTCTAAGATAATTTAAGTTAAATAATAACATATTCAACAAAGTTTATTTATTATATTTCAGATCAAACGAATATGGAATTATCAAAATCATTTTATCTAACATACTAATTAAATTATTGTACATTTCTAATTATTAAAATTTTAAATATTTTAAATCAACACATGTCACAAAACGAGCCATTTCGTTCTATCATACACTAAGATAATGAAAGAGTTTAGGTTTTAGGTACTCATATCGTCCAACTTTATTATCATCATTAATTTATTCTAAGAATAATCTAATACAAACAAAACTTTACTTTATTAATATAAAAAAAAACTATTTCGTTAACACTATTTATTTCTATACGTAGAAACGTTTAATGAAAATAAAATATAAAGCTATGAAAAAATGTTCGAAGTATAGGAAGTTTACTTATTGCGTAGGCTCCTTCACCAACTAATTTTCTTTTTGATATTTAATCGTTTTAAGAATAAAAAAACTTTATAAAAAGCTAACAATAATGAGATTCTACTGAATATATTTCAAATTTAGCCGACACATTTTCTTCATTTATTAATAGTTTATCTCACCCCCCCCCCCCCCCCCCCAACACTCTCTCTCTCTCTCTCTCTGAAGCTTCGAATCTCAGAAGAGTGCTTTTAAGTTTTCACGATGTTGACACCTACCGCAGAGGATCGCGCCTCCACCTCCTCCTCCTCCTCCTCCATACAGCTCTCTGGCAATGCTCGCTTGGGTTAACCAGCGCATTCACGAACCCGCTCTAGTATCAACAGTAGCACCATTAATGGAGGCGCAAGTGGCGGTCACCTCTTCTATGTTCTTCAGTGAGCTCGTGGTGATCGCCGTGGTGATCTTCAGTTTCTTTTCTGCCATTGGTGCTACTACTGATCCAAATGATGGTATGAATTTATGACTTCTTTTTTCTACTTGTTCGATCTTTGCTGTAAGCTTGATTTCATTGGTGTGCTACTTAATGTTAGAAAAATGAAAAAAAAGATTCATGAAAAGCGTAGTTATTTTTTCAATAAAATTGAATTTTTGCGTCTGACACTCGTGATTTTGATTTTGACTGTTGCCGATTGTGATAAGGTATGCCACGCCGTTAACATTTGGTGAAAAAGTTCTGGGTGTAAATCTATCATGACAATTTCTGGAATTAACTTTTGAGGTTTCCTTTTGGATTTGTAGTTTCTGCGAGATAATGGGAAGGAAAAGTTACTCGAATAACGTTATTGGAAATATTATGAAACCTTTAACCTTTTTCCGGAGCCTCTATTTTGTTTGGGTTGTGATAATGAAGTTAAGATTTTTTTTTCCTTCAGAAATGCAGAGAAAATGTTGCTATGAAGTTAATTATGAGAAGTATTTAACTTTCCAAAACAAAAATCATGACAAGTGTTTAGTAACTAATGTATTCATAAACCAGATTTTCTGCAATTTCCTTTTTCTCATCAAAATAGAACCAAAGTGATAACGTGTTTGGCCAGGATTTGAAGAAATTGTTTTATTGAAGGTTTTCTTCATTAGAGGTTTTCTTTTGCATCTTCTATATCTATAAAGAAACAAAGTATCTTTTTCTTTGTCATGAATTTGCATTTTTGTTGTGCAATTGCTCTAAACAGGTTCGAAAATGAGCTGATGTTATTTTATAACGTTTTCTAATTTGTATAGAAGCTAGTTTCAGGTAATTTGCAACATGATTTGTGAATCTTAGCTTAGTTCTCTATACATGACGAGAGACTCTGTACAATCAGAATGTTTCAGGTAATTTGCAACATGATTTGTGAATCTTAGCTTAGTTCTCTATACATGACGAGAGACTCTGTACAATCAGAATGTTTAATCCAAAAAATCTAAGTATGAAATTTTAATTTTGAGGTGGTTATTTCATTTTGGTGATTGACTGTGAAGGCAATTCAATATGGGAATTTACATAAGCCAGAGTTGTACACTTGTGATGGAAGTGTTTTACTTGGGGCCTACTTCATGTTAGTTGTCTTGTAGCCTAGACTTGTATGTTTTCCTAGTTGCTTCATGACAGTTGTGCTCATCGGTGATTTAAGTACTTGGTTTATTGCCTTACAAGATGTTCAACTGAACGTCAAGCTGCATCTGCCTGCTCTATGTAGTTCAAGGGCTCCAAGTTCTGTACTCTTCACTGAATAGCCCTTCACAGCTAACAGCCTGGAAATCAAGTGGTGGTGATCCATGTGGAGAGTCATGGAAGGGAATTACTTGTCAAGGTTCTTCAGTCATCTCTGTGTGAGTGTATTGCCCTGAAAATAGCTACATTTTGCATGTTTCTAGAGGGATTTACTGCATGTGTTCGGGCTCATGATTTTCATGATTTTGGGACAGCCAGATATCTGGATTGGGACTAAATGGAACAATGGGATACTTGCTCAACAACCTGGGGTCACTCAAGACACTGTAAGAGCTGTTTATTCTTGTGCTAGAGATAGTTCTAATTCTTTTCACTGCCTTATTCATAAATCTTTTGTTTACTATTATGTTGCAGGGATTTGAGTAACAATAATATTCATGATGCGATTCCATATCAGTTGCCACCAAACCTGACGAGCCTGTTAAGTCTATATTTTATGAGGATTCTTGACTTCATGTAGTAGTTAATACATGTTCTGCATCATCTATGTTTCTAATGCTTTTCCCTATCTTGGTGCAGAAACCTTGCAGCTAACAATATAAGTGGGAATCTTCCTTATTCCATATCTTTAATGGGCTCACTTAATTATCTGTAAGTGGCATGGCTTCTGTGAGTTTGCATATCTACAGAACTCTTAGCATTATCTGATTTAGGTGGTTTTAAGTTCTTTCTTCTTATGCTTAGACCTATTATTCATGATCTTAGGAACATCAGCCGTAACATGTTGGCTCAGACAGTTGGAGATATGTTTATAAATCACTCTGCACTATCGACATTGTGAGTAACTGTGATGTCTTATTTTTACGCTAGATCATTACTAATTTGCGTGTCTTCTGTTCTGTGACTCGTCCATCTTTTTTTGCAAATGTTTCTAAATCTCACTCTTCTTTATTTCTTAATTTATTTTGTTCTGTACTTGTGACTCAGGGATTTTATTTTTTCATTATTAACTGTGAACTAATTACAAGGCAATTTCAGGGATATTTCCTTTAACAATTTTTCTGGGGATCTACCACCTTCCTTCGCATCATTGACAAATCTTTCAACTCTGTGAGTACGACAAATATTACTAATCCCTATATTTTTGCTCATCTTTCGACTTTTTAGTGACACCACATTCATACTTCTTTGGCAGTCAAGTACAAAACAATCAACTTACAGGTTCTGTCAATGTTCTCGTAGGTTTGCCTTTGACAAATTTGTAAGTGTCACCTTCACATCCTACACCTTCTCATGTTGATTCCTTCAATTCTTGGAAGATGGTTAATTTTTTGTTAGTATAACTTGCCCATTCTTACTTGTACTATATCCACAGAAATGTGGCAAACAACCATTTCAGTGGATGGATACCACCTGAGCTAATTTCTGTCCCCAATTTTATGTAAGTTATTGCTGATGTTTATATAAATTACTGGTGATATAATAAGCTGGTGCATGTAGTGAACTTAGCCAGTAGACCTTCTCACCTTAATTTTCTAATAAACCAGATACGATGGGAACACATTTGCCAATGGTCCAGCTCCTCCTCCACCACCATATACCTCACCTCCTCCAGGTAGACCTCGCACTAATAGTGGGCAAGCTCCTCCAGGTAGTCATACACCTGACTCCAATGTCCCAAGCAAGTCTCGTAATGGAAATAAGAATGGGTTGACAGCTGGACCTATAGTGGGCATAGTTCTGGGATCTTTGTTTGCAGTAATCTTGTTGCTGCTTGCACTGGTGTTTTGCCTTCGAAAGGGAAACAAGAAAGAAGTTGCTGCACGTCTATCAACAGGAAGTCTTCCCGTCAGCAGTGATAAAGGTAGCTCACTTCTCTCCTCACATACTGCATTAAAATAGCTTTCTTATGTTGACATGACTTCCCTTTTTATGCTTGTTTGCCTTTGAACTGAATATGATAGAAACCTTTGATCTAATCAAACAACTTCTGTTGCAATAAAATTCTGGTAAGTTGCACCTATTTCTTTGTTTGCAAAATTTATTGTTAGTGACTGTGCCACGTTCTTTTGCCTCAAGTGGCCTGTTACTTGTGATATTATATTCAGATTGAGCATAACTCAAGAGATGGCTGTCAATTTGTTTCTCTTGTTCTGATGACATTGATTGGTGAACATTTTAAAAAAATTAGGGCCAAAATAAACTTTGTTGAAGTCCCAAGTAGTTTGGGTGTATTCGCAGAAGGCAGCCGTATATTTCTGCTCTACTCTGTACTCCCCAAGTGAAGTTTTATGCACAACTTGAATAATGGCTGACTGGCTGTAGTTATATATGATTTCAACAAAAAAAAAATATCCACGACCAAATTTGAAGAGATTATTGTTCTTTGATGTGTATTCATTTGTAAATGGGCATGGGCCTGAATCATTGATCTGGCATTTTGCTTTATATATAGTGAATACAGAGATGCAAGAGCAAAGATCAAAACCTACTGCTACTGTATCTGATCTGAAGCCCCCACCATCTGAAAATGTGACTGTTGAAAGGTTACAAGGGAACAATGGATCTTTGAGAAGAGTAAAGTCTCCTATAACTGCTACTTCTTATACCGTAGCTGTTCTTCAGACTGCAACTAATAGCTTTAGTCAAGAGAATCTAGTCGGTGAAGGTTCTCTTGGGCGTGTTTATAGAGCTGAATTCCTCAATGGAAAGGTAATTTCTTTTGGTTTCTCTTTAGTGGACCTGGGTAAGGTGTCATCTTTATTTTTCAAATTGTACTATATTTGACATGAAATTAGGCATGGAAAAGGATGGTTGCTCCTCCTTTCTTTCTCTACCTGGAATTAGCAGTTTCCTTTCTTCTATTGTCATTTGTTCTTTCAAGTGAGAATATACTTGTTATAGATCAAAGACCTATCTCCTTTCAGCCCCTGATGATTGTGATTTAATTTTTATGATTTCCTCCCATATTGATAACAAAAAGTTTCAACAATTCATCTACAAGATGGTGTCAGTGTGGACTGGAAACTAATGTTGTGATCAATTGTGTATGTCAGTTGGATGAAGTTATTTAATCTAAATGTTTTTGTGCCTTCAGATTATGGCCATCAAAAAGGTTGACAATGCAGCACTGTCACTCCAGGAGGAAGATAATTTCCTAGAGGCCATTTCAAATATGTCGCGTCTGAGGCATCCAAATATTGTGGCATTGGCTGGATACTGCGCGGAGCATGGGCAACGTCTCCTTGTTCATGATTATATTGGAAATGGTAGCTTGCATGATATGCTGCACTTTGCTGATGAGAGGAGCAAGATGCTTACATGGAATGCACGAGTTAGGGTAGCACTTGGCACTGCTCGAGCTTTAGAGTACGTAATCAATCTGGAACGAGTTTTGAAAACTCACACAGACACAATCTCCTTCCTCTAGACTGAATCTTGAAATTCTCCTTGCTTAGGTACTTGCATGAAGTTTGTTTGCCTTCCGTTGTACATAGAAACTTAAAGTCAGCAAACATTTTACTAGATGAAGAGCTCAATCCCCATCTTTCAGATTGTGGATTGGCTGCTCTGACACCAAACACCGAAAGACAGGTAAAACCAATCGAATGAATTCTATATATTGGCTTAAATACTGTCCACTATATCTTTATGATTAATTATAGGAGATAAAATCAATCATAATGGTTTTGTAGAAAGCATAAATTAGGATTTGTGTGTTGGATATTTTGTGCCCTAATCCTTTTTACCCCTATTGACATTGAATTTGATGCACACAGCTATTTGATCCGGTCATAATTCTTTACAAGAGCTAAAATCTTCTCAATAATGTTGACAGGTTTCTTCAACACAGATGATTGGCTCATTTGGTTATAGTGCACCTGAATTTGCCTTGTCTGGATTATACACAGTTAAAAGTGATGTATACAGCTTTGGTGTGGTTATGCTGGAGCTTCTCACTGGACGAAAACCACTTGACAGGTATTTGTGACTTCACATCGTCTAATGATGGCAATTCACTTTTGAATACTTCAATGGAATTTCTTAAATCCATTTCCTTCCATGTTCAGTTCAAGAGTGAGATCAGAACAATCACTCGTGAGATGGGCCACTCCACAACTCCATGATATTGATGCTTTGGCAAAAATGGTTGACCCTACTCTAAATGGCATGTATCCTGCCAAGTCTTTGAGCCGTTTTGCAGACATCATTGCCCTCTGTGTCCAGGTAATCTTATTATCTCACTATTAGCGCAAAGTTTTTTGCAGCTTTTCTTTCATAATGTCCTAGTCAACAAGTTACTTGAACAATATAGACACTACAAGGTTTGGATAGAATTTGTTGTTAAATTGTCTTCTATTTTCTGCTAGAAGACCACCACAAAATTGGAATTTCGTAGACTTCTATAATCTTTCTACATGGTCAGTTCTTATAGTTGAATGCATTACAGCATGTGCTGTTCTCTAGTACATTAATTAGAGACAAAAAATCAGCGTCTAAATAGAATCTAAATGGATTCAGACCCCCTTCCATACATAAAACACATCAGTTTTGAAAGAGTTAAATGATGCTGTTGATTCAGTTAACTCATTTACACAGAAAATCAGTCAACTAATGTTGTATTTTATGCACAACAAAAGATGCGAATCTATCATCCATGTAGAACTTGGACATAATCATTATTCATTGTGTGCAGCCTGAACCAGAATTTCGGCCCCCAATGTCAGAAGTCGTGCAAGCGCTGGTTAGATTGATGCAAAGGGCAAGCATTGTAAAAAGACGGTCAAGTGAGGACTCCGGTTTTGCGTTCAAAAGTGCTGCAGATCATGAAGCAAGTGACATGTTATAGCAGGTATCATGATCAAGAAGTGGCTCACAACCTTTGCAATTTTGAATACAATTGTGCGAAGGTGAAACAGCACAGTCTGCAACAAGGAAGTCAGAAATTTGATAACTGATTAATAACAAATGCAAAAAAATGTAAGTATGTTGCATACTATGCGTGAAAAAAATATTTACTTATATGTTAAAAATTTAGGTATCTATTTTGCTGCCAATTGTTTCAGTTGGACTCTCATCTTAGAGATGTAATTCCGTGAAATGGGTCAATTCATAACCCATAACTCGTAAAATAGATATTAATTTGTGAAAATGAGTTTTATTTGTGGATAATGGTTTTCATCTCATGGAATTATATTTGTGAGTTTGTTTAATTTAAGTTTATGTGCAATTGTTTTCATTTATTTTTCATTTGCAAACAATTTTACTTTTAAAGTAAAAAGAGGTTGTTCCTTCCGTAATATTTTATGAAATATTCCCTTGTAGCTCATGAAACTTTACGAAACATGGTTGTAGAGTTAAAGACTTGAAGGGGATGTTTGGTTTAAATCTTAAAAGATGTTTAAAATCTCGATTGTAAGAGTCTCTTTAGCTTGATAACATTTCTAATGGAATGATCATATTGCTCTAAAAATAAGATTTGGCTAGCTTCAATGTTGTTTTAAGAAAAGTAAAGAAATGTTTCGTTAATATGTCATCATGTTATTTCGCATTGCAATTCAAAATAATTTTCTTCTCCGATTACTTTTTATAGCGTTTCTCTTGGGTTCCAGAATTTAAGTTTTTTTTAAGGTGTTTTTGTAATCTAAACTTCAAGTTTCTTTGAATACGCAACATCTGATCAATTTGTAGTCACTTTTTTTTTTTTTTTGCCGCAATTGACTTTTAAGTGTTAGTTATTGTATCTCTGCATACCTATTTGAAAATTTTCTTTTATTTCATTACAAAAATTAATGGGAAAAATAAAATAAAAACTTTCATTCTTTGACGTTGGACCAAGGTGATTGAAAGTAGATTTCGCGAAATTGATTTTGATCAATTCTTATGATGAAATAAAATATTTTTTGTATTGAAAATTAGGGAATTGTTTTCCTAATTCCTGGAAACATGCCAACAAAATCCTTTAAAATCAGATTCTCATGAAAAAGTAATTGAAAACTTGGTTAGGGGTTGCAAAATGAAAAAAAAAAAAAACTATATATGGCAAAAATACCAGAATTTTTTTTTATCTCAGTCAAATTTGACCGACCAAAAGTATTTCGTATTTTATATATTCTTAAGTTGTATTTTACATATTTTTGAGAAGAAAAATCTTATTTGCTTGAATACAATGATTTTAGGATTGAAATCCGGATCGAAAATCAGATCCCCAATTGTCTCCCTTTGAATGATAATTAAGACCCTATTTATAAACTAGACCTAAGATACATAACTTGGGGAATAAGAACTAAATCACTTGATTTTAGGTCGGCTCTTGGCTTATCCTAACTAGGTGATTGGCCGAACTAAGCTCAGATTGGAAGGCTCTAGCTAGCTCGATGGTTCTGGCTAGCTTGGTCTCTTCTGACCGGCCCCAACTCGAGGTCGGTCCTCTAAAAGGTTGCTCTAGCTGGTCAGGTTTGGGCAACCCCTTTCTCAGATTTGTGGCCGATACAATTTTTGGTCAGCCATTTCTGATCCTCCATTTGTTCGATTTTGTTAAACTCGAATTAGGAGTATAACAATATATATTTAGTAATTTTATATAGTTGTTTTTCTTGAAAAGTAAGAAACTACTTTTCTTTTTCTATTTTTATGTATGATTGTATTTGAAATTAAGTTATGAAAATTGATTTGCTATTTCTCCACATTCCATATTTGATAAAACTTCAAGGTAATATTTTGATGCTTATAAATTAATCTTTTAAAATCAGACCATTTTGGCCAGATTATTTATCCCCAAGCTCGCTGGGGCTAGCTTGAAAACGCTAGGGTTTATCCGTTTAATATCCCTAATTACGAGGTGATTGATACATCTTCTTATCTAGATCTATAATACATAAAACACAACTTCTATGTAACTCGATCTAATCAAACTCATTTTCACGTGCTCCTATACCATCACTAATGTCCTCCGATTATGTCAAATATGAATATCTTTGATTATGCAAGTAATATTCTTATATTTATCTGATACAATTAATATATTCCAATAAAATAATATATTCATTTTTAAGTCAATTAAGAATACATTTTAAATGAATGGAGTAATACCTATATGTTATATGTTTGATATTTTTACGTGATATAAGTAATATTCTTATGTTATATTTAAGTAAAATGAGTTAATATTTTTGTGTAAATTAAGAAATACATTTTTATATGCAATTAATATATTTACAATAGAATTAATATATTTTAATAAAATGATAAAATCGATTTTACCTAAAATAAGGTAATACCTTACTTATTGTGGAGTCTTATATCAATTATCAATCAGAAAGAAAAAAAAAATTATATTCCAACTGCCATGTAGAACAAACTTAATTGTGTTAAGCCAAAAAAAACTTAATTTTTGTTGAGAAATGAAAATACATTTCTTTTCCTCATATTTAAAAAGCACAATTAAAAATTCAAACTAGTATAGTGATTTTCTCTATTTGTCCCTATAATTTTTAAGGAAACATTTTTTTCAGCCATTTTTTGAGATATTTTGATTTTTTTAAATAAAAAGTAAATATCCGCGTCTCTTCTTATTATTAGTGGATATAAAACATTTTTTCTTATGTCAGCACAGGCACAGAACAATAGTCCACAAAACAGCATGGCTTATACAAAATAGCCCATTCACACAATCATCCCAATCGCAGGGATTCAAACAAACAAAATAAGTTCCAAATCAACCTAGTTTAAGTAAGCGAGGGAAGAGATAAAAAAGTTTTAGAATTATACAGGTTGAGGATCCAACAGGGTGGAATTGAATCAAAAATTAATTATATCCGTTGGGAATATAAAATAAAGGACTTTGTAAACCTAGGTTTTAATCTTTGCCACCACCACCTCTACAGGTGTCTGAGCTCCTTCGAAGATAAGCACATTTCTTGTTCACCATATGTAATAGATCGAGTAACATAGTGTGACTTTTCTAGCCTTAAGGATCGGGCCTCCGAGTTCCTTTTGAATCCACTTTAGGTCACTTGCAATAGTGCTCATAGCCATTCGAACACCTAACCAATTTTTCATCGAGTCCCAAACAGATTTGGAAAACCTGCACTTAAAGAATAAATGTGAGGTAGATTCCAAATAAAGAGAACATAAAGGACAAGTAGGATCCACATTAAGAAACGTCAAATTATCCTTAGATACAAGTCTATTTCTTAGAGCTAACCACACAAAAAGATAATTTTGGAGGAATAAAGTTTTTTCAGATTGGTGATTTTCAGAAATTCAATTTTCCCTTTTTCTGAAAAAGATCATACATATCCGAGAAGTTAAGACCAGTTGGATTCGAGACAAGAGTAAGTTTTTGTATGGGAACATTTCCGATGAGATCCATGGAGCAACTCTTATATAGCAAGCACTAGCTCCCGATGTGACTTCATAAAAAGCAATTAAAGAGAAGATCGAAGAGAATGAAACGCACGTGGTGGTTATTATAGTGGTTCCTTCCTTGCCTAGAAAACCTTCGAAAAAACCTACAACGGAACTACCGAGGAGGGGCAAAAATACGATAAGTAGATATATTATTTCGAGGTTCTGTCATACTCTATTCGCTTTCTTTTTACTCTCGAGTTACTCTTACTGGCTTTCCTTTCGAGCAGACTAAGAAGAAGGAAGGTAAGGTAGCAGCTACGACTTCTTCCTTCTGGGCTTACTTGCCAAGTCCAATAGCAACGGATTCTGTACCAGCAAACCATATTTAACCGTTTGTTCCCTCTCCGTTCTAGCTTTCTAAATAAGTCAGATCGGTGCCTTGAGCTGGGAAAAACTCCTAAATCAGTAAATCCGGAAGTTCCTTCCTTCCCCAGAGTTCTTCCTTCGTTGAGGGTTGGCGCAAAAGCAGCAACAGAACCACATACAAGAGTAATTTCATTTTTAATTTCACAAATTCTTTTAAAGAGGGGGGATATGTTTTAGGGGGGTCCAATTCCAAATATTTTGATTCTTAAGATAGAAAGAATGCAGCCATTTAACCCAAAGAGAATCTGTTTTAGAATGGATGTTCTACAAAATTTTACAAAGGAGAGCTTTATTCCAAGAGGATATGTCTCTAAAACCGAGCCCGCCCTCATGAAGGGGAAGACATGCATCAACCTAAGCTACAAGGCTTGTTTTTTTCCCCCACAAAAACAGTCTGCAAAATCTATAAATCTTATTAATAACTGAATCGGGGAGGAGAAAAATTTGGATAGATTCAATACCTTGTAAAACTGATTTTATGAGCAACATTCTTCCTGCATAAGACAGAGAGTTAGCAGTCCATGCATTAATATAAGCAGCAATTTTACCAAAGAGGGGTGCAAAGTGAACAGTATTTCCTTTTGACTTCCATCTTGGTGGTCTTGCATGACACCCTTTTGTGTAGATAAATTCTATAATGCGGGCTAAAAATCTCATTCCACACTCCGAAAATCTTTTATATACGTACACTTTTCACCTTTGTATAACATTTACATTATATTAAAAAAAACAAATAACATTTTTTTAATACATTAGGATGTGTGGCATATTTGAGTCAATATTTCGTTTAACCAACCATTTTTTTTTATAAATAGTCCAGTAATGATAAAAACCAAAGCATACATTTTTAGTAATCCCAATACTATACATATATAAACAATATATATAAGTATTTAACTTGGTAATTGAAGGGAGTATCCAGTGTTCCGATTTAACCTCTGTTATAAATCCAAGAATCGATATTAACATGGGCCTACACAGCTTCATAAAAAAAGCCCATTATAGCTTCAGTTTCGGGTTCCGCACTTATATGGCCCAGAAAAGAAGTCCAATAGCAGGTTCTTCAATCATTTATGTTCATCAAATAAAATAACAATGTAGCTGAGATTATCAGATTCAGAGCCCCATACTTACAATACTTCGCAATTAAGTTGCAAATCATATATCTGATGGATAATGTAGATTTTATATATTTGCAGAAAATTTGAATAAATTTTATTGCTATTAATATCTTTATGTTTGATTTATTAGAATTCTAGGTTTATATTATTATAAATAAGAATTATGTTTATTATTGTAGGGAGTTTAACTGATTTTTAAAATAAAGAAAAAAAAATTCTCTAAAATTATTATCACATCCGAATATTTTTAGAATCAACAGATCATAATAATTATTACTTATCACACTTTTACCTACATCAATATCCCATAAAACCCAAAAAAAAAAAAAAAAATTAAACTATGCAAAATACAATACCTATTCATCAATAAATTTGATTTTGAAAACAAAAAAATTGATTTAGGGAGTAATGCACCCAAGAAAAAAAGAGTCTACTAATCAAGCAAAGACAATAAAATGCAGCTAGGAGCATTAATATCAATAATAGTAATAATAATAAATTAATAAGATCACTGTCCGAGTTTGATTATATATATATTACTAATTTACTACTATGAATATATAGCAATGTGTGATACAATCTGAAAGTAGTAGGTAGGATAGCAAAGCTAATAAGATAGTAACAATAACACAATCTTAACAGACATAATTAGGAGGTGATGAATTTCACTTGCATATTTGGACGGCTGTCGATGATGGAAGGCGATTCAACGGTCAAAGAAGGGCCGGGGAGATATCCATGGGGAAAGGATTGCCCAAGACATTGTCCATGTAATAGTGTGGGTGTGTCGCGTCCATGACAACGAACTGCATGTCCTCCGATGGCTTCCAGTGTCGTTTCCTTTGGTTTATGAACCAGTTGTTTATTTGCTTCTGGTCCAAACCGGTCGACTCAGCCAGCGCCAGCTTCTGTGACTCCTGTTTTTGGAAGATATTGATATGGTTAGACACACATTACATGGAATATATCTAACATTGCTATTGTCACTACTAGAGATGATGATGGTAACATTTGGACATCAAGAAAAAAATTATAATAATTCTGTTGAATTAGAGTGTTCCCAATAGAGGTGTACATCATTTGGCTAAATCAAAACCAAACCACACCGAAAAAACGCATTTTGGTTATAAAATTTTGGAAATTCGGTTAACGAAGCGCAGTTAGGTATTGAGAGAAAAATCACCAAAATAATCAAAACAAAACAGATTAATTAGGCATGCTCTTTTGGATTGGAATTTTTTTTAACATGCCATGAATTTGAAAATTTAGAAGAAAAAATATAATTAAATAAACGAAATATAATTAAAATTTAGAAGAAAAAATTGTCTTCTGAAACAACTAAGGTTATAATAATATCTTTTATTCTAATTACTCATATTCTATTTAGCTATATTGTAATTAGACATTTCACTTTTGAAATAATTAAGATGTTTCGGTTAGAACTAACTGAACAAAATAATCAGGATCGGTTTATGTTTGGTTTTATAATTCAGTTCAGTTTTTAAAATATAAATTCGATTTTTCTGGTTCAGTTCGGATATTGAACAAACCGATGCACAACCCTAGTTTCCAATTATGTCTCTGATAATGAGTTTGCGTCTGTCAAAATTAAATAATAAGATGGATTAACATACCGATGGATAGGGCCATTTGTAATGCCGGCTCCACCAGTCGAGTAATTGTTGCCTTGCTTCTTTCGGCAGCTTTCCTTTCTTTCGTTTCTTCATGAATTCTTGCTTCAGACTTCCCAAATATCCACTGTATTTTCGTAAAAGTTGACCTTTCAGTTCCCTATCTTCGGCTTGAGGGTCTATGAAACTGTTGTTCACATCCACCTCTTCTTCGGACGAACCATTTCTCTCCATGGCTTCCACACAAGCTACCACACAGCAATCAGATCATAGCACCAAGTAGGTTATTAGACATGAAAGCCCATAATAATATGCTTCTCACAATAGATCAAAATTATGTTAGGAATGGAATATGAACTATGAATTTGAAAGTTGTCAACGAAATTGATTTCGAGAATGATCATAACAATCTATAAAATACATTTAAGAAATATCAGAGTAACAATCGAGCAAGAAGGTTGGTGGGATTGAGCATATATAACACTAGTTCTTTTCTTGATTATGTACCTAAGGAGACTTCTTTATAGCCTATAAATTTGTAACTCACTCCGAACAAGGAGGCAGATTTATGGGAATGATGAATAAATTATACTCCCTTCATCCTATTAAAATAAATACTTTACATTTCACACAGATTGAAAAAATACATTTAATTTACTTGGAAAAACAATTTTAACCAACAAATGTCTGTTATACTCTTATTTATACACATCGATGACTAGATATAAATTTCATTAGAGATGATAGAAAGTGATTAATTCCAACAAATATTAATTTAGGGTATTTCAGACAATTTATACCTACTAATAAGGAAAGTGGGGCAGACCAAAAAATGAATAGTGGCCTGTCTTTGTGGGACAAAAGGACTATAAAAAGATAATGTAATATTTGATGACAATGCAGAAATGAACATAATTGAATCATATAGTAGTCAAGCAGACATGGTATATTGATATCTAAACCCCCATAAAAACACAAATCAGATGTGGATGCTGCTAATGATTACTCTCTTCTTCAATTGATCAAACCTAATGAACTTATAATGCTAGCCAACAATTGATTCATTCCACAAGCCATATGAACTTACAGAGTGATCTAAGCCGCATGGACTACGGAAAATATGAAAAATAGCAAGCTAATCGTGAAAACACAAAATATGGCCAATTTGAGCATGATAAAATAAATTTATCCTTCTTGACTATTATGTTGAATAGAGAAAAAAGAACATATTTGGTCAAAATCATTTGTAACAACATTCAAAGGGTGGATCAAGCTCTTGACCCTCTAAATCAAGAAACAAGTTGAAGAAAGTACAGAAAATAGAAAAGGGAATCTTTAAAATTAGGATTACATCTTAATGTTTTTAAGAGAAAACTGCCTGAATTAATCCATGTTCTATTAAATAGGCCTGATCATTAGGTCATCTTCTTGCATAGTTCATTACTTATGTGGATAGGCAAAAAGAAGATTAGGTTAACCATTTGCCCAAACTCTACAAAACTTTATAGCTTTAAGATATAATAAATATCAGTAGGACAATTTCACAACATTTATTCTCTTCTTAAAATTAGCCAAAGAAGTCTTGCTGATAACCATTAACACCATTTCCAAGCATCAATTTAACTCATAAGGAAAATAAATTTAAGATATTATAAACCAATTAAGCAGAAGCACGCACAGTAATCAAGATTGTAACTGCACACGTATTTATACATAAATATTAACTCAAATTTCATTGATAAAAAGGAACACAAAATATAGAATTATGTTCTTCAGTTTACATTTCTTTAAAAACATAATATCTAGATGAAACAAATTTCCAGAATTAATCCAGAAAAGGTCAACGCTACATTTGTTTACTTTATGAATAGGTTGTAAACCTAGGTTAGACTTCTAAATAAGAAAAAACCCCTTAAACTGATTCACGAGGATAAGAGTGTACCTAAAGACATCAAACAGCAAAAAGAATCATAACTGGTGGAGAGAAAAATATAGGCAAAAATAAATAAATGGATATATATGTAAAGAAAAACTGTATAAATGTGGAAGAAAGAGAGAGCCATTAAAAAACAAAGGAAGAAACACACTATTTGTAAGGTAAACAAAAATCACCATTTTCTCGGAAACATGCACATGCAGGTATTTATTATTCATAAAACATGAAATCAAGCAGTAATCAAACTCCAAACAGTAAGATCTGAGAAGAATGAATGACACTGCCCATTCTTCTCTATAAAAAGGGGAAGAGAGAGAAAGAGGAGGGGAGAGAGAGAGAGAGAGAGAGAGAGAGGGATTTATCACCAGAACCAGAGGGAGAAAGAGTGAGGGCTTTAAATTGGCACTCAATTCTCGAAAGGAAAAGCATGGCTTCTTTGAAGGGTTTGGAGAGCTCTTGCTCATACTTTGTCAGCATTTCACAGTAGGCCTCCATGAACTGATCCAGCGCCGGATCTTCTCCGACGCAGCTCGTCCCGTGCCGCCCCATCGCCGCCGCCGAGCCGCACGCTTCCTCCAGCTTCGCCACCACTTCCGGCGGCGCTCCTATCTGTTAATAATAATAATAATAATAATAATAATAATAATAATAATAATAATAATAATAATAATAATAATAATAATAATAATAATAATAATAATAATAATAATGATGATTTCTCTCGCAAGGGTTTTTAAGAAGAAGAAAACCCCACAAAAGAAATAAGACATTTAAACCCTTGAAATTTGAGGGGGGGATATAGGGTTTAGAGGGTTTTGTACCTTTTGGCAATTAGCGTAAGCAGATAAGAGGCGATGGTAGTGAGGATGAGCCATGATCTTGGCCTTGGCAGAGCAGGTAGCAGCATCGTTGTTAGTCTCCATGAAATAATAGCCAGTGCTGGTGTTGGTGTTGTTCTTGCTGTGGTCTTCAAGCATCATGTGAGGGAAAAAATGGGAATTTCCAGTGTCTGGATGAGGAGGCTGAGATGAAGCCATTGGAGGCATCATGACAATAGGGCAAAACCCATTATTGCTATCTCCAAAAGCCTGATAACAAGAGTTGTTAGCAGAGCCACCACCACCACCACCACCCTCCATTCTCTCTCTCTCTCTCTATATCTTTCTCTCTCTGGTTAAGGTTGCTTACGCGTAGCAGTAGGTATAGTAGAGTTTTCTCTCTCTCTCCTGTTAGTGTGAAGAACACAAGGCAACACGCATAAGCAACAATGTGAATTTCTGTTTAAGAATGGAACCTAGGCAGGAGGCTCCCGAGTTTTATGCTTACTTGTTCAGCCTTTTTACAGAAAATCCTAAATAGTTGGTTGTAGTTATGTTATGTAGTCAGATAATGAAGGCTTGGTTGTAGACTCTGTTCAGCTTTACCTTTTTCCTTTCCAAATGGCCTCTCTCTCTCTCTCTCTCTCTCTCTCTCTCTCTCATTAACAACAACAACAAGCATTAAATTTGTTTCTCTTTCATCTCTCTGAAAACACACACACAAACACAACAAATCCTAGTAAGCGAAGAAAGAAAGGAGAGAGAGAAGCTTATTTGCAGAGCGCACGCGGTGTTTGCAGGTGTAAAACGCTTTCTCTCTCTTGGTAGGAAATGAGATGATAGAGTGACTGAGCATGGTGTGAAGAGAGAGAGAAGGGGTGTAGAGCAAAGCTTTACCTTCCCGATGAAAACTCTCGCTCTCTTTTCTTGCACTGCCACTGAATCACTGCCATTACTGGCAAACTAGAGAGAGAGTGTCTGTGAAAGAGAGAGAGAAGGTAGTGTTGTAAAAGGAAGGAAGGCTGAATGAAAAAGAAAGAGGGGGTGGGGTGGGGGAGGGGGTTGTGATGAACGATCAAATCGAGGTGAAGTTTAGTGAAGAGTTATATGTGGTGTGGTTTTTGGGGCACGGAATCACAATTCCTGTGCTATATTTATTATTTATTATTATTATTATTTTTTTCAATATTGTACTGCCACCCTCTGCTATACATCTGTTTGTCCACTCTTTTATTATTAACAATATTACATATTGTCCTTTTCTTGCCCCTCTTGCCCTACCACGTTTTTAAATTCTTTGTTTTTATGTAATTATGCTATGCTTTTAATAATTGTTATTCTATATATTGATGCATATATGAACAAACTTAGATTTGGTTTAATGTCTTACTCACTCAGATGGTACATGTTTAACTTTAGTTTAATTTGCCTGTGTATATTAAAACGATATTGCTTTCAATTATACAATTAAGTATACAAAAACGACCAATTTATACTACGTTGTTTTGGTGTGAAAAGACAATTTCCATTCAAATTTTACTATTTCATTTCTCAAATTAGGGTTTTTTTATTAAGAGGTTTTCTCTTAGCATTTTGCATGATCAAGTGTTGCTAATTAAATACTACAGATCATGTATTATAGCCCCTGCACTTTGAAAACTTTATAACTTGAATGGTTTGAGTTTGGTTGAGTTTTTTTAATAAATAAATAAATCAAAAGCTGATTACATATTTTTTTTGAATAGTTGGAATTACGATTTAGAAGTATAGCAATCATTCAATAAGTGCCTATATATACTCCTCAGATCATATTCCATTAAGATAGACTTATAGTTTCTCCAGTGATACAACCGAGTTGGTAAGGTTTGAGGTGACATATAGAAAAATCCTTCGATAATGCATGTACAATTCTTGTGTGGTATAAATTTTCAATAAAATATTATGATTATTTGTTTTGGAATTAAATCATTTTGACCTTTTCCACATGTATCCATCACTCGAATATATTTTCGTTTTACATCCCAACAACTAAAGACAGGAATGGAACCACATGGAATGGGAGGGTGGCCTTGGCCCCCCCCCCACTTATAATTTTTTTTTTTACTCTTATTATATATTTTAATAATAAATATATATTTTTTATTTAATATTATTATTGGCCCCTTCAATTTTTGATCCTGATTTCGTTACTTACTGAAGGCTATAGTAAGGGTATGGGTAGCTTTTCAGTTCTCTCTCGTTAAAAGATAGACTTCTAGCTAGTTAGTTATTTTTACATGGATTAAGAAATCATAATTAATGAGTTCAACTCACAAAATTAATTTTTTGTTTAATCTTTTTGCATATCCCTGTACCTCATTGATTATTCTACACACATATAGTTGATGTGAAGTAATATCAAACGCATTAATTAGCGACATCCATTGAAAAGAAAAATTAAATACATTACTATTATGGAAACAACTAAAATAGTAGTATACTAATTCATTGTGTAGGATGAAAGGGTATGAGTTTCACTTGAAGTAGCAGAAACTAAATACACTAAAATCGATCGATACATATATATACTAAAATTTAATTAAAAGAAAAGCGCAAGCTTATATAGCACACAACGATGCAAAAACATATAAGTTATAGGGTTTTAATGTTTTAAGCATGAATTAATTAGAATTTGACAAAACAAAATTAATGAATAATTTTTTTAATAAAATACTAAAAATAGAAAGGTGGTTTACTGAAAGATATTTACTGGAGAGGGTTGAGTTATTGCAAGAAGCAAAGATAAAAAAGAAAGGGAGGTCTAGTTAGATGGAGAAAGAACCAAAGAAACTTTAGGGGTTGACAGAAAAAAAGAGGGAAACAGGACTATTCATATGGTTTCGTAATTTTTGGTATCCCAAAAAATAATAATACAAAGTGAAGGATCCATCTTATCCACCAAGATAAATCCATGACAGCAAATAATCATCTATCACTTGTCTCGTTACAATTTCCACAGAGAAAATACCTCTCTCTTAACATTCTAAATCCTGTTTCATATTATCTCTCTCTCTCTCTCTCTCTCATATTTGTATATAAGGTGTCAACTAGTATGTGTTATGCTATAAAGTTTGTTTTTTTTTGATCATTTGGAGGTTGTTTGAGCTCGATCTGTTCCTTAAACATAACATGTGACTTTGTGTATGGTGAAAGTTAGAAGCTGACTCGAACTTGAGCTCTATCACTAAATGGTTGTTTGGTTAAACTTATTTGAAAGAGTTTGACTATAATATAACATGATAGTGGATGTTTTCGTCTCCAATGTATAATTCACTGCAAGAAGAATGAGTATTTACCATAAGATTTTCCGCGATAAACCAAAATTCTCGCTAAAATTTTATTTTTAGTCATACCATAACAAGTTGTCACAAAAAATAATTAAAAAAATTTATTTGTGACAGTATGATATTAGCTAAAAGACTTTTGCGATAATATTTTAGCAACATAATGTTTTTGCAACAATTATCAATGTTCTTGCAATAACATTTTGTTGTTGTAAATGCTCATTTTTCTTCTTGTGATTTTCTTATGTTGCTTCAATGGAAAAATATATTGTATTTTTTTTTTCCAATTTCTGTAGACATTTTTTCTCGACTTACTATTTTAGAAAAAATTAATTCGTTTTACAACGAGAAATTTTTTAGTTTTCTCAATTCCTTTTTGGGTTTTCATCGTTCAACTAATCATCCAATAAAGTGAGAATTTTAATCAACCGAGAAATAATTATTACTCTCAGTAAAAAAACTAGGCTATGATTTGGGATGTACAAAAGTGGAAAGATTTAAAAAAAAATGTAATAATACAATCATATCTATTTTTTCTAATAACTCACTTTTCCAAACTTAATTTCTTTCAATAACTATAAAAATTGTTATTTTGCAAGGGAGCACATGATCTTAGAAAACGAGTTTTATTATGCTGATTTAATTTCTGAAATATTTCTGCAAAAGATATATTGGACATTTATTACGTGTATATATCTCTATTGAGTGAGTACAAAAAATTGTTGAAAATGGGAAGAGAACAATTATTTACCTGAAAATTTTGAAGGGAACTTTTATTTAAAGCTGATGATTTGTGGGGCAGTCTAAAATGTCCCTTCTGTCTAGTCATAATTTTTTATTTTTTGTAATTTTACATCACAATAATACAATATTATTATAGTCTATAGAGAGGGTCTAGGAATCTCTTTTCCACTTATCCGATGACAGTGAATAGATATTAACATTAGTCGTATTTTTTTCTGTCTGAAATATTCCGCCGAATACTGTACGTACCTCTCCATGATCAAGTACGTATCTTCAAAAATTGTAATTATTTATTTATGTAAATGTAAATATAGGATCAATTAATGTTGTTGTCAGTATTTACTGCATAATTTCAAGAACATTCTAACCTTTGATGTGAGTTTTCTTTAATTTATTACCCACTTACAATAATTAATAATGGGCCTAATATGCTCATCTCTGTTAAAGCTTTTTTTGTGTTGTACCTTTTGCATTATGTCTTTTCTGTTGATATAAATATATGTTATTTTCCTGTAAGTTGCTACTCATCACTCTCGTCAAAGTCCTTTCAACTTGAATACAACTTTGTAAAAGTGACGTTAGTCAGTTTCATGATTTTTTTAGACTGATTAAAAAGGAAAATAAGGGAAATTCTACAATCTACAACACCACTTAATGTGTGACATCCACTTAGAGCCTTGGGGTTAATGCTGTTGATTATATTGCATATCAACACGTTTAATGCATTTGCTTGCAATTGTGTCGCTCCAAATCACTCAAATTTGTGAATAGCTCTGATAATTGATCACATATCTTATCAAGAGAAATGCAGTCAGATTTATTAGTATATGAATTGCCCAAATTGCCATATTATATACAGTATTTTCTTATTCATCTAACTCTATCCCAAAACATTTATATTTCATTTCAAGCGTGATTCTTGATTGGAGATTCGAATCTCAAGTCTTGTGATTCATGTTAAATTCATTTATTTTAATCAGTTAATTGAACCCGTTAATATTCACATTTTGAAATCCTAAAACTAGTATATCTCTTCAAAAATTAAAAGATCAACGATATGGAGGCATGCTTGATGAGTTTGTTGTGGGCGTGTGGCGAATGGAAAATGTTTCCTTATGCTCACTGAAGTGTAATTTACATTTGAATGTTTTATTGTGTTTAAATTTGAATGGGTACACAAATTAACTTTGATGCACATCTCCTTCGTTTCTCTTCAAATTTATTTTGATTTGTTGAAGCTTTGAAGCACATCTCCTTCGATCCCCTTTTAATTTTGCGCCCTAGATTTTTAATTAAAATATAAAATAATTGAAAATATTCAATTAGAACAATAATGTAATAAAAATAGTATTTTAGGGTAATTTGATATTAGTACTTGATAGAATGAATTTGTATTAGATTTTGATGAGACAAAACATGCAATAGTTAAGTCTTAACAATCTGTTTAGGCTTTGTTATGTAAATGTTTTAGTTAAGGCAAGGATGCTGGAAGAGGACTGAGAAGATACTACATATTGGAAGGAGTCTGCGCTAGTCACTGTTCTCCATATAAGACACTGCAATACAAGTGAAGAATTCATTCAAGTATGTAAGGATACTAAAAGCTAGCTTAAAGCATCCTAAAGCTAAAGGAAGCTAGTCACATCAGACGACAAAACAGCAACTAGAAGTCAATTGCCAGATACATCAAATTTAGTTCACGTTGAAGAGTCGGTAGAGATACTCAAGTTTAAACCAATCAGAAAGTGTCATCTGGAAAGACCAAAGACAAAGTACAACGCACTACAGGGTAAGGCAGGCACTGAGCAGGGCAAGGAGGCGCAACAGGAAAGGTGTCAGAAGATCGTGTACGAACCAATCCCAACATGACACCTCACTATGGAGAAAACTGCTTTCCTGAGTGCACCTGAAAGGACTACTGAAACATTCATCTCACGAGCTAACTCTCCAGATTACAAACTATCTTAAACTTACTCGTTTTAGTCACTCAATCTATCAAGCAACAAGTTAGCTACCTTTCTATACTCTGAAATCCAAAAAGCTTGCTGCCTCAATCGTTGAAGAAAAAACTTTTATCTTTACATAGATTGTTTTAGGAGTTGCTTAGCAAAGGTTGTTCCTGCTAAGTATTAGTTCTCTCTGTTGAAAGAGAAAGGATCCTGTGTGGGTCGGTAACCTGTGTGGAGATCCTGTGTGGGTCGTTGTATTTGGTCACTGTGCAGCTACCTGAGTGGAAAGAGCTGATAATTTTGTAAAAAGTAGAGTTTGTATTAGCAGGATCTTTGTAAATCAAGCTTACTTTAACAAAGTTTCTCCTTCGAGAAGGAGTAGAGAGAACGTAGAGGGATTACTCCACCCTCGAACCTCTGTATATCTATTTATCTGTATTTACAACTTTATTGATAGCTATCAAGCATTTTGCATTGAAATATCTTTTAGAAAAGTCTTAATTTTTGTTGTACTTTAAAACTCTCTTTAAGTCTTCAGATCACTGCTCAAACAGTAACCTCATCTGTACAGTAAGCCCTCTAAGCCACCTGCTAACCAAGGGACTTATATTCTTTTGGAGAAAAGTTTGCAAAATTTGATAAAGTTAATTCATCCTCTCTTAATTTTATACCACTTGACACCAACAATACTTATTATCCAAAAGATATTTACCACCAATTAATTTTTTTAATAATTAAATACATATATTTCCTCCTCACAAAGCTACCAAAGCAAACAATTTAATAAAAATCCTAATGTGGTGGTCCCAGTGGTATAAGGTTAAGAGGGGGGTGAATTAACCTTATAAATTTTTTAATTTTTATTCCAAGATGTTAAGTCCTTGATGAGCAGATAGCTAGTAAGCTTGCTGCTCGATAGGTTGCTGCTCGGGCAGTGACCTCGAGACTTAGTTAGAGACAATAATGCACAGCGGAAATAATGTGATTTTCGAAATAGATTTTAATGCAGAATGCTCAAGGAGATCAGATAGATATATAAAGCAGTAAAAACACAAGCAAGCTTATAGAGGTTCGAGGGTGGAGTAATCCCTCTACGTCCTCTCTACTCCTTCTCAAGGAGGAACTTTGTTAAAGTAAGTTTGATTTACAATAGACCCTGCTAATACAAACTCTACTTTAAACAAAACTGTCAGCTCTATCCACACAGGTAGCTGCACATTGACCAACTAAGCGACCCACACAGGATCTCCACACAGGTTCCTCGACCCACACAGGATCATTTCTCTTCTTCAGAGAGATTAACTTAGCAGAGTAAACTCCTGCCTAAGTGACTCCTAAACAGTCTATTTGAATAAGATATGTATTTGCAAATGGTTGATTGCAGCAAGCTCTTTAAACTTCTGAAGATCACAAAGGTAGCTGGCTTGCTGCTGTTAAGACTGAATAACTTAGATATGAAAGTTGAGCTTGTGGATGAATTGCTTCGCGTATGATCTCTTAATTCTCTTGTGTGTCTCTCTTTTCTCGGTGCATTCAGTTTTCTATTTATAGGCATCAGTGAGTATTCTACCCATTGGGAGGGCAGTCATTTGCATGGTGAGGTGTCTTGCTCTGATTGGTTTTGCCGATCTTCTGACACCTGTTCTGAAATGCCTTCATTTTATTCTGCCACTGCCTTTGTCCTTCTTCCGCGCGGCTTAAACTTGCAGTCTGCTGTACTCTGTCCTTATTGCTTTTTCACACATGGCAATCACTGATTTGCTGAAACTGGAGTGACTCTACTGGCTAGTCAGGTTGCACTGATTTAAAAGTATCTAGTAGTTTCCTCTTCGAGCAAGCAAGTCAGCTTCCTTGACCATCTCTAGGTTCCTTGCAGCATCATTTGAAGCTTGGTCACTGATTCCTTGTGGCAGCATGCAGGTAGCAGGGACTTGGCATAGGTTCCTTTGCAGAATCTCCATCTTATTCTAGCATCTTTGTCTTAGTTATTTTACATATTGAAACCTATCTGAATAGCTAATGTTCTAGTCTATTACATGTTTTGTCTCATCAAAATCTATTAGAAATACTCCTATCAAATTTCCCCCTTTTTGATGATAACAAAACTCCTTAACAGGATCAAAAAATCATTTTCCATTAACTTGGAACAGAAATGCAGAGGAATATAAACATTCATAAGCATGCATTAAGTTCACAAGATATGAGCTTTCATCAACCAGAATCATCGAGTTTTCATTGATCAGATTCAGATACAGAGCATAGACAAGATAAACAAAGAGATAAACAGATAGCATCTTAAACAGACTGATAGAAACAGAAACAGAGAGCATGACACTAAGTCTTTAACCAGCTGGCTTTCTTCTTCCTTTCGAACTTTGTACCTTTCCACCAGTTGGTTATGGAGTCTTGATAGCTGGGTTCCATCCTTTTCATCATCTCCTCAGATTCCTCAAACCTGAGTCAGAAGTCTTCACAAAATGGTATGAACTCATTTCCCAGTCTCTGCTTTAGCTTGACTTGGATTGGAAGTCCACCTTTCTTGGTTAGCTCCAAAAACCTCTGCAAGGCCTCCTTGTTAGTTCGGAATCCTCTGAAGATAGCAGATTCCTTGTAGAGTGTAGTGAAGTACTTCATCAGCTCTATTCTTTTGAATGTTTCAATCTGGAAGAATGATGGATTGACATCAGTGGGGAGAATGACCTCTGGAATCTCTGGGGCCACAAACTTGTCGTTCCTGGGATCCGGGCTGGCTTCTAGAAAGGTCTTGAGAGAGGCACTTGCTGCATTGTCAGGATTCTGCATGTTCTTCTCCATTTCAGCCATATCAGGCAGCTTGTGCGATTGGAAGATTTTGTCAAGAACAATCCTTGGATCTTTTGAAAAGACAGCATCCAGGTTGCTCTTCAGTTCAGCTTCAGTCCTCCTCCTCTTCTCATCTCTTATCTCAGCACACTTTCTGAAGCCTGGATAAACTGACCCCGAGACAGCTTCTGATTTTCTCCTTGAGCTACTGTCTGAAGAGCCCATCGGTCCAGCTCCCTTATGTCCCCCGTCTCCAGTGTCGTCTCTTCTTCTGCTTACTATCATCTGCTTACAGGTAGTAGGATCCTGTCCAGTCTTCTGCCGGCCCTCTATCCTTCCTTCCCCCTTTTTGTCATCATCAGCACGTCCAACCGCAAAACTTACCATGGAGTGAATCTCAGACAAAGTGCCTGAGTGGTCTCTCAAGGTTTGTGATTGGTTGAACTGCTTCTTATCCATCCGGTCTACTGCAGTGACAAGAGCTTTCTGATTGGTTTCAAGAGAGATCATCTTCTCCTCTTGTTTGTTCAGCTTCTCCATTACGCTCTTGACCACTTCCACAGCAGCATCCCCCTTGAGGGGTCGGTAGGCAGCGATCATTTGAGTGAGTTTCGACAGAGTGATGTTGAGGGAGTCCATGAAAGAGTATGTCTTGACTGAGTGTGAGCGGGTCTCCTTGCGGAGTTTCCTGCTTGCTTTCACCAGAGACTTTCCCATCTGCTCAATCATTGTCAGAACCTCATCATTCGACCTGGCAGATTCCTGGCCTTCTCCTGCTGGTACCTGTTCAGAGGAAGCAGATGTTAGTGTCTTGGATTTTTCGGCTCCGGTATCACCCTACTGGAAGGGCTACTGGATCCTCTATCTCCTGATCCAGTGTTCTTAGTTGGGGCCTCCTCTCCGGCCTCTTCATCTCCAGCCTCCTTCTCCTTATCCTCCTCAGCTCCCTTATCCTTGCCAGCTTCCTCATCAGTCTCCTTATCCACCTCATTCTCCTTTCCAATCTCCTGCACTTCAGCCTCCTTTTCACCTTCTTTTTCTCCTCCTGCCTCATGTGTTTCTTCCACCTGTTCTACCGCAGCTACTTCCCCCTCAGTGACCATCTCTCCATGGTCCACTAGCTTAGCAGGTGCTGTCTCCTCCACCTCCATTAGAACAGCTGCTGCAGATTGTTCTTTTTCTACCGGGGTAGGTTCCTCAAACACTTCAATTGAAACAGATGCCTCCTTCTCATACACTTGTTCCCCCTCAGCCTCTACCTCCATTGGTGTTGTGGTCTCATCGGCGGCTGCTGCTGCGATTGATTCAATGAGCTCTAGGACAGCGTCCAGTGATGCCACAACAGCGAGGGTTTCCAACTCTTTTGCTTTGGGAAAGTCAGTTGGCGTCGAGCTCCTCTCCTTTATCGGTGTCTGCACAGGGACTTCAGGCAGAATGATCAGGTCAGTAAGATAAGAAAATTCCTCACCATTTTTCTCCGTTGGTGAAGGTGACCGCCTGCTGATAGGTTCGATCATGAGAGCTGAGCAGGAGGATCATTCACCCATCTGGGGGTCTCTTACTGGCCTTCTCATCCGTGTCTCTGTCAGGTTGATATCAGCAGCCTGCTTCAGCATCCTCTCCAAGGCTTCATCCTCTCCAAACCTTTCTACCTGAGCAGCAGCAAAGGCCACGTCATCGCCTGCTCTGACCTGGTCAGCAGCAGCATCCAGAATCACCTCCTCTCTGTAGAAGTCTGGCTGTACAATGGCTGCTTTTCCCTTCAGGCTTCTGGGGCCAGGTAGCTGTTTGGCAGCTTCCTTTTGCTTCCTGGCCTCACATTCAGCGGCGATCTCCGCGTTTTCAAGATATTCCGACCACTTCTTCTTCCTGAGATCCTTCAGAAATTTCTTTTGAAGGATCTCCTCCAAATCATCCATGGCAGCCCAGTTCAAAGCCCACTCCTCCTCCGTCTTCCAGTCAGCCCATTAGATAAGTTCATCTCTGGGCAGGTGCTTGTACTGCCACCAGATGGTAAATCTTTCCATCATCTTACCGAACTCTTTCTCCAGCTTCGGTATGCTGACAACATACTCCATCACATCTTCCTCATCTTCTTCTTCCTCAATTTCCTCATCATGAACATCAGCATCCCCTGTCTGTTCATCCCTCAGTGGAGAATCAATCTCCACTTCTACTACAGGCTTCTTAACAGCCTGAGTGGTGGTGCCTTCTGATTCATCATCAGAGATGACCAGTCTCCTTTGCACATCCTGCTTGTGCTTAATCTTTTTCGGTATAGCAGGAGCTGGTGAGGGCTCTTCCATTCTCGAGCTACTTTCCGGCGAAGATAAGTTGCTGCTGGTTCGGTGGAATATCTTCCTTGTCCTTGGAGCGCCCTTGGAACCCTCAGAGACCTCCCTGGTTACTGGGGATGGCCGAGCAGCAGTCTTCTTGGCAAAGACTCCACCCGCACCGATGAACTTCCCTTTCTGGATAGGCTTTCCCTGTGACAGATCCACCTTCAAGTGACCTAGGAGGGTGTTCACGATAAGCCCGTAGGTAAGCTTACCTACCTTCTTCTCCACCTCGTCCACCAACCTAGAGAGCAGGTAGCTGGCCCAGTCCACCTTCTCCTTCATCACTATGGCCATCATCATCCTGTACCTGAAGTTGGTACATTTATCAAAGGAATCAGAGCGGTTCTCTATGATATGGCAGCAGATTTCATGCAGCATCTCAAACTCAAGAAGGAAGACCTTTTTGCTGCAACTCCGAGACATCCCCACCGTGTCCTTCCTGCCGGTGAAGATCTTCCAGTACTCCTCCAGTTTGTCTTCTCCATACGTGGAGAGGTTACTAGCGTCCATGCCGTCAGTGGGGAGAGAGAACACCTCTTCCAGCAACCCGGTGTCCACAGTCACTGTTACTCCACCAACCTTTGATCGGATCTCTGATCGATCTTCAGAGACCATCGCCCACCGGTAAAACTTCTCAACCTGCTCCTCTGCATAGGGTGTCTTGTGGAAGGAGCAGAGTCTGAGGAGTCCTGAGATGCGAAGACATCTCAGAATGTCTGTCATCAACTCCGTGGCGTTTCCTTCTTCCTCCACCATCTTGAGAAGAATCTCACGGTCCACCAGCCTGCCATCTACGACTTGGTTCTGTTTTGGTGCCATTCTTGAGAGAGAGAGAGAGTAGTCTGGTAATGGAAAGCTTGAGAAAGAAAACGAGAAGTTAGGGTTTGCAGAATATGGAAATGTTTAAGTGTGAGAGAAGAATGAAGAGAGACTCCCTTATATTTGAATTTGGTGAGTTCTGATTGAACGGTCCAGATTTGTCTTGAATTTGAAAAGACCCTTGATCCATTGGCTGAGATTTTTGGCGCGGTGTACATGTGCTAAAAGTACTTGATGTGATATTTTATGGATATCGAGGAGTTTTCTGCAAAAACGGCTGTTTGACGCGGGGTAACTGTTCCTCTTTTCACGCGCTTCAGTTTCTAGTTCCTGCAGGTGGCTTGGTGATCAGTATCGTAGTGTCCAGTAACTGTCCAGGGACCTTGAGTAGTAACTTTTAGGTTGATGATTTAGCCTTGTCCTGCCTGTAGTTCCCCCTAAGATGTATAGCCATTTAAACAGAAAGAATAGAGTTGTATAGATGATTAGCTCAGGTTTATTATTCCTAGCTCGTTTCTTAGAAAATAGAATCTTGATTCACAAAGGGGCTTTGTGAATATGTCAGCTAACTGTAGGTCAGTATGCACTTTCTCTAGAGATATATCTTTCTTCTCAACATGATCTCTTATGAAGTGGTGTCTGATATCTATGTGTTTGGTTCTTAAATGAAGAACTGGATTGTGTGTGATAGCTATTGCGCTTGAATTGTCACATAGGATGGGTGTTCCTTTCTCTTCAATTCCATAGTCCTTCAGTTGCTGTTGAATCCATATGATTTGTGCACAACAGCTTCCTGTATCAACATATTCGGCCTCGGCTGTTGAGGTTTACTTTCTGCAGAACCAGGATACTAGCTTGTTTCCTAGTAGCTAGCAGATACCACTGGTGCTCTTCCTGTCAATTTTACAACCTGCAAAATCAGAGTCAGTATAGTCAATAAGTTTAAGTCCACTTTCTTTTGGGTACCATAAGCCAACTTCCTGGGTTCCTTTGAGTTATCTGATGATCCGTTTGGCTGCAGTCATGTGTAATTCCTTTGAAGCTGCTTGGTATCTGGCACACATTCCTACTGAGAACATAATATCTGGTCTGCTAGCTGTTAGGTAGAGCAGTGACCCAATAAGCCTTCTGTATTTTGTAATGTCTACTGCTTTACCATCACTATCTTTGTCTAGGCTTCCTGAGGTTATCATCGGTATGCTCACTGTGCTTGCATTTTCCAATCCGAATCTCTTTATCAACTCTTTGGTGTATTTCACTTGATTGATGAAGGTTCCATTGCTTAGTTGTTTGACTTGGAGACCGAGAAAGAAGCTTAGTTCTCCCATCATGCTCATTTCAAACTTGGATTGCATGAGACTTGAGAATTTCTGGCACAGTTCCTTGTTTGTTGATCCGAAGATAATATCATCAACATAGATTTGAATGAGCAGTATACTTTCTCTATCTTGGATTCTGAAAAGTGTCTTGTCTTCCTTGCCTTTCTTGAATCCATTGTCAATTAGGTACTTCGAGAGAGTATCATACCAGGCTCTAGGTGTCTGCTTGAGTCCATAGAGAGCTTTCTTTAATCTGAAGACCGTGTTTTCTGGATTGTCTTCAAATCCTGGAGGTTGCTCCACATAAACTTCTTCAGCGAGTAGCCCATTGAGAAATGCACTCTTGACATCCATCTGATAAACGGTGAGATTGTTGTGAGCTGCGTAATCTAGAAAGATTCTGATTGCCTCTAGTCTTGCTATTGGTACAAAGGTTTCCTCAAAATCTATTCCTTCCTCCTGACAGTGACCTTTCGCCACTAGCCTTGCCTTGTTTCTGACTACTTGACCTTCTTCATCTAGTTTGTTTTTAAATACCCATTTTGTGCCGATTACTCCCTGGTGAGTAGGTCTTGGAACTAGATGCCACACTTGGTTTCTTTCAAATCCATTGAGCTCTTCCTGTATTGCTTGAATCCAGTTGGTGTCTGCTAGAGCATCCTCTATGCAGTTTGGTTCAGTTTGAGAAATAAAGCACACAAACATTGCTTCATGGGGGTTACTTCTTCTTGTTCTTACTCCAGAGGTAGAATCTCCTATGATCTGATTTTTTGGGTGATTCCTTAGCCACTTTCTTCTAGCTTCTTCAGCTTGCTGCTCATTCGGGTCTTCAACAGGTTGCTCTTGATCAATCTGTGCAGCTTGCTGATTTGTGTCAGGTTGTATTTCTAAGCGGACTTCCAGTTGAATTCCTTCAGGATGGTGTATCTCTTCTTGAATCACTGGTGCTTGCTGGTTTGGGATAGGTTCCTTTTCTTCAGGTTGCTGTGTAGGTACAGGTTGCTGATTCTAAGATGATTCAATATTTTGGAGACTTGGTAACTCCGTATCAATATATTCAACACGAGTGTTGGTGATGTGAGTTTTCCCAAGGTCTTCATTGAGTTCATCTATATCAGCCTTAGTGCAATGTGGTTCATCAAAGTCCACATGTACTGTTTCTTCTACAACAAGTGTTCTCTTGTTGAAGATTCTGAAGGCTTTGCTTACCGAAGATTATCCTAAGAATACTCATTCGTCTGACTTTGAGTCAAATGCCTTCAGGTAGTCCTTCCCATTATTGAGCACATAGCACTTGCAACCAAAAATATGGAAATGTTCAATATTTGGGGTGTTACCAAACCATAGTTCATAAGGAGTTTTATCAAGGTCCTTATTGATAATGCATCTGTTCTGGGTGTAGCATGCTGTGTTGATTGCTTCTGCCCAAAATCTCTTAGGTAATTGGGCTTCACCTAGCATGGTCCTCGCGGCTTCCTTGAGGGTCCTGTTATTCCTCTCTGCAACACCATTTTGTTGTGGCGTTCTAGCTGCTGAGTATTCATACTTGCTTCCATTATTAGAGCAGTACTCTTCAATGAACTTGTTTGTAAACTCAGTGCCTCTGTCTGTTCGGATTTTTATAACATTCAGGCTCTTTTCGGTCTGTAATTTCTTCAGTAACTTCGGTAACCTTCGCTGAGTATCTGACTTCTTTGTTAAGAATAGGGTCCATGCGAATCTTGAGTAGTCGTCCACCACTACAAGTGTGTATTTTCTTCCACTCATGCTTACTGGATCTACTGGTCCGAATAAATCCATGTGAAGTAGATCTAGCACCCTTTCAGTTGATCTTCGAACTTTGTTTTTGAAGGAGTTTTTGGTTTGTTTTCCCTTTTGGCATGCTTCACAGAGACTCTCTTTCTTGTATACCAAGTCAGGTAGCCTTCTGACCAGTCCTTTTCTGGCTAACTTGTTGATCGTTTTGAAATTCAGGTGGCTCATCCTTTTATGCCATAGCCAGCTAGCTTCTGATGATCCTTTTGCAATGAAACAGGTAGCTGTGGTTACTGAGCTCCAGTCAGCTACATAGATATTTCCTTTTCTGGTTTCTGATAGTTTACTTCTTTGGATTGATTGTCCCTTATCAGGCACTTGTTGTGATAGAATTCCACTGAGTAACCTTTGTCACAGAATTGGCTTATATTGAGCAAATTGTACTTCAGGCCTTTTACATATGACACTTCCTTTATGTGAGTGTTTCTCTTGATGAGAGTTCCAATTCCTCTAGTGCTACCCTTAAAATCATCTCCAAAGATTACTTTGGGTCTTTTGCATGGTTGTAGATTACTGAGAATTCCTTTGTTTCCAGTCATATGTCTTGAACACCCGCTATCAATGTACCATACGTCCTACTGGTTTCTGTTGTAGGTACCTGCAAAATAGAGATCACTGGTTCTTAGGTACTCATACATGTACGGGTCCTTCTTTGTTAGTACCTTTTGGAATCCAGACTTGTCTCACAATAATTGCTTTGTTGTAGATTTGGTGGCTTCTTCTATAAGCGGTATCCTTAGGATATTGTTTTATGTGTGTGAACCGTGTGTAACCATCACTTTTGAAATGAGGACCTCCACCATACATCCCTTGAGCATAAGCTCTTTTAGGTTTAGACATCACAGTCTTAGTATGAGTGGGGTAAAGGTTTCTGCACAGCATCCTTGTAGGTTGCTATTTTTTCTTGTATCTACCAGCAGATTGATTCCGCTGTAGCCAGCTTTTGAAAATAGGCTTACTTCCTGTGGATGTATACATAGGTCTCTTGCCCTTGTCTATTACTTTCTCCAAGCTTTCTGTTGAGTTATTAGATAACTCTTTTGCCATTGAAGTTTCTGCTTGAACGAAGACAACAGTTTTAGATGAGCTTGCTGTATCTTATGAGGTTCCAGCGCAGTATCCTAGGCCTGTCCTATCAAAGGGATTTCTGGCCGACATAAGGTATTCTTTGGCTTCTTTAGCGGATTTGCTAAAGGTTCCCACAATTGCCTGAAGGTTATTTTTCTCACTCTCAAGTTTGGCGATTTTCAGATAAAGCTTAGATGTCTGCTCCTGGAGGTCACTGCACTTTGAGCTACTGAGCTCATATACAGATAGCTTTTCAGCTAACCGTTTGTTTTCCCTCCTGAGCATCTCATTTTCAAGTTTCAGCTCCTCATGAATTGAGTTTATCTGTTCGAAGTCGCTCATGATTTGTTTCAGGGAGAGGCTTTTGCTTGACATTTCCTCTTCCTGCAAGGGTTGGATTACCTCATCATCCTCGTTGTCCTCCGCTTCTTGTGCCATCAGGCAGATGAGTGCATCACCAGCATCTGTAGCTCTTGCGAATATAGGGTTGGGCTTGGTGATCCTTGGTGGTCCATCAGTCATGACCATCCACATCTCATCGTGCATGGCTGAAAGATGTGTCTGCATTCTAATTTTCCAATCATCATACTCTTTAATAGAGAACATAGGAAGCTTATGCGTATCCATGATATGATAAAAATGATGTATGCAGATTTTTGAAAATCAGGGATTAGGGATTGACCAGATAAGTTGGGTTTTTAATCCAACCTGCTCTGATACCACTTGTTGGTCCCAGTGGTATAAAGTTAAGAGGGGGGGTGAATTAACCTTATAAAATTTTTAACTTTTACTCCAAGATGTTAAGTCCTTGATGAGCAGATAGCTAGTAAGCTTGCTGCTCGATAGGTTGCTGCTCGGCAGTGACCTCGGGACTTAGTCAGAGACAATAATGCACAGCGGAAATAATGTGATTTTCGAAATAGACTTTAATGCAGAATGCTTAAGGAGATTAGATAGATATATAAAGCAGTAAAAACACAAGCAAGCTTATAAAGGTTCGAGGGTGGAGTAATCCCTCTACGTCCTCTCTACTCCTTCTCAAGGAGGAACTTTGTTAAAGTAAGTTTGATTTACAATAGACCCTATTAATACAAACTCTACTTTAAACAAAACTGTCAGCTCTATCCACACAGGTAGCTGCACAGTGACCAACTAAGTGACCCACACAGGATCTCCACACAGGTTCCTCGACCCACACAGGATCCTTTCTCTTCTTCAGAGAGATTAACTTAACAGAGTAAACTCCTGCCTAAGTGACTCCTAAACAGTCTATTTGAATAAGATATGTATTTGCAAATGGTTGATTGCAGCAAGCTCTTTAAACTTCTGAAGATCACAAAGGTAGCTGGCTTGCTGCTGTTAAGACTGAATAACTTAGATATGAAAGTTGAGCTTGTGGATGAATTGTTTCGCGTATGATCTCTTAATTCTCTTGTGTGTCTCTCTTTTCTCGGTGCATTCAGTCTTCTATTTATAGGCATCAGTGAGTATTCTACCCGTTGGGAGGACAGTCATTTGCATGGTGAGGTGTCTTGCTCTGATTGGTTCTGCCGATCTTCTGACACCTGCTCTGAAATGCCTTCATTCTGTTCTGTCACTGCCTTTGTCCTTCTTCTGCGCGGCTTAAACTTGCAGTCTGTTGTACTCTGTCCTTGCTGCTTTTTCACACATAGCAATCACTGATTTGCTGAAACTGGAGTGACTTTACTGGCTAGTCAGGTTGCACTGATTTAAAGGTATCTGGTAGTTTCCTCTTCGAGCAAGCAAGTCAGCTTCCTTGACCATCTCCAGGTTCCTTGCAGCATCCTTTGAAGCTTGGTCACTGGTTCCTTGTGGCAGCATGCAGATAGCAGGGACTTGGCATAGGTTCCTTTGCAGAATCTCCATCTTATTCCAGCATCCTTACCTTAATTATTTTACATATTGAAACCTATCTAAATAGCTAATGTTCTAGTCTATTACATGTTTTGTCTCATCAAAATCTATTAGAAATAATCCTATCAGATAAGTTGTACCCACTTACCATTGATATAATTAAGCTCAATCAATAATCAAACAAATAGTCCGTTAATATGTGACATATATCACTGGTAAAAGTTGAGTTTTTCTTTTTATTATTTGATAATTTTATTTTTTGAATTTACATAAGTCATAAACATCCAATCATGTTAATACATAACCAATAGGGGTAGCTTGAAATCACCTGAAATTAGGGTAAACAATACAAAATTAAGCGACATCAAAACTACATATAGAGTATGTTAACTATGGTTCAATAGGATGGATAAGAAAAATTATCACTCGATATCACAAGTATATTATTGTAGACAAAAATCCATGAGATATCCCAAGGTTCGGATTAATTAAAAAAATAGGGACAACTTGAGTGATAACTATCCCACACATGAGGGTGGGACATTTTATCCCATTTAAATTCAGAAAAGTGAAATACATTTTATCCCCAAGAAAATGTTTTATTACCATTTTATTATTTCTTTCCTACAATACTTGAATCTCACCTTCATATAAAATTAGGGCTTTAGAACAAAGGAGATGAACAACAGAGGTGCAATTCAAATATTCTAGATCTTCATCGATATCTACAAATCTATTCATTATTAGATTTTGCTTCTACTCTCCTAATCTGCAACTTCAAGAGCAATTCAGTGTAAGTATGTCATTGTTTTGATTTCCAACTTAAAGTTGAACGTCACGATTAGTTAGTAATTTTGGTGAAAAAATATATGAAACCATTTTACATTGCAAATACAATGCACAAATTATTAATTTCATTTTAAAATATTTGATAGAGTTATGAAGACACATGCGCAATTTTGTGAAAAAGTATTGCAAATCTTAATGACATAGAAAATCAAAAATTCTTTTTTTAGTTTTACATAGCTTTATGTAGGTGATGGGTAATTTTTTTCCCCTTACACACAAAATCAATTTATGTTTATGGATAGTTCTTTCTTGTGTATATACATTTGTATTGTGCAGATTTTCTTGTTTTAGATTGATGTGTTTTCCTTGTTATAGATTTGGTTACATGACTGAGTCGTCAATGTAATGCAGGTTGTTATGTCACGTTTCAGTTATATGTTGGCTTTTAACACTGTAATTTGCAACTTGGAGATTGTTTCAATTGGTTCTATTTTGATCCGTTGAAATGAATGATTTTCGAATTAGGCTTGATCTTTCTCGTACTGCATCCTTGATCAATTCTAATTGTTGTAATTAATGCGTCTCTTAAACATGTAGCATGCAACTTCTAACATTTCTGCAACCTAAGTTAATTCAAGTTATAACTTATTCTTACAATGATGTTGTATTTTGACTCTTCTTGCAGCTGTGTGGTATTCCTTCTTTTCTTGCAGCACGACTTCTTACTAGATGTCTTTTATTTTTCAGACCTATTTTATAAACTTAAATCTTAATCTAATTTTCACTTGAACACTGTGAAAAATAAGATATTCTAACTTTCTGTTAGATATGTTGTTTTGTCTCATCAAAATCTAAACATAAATTTTCTAACAGTAGCTCATAGTTCAAAAGGTTTTTCAAACAAACCCTATTAAGAATTTTTTTTTTATTTCGCTGCAAGAACTCTAAATTTTAGCAGCTCTAATCAATAGCATTGTAAACTGAACTACACTTTGTACTGTAAGTTATTCTAGCTTATAATATAGCAAGTTTGAAAATTTTTAAAAATCTATAGAGGTTTATTTACCCCTGAAACTCTTAACCACTTAGAACCAACACTATTTTTTTGTAAGAGGTTGCATGTTACTACAAAGTGTTAGTCGAGTTGTCACCTTCCTACTTGCTGGGAAGTTGTTAAACACATTTGTCTTTATTAGTCACATTTGAACGTTAGAGCATCTCCAATGGTTGGGGAGATGTTTACATGACATTTTTTGCTATCCAATATTTTGGGTAGTGAAATGTTGGGAGAGGGTGGGTGGAGGTAGAAGTAGAAGAGAGAGGTAGAACTTTCTCTGCTCAAGAAGAAGAAAGAGAGAAAAAAGTAAGGAGTGAGAGAGGAGAAGCAGTGCCACTTTTTTTTTCTTTTTAAATTAATTAATTTTTTATTTAAAAGAATGCAATTTGCTGCTATTTTTTGTCCATTTATAGCTATTTTAAAATGACAACTTTTCCAATAACCAAATTTTTTTTTAAATTTAGAAATTTTCACTATAAATACATGATTTAATTCAATAATTTTCTATCACTTACAATTTTCAAATATCAATTTCTACATAATCTTACACATCTCATTTATAGAATGGATAAAGATTCTTGAATGAATTGGTTTAATTCTTCCAATTCCGGAGAAAATACATCTTCTCAAAATAACAATATTCATCCTCCAAATTTCTTAGAAGGTTGAATTTTTCCACCCAATTATACGTATCAATTTCAACCCGGTTTGATTGAGCACGCATAGGCATGATGCGATAATAATTAGCTAAATATTAATTTATCTTCTGATAAATATTTTATTATCTTACAAATTTTATAAATGTGTTGTCTTTTTATTGCATTATTCCATTTATTTATTTTTAATAAATTTAATAATATATTGTCCAATTTTGTTTTATGTGTTATTAAATTAAATAAAAATTTAAAATTTAATTACATTCTTGAAATATTATAAACAATTATTTATTATGAAATAAAATAATAAATAGAGATGATAAACTAATAAAGATTTAGATGATATATGAGTGATTTAATAGTTGGACCATAAATAGTTATTTTTTTGGTGAGGTATTTATTTGAAGGCATATATTTTTTTACTTTTGAGGTGATAATGATGTGACACCAAAAAACCTAAAATTTAGGTAGAGTCATTGGATATACTCTTAGAGACTTTATTGATATTTCGTCCTTTAATTTGATGTTGATCTTTCTTGTACATAAGGTAGTTGTTGTAAGCTTTAACTGGTCTTACATTGTTGGCCTTGTCAACATTTAATTGTAAGATTCATGGGTTTTAAGATCTTACTCACAGTAAGTACGGTTATATTTTTATCTTCTTTCAACTTCAGGTCTTTTTGAAGTGCAAACTTGCACTGGTCGTTCTTTCATCATACAACATAGTTCGTCTTGTAGCTCTAAATTATACTATTTGCAACTTCAATCTAAACTATCTTATCGACCTAAAACCATATCTATTTCACAAAGTAAACTGTAAAAATATGGGGTCAAATAAGTCTTAATACAAGTATAATTTTGTCTAATCAATACATAAAAATTGATTTTTTAACAATTAGGTTTTAATACTCTAGATTTATCAATAATTTGAAAAATTGTTATCTAACAAGTAGTATTTTATTTTGTGCATATATTACTTGTGTTTGTATCCGAAAAGTGGTCGGCGCTATAAAATCTAAATGAACAAGAGACTAATATTGTTATGAACTATGTTTGCAACACAATTAATAACATTCATTACAAAATAGAGTAAAAGCAAAATAACAGCAGAAATTAAAACGCGAAAGGTGTAAAATTTTAAAAAAAATACATAATGCGTGTATTTAGAGTGATTTAAAGGTTCTCTGAGACAAATAATTACTAAACCAACACTTCTAAAACTATTTCGTGTTCAAAACAAATCATCTTGAAAAGGAAGATTAATTTACTTAACGGAAACAAACTATATTATAAAAAATATTGCAACACTCTGAACAACATCGCAAAACGAGTTTTGATTCTTGGTTTTTTATTCAGTTTTGTTTTGTCTATTGTTTAAGATTATTTAACTAAATGAAATAGTAGTTTGATGAGTTTTGATCAGGTATGCACGTATCTAAAGAATGCGTATCGTGCACACTTCTTTAAATTTTTTTTTTAATTTTTAATATTTTATATTATACATAAAATTCTTTTGTCACGCTATCACTCCACATACGAATTTTCTTATTAATTCTCATCTCTAACACATACCCACCCTTATCAATTCTCATCTAAAACATAGATCTAACCCCTCGTACTTTTTTAAGATTTTTTTTATTTTTAATATTTTATATTATACAAAAAAAAATTCACACTATCACTTCACATACAAATTTTCTTATTAATTCTCATTTCAATCATCTACCCACCCTTATCAATTCTCATCTAAAATTAGATGTAACCCTTCATCAACATAAACCTTTTAACAATTAGCATCTCACACATCAAACATACATATTTTTCCCAATTTTCATCTACACAGAGGCTACACCATGAAAAATTATTAAAGTAATCAATTAAATGAAATAATGAAAAATATTCAATTAATCAATTCTCAATAAATCCTAATTAATGTTCGAGAAATCCTTAAAATATGGTTTTAACAATATTCATTAGAATATTCAATGCTCCACTAATAAGAAAATGTTGCTAAACTAATAATTGATTAAATGCTCCACTGATAAGAAAATGTTGCTAAACTAATAATTAATTAGTTGTGTACAG
Source organism: Scutellaria barbata (assembly GCA_028654395.1). Classification (NCBI taxonomy): domain Eukaryota; kingdom Viridiplantae; phylum Streptophyta; class Magnoliopsida; order Lamiales; family Lamiaceae; genus Scutellaria; species Scutellaria barbata. The sequence goes on from CM053648.1 coordinate 4,494,806, forward strand.
TGATATAAAGACCATAAATATTGATGAAAGAGTGTAATCATCTTCTGTATTAAAAAAGAATATGATTGAAATTAATGATCCTTCACAAGTAAGAGAAAAAGATACCGCAAAAATCATTAAAAGGAAAAAACAATTTCAAAGAAACAATTTCTGCTCGAGATTAATGATCCTTCACAAGTAAGAGAAAAAAATGTGGTAGGTTGTGGTAATATTGGAATTTTATAATATTTTTTTTTAAGTTTTTAATTTAAAAAAATATGGTACTAATTTTTTTTTAATTTTTTTATATGTATAGATTCATTATATTTGACGATAAAAAAACACAGTAATTAAATAGACTTGAGAATTGATTGAAAATTTCTTAGTAATTGATGACTTGAGATTTTGAAAATTAATTGAAGACTTCTTGGTAATTGATGACTTGAGATTTTGAGGATTTTGAGAATTAATTGAAGACTTCTTGTAATTGATGATTTGATATTTTGAGGATTGATTGAAGACTTCTTGATAATTGATGATTGAGTTGGAGGATATGATTTATTAATTTTGAAGATTTGTTGAGAATTTATTCTTTTTGCTGCTGAATTCATATTTTAATAGTTATTGTTAATTTTGAGAATTTCTCGAATATTTATTAGGTTTTAAGATTTTTTGAGAATTGATTAATTGAATAGTTTTCATTACTTCATTTAATTGATTAATTTAATATTTTTCATGATAGCATCTATGTGGATAAGAATTGGGAAGAATGTGTATGATTGATGTGTAACATGCATATTGTTAAAAAGGTCTGTTGATGAGATGCTAGGTCTATATTTCAAATGATAATTGATAAGAAAGTATGTGTATGAAGATGTTGATTGATGAGTGGTTAAGTGTTTGAGGTAAGAATTGATAAGAAAATCCGAATGTGAAGTGGTAACATGAAAAAAGAATTTTAAGTATAATATAAAATATTAAAAAAACAATATATGCAAGATGCACATTTTTCAGGTGCGTGCCTGATCAAAATTCGTAATTTAATTTCTTTTTTCAATCCCTATTTTTCAGTTTTCATTATTACCAGACATCATTAGGGGTTTTACTAGTGTACCGTGAAAAAAAAGGTAGGACCCACATTTTAAATATTTTTATTAAAATTAATATTTTATTTGAATATTATGTAAAAGGTAATATATACGATTAAATGATGATAAATGTTTAAAATTTATTGTATCATGCATATTTAAAACATGTGATAAAGATGTGTTTCATATAATATTTTACTTAGATTTTTATTTTTATTTTTTTGTATTATATAAGGATAATTTGATAGTCAATGGATACATTTTAAATATTTAATTTAAAAGTAACAATTGATTTAAAAAGATGCTAGCGATGGTATGTAAAACAAACCTTATTTAATGTTTAACATAATGAAATATTGACAAAGTCAGTTTAAAAAGAAAAACCTTTCCAAGCGTAACAGGAAAAAAAAAACACACATATGTATACACAGTTGCATAGAGCCCATGTAATATAAAAAATATCAAATTAACTTACTAAAATTAGAAAAAAAATTATATACATATATACAATAATAACTTTATGATTTGTGCAATTGCCTATTTAAACATTAAATCTAACATAATATGATTAATATATTATTTAATATTTCAGATATGTGTTGCATCTGTAGAGGAAAAATTATATTTCTAATTTATTAAAAAATGTATTTCTAAGTTGTATGATTGATGTATGATATACTAATTATTAAAAAGATCTATGTTTATGAAGGGTTATGTCTATGTTCGAGATGAAGGGTTAGGTTTATATTTGAGATGATAAGAATTTATGAGAGAGTTTGCATAAGAGGTTTTGAGATAAGAATTAATAAGAAAATCAGTAAGTTTAGTAATAGCGTGAAAAAAGAATTATGTGTATAATATAAAATATGAAAAAAAAAAATCTTAAAAGAAGTGTGCATTCTTCAGGTGCATGTCTGATCAAAACACTATATACACAATACTATATATACAGTGCACACTTCTTTAAGATTTTTTTTTAATACTTAATATTTTATATTATACACATAATTCTTTTCACACTACCATTTTATATATGAATTTTTTTATACAGACTCTCTTATTAATTTTTATCTTAAAAAAAATGTATTTTTTAGGTGCATGTCTGATCAAAATTCTCTATATATATTATCCTTATTACTCTTGTATCATTAATACACTTATCCATAAGAATCTTGTTTCATTAATACACTTAAGTAAGAGATTTCCAAATTTTAAATGACAAATTCTAATGATTGAGTTAGGTCATATAGTAATTTTGTTTGTATTATTCAATATTTTTTTTCATATTATGTACATAATAAATTTATAATTTTCACAAGTAACACCATGTAATACTTATATGTGTATTAAATAATACTTTTAAGCATATCATATAATAAATTTAAAAAATTATTATTTTGACAAGTAATATCTTGTTATATATATGTTCATACAATAAAAAATGTTACTTGATATATTCAAAATTATTACCTAATATATTTAAAAGTATTATATCATACGAATAGATCAATATGTTGACACAACTCAGACTCGCCGGTCATTATGGATATAGTGGCATGGCGGTAGGGGTCCGGACCCCCAATCTGTGGAGATCTCTGTTGTTCTTGTCTCACAAAAACATCTCGGAACGAACAACGAAACTTTACGACAACTTTTTCATACACGTTTGATCGCATGTGTGCCACATGCATGATTATTCATATGAAAATTGACACATGGAAAAATGGAAAAGAATGACTTTAATTAACGTAAAAAAAAAAAAAAAAAGAAAGAAGAAAATTAAGCTAGTAAATTGCAAATATTTTGTAAGGGATAAGATGGAAAAGATGGAGTTATTTTTTTAATAGATTTGGAGGAGTGGAAGGGAGGGGAACAATAAGAACTAGAAAATTTGCGTGACCCGGATTCGAACCCTAGTCATCACAATCTGCACCTTTATAAAGGTGGGATACCACTTGAGCTACAAGGCTCGTGGTAAAAGATGGAGTTATTTTAATTAACTTGAATAGTATTGAGGTGATGAAAAAATATTGGTCTCAGAATTTTCAAACAAATAGCTTGATTTCATGTGATATGTTTGCTTTTTAAAGTGAAACGTTTTATTCAAATATCGTTAAACAACTACTTCATCCATCAAAATATTTATGTTTGATAAAATATAATTTATTTCAATTTATCAGTCAATTTTTGATTACATAGAAAATATTTTTTTTTTTTTCAAACTCCCCATCTTGAATATTTTGGTACTAATTTTTTTGATAATTGTTATACAAACATGATTATTGTAATATTGTTATTTATTTATATAATTATTGTTATTAAATTTTTTTCTTAATTTTTATTAAACAACGGACAATCATTTTGAAATAATGGAAGTATTAAAAGATAGAGTTTACTTCAAAAAGCACTTTGAATTGATGGATTTTAAGATATAAAACCTTATTTGTGAAACTTTTTTTTTACTAATTAACTATTAAAACTTTTTAGTAAAAATATTATAATTGTATATAGGATATTTATCCATTTTTAAAAAGGTATCATTTCTGATGTTAATTAAGAATCTGGTTACTGATTTATCTAAGAGCGATGTACATGCATGTATGCTTCATACTTAAAGGTAAAACTATCAATTAAATACTTACCAACTTAAGTTTGTTTGACACCTTGCAATTCCTAGCTATTTAAAAATATTTAAAATGATAATTAAAAAATATGATTAATGAACTTCGAGTATATACAAAAAGAAGAAAGAAAAAGAACATAAAATAAAATAATTTTATATATAGTAAGATTAATAACCTAAAATTTTAAGATCCCAAACATAATCTTATCTTAGTGGATTTTTAAGTTAAAATTTTATTTTTCAGACTCCAAATTATAATAATTTTTATCTTTTAGGTCATAAATTGATAATTAACATATCTAGCCTTAAATCGATAAAACTAGTACTGCTTATTTATAATATATTATTGTGTCTGATGTCCATCTACGAGAATACAGCTTTCTTTTCTGTCTTATATTGAGCTAAAGGACAATACATGATTTTTTTTTTTTAAAATTTGAGTGGAAAAAGGAGAATACCTGATTACTCCCTCAATAAAAGTGAATAGTTTTATGTTATATATTTTTTGCTATAAATTTAGATTATGCCTCTTCATGAGAAGTCATTTTATATATTATCAAAAGTGGCAAAGTGCAATTTTTTTTAGCTAATGTTAAGTTTAGTCTCCACTTTATCAAGACTACGAGAAAGCATCACCCCTTTTAATGACATGCTTAATTACTACTGTGAGGAGGCTTCCAATCATAAGCAACAAAGTACTTATGATAATTAATTACATGCATGCCTCATTAATTGCTTTCTACTTTTGGTCCTTCTTCCAATGACTAAATAATAAACTGCTAAATGAGTTCTTTTATGGATTTTTTTTTTTTTTTTACCATGAGAAATTATAAGTTATAACATTCGCTATTTAAAAAATATTGTTGTTTTGGCCTAATTTAAGTACAATTTTTTGTTGATAACTCAGTTTGGCATCTCGCATTTCTTAATATATTATAAAATGATGGTCCTAACGTGTATGAAAATACAAAGATTTTTTTTATATAATAATAATATGACAAAAAATTGCAATATGCTAAACATGAACTTGATTATTTTTGTGAGTTTTTGATAATTGATAACTTTAAATATGACTAAAATTGGAATATGCTAATAAATATACTATTATCAAAAGATAAAACCTATTATTCGATTTATAGTTCATTTGAACAATAAATCGACAAAGTCCTTATCATCATATATATTGTGTGTGTAATAAAATTATTAAACCTTAAATAATAATTTTGAATAAAAAATTTTATTAGACAACTCAAATTTTGTAAGAAAATGCACCTCTTATATTACTAATATATATCAATAGTGTATTAAAATTCACATATACAGCTAGGTCATCGTGTCATACTAAACATAGAATGAGCCCAATGTTTGTGATAAATGACTACAACCACAATAATATTATTCTTTCTTTTCATCAATTAAGCGGATCCCATTTAAGATAATACGTGATATATGTCAATTCTATAAGTTCCAAAAATGACATTAGCATAGCCCAAAAATATAAAATAATAGTGTCTTAATACTTAAAAACACATGGCAAGTTGAGATTATTCAAACAAATCTCAACAGATGTGTCTCAACTCTAAAATAGTTATTATTAGCTCCCCGGTTAAATGGTGTGTCATTAAATATAACAAGTGTGGGTTTTGAGAACCAATCAGAATGCGACAAGTAGCTACTCCTATTGAACTGTGGAGAGTTTGAGTGTGGAGGTTCTCAATCCATTCTTGTTACATCATTAAAATATTTTTAGCTTACTTCTTGATGGGCTTAGCTCAGAGTATAGATCATTTGAATAATAGGTAACCTAGCCAGCCTCATTAGGTTACCATATACAACAATCCAATGGATTTTAATTGTTGGATGTATATTCATCGATCATTTGTTTGGCAATCATGTGAAAATTGAACGAACGATTACATATATAAAATGAGTGATAAAATATATTGTGAACAGTAAGGACTGCTAGAATTTAAAAATCGAACGAATGATATATCATAGGAGAGATCTTGATATATATGCTCTAAGTTTGTTCGCGTAGCCAATAGGAATTGAGTTTTATTCAAATTTTGCAGCTAGATCTCATATATATATACATGATCAAAACCTTATAAAGACATATTAAAGATAGGAAAAGTATTAGTTAGAGGACAGTATAGAAGTTTGTTGAATAGTAAAAAGGGGGGCCCGTAGCCAAAATAAATTAGTAGATGAAAGACTTAAAAAGAGTAAGTGAACAAACAAGACATTCTTGAAATTTGCAGGACACCACAAAAAGTTTAGAAACAAAAAAAACATCAAAGCTGGGACTGGGAAGCAAGTTGGATAAATGCCAAACTTATCTAACAAGAATATAGTACTCTATGATGTAGGGTTTTTGATGGGATCAGTTTGCAAATAAAAGAAATCTCTTACTTTATCAATTTTCATTTTTGTAGCTTATCGTTTTTCCCATGAGAGGGAAAGATAGAACCATTACTCCACCCATGACAAGACTCCTAAATAAACCAAACTAGGCTACTCCATAGCTAATAAGTAATCTTTAATTCTTTTTTTCTTTTTCCTTTTTCCTTTTTGGTTTATTGAAGGATATATGGACGACTTAAATCTAGTGTTAACAATTTTGCTTTCCAATCTTCCAAAGAGGTCTAATGCTACCATTGCGTAGATACAATATTTTATGGGATTCTTTAGTTGGTTTTTGTTAGTGAACTTATCCTAATAGGTCTCGTAAATTCAATATGATTTCTATTTAATCGGTTTAATTTTATTTTAATTTTCGATAGAGTTTTGAAGTTGGATCAAATGATAACATGCACCATAAAAATTTAATTTTATCGAGTCGAAAACAAAGTTTTGCTCCTCCTAAGATTCGTACTGACACTGCTAGCTTGCAACGCAACTTTCCAGCCATCTCCTTGCCATTTTGTCCTAGAGGCTTCTAATCACTTTAATTTATTGGACAATGAATGGTTGATCAAGTCAAGTGTGTATAATTGGGTCATATTGCATGTGTTGGCTAGCTCCCCTAGCCTATATAGACGACATAAATCTTGCATTGGTACATTATTATAACTGTTTGGTTCGAGTATTTTGAAGCTTGGTTTTGTTTTTTTAGACGTTTTCCAAGAAACACCTATCTATATATAAAACGAGGACAGTTGGTAAAATTTATAATTTTGTCATTTTTCCTCTTAAAAAGATCACATCATTATATTGGTTAATAAAAAAATTCAAAAATTATTTGTTTTGTCAAGAAAATTGTTCATGTTATTTACAATATTTTTTCCATATAATATATTGTTAATTATTATTATTATTATTATTATTATTATTATTATTATTAATTATTATTAATTATTATTATTTATTATTTATTATTGTTGACAATGACTATTATTCATTGTTGAATAATAATTTATTTCTTTTTTTAAATTTCGTTAACTTTAATTACTTAATGTCTATAATTATTCTCATTATCAATTTTAAATTTAAAAAAAAAATTTAAAATATTTTTTTTAATTATGAGAAATATTGTATATAAATAATATTCAAAATTTTTATTGTTAATTGGTCACTTTTAACTAACTTCAAAAATCATTGGTTTATTAAATTATCTATTGAACCATGAAAAAAATTCAGCAAAAGATAGAAATAAACAAAATGTAAGCTTTCAAGTTTTTAATTCTTTTTTTTAACTTTAATTACTTAATGTCTAGAATTATTCATATTATCAATTTGAAAGTTAAAAAAAAAAATTGATATACATTTTGTAATTATGAGAAATGTTGTACATAAATAAATATTTCAAAACTTATATTGTTAATTGGTCTCTTACAACTAACTCTTAAAATCATTGACTTATCAAATTATCTATCGAGCCATGAAAAATTCAACAAAAGACGAACAAATAGAATATAAGCTTTCAAGTTCGTCGTTTAAATTATATATAAATTATGTATTCCACATTTTTAATATTATCAAAATATAATTTAGAAGGACATATACAATTTGTAATATTTGAATTTAGAATAACATACAACCCCAAAACACATGCATATGAAAGCCCTAATGTATAAGGGGAATTCAACCAAATTCTACTTTTTTCAGTTAAAACTCTACTTTACCCAATAATTTTTTAAAATTATAAAATATAATTTTAAAAATCAATAGAAATATGAAAATATATTTGTATATTATATAAAGTTTGAATAATAAAAGATGTATAAATAACTTTATAATATAGCAATTTCATTATATAATTATAAATTGTATACTAACACAATAAATAAAAAAATCCCGCATCACGTGGGTGAATTAGTAGTTATAGTAATGAAGACACAAAATCTTTCATAAATCTATAAATTGATGTGAAATTTAAATTGGAAAGTGAATATAATAAATAGAGGGACCCACTAGAACCCACCTGAATATAAGAAGTAAAAGAGAAAAAAAATCTTGAAGATAGCTACAATTGAGAGTATAACTTTTGGCCGACAACATATTGCTTTTCTTTCTCTATTCCATGCCACTATCAATGGAGAAAAACTGTTGCCGGGATTGGATGCCTCATCTCATCATACTATATTCCTTCATTTCTCTTTTAATCACTCACTCACTAAAGTTAACTTGTATGTATCATGTTTGTCTGTGTGTGTATATGAGAGAGAGAGATATATGGCAACCACAAAGTCTTGATCAGTGGCTCATGCATACACATGCACTAACACTGAATAATTGACATTAGAAAAATAATTTGATGTAAAACGAGGACATATTTAGTTCAACTTATGTTGGGCAATTTAGTATGCTTCTATTGGTGGAAGAGAAGCAATGAGTAATTGGGTGCTCCAAAATCTCATTTTGATTCTGTTCTAGATAACATCACAATCACAATGTCTTATAATAATAAAGGTTTAATTTCAATTTTAATCATGTTTATAGTATATTTTTCACCATAAAGTATATGTTTTTCATTTTTGATTCTTTTAAATTTTAATTTTAATTCGATTTTGATCGAAAATACGGTTATTGCTAACTTGAATATTGGAATTTGAATTATCAATTTTTAATGTCATGTCATGAAAAATTTAATAAACAAATTGAAAAAATATAATCCATATCATAAAAAAATTAATAATTATTTTTCGTCCTTTTCATTTCCCATCGTGTTCTCTTATTCCTTCGTCATGTTTGGCGAATCTGGAATATAAACAAAGTTTGAGAAAGAATGTTTTCAATTTTTTCTAAAAGTTTCTTTTTACGATTAAGGCTCAAATCTAACGGATTTTGAAAAAAAAAAAAATAATAATAATAATAGGAAATATTTTGGTTTAAGTAGAGGGTCATTTTTGCATTGGATTGATGCATTTTGGTAAATATTTGAAATAAAATGAATTTGGCAGCTTGAGGGCAGCATTAATGATGGTTTTAAGCGATGGTAGCGGTGGAATGGTTATGTTTTGATCGGGTTTTTTAGTAAAAATGATTGTTGGTGGAAGCCTAATCTTTTTGTGAGAATTGAGGAAAATTTGAGTGTTTCATATACGACAAATTCTTATGTGCACCTGGTGTATGGATATAAGATTCGTGCAATTCGGATAGATCGGATCCGGATCGATGAATTTCTTTTTTTTTTTTTTATATCTTGATTTTTATATACAAATTTGATGACCTTTATGTATAAATGTTATGACGTTTATGTATAAATATTGTGACATTTATGTATTATAATTTAGAAAAAAAATTAGCAAAATTTGTACATAAAGTTCACCGAATTTGTACATAAAGATATGAATATTTGTACATAAAGGTCACATGAACATACTTAAGGGTCATATGAATATAACATAAAAATATTTATGTACAAATTTTGTTGAAATTCTTCATTTTTTTCTAAGTTATTTAACATAAATGTCACATAATTTATACATAAATGTCATAATTTGTACATATAGGTCACCGAATTTGTACATAAAGATTTTTACCTGAAGAAAAAATAAAATCAAAAATACACGGATCCGAATTGATTCGGGTCGACTCGAATTACATGCACACCAAATGTACATGAACAAGAGTAGATTCCGCAGAGGATGTGTGCTTCTTATGTTAATTGTCAAATAAAATTGAAAGTAGGGGAGGGGAGGGGTGTTGAATTTATCGAATAATCTATTAAAAAATCAAAAACAACTTAAACAATAATTAATTAGAAAATAAGAAATCAATAATCTAGATTTAATATGTCGAATGCATTAGATCACCAAAACAATAAAGTAAACTAAACTTTCAATTCACAAACTGTTTTAAAATAATCTAGATTTATATTATTCTAAAAATGCATAACCTTTAATTTACTATTTTTAAAAATCGAACCATAACAATTAACGATTATGACCAAAATAAAATAAAATTTCAACAATCAATTACTAAATACTCAACATAACATAGGTCACCAATTCAAATCAAGTATAATAATAAAAACACGTCAATCAGACAACACAATTAATTCCAATCAAAAGTTTAAGAAGATGTTAAAAAATTGATTACGACATAAATAAATGCACAAATTCAACCGGAATAAAAACATTTAGTCTCTCGTCCTTGCATAAAACACCTCAATCGTGGTGAGAAAATAATGAAAATCTAGTTTAAAATTGATCTTCGTACCTCGTACATTTTCTTGAGTATTTCGATAATAAACATATATGTAAGTACGAAACTCGACATTTGCAACACAATCAAATGAAAAAACACATTATTAACTAAAGTCCACGTCACACATATTTTCTAACTTATCGATACGATTGTAATCATTGTCAATGCATCAAAGATCAAAAACAATGGAGAAGTGCACCACAATTATTATTACTATTTTTGATGAACTTATTATTACTATTTTAATTTCTATGTTTCAACAGAAAATTTGTCATTAGTTTTTCACGGAAAAATGTGTCGCTATATTTTGACAAAAATATTTGTCACTATGTTTCCATCGAAAATCCATCATCATTAGATCAATATAGAAGACAATGATGTGTATTATATCACCAAACAACATCAAAATTATTAATAATTCCTCACCATGCTTTTTTTGGCTTATTTTTCTGGTAAATATATAGCTTGCTATAATTCTCTATTGGCATTTTGATTTATTACTACACATGGAAACTAAAAAAAGTATATAAGTGTTTGTGTTGTAACTATTGTAACCTATTTTCAATCATGACTAACCATTAAAATATACCTATTGAATAAGCATTTCTCTTTAGTTCCCTAGATATTTATCTATTACTCGAAACATATATATGGAAGCCTCTAGAGATTTTCATTTTATATGATTCATAGAACATGTTTTGAGATGTTTACTTGTTTGTAGAAAGTGAGTATGACACACTATAATACGACCACTCAAAATCAAATTACTCTTTTTATTGAGCAGAAGCTACCGAGCTAAAATTACTTTTATTTTCTCTGATTTTACTTAATTAATAATGATGATAAAGGAAATAGTTGAATGTATAAAGAAGTATTTCAAAATTTATAACATGTATTTTATATTTATTACTTGATTATGTACTATTAATTAACATTTAAAAATGATGCATTATTTGGGTAGTTTCAAATAGAGACATGGGAGGTGATTATGTGTTAAATGTAAAGATTCAATCAAATATAATTTGAAGTCATATATTGAATTATAATTTTATTTGTTAAACAAAACTACCAAAATTGGAACATCGAATAATAATATCAATACTACTTTTTAGTAATAAGACAAATTATTGTTTTTAAATTAAGTACCCATTTTTTTAAGAAAGATTATGTTATAAGTAAATATAATTAAACACACGAATATGTATTTGATTATTTTAATGAAGGAAATTGATTCAAATAGTGGACAATTCTGTGTTTTTTCGATATATTTATTATTTCCAATAGTTTTGGTCATTCAATCATATGTTATGATGAATCAAGATCTTTTTTTTAATGATTTCAAAAATTCAAACATATCTCAAACTCATAATCCATTAACTTATATAATATGAATACCTCAAATGTGACGCCTTTTCAGTAGATCTTGACAAATGCGAAAATCAAATATAGAAAAAAAAAATCACATAATATCTCATAAACTACATTTTAAATCTTTGATTTCGATAATTTCAAGTTTGCATAAACTTATGGAATGTGAATCTCTTAAAAAAAAAATCATGCAATAAACTGATATGATTTATTCATAACCTAAATATATATATATATATATATATATATATATATATACATGTACTTATCATGGATCCATATAGAATATGGTTCATAATTCTCCTTTTCTGTTTTTAATTATAGTTTTTTTCTACTTCATTCTCATTCCATTGAAATGACTCATATTTTGGGGATAAAAGACAATATATCGATATGAGTAGAAGAATGTGAATCCTCTGTTTTTGATTAAGGTGTAAGATGACATTTGGAAGATGGTCAGATCTTTATATATAATTTTGACTTTTATTTTCGAGATTAAATGATTTATTATGTATTCTATTTTAATCAATATTTGAATGAATTTCATGCATTCAGTGTCATTTATATTAATTTCTCTTTTTTTATGAGTGTGATATAATATGTGATGTTCAATTGAAGCCGCATCTTGAAATTATCATTTTAATATGTGAAATGGTTAAATGCATATATATTTGAAATTCTAATATATGTACAATTATTATATATTAAATGCACAATTATTCATTAAATGAAATACTATTGCAAACTCGTGTATGGTCATCTAATTTGTAATATCACATTAATATTTTCCCTTGGGTCTTAGACTAATTACTTTTGGCCCATTAAGTTGAGTAAGTTACAAACCAAAAATGTTATCCCGAATCTTTGATCATTTGGGCTCATACAAATTTAATTGTTACAAATTGGAACCTAACAGATAAAGCCCAAAGGCCCAAGAAAATGATCGCGTTGGGCCTACATTATAATCAACGTCCGCACTTGAGCAAATTGACCCATTGAATGCTGTTTAGCATTTAACATAAAATTTATATACAAAAGTAGAATCCATCTGAGTCATGATAAATAAGACTTTTGAATTTTTCTTATTTATCATGTGTAATCTATCATTTATGTGTCATTTTTGAATTTTTTTTCTCTGAAATATTGCATTTCAACATAAATAATCCTACAATTAAGCAAATAAAATTGCAGTTTAATCATCACTTGTACTTGTAGAGAACATCAATTACCTTAACCTAATAAACATCTACACTCCAATTAAATCAAACATCATTCATTTAAATTATTTAATCATTTACAACTCTTTCTCCTCCACCTCAACATTTCATTTATTAATATACACTCACACTTCATCAAATATAATCAACTATTTATAAATTCACTACCCACTCAACACCCTCTCTCTTAATCTACATTAAATATTTGTATTTTATATTTTGGATACACAAGTTTAATTTGAAATATTTTAGATAAATAAAATAATTCATTTGCAAGACATGAAAATAACTAAACAATTATTTTATAAATTTAAAATGGAGTACAACAAAAATACAATTACGTTATTTTGGCCAAAATTAGGCAAATTTTATTTAATGTCTAAAGCCTTATTCATTATGCAATGATATTAAAAGTTTTCAAAATTATGTATGTGAAAATTCATTTACATAAATCCATTTTAATATGTTAAACTAAATTTTCATTTAATTATTTAAAAATTTAAATACTAATCAGATCAATCCAAACACTACCAATTAATTTACTAATATACCATCAACTTTTATAGTTTAGTGATATCCCACCTTTTATAAATGTACAAATTGTAATAATCACAGTTCAAACCTAAATCAAATAAGTTTTTCTAATCTTTATTCTCTTCCTTCCACTCCCTCTAACTTATTAAAATAATAAATAAATAAATAAATAAATGTACTACTATAAATTTGAGAACTCTACTCAAATCCTTTCCTCCAAACACAACTAAGTAAATACAAACTAACATAAAATATGTTATCTATATAAAATTTAAAAATAAAAAGAGAGAGAGAGAACAATACATTTGACTGCTGCTCTTATATCTCCAAGACATAAATTGCTGATATCATCTTGCAATAAATTCTACATTTTGCATCAAGCTGTTGTTGGGCTGGCTTGCCGCAGTCAAATGATCTATATAATTTACCATTTCTTTTATTATTTATTTAATATAATATTGGGAAACTTTATTATTTCTTTGATTAACAGTTAGAATCTTGTAATATATGAGTAGAAAAGGAAAGGATGAGAATTTTGTAGGCCACCTTTCTTTAATTGACTAAACCCCTGATGAAATGGTTTTACAAATCACATTTTATGTGACAGTTGCATTCAATTCATTTCATTCTATTAAATCAAAACAATTTTTTCAATGGAACTTTTTTTTAAAAGAGTGTCTCTTTTAATTAGGGGATGTAATTGATGAAATAGATTATATTAATGTAATATTTACTATCTATATTTACAAATAATTAACATTACAACAAGATTTTTCAATCAATATAATATCCACAAAAACCTTTCAATTGATAAGATCAAATACCATCTCCTCTTATGGAAGTTGGCGGCTCATGGTTTACCAATTAGCAATGTCTTTATAATTCATTTCTGAATTCAAATATATATAAGTTACAAGACAACCAAATTAACCATCTGCATATGTTTGTTTTAAATTTCACATGAATGAGTTTCCAATATCAAAATATCAGCGCAGCTCACTACCCACCATTAACACATTAATATGTGTGCATAGTTAATGTATCAAAAATTTAAAATATTTATTAATTTTATTTTTTATATAATGAGGGAATAAAATCATTACACGTAATTAACGTCATATTAAAAATTGTCCATTTCAGCATTTTCTATCAATCAAAATACATACAATTCTCGTTTGTTTTGGAATATAAAATTGAATTTCTCCGTTCCATTATATACGACAACATACATCTATTAACATCCATTTTCACAAATTTCGGTAAAATCTAATTCATCTCCCTCATTACAGTTTCATCCACCTTTTTCCCAAGATTAATTTGCATTTACTATACAATTCGATCATATATTATCTTATAACAAACATACAATTATTATGTATCAAAAAATTTCAATTTTAAGATTTAAAATACAATATTTATCCCAACTCACTCAATCACATATAATTCAAATATGCCCTTTGTGCTGACCCCTAAAAATTAATAATTTGTTGAAAGCGAACAACTTAATATTCTGGCATATATACTTTCATTAATAGTGGAATTGAATGAATGTCGCATCCTTCTCAAATATAAAAATAAAATAAAAAAATTTAAAAGTCGTTTTCGTGGGATTTCAAACCAAACACAGCAATAGTGCGTTTCACATCTATTCTCTCCAGATATACCAAACTAAAAAAACTAAAAAATTTGAAAAGTAGTGGTCTATATTTTATTAAATCGAATGTTATTATAATTAATAATTGCCGTCCTTCTCTAGAACGTAAAAAATTTCCAGAATTTTTGATATACTAATCATCCAATGGTTAATAATTTCATAAATTAGTTATTTGTATCTAATTCTGATAATACAGTCAATTTAATTTTATTTACTTGAATAATAATAATAATAATAATAATAATAATAATAATAATAATAATAATAATAATAATAATAATAATAATAATATACATACATACATACATACATGCTTTTTTATTTTTTATAACACAAATGAAATTGGGATAGGTGCATTTGGCCACATATGTTTAATTAGTAATATAGTAAAAGTCAATATATTTTAACTGATTTTACATTAGTCCGTCATTATATGAAAAAAAAAGTACAATACAAAATTGTCAAATGATTACGTTATCCAGTGTGAAATAATAATTCTAAGTTTATTTAAATTTCCTACAAAAACATATATATATATATATATATATATATATATATATTATTGAAGTGAGGACAAGATTATTATAGAACAAGTCGAACCATTAAACCAAGAGACACTTTTTTATAACACTGTTTAAAAAAAAAGTGATCTATAAAATAATCTCATAATTTTTTTGCCTTAAACGAACATTTGAGGTAGCCATAATGGAAGATGTGAAGTTCAGACATCTTTCATAATCCCAATGTGGGAAACTGTTTTTAAGTCCACTTTGCCATACACATTAATTAACATATCTAAAACCTATAGATATAAGATAAAATTAATTAAGACATGTCACTTATAGTACATCTCTTGAAGTTCAAATTTAGTATGATTATTCTTTTAGATTGAAGAACATGAGAGCCTCTTAGCTCAAGTTTACTTGTATATTACATTTATAAAGATATAATTTGTGATGATTAGATTCGAATTTAATAAATTTTTAATTTTTTTTTCCACGTTTTCAAATTCAATAAAAAAAAATTCCTTCTGATTTGAAAATATTTTTGAAATTCAAATGGATTTTGTTTTAATAGACTCCTCCTTGAAATATTCATTTGACATTATTATGATATGCTTTGTCAAACCTCGTCTCTGATAACCTCCCAATAATAAATAAATAAATAAATTATTTGATACTCTTACATAAATTATAAAATTTCTTGAACCAATCTTTAGAAATCTATTGCAGCTCATTTTGTTCATTATAGCAATAATATTGGTACAATTTTAGACTTGTCTCAATTAGTAAAAAATAAAAATAAAAGTAATAAGATTTGTCTACAAAAAATAGAATAAAAAAATGAAAAGGGTATAAATATGTTGAGCTTCTTATATTTGATCGGTGTCTAACTGTTAAGATTAGATCAAATTTTCAATTCCAAAAACAACCAAATCAAATTCAATTAAATATTTCTTGAATTAAAATAAATAAATAAATCATCGTAATTCAATTGATTTACAAATCTATAATTGTGACTACACACGGTATGTTGTCACGCACCACTATGTCAAATTTAAATCATCTGAGACAGGTTGAATTATAGCAACAATTGAATTCAAGTCAATTATTACTGTTGAACTTTAATGACTGAATGGTTTAAGAGAACTCAATTATTAATTTGAGTTTTTTCAAACATAGCAAAACAATGAACTTTGTTTGCCAGCTTCTTTTTTTTCTTTTTTTCTCTATGCTAACTTAATTTTAAATTTGTATCTGATTAATCAAAAAATAATAACATTCTCGTTAAATTACTACCATATAGATCGTGACAAATATCTAAATGATCATATTTAAAGTGGACTTAATATCACTATCAGGATTACCCCCAGAAAAAGATATAGTTTTTCTGCCAATTCTTGATTCATTTGGAAATATTCATAAGCTCAACTTGATCGTATGTATCTCAACTTGAATGAGGTCCAAAATTTGAATTCATCTTTATCCAATTAAACTCAAATAAAACGTTTTCAATAAGTGTACAAAGAATTAGAATAAAACTTGAACTAACGTTGGTAGATTTTTTTTTTGTTGCCTAAATTTAGGGGGAAAAAAGTTTTTTGGTATTCTATATTTGTCTCATTAATTTTTTTAGTCTTCTACCTTTCACTTTTTGATCTTTAGTTTTATATTTAAAAAATATCATTTTTTAGTCCTTTTATCTGTAATAATAGGTAAAAAAAATTTCTTTTAATTATAATTTCATTTTAATACCATTTTTTTTCTTCATCTAACATGTCTAAATTAATATTAATAATTAAAAAATTATATTTTTCATCTCGATTCAAGTGAGTGAGTTAGAGTTTTGTGACTATGAGAAACAATTTTAGCATCACGACTGATATTAAGCCGTTAACAAATTTATTTTTCACAAATTATTTACATTTTGTGCTGGAAACATAACACAAAACTAAATAAATAACATTAATTCAGGTAATTCTCGAATTACTCTGTTGGAGAATTTATCTTACTACAACTCCATGGATCTTTTGGTGTAATTTGCGAATTAGTAGAATATGATTAATGTCATTTTCTAGTTTTGTGTTATCCATTTCCGACACGAAATGTTGTGAAAAATAAACTTGTTAATTGCTTAATTTCAATTTTGATGCTAAAATATTTTATTTCTTATAGTCAAAAAACTTTAACTCACTCGTATTGTGATGAAAAATAATTTTTTTTAATTAATATTAATTTAGACATCTAAAAAAAACTCTTTTTGTAATTTTGTAATAAAAAAGGAAAAAAAAAGTTTCCAACTATTGCAGATAAAATGACTAGAAAATAATATTTTTTTAAATATAGAGGACTATAAATCATAAAATGAAAGATAGAGAATTAAAACTTTTAAAAAAACAAATATAGAGAATTAAAAAACTGTTTTTTCCTATATTAAATTTAATACTTATAATTGAAATAAAATTCATTGATTACACATCACTGCTGATGTCATTTCTATATGTATATTATATAAAAGTCATTCATGTGCTGTATACAACGTAGAGACATGTAATGAAAAGAATGCATTTCTTTTGGAAAACAATGCAAAGGTTTTGTGTTTAATCAACGTCTATGGAAAACTTTTTGTAAAGTTTATTATTTTGTGAAGTAGACTTCCCATGTGGTTTGACAAAGTATTATCACCCCTCATTTTCTGTCAATTTTTAGATTCCCCTCAAACAATTTTTTTTCATTTAATTAAATAAAAGGCGTAGCAATTTATTATATGTGAAGTGAAGGAGTAGATTTTTAGTTTCAATCTTTTAATTAACCAACTTTTTCTATTCATCCTAAAGTTATAGTCGTTTTCCTTGTTAAGAGGTGTCTATCTTT
Organism: Scutellaria barbata; assembly: GCA_028654395.1. Lineage (NCBI taxonomy): Eukaryota > Viridiplantae > Streptophyta > Magnoliopsida > Lamiales > Lamiaceae > Scutellaria > Scutellaria barbata. The sequence goes on from CM053648.1 coordinate 4,513,294, forward strand.
TTAAAATTGATGTAGTATAATGATTTGGGACTCACTTCTTATTAAGTAACTGTTGTTGGGAAGAAAAAAATAAACTTGCAATTAACATATGTAGGAATTGTTTCTATATATACCATGAAAAAAAAAAAAGTTACAATTTTAAAGATACTCCTTTAGGAAAACAATTAATTCCAAACTGTATACTCTTTTAGATTCATCAATGACCATTAATTGTATTAAGATAGAAGCAGTAGCAGATAAACTATAATAAAGAAGACTGATATGTCAGATGAAAGGAGAAAAATATGTTTTTTTATATATGGAGCTAACAGGTGACATAAAAACACTATCATCCGAAATTGAAGAAAATCATATAATTTGAGTAGTGTTGTTGTAAACTAATTAAGTGCACGTATAATTGGATGTGTGTGGGTTGGGTCAGGTTGTGTCCGATCTGAATCTGTCCAGATTAATTTTATTTTTTAAATTTATACAGTAACATTTATGTTGTATGAGTATAATATTTACTTTATATTAGTGTAACATATATATGCAGATATCATAACCTTTTAAGTGAATCTTTATATTATAATAATTTAACATTTATATTATAAATATCATAACCTTTATATATTTAAAGAATAACATAAAAATTATATTATTATAACATAAAAGTTAAATTATTAGGATATCAATGTTTAGATTTTGATGAGATAAAATAACCACTACAAGAAAATTGTCCGATAGTGATGAAAAAATCCGTCACTAACACCAAAAATTCTGTCACTAACATGTATTTGTGACGGATTTGTGATGGAAAATTTTTGTCAAAAGGAGTTTTGTCACTAAATTTTAGTGATGGATTTTATTCTGTCGCTAAATTTCTAACAGAATTTCCGTCACTAGGATGAAAATTTTCATCACCAGATTTGATCAATGATTTGACTTTTTGGTTGAGTAGTGACAAAATTAATGACGTAATATTGTGACGGAAATTATCCATCGCTAATTTTATAATGGAAAATTCTGTCATTAAAATCATAATAATATTGATTGACATGTCATAATGACATGTCTTCACACCACCAACACATCATCATGACACGCGTCATCATATCATACCACATCATCTGACATGTCATCATGACATGTGTCACCACACTATAGAACACTGATATTAACAACAAGTGTCACCACATCATCTGACATGTCATCATGACACGTGTCACCACACTATAATATTTTTTGACAGAATATTTCCATCACTATCGGGCAGTTTTCTTGTAGTGAACATTGTAATTGAAAATTAGAGTACCCCCATTTTTCACAATGTCTAAGTGAAGTATAAACTAGATTTAAGTCTATAGTTTTAGGTTGAAGAATGGAGGACTTCAAAAAAAACACACTTGCAGCAAGCAAAGGAAGAAATGAAGAACTCTGTGATAAACAACACGAAAAAAAAACAATTGTAAGCAGAACATACGGCGAAGCTGTAACTAAGAGTAGGTTACAACAGTGCTGTAAGTTAAGGATATAGTACAAAGTAATGCAGGACACAGAAGTATAATCAATCTATTGTATGTATCAAAGAAGCAATAAATGCAGCAATAAGAGTCAACTCTAGCTGCAATACGAGGAAGATCAAGATACATACGAGGTTCAAAGTTCACAACAGATTGAAATAAAGCCAGTAGAGACAAACTGAAGTTGTAAGCTCAAACCCAATTAGAAGAAGGCACGTGGCCTGATAGACTATAGAAAGTTGCGAACCACAACTGCCTAATTTAATGATCTGCAATATAAAATTATATTGCGGATCATTAAATTTATAACATAAATGTTAAATAAAGACCACTTGGGATCGACAAAATTATTATAACATAAATGTTAAATTATCATAATATAAAGATTTATAGGTCTTTAATACACTGTAAAAGTTAAACTAACAGAAACATAAATGTTATGTGAACATACCTAAAATGTTAGGTTTACCTAACTAGAAGTTTAGGCGTGAGTGACTAGGGTTTGAGCGCGGATCTTGGGGTGCGTGAAAAACACCTCCGAATCATAGAACCCTAATTGGATGAGTCATGACTCATACATTTAGTGCATACCGTGCATATAAATATTTGTGATATAATTTTAATATGAATGGTAATTAATATTTCACTATATCACTTTTTAAAAAAATAAAATTATATTTAAAACCCAACTACACAACTCAAACTCATTTTTACAATCAATATCTAATTTTAAATCCGTGAGATGATGTTATAAGGGTTATATTCATCACTAATTTAACTAGCTTCCAAAAATACCTACTCCTCATCAAGACCCATATAATTCCCAATTGTAGTTTAAAGGGAAGAAAAACATCGTAAAAGAAGAATCCAACAACAAAGAGACACATACATATCATAGCATAGCATGGTTAGGTTTTTTCTCCAAGTGGTGAAACAATGTGTTTTGTCCATTATATAGTGTCTTTTTTTAAAGAACTGGGATACGAGATGACCACTCTTTAGTGTGGCAACTTGTTTTGAAATAATCAATATTATTAAGGATTAACTATCGTCATTATAATTTCTTAATAGTTATCTTAACTTAATCGTTTCAAACTTTTAAATCTAGATCTGTATCTGTATCAATTCAGTGATATCAACCACTTGTATATTATATTGATTTGCAAGATGTATGATATGTGATTAATTTATCTTAATAAAATTATTAAAAATTGACTATATATTGACCTTGTCACACATGCATCTAGAAAATACCTAGGTATTGACCATCTGAGTATGATAACATTATCAGTAAGATAGCCTCATAGACATGTACTTATTGATTGATATTCACTCGTTGAAGTTATATTTTATTATCATTATGATAATATTCTATTAAAGAGAGAAAAATATTAATCTACGATTGGTTGGGTATGTTGAAGAGGTATGTAGAAATGATTTGCAAGAAACTTGATTGCAAATTGATTAAGCATTTTGCTATAACGAAATATTCATTTCATAACAATCTACGAAAACATACATTACCCATGTTATCTTTTAATCAATCTAATGTAGTTGCTCTTTATGAAGATGGTAGAAATATTGTGTTTGATGAAAGATCAATATAATAGTTATAATACATACGAAATACTTTTAATAAAAATTATGTGTATGAAAGCTTATATGAACAAGTATATTTATTTAAATTCTATTTGAATGTATCAACTTAAAAGATAGAGAAATACATCTTGTCACAATCTTACGAACTTTGTTTACAAAATCCTTTTTTGACATTTATATTTGAAAATTTGCAATAAGCTACATGCAATAATTAAAATATGGTGCATTATATTTATTCTTCCGTATTTTTAATATGGGAGAGATGAAGAATTTGCATATCCATACTATTGGCTCTATAAGGTGAGAAGTAAGTCGAGGAATATCTTTGATTAAGACATTTATAAGAAAGAGTTAACATGGCTCATCCTCAGGACAAACCTTTATAATATTTCAAGAACATTTGTTCCATTTGAGGATTAAACCTATATTGACAGAGAATTTCTCCCTACAGACACCACAACCATTACCAACTCAACTGTGCTCTAGAGGCTTATTCTCTTGTCTTGTTTAATTTTATGTCATTAACTTGCTTCAACTTAAAAAGTTTTTAAAAGTTATCTATATATATATATATTTCTATTATCTATTACCTATAAAAAAATGTGAACGTCTCTTATAAAATATGGATTGCTGAATATATCCCTATTAAAGCTTATTATTTAAGGTTATATTAATTTAAAAATTTTTATATTAAAATACTAGCTAATTCAAAACATCATAAAATCTTATTATAATTAGAATTCTAATATAAAAATGTTATATATATGGTATTTATAAAAAATAATTCCTTAATTTGAATTGATCTTCATATGCAACGCACATGATTTAAAACTAGTATATATATATATATATATATATATATATATATATATATATATATATATATATATATATATTATTCACGAACTTGAGTTGGTCATCATTTACCTTAATCTATGATCAGTTATTTCCACCAAGTCTTTCTAATTTTAGTGAGACATTTTCATGATCGTACAAAGTAAATGTAATTAATAATGTTATATTGAAAGGATGTTCTATGAAACTAATAACATGTCTTAAACTTAATTTGCACTACAACACGTGAATTATTTAATTATTAACAGGTCAAATGTTGGCTTATGAGGCTTTTCTCTCGATACCAGTATGTGGAACATAGTGCCATGGTGGCTTCTTCAATTAGTGTAATTTTTTTTTAAACTAATTCATGATAACAGTGGTGTCTTATGTTTTTTTTTTTTTTTTTTGAACCACAATGGTGTCTTATGTTGAATAAAATTGTATCAAGTCATATAAAGTAAATGAAAGATGTTAAGTCATATACTTCCCCAATTCCAAATTATAATCTCTCTCTCTTTTTTTTTTAGGGTATATTGAAGAAAATTTTATCGACTACTTCTCTACTAGAAAAAAAATACATTAACTGTATGTAAAAGTGGTTTCTATTTTAGAATTTTATCAATTTCATTAGAAATTCCAATATGTGTTGATGATACAATATTATTTTTGTTTAATGATAACACTACTACAAACAACAAATAAATCAGCAAGTTTTTACTTATCTGATTTAGTTATGGTGATGTGGAATATGTCATTATTTTTCACATCAAAATTTAAAAATTCGAATAATTTTCTAGCCATATTTTTATATTCAAATATAGTGTTCCAATTATTTTCTAATAGAAAATAAGAAATAAAAAAGAAAAAAACAAAGGATTGACTTGGTCATAAAATCTTGTTAATCAGGTCTTTGTCCTCTTCTCTACAAGACTTCCTCGGTAGATCCAAATGGCCGTTAATCAGGTCGGATCCGCCCCGTTTAGAGGGCCCCACAACGAACGTGACCCGTTTGCGCGTTGGGTCGGCGTCACATATGATATCCAATGGGTGCACGCCACGTCAGCAATTGCTAGAACACCCCTGACCCATGTTGTGCTAGCCAGCTAGAGGTCGTCGTACGAAAGATTCGGCTCGCGCGGCTCACTCTTGGCTCAAGCCGCTGACTCCCTATAGTTTACTATGGTATGGATGGACTAGAGATTAATTTCTAATTCATAAACAAAATTAAGCTGGTAGAGATAGAATTTAGAGTTGGTTTATATCAATTTTAAATTTTATTTGTGGTAGAATTAATATTTTTTTTATAAAAAGTGGATTTATTGTAATAGTTTTAAAAAGAAATTGGCTCCTCTCTGTTTCGCTTAAGCAAAACCTCTAAAAGCTTTGACAAAATAACCATTTCAGAAATAATTAAGTTTTGGCCTATCATGTACTCTCAATTCTCATGATGTCATTTAAATATGATTTTATAGATTAATTTTGTTTCTTAGCGTTTAACTTTTAACAGCTACAATTTTATTTTTTTATTCAAGTTTATTCTCAATATTTATTATCTTTAAAAGATTACTTGATTTTCAACTTATCGTATGTAATCTTCTTCATTATTTATTTAACACCATAAATTCTACTTTCTCAATTTATATTTTTTTCACTATATGACTTCTTAAGAATATTTTTGATCTAATTTCAGTATTTATTAATTTATGAAAAAAACTTTAAAAGACATTTAAATTGCATTAAAAGGAGCATATATCTTAAATTTCATCATGGGAATATGGGATTGATTTAAATAGTCTTTAAGATTTTACACATTGATATTAGGGATTATTTCACTTACGAACCACTATGAATAAACTTGTATTTTAGTTTCTATATTTATCTTAGTGTACAGGTATTCACATTTAACTTTCTTGTTTAACTCATATTTGCAAAGTGTTTTTTGAAACAACTCTCCAAAGAATATATATTGTTGCATAACTAAGATTTTCTAGGCAGTAGTGATGTAATCTTACAACAATGCTAGTTGTCACGGTAAGTTTTGTTGTAAGAACAATTTCTTATAGGTTACAACAGAGAAATCTATATTTTGAAAAGAAAATTTGAAAATTTGGAATGGTTTATTCACCCCTTTAAACCTCTCATACTATTATTTGAGATCAACATATATTAATATATATATATATATATATTATATTTAAAAGTAAATATAAACAATGACATTAATGTATCGGATGGTTTGAGTAATTTGCATAATATTATTAATCGAGTTCAAAATATATTCAAACAATCAAGTTTGTTTTTAATTAGATTTCAATCATATGTATATATATATATATATGTGTGTGTGTTAATCAAATTTGATACCTCATATAATTGAACGAGTATCCTACTTACATATACGGGGTTACAAAAATATTTACCATATGTATCATATATAATTTGATTTATATATATTGTATAAACTATTTCAATTATGTTATATAAAACTTAATTAAATGCATTTTATTGTGTATCGGATATCCATACAAGTATGAGAAATCAATTGATAGGATTTATGTGATACAATAGAATTAATAGTTTAAATTCTAAGAATAGTGATTGTGTGAAATTGGTGTATCATGAAATTGGGTCGATTTGGGTCTATGTTTTTTTTTTTTCATGCACTAACATATATATTATATTAATATGACATTTATGTTGTATTAGTTAGACTTTTATGCACAAATATCATAACTTTTATGTAATATTTTAACTTTAAAAAAATCAATTTCGGTACAATATGTATATACACACTTTAATTTATGTGATATTAGTCATACCGTATGTGATATTACTTATACTTTTATATCAATATAGTCATACATTTATTTAATATATAAATGTGTAACTAACATAACTAAAAAGTATAAAAGTATTACATGTTTGTGTAAAAATAATATTAAAGTACAACAAAATAATTAAAATGTATCACTAACATAACTAAAATGTACGACTAACACAAATAAAAAGTATTAAAAAGGGTCACATGAATATCACATAAATGTATTTATGTATAAATTTTACTGAATTTTTTTTTTTTTTATAAGTTACAGTATATAAAGATTATTGCATTTGTACATATATATCACAATAATGCACCATAAAAATTTTAACCTAAAAAAAATGAAAACACACAGATCCAAATCAATTTGAATTATATATATACTAATTAATATACAACTAATACCAAATTAATATATCTTTTCTAATATATAGTCGAGGATATATATGTTTTGACTCGATATGGAGTTATCGAGTGAGAATTAATTGGTGCCGGTCTCAATCAAACAAACCCTTTATAATATCTCATTTCTTATAATTATAATGTCGTTTTATTGACGAGACAACTAATTCATCTGATTTCTCCGCGTTTGCAATTGAAATAGTAAGACGACCCATTTCACACGCCTTCGTGTCTAGTACCAAATATTTTCACTTTGTTGCAATTAAAAAAATACTTGAAATTCGTGGATAAAGATATTATTTAAAATTTGAGTAAAACTTCCTGTTTTTTTTTTTTTTTTAACTAACTCGTATTTTGGAGAATTTCTTTTACGATGTTATGTGTAGAGTAAAAACAAAAACACATTCAAAATATAGTTGATTTAGTATTTCCTAATATAATTTATAAATGATTTTATTTATTATATGGATCATAAGATACCACATGTCAAACAAAATTACATTGTAAGTTGATCACATGATTTTCATGCGATGAACTGAGAGACAATAACAGTCCTAACGCTTCAAAATTTTATTTTTCATTTTAAAGAGTTTTCACTTTTTGATATCAATTTTAATTTTTTTATTTACTATATCAATTATATGATTTTTATACTAAACAATATTTAGGACTATTTTTTTTACGTGACTTACTTATGATGAATTGATGTGCATAATTGCCATCTCTCTTCTACTTCAAATTTTATAAACCAAAAGTAAAACATACTAAAATACTAGAAAAAATTGGTGGAATACTGAATAATATGGTAAACATAACAACATATATAATAAAATAAAAATATTTATACTCCATTATAACAAATACAATATATATAATGAAATAATATATTAATCAAATTACATTATGGTTGATACTAAATGACGCGTAGAACACAAAATCATGAATATTTTCTTAATATAAATAATATTCATAAATTTTTAATATAATTATGTTTTTTAGACCTATATATTACACAGCCCCCATACTTTTATATATATATATATATATATATATATATATATATATATATATATATCCTATCTTAGAAAGGGTCCAAATACTTGGGTAAGACTATTTTTATCCCATCTGTATAATGCCCAAAGGAAAATAATAAATAAATAATAATAATAATAATAATAATAATAATAATAATAATAATAATAATAATAATAAATGAAAAGAAAAGAAAGAAAAGCCTAACAAAAAAAACTAAACCGAATCCACAGCGTAACGGCGTTAGCTGTAAGAGAAGCGGCTTTCAGACGAGAGAGAGAGAGAGAGAGAGAGAGAGAGAGAGAGAGAAAATGCTGGGAACGCGTAGAAAATACAAGCTGGCAACCTGCTTCTATTATTACACCCATTTATTAATTTGTAGCTCCTAATCATCAACTTTACTTCTTCATTCATTTACTTTCCATCTTTTCTACCAATCTATCTACTCCCTCATACACAATATACTAATATTAATAATTAATAAAAAAGTAAAAAATCACATAAACTAACAAAACACAGAAATTAATAAACTTCAACAAAGCTCCACCTTTAAAAAGCCTGGACAGAACGTGCAACTTGAGTTTAACAAACAAACATAGCTCTCTCTCTCTCTCCTTCGTCGCTCTTCCCACGGCGCCAGCGGAAATTGAGAGGGTGCCAAATCATTGACGATATCTCTGCTTCGCATTTTCCGAGACAAGTGCGTGGAGAAGACGCAATTGACCTACTTCAGTGACTAAGTCCTCCGGCGAGATACGCCGCCGGCAATGTGGAAGCTCCGGTCAGTTTTCAGCTTCTTGTCGTTTCTGCTGCTCTGCTCCTCCGCGGCTGCTCAAAGATCTAGGAACCCACCTCCTAGTAAATGGCAAACACTTAGCGGTATAAGATCTCTGCTTTTCTGGTTTTGTTAGCATCTTGATTTGCTCTTCTGTTGTAGACTGTTTTCTTTTTGGTAGTGTTGAGGTTTCGTGTTGATTGAAGAGTTTGTTGAGAATAATACTTTTTTCGGAGATTTTGATTTGCATTATTGATGTAGCTCGTATTTGTTTAGCAAGGATTTTACCTGTGGATTTGAAATTACCCCTTTTAAGTTGCTTTCTAATTTTTGACCTTTCTTCTTCTACTCATTTACTTGGTCTTGGCTAATTGGGGAAGCAAAATCTGGGGGATTTTATTTTAGGAAAACGATATAAATGTTTTCATCTAAATTTTTTGGTTCTGTTTTTGCGCTTCACTTTAGAGTTGTATTGATTGTTGGAAAATGCTGTGTAAAGTAAAGAAAGTTTAGATTTTGGATTAGTCCTCTCTCTCTCTAGAAGAATTCAACTCTGAAGGGGTCCCTCATTGCTATGATACTTGTGTATTTAAGTTAATTCTTGGTTCGTGATTTATCATGGAGTATATTGCATAGAGTAAAAATCCTCTAAAAAATGTCGAAGAATTCACCTTCCAGTAATATCTTTTTGCAGGAAATGAGCCATTGGTGATAGCAAGAGGTGGATTCTCAGGGATATTTCCTGATTCCAGCTTGCTTGCATATTCACTGGCAGTACAGACTGGCTTGCCTAATGTGCACCTCTGGTGTGATGTTCAACTTACGAAAGATGGAGCTGGAATTTGCTTTCCTGATGTTAAGCTAGAAAATTCTTCCAACATTGACGTCATTACAGAATATAGAAACAGGCAAAGCACCTATGTCGTCAATGGTGTCTCCATGAAAGGATGGTTTTCTGTGGATTTCACCCTTAGGGAGCTAGGGATATTGAATTGTAAGTTTGGTTCTTCTCTAATCTGCTTACTTTACATTTCCATTTTTTTCATGTTTGATTCTTTCAATGTGGCCTTAAATCCATCATCTATGTTGCTCGAATATTTTCTGGTCATGGCGAAGCAAATAAGTTGAACACCCGATTTCATCAGTATTAATAGCTTCAAGTTTGCTTAGCTTCTTATTGGCATTGTGAAGGGCCCAACCAATGAATAGTTCAATAATTATGTTAGACATGTTTTAATGCGTAGTTGCTACATCTGTGCTGACTGTCTTTTGTATTTGAAACAGTGAAACAAAGGATTTATTCTCGGCCACCGAATTTCGATAATTATAATCAAAATCAAATTTTGACTGTTGAAACTCTAGCTAGCCAAGTAAATCCACTACCTGGATTGTGGTTAAATATACCGGTACGAATCAAGTCCTGTTGACTCTATTTCAAAATTCTTTGATCTATGGCATTTCCTAACCAGCCTTATCTTCATTCATCCAATTTTGCAGCACGATGCATTCTTCAGTCAACATAATCTGAGTATGAGGAGCTATGTCCTTTCTGTATCCAGACGAGTGATTGTTAATTATGTTTCATCAACGGAGGTGGGCTTCTTGAGGAGTATTGCATCACGATTCAGAACAGGCCCAACAAAGCTTGTTTTCCAGTTTCTGAAACCTGATGATGTGGAGCCCACAACTAACCTAACATATGGCTCACTTTTGAGTAATCTTACATTAATCAAAACCTTCGCCTCGGGAATTCTTGTTCCCAAGAGTTACATATGGCCGGCAGAAAACCAATACTTAACAGACTCCACCACTGTTGTACTCGATGCTCATGCAGCGGGTCTAGAGATTTTTGCATCTAATTTTGCAAATGATGGAGCTTTACCATATAATTACAGCTACGATCCTGTGACCGAGTATCTCAACTACATTGACAATGGCAAATTTTCTGTTGACGGTTTGCTCTCTGACTTTCCAATCACTCCATCTGAAACCATTGGTAAGCAATGTGTTTTTATGCCTTTTGTCTTTAATATTGCCAAGCAATGTTCCATTTATTGACCCTTTTATTTATGTTCAATGTTTTCTTCTTGCAGATTGCTTTGCCCACGTGAACAAAAATGATACTGTAAATGGTAAGCAACAATACTTGCACAAATACGGCTTGATACATGTTTTTCTCTTCAATGCTGACATGATCCTATTGGTCCCTTTAATGCAGCAAAACTTTTGGTTATCTCAAACGAGGGAGCAAGTGGAGACTATCCTGGTTGTACTGATAAGGCATATGACAAAGCTGTATCAGATGGTGCAGATATACTCGACTGCCCTGTTCAAATGACAAATGATGGAATACCTTTCTGCTTGGGAACAATCAATCTCAGGGATCGAACAAATGTTTATGAAACAGAGTTCAGCAATCGATCGACGGATAATGCGGATCTTGGCATATCAAATGGAGTTTTCGCATATGATCTCACTTGGACCAACATTCAGAGGTTGAAACGTAAGAGAAAATCTAAGCCATCTACTTTGTATTATGATTGTTCTAACTTCATATATAACCGACTCTACGAGAGTTCAATGAAAATTCTATTCTTTCCTTGAAGTAAGCAATGGTTTTAGTTATTCAGGAGTTCTTTCTGAAGTTATCATGTCATTGAGTTTAAACATATCTCAGTGGAGTCTACTTTTTTCGGAAATTTGCATGTTTTCATAATAATAGAGGCCATGAAAGTTGAGTGGCTTGGGTATCATGTCAGTTGATTTTTGAAGAATAGTTATAAATTTTGCAATAACGTATTATTTTTTTTCCACTGCAGCTGCCATTTACAATCCGTATGCAAATTTTACACTGTTTCGAAATCCAAAATCCAGAAACGAGGGAAGCTTAATGCAGTTGTCTGATTTTTTGGCGTATGCAAAAAATGCATCTTCTGTTAGTGGAGTCTTAATCAGCATTGAGGTGAGTCTACTTATGCAAAACATATACAATATATATGACTGTATTGCTGATCTGCTCGATAGGTTCTAATCTCTTCAGTTCCTTCAGATTTTCTTTCACATTGTTATGTGGCATGGAATTAAAGTGACTGGCGAGAACATGTTTGACTTTACTGCACATAACTTACATCATGTGTTCTATGTAGTGTTCTATGTTAAATAATATAGTCGAAAACGCTCTGATGAATATGTCTCTCTTGCAGAATGCTGCCTATCTAGCTGAGAAACAAGGTTTAGGTGTAACTGATGCAGTTTTTGATGTTCTAAGCAAAGCTGGTTATAATGGAACGGCCAAGAAGATTATGATCATGTCTAGTGACAGTGCAGTACTGTCAAAGTTTAAGAGCAGCAGCAACTATGAGCTTGTTTACGTGGTTGATGAGGACGTTAGTGGTATTTTGAACTCAACCATTTTGGCCATTAAAAAATTTGCGAGCTCTGTGGTCGTCTCCAAGAAATCTGTCTTTCCAACTGATAAGTTTTTTCTAACCGGAGAAACAAGAATTATTCCAACACTTCAGGCCTTTAATCTCTCAGTCTATGTGCAGTATTTCCGTAATGAGTTTCCTTCTCAACCATGGGACTTCTTCTCCGATCCATATGTCGAGATTAACACATACGTTTCGTATATGGAGATTAATGGTGTCATCACAGACTATCCTGCAACAACTTCCAAATACAGAAGTGAGTTTGCTAATTCTAATAATTGAAGGGCTTTCTCAATGTGCTCAGGGGTGTGATCGAGTCGAGCTACTCGTAATCGGCTTGGAAAAACACTCGAACTTGATCCAAAATGAACCGAGTAGCATCCAAGCCGACAATGCTCGACTCAATAGACCCCCAAGCCTCATCGAGCGTATAGTATTTTACTATGTTACCCGTATATATTTAGTTTACATTTTTTTTTTCAAGTTAAAATAGCGGGGTCAAGTAGCGTAACAAGGATAACAACAACTTTTTTTATGGCAATTTAATAACATAAATGTTTTAATTGCCAAAAAATGGGGTTTTGGACAAAACTACCCTTCCTTCTCTCTTTCCTAACTGGATTTCCCTTAGGAGGTGGATCCCATTTCATTAAAGGTAAAAATGTCAATTTCGTCTATTTTAATGTTTATTATCCTTTGGCTATATTAAGTCTTTTCATATGCTATTAGGCTACTTTTATCGAGCTCTTTTAATTGAACTACGGCACATTTTAAAATAGTGTATAACTAATTGAGTCAAGTTTGAGTTTTAACGAGTTTTCTACTGAGTTGACCTCCCAAAAAAATCAACCGACTTCGAGTCAGGTGCCTTTCAACATGACCACATTCGATCACCCCTTGCTTGTACATTCAACTAACGTCTGCACTGATTGGTTTACAGGAAATCGGTGTTTAGGGTATAAAGAGGTACCGATATACATGTTACCGGTCCAACCAGGCGGTCTGGTGTCAATTATGGTACCTCAAGATTTGCCTCCGGCAGAAGCTCCCAGCCCTGTTCTGACAGAGAACGGTGTCGTTGAATCTCCTTTACCGGCTGTAATAGAGAGGCCTCCGTCTGAGAATACTGGCAATGGCTCAACGGCACAGAGTCCAACCCCACCAAACGGGCAGCCTAGGCTCGTGGGAAGCACCATTCTCGGTGGCATTGCTATTCTTCTTGCAGCTTTTGTGGTGTAATTACAAATATGATAATCACCAACCATTTTGTATTGTTTATATCTCATGATCATTGACCACGTTTGCCTTTCAGATTCTATGTTTCGAGGGATTGGTTTTGCATATCTTGTAGGTAATTTCATTCTTTTTGGGATTATTGTTTTCATGGGATATATGTATGCAGGTGGAAGGGATGTAATTTATTCTTTGAAATTAAACTGCTCCTCTCTCTCATGTAAATTTTGTTTACATTATTATCCTTTCATGTGTGTTTGGACTTTTTTTTAACTCCTTATTTTACTCATGTGATGTAAATTTCGTTTACATTATTACCCTCTCATGTATCTTTGTTTACCTTTTCTTTTTACTATAATACACAGTCCATTACAAGTATTCGCAATTGTTGGTAATATTTCAATCAAGAAGTGCAATTTTGGAATACTGGTGACGTTTTTACTTTTCCTATATGATTAATTGGAATTTTTTAATCCTTCTGTAAAATGAGGGATATTAATACAAAATATGGCGAGATAAGGGGTAATGCCCTTTCAATTAGGGATGTAATCGAGCTTAGCTGAATTGAACTATTTGAGTATTTGAGTTTGTTTCGTTACTCGTGTTTAATTTATAAAATAAATTCATGGTTCACGAGCTCAATCGAGCCTTAACGAACTTGAACTTAATTTTTATAATACATTTATTATTTATCAAGTTATAAACAAAATAAATTATGTATTCTTAGAAAATATAATATATTATCTAAAGTTTATAATTTAATTATAAAAGATATCTATATTAGTTATAAGTAAAAATATACAAATTATATATCACAATGTCAAACATTAGTATTATATCTTACGAACTAGCTCACAAGTTTGTTAAAAAAATTTATTCACAAGTTAACGAGTCGAATAGCGTGAAGTTTGAGTTTGTTTATTTAATTTAATGAATCACAATAAATAAATTCAAACAAACTTTTATTGGATTGAGTTCTATATAGTTGACTGACAACTTTAGTTCCCTACTTTAAACATAACAAACCATGTGTTTTTGTAATGCCCCATTTTTTTTTGGAGGTAAACTTTGATTAAGGCGTCACTTACGTATAAAAATCACTCTTTTAAGAAAATAAAGTAAATAAATTTCAGAAAAATTATTATAAAACATACATTTTCAAAACTCATAAAATATAGCATTTTGAATTAAAACTTTTTTCGACCTTTAATCATCGACTATCAACATCCACCGCTCGCACTCCACGCCCTAAAATCCTTAAACTGAAAATATTTTAAAAAGACGGGGTGAGTGTTTGAAATACACTTAGTGGGGAAACTCGAGACAACGTAAAATAATTTCCAAAAATTGGTTGAAAATAAAACGTTTATCACTTTAAAAAAAAAGCGCATAGATCATATTCAAACATATCACTTTATTTTTACGGTTCTTAGCCGTCATGGAAACATTTGTGAATCTTAACCGCCTTGAAAGCATTTGCTTTTCATAAACATATTACACGTTGTGGACTCCTAAGTAGTCCAAATGCATCCTTTGGATAGGTTCCCTCAGGAAATCTATCAGGGCCCCAAGCCGACCCTATGAGTTATTACACCCCTTCATGTTGGGTTTTCGTAGAATGCTCCCTTGTTGGGTTTCCGACGAGGAATACCCTACTTGACGTGCAGTCGCATGCGCAATTAAATTGTCGCATAATAGTTTTCACATAACACATAGTACACATTGGTCACGTTCACGTTGGCCACATAATTCACACAACACATAGGTAAATAAATTCTTTGACATATGTTGGTTTCTAAAGAAACCCCTTTTGTGCGGGTATTACCCCGACTTATCATCATATGAAATCATTTGTATTTGTATCACCTGAAATCCATAGCTTTTCAAACTCATATAATTTACTCGAATACTGTTCACGTAGTGAAAACATTTCACTTGAAAACGACATCACATAATAACAGGATTTAGATCACTTAGTCACGTAGTTTTTCGTAAAACTGTACGATTTAAAACATAAATAAGATTTTACCCCACCTTGGATATTCGATAGCACTGATCAAAAGCTCTCGGTCTTATTTTTCTTTATTTCTGCCCTTTGCTTGTATTTCCTACAAGGTATAAAAACGTGACTTATCCTCTGTTTTAATTGTTTAAAACCAATAAAATCTATAAAAGAAAGATTCTTGAGAAGGTCGATAGACCGTGGTTCTTAATTTAGGGTTCACTAGAAAATTAGGATTTGTGGATCACATCCCTAAATTAGGGTTTTCTTGCTTAAGGATTTATTTGTCACGTTTAAATTCAAATTGCGGTCAAACTTCTATTTTATACTGTTGTAGGGCATAAAATACAATAATTATCAAATTTTTGGGTCATAATATAATTTCTGCAAATTCTCGGGGTCGTTTTATCATTTTATCACAGTCTAGGAGCGATTCTGTAATTTCTACAAAGTTTAGGATCCATTTTGTAATTTTCAGGAATTCTGGGGACTATTCTGTAATTTCAGAGAGTTTTGGGGTCTATTTGTTATTTTAGAGAAGTTCTGGGGTCATTTTGCATATCTTATGAAGTTCAAGGACTAATCTGTAATTGTCCATAAATTCAGGGGCCTAAGTGCTATTTAGCAAAATTTTAGGATTTGCTAATCAATCCCTAGGCTTAATCAAATTTACAAATCACCACCCAACCCCAAAACCCATTCTGCAGCTCCTTCGTCGCTGTCCTGCCGCCGTTGCCGCCCTGCCACCGTCGCTGCCGGCGACTCCACATCAACACACACGACTTACAGATACATATATCTATTTCTATTACACTATATAAGTATGAATGTTTCGTCTATTTTTTTATAATGCCGATTTTACCCTTTTTAGAGTCCATACAAATCATAATTAGAGTCCATATAAATCATAATTCCTTTTAAAAATATATAATATAATTTATCATATTTATTGATAAATAACCAATTAAATTTTTATTTGGAGATAAATCCTAATTAAATTAGGATTAGAATTAAGTCTATACAAATCATAATTCCTTTTAAAAAGATATGATATAATTTATGATATTTATTAATAAGTAACCAATTAGATTTCTACTTGAAGATAAATCCTAATTAAATTAGGATTAGAATTGAAAGATGCGAAAGAGAGTGAGACTGTGTTAAAGTGGGCTTTAAGTAATTCCTGTTAGTGTTGAATTTTCAACACTTATAATTTTTCCTTATTTCTTAAACACTAAATCTATTTAGATTTTATTGTTGAGATATTCTAGGGATTTTAGTTGCATGGATATTATCTTTTCTCTTCTTGTTTTTGTTCCACGTTTTCTGCAGATAAGGTATGAAGGCATTCCTATTTTATAGGAATGTTTGTTTCAAGTTGCATGTTAAGTGGACAAGGAAAGTGGAGGATCATGGGCATTCATGGAGAGTGGTGAACGCGTGTGATAGCTGGAAGATATCTATAAAAGGAGTTCAACTCTATCAAGATATGTATCGAGTGAAAGAGAATACAAGTATACATGAAGTTGCAATTTTCCAGACTTATCAGTTTTCATAATGTTGTCATTGATGTTAACAACATTTGTTGTAACATTTAGAGTCTGGATTTTATGAGTGTTTGCTTTGTACTTCAAATATACATTTAATAAGATCTTTTGCCCTGCTGGCATCCCACAAGTATTTTATATACTTGTGGATAGTTTCTTGTGTTCATTTATAAACTTATATTCCGCTGTGTTATCTCTAGTGTTGTCGACATCCGAGACAACATTGTGATACTGTTCGTTTTATCTTAGCATTAGAGCATTCGGACACTTTCAATTGGTATCAGAGCCTCCCACTTGATACAAAGTGGTTGGTTCTGTTGCTCATGCTAAGCATGGATTGGTGCAATCCTCAAGGGAAGTTACCTGTCCTTGATGGATCGAATTATGCTTATTGGAAGATCCGTACACGCACACAAATCAAGTCCATTGATTCACGAGCATGGGAAGTCGTGGTCAGAGGATTTGATCCCCCGAAGAAGATCTCAGATGGAGACGTTCTTAAACCACCGAGCGAATGGACGGCCGACGAAATTTCCAATTCCAACTTCAATGAGAGGGCGATTAACGTTATTTTTGGTGCTGTAGATATCAAGATTTTCAAGCTGATCCAGACATGCACAACAACCAAACAAGCTTGGGAAATTCTTGAGAGGCAATTCGAAGGAGATAGCTGCGTAAGGGAAGCAAGGCTTCGTCTCATTATGTCTCAATTCGAGACTATGAGAATGGAAGAAAATGAAGACATTGGAACCTACTTTGAAAGGCTACGTGATATTTCTAACCAAAGTGAAGTTCTTGGTGATCCAATTAGTAGGAAACAAATGGTGTCCAAGGCAATTCGTACGCTAACTCCAAAGTATAACATGAAAGTTTCGGCGGTCGAGGAAGCTCACAACTTGGCTACCATGGATTTTGATACGCTCCAAAGCATTCTTCAAACCTTCGAGTTGAATCTATTAAATCAAAAGGTTGTCCAAAAGGAGAAGAACATTGCTTTTCAAGCTCAACCCGACGGTGATAGCTCCGACAATGATGAACCACTGGAGGAGATTCAAGAAGGATTGGACGTTGCTTTGATCACAAAGAAATTCAATTCGATGGTGAGAAAAATAAATAAGAAAAAATTTGTTACAAAAGACAAGGAGCAGTTTAAGGTAGCTGATCGGCCTCAGTGGAAACCCCCTGGAAATACATCAAAACCACTGGGAAGATCAAGTTCTGATCGTGGAAGGAACGACCCCAAACATCTTGACTCTATTCAATGTCGCGCTTGCTCGGGATGGGGCCATTATGCGAACGAGTGTGCCAATACCCTGAGGAAGTATGAGAAGAAGAGCTTCTGGGTATCCATGAGCGACGACGAGGACGAAACTGAAGAAACAGCAGAAGAAACTGAAGATCAAACCTTGCTGTTAGCAAATATTGATTCTGATGTTGTCGACGATGTGGTCGACGATGTGGCAACATTGACCGACACATCAGAACGGTATGGTCTGTTCAATTTCATTTCATTAACATGTTTAAATGCTGTGGTTGATGATGATGCAGAGTCAAGAGATGATGATGATTTGGACAAGGATGCTGTAATTGAAGAACTTCAAGATTTATATACGGCGCTCCTTAAAGAATGGAAGAAGCAATGCAAGCAAGTGGAAATCCTGTCCAAAGAAAATGATCTTCTGAAATTCTCAATGGCAAAGCTGGAAACAGCACTCACACAAAAGGACGTGGAACTTGAGAAGACTCAACATCAATTGGACGTGAACAAAGCAATCATTGACAAATGGAATACAAGTTCAGCCAAAATGAATGAGTCAGTGAATGCAGGTAATATGGGGAAAATAGGTATTGGATTTGCCAAATCTGCTGAAACTGTTTTTCCAAATATTTTTGATGAAAAATCAAAAACCGTTTTTGTTAAAGAATCTTCTGAATCTTTCAAGAAAAGTCCAAGAAAACGGAAGTATGTGTGTCATCACTGTTTTAGACCAGGACATATCAGGCCTTTTTGCCATAAAATGAAAAGTGAAAATTCCAGTAGCAAAATGTTGCCGCCAATGTTGCCCAACATTGGAGACAACATTCGGCCCGGGAAAATTCAGAAACAAATTTGGGTTCCAAAAACACCTGTTCTCTGTAATGTTGTTTACACTGCTTTAAAGACTAACACTGCAGGCTCATGGTACTTTGATAGTGGGTGTTCACGTCACATGACGGGAACCAAAAGCCTACTTAAGGATTTTGTACCACTTAGTGAAGGATGTGTGACTTACGGAGGAGGAGCAAAAGGTAAAATCGTTGGTAAGGGTATCTTGAATGTCCATGGTTTTCCAAAACTGAAGAATGTACTTCTTGTGGATGGACTTATGGCTAATTTAATTAGCATAAGCCAATTGTGTGATGATGACTTGGAGGTAAAATTTAATAAAGATTCGTGTGAAGTCTTTGATAAATCTAACGTGTGCGTTATGACAGGTACTCGATCACATGATAATTGCTACCTTGTGGGAGAAAAAGTCACATGCAATAAAACTCAATTTGATGACACGATCTTGTGGCATCAAAAATTAGGACATGTGAACTTTCGATCTCTCGAGAAGCTGAACAAGTATGAAGCAGTTAAAGGCTTACCATTGTTAAATCATAAGGGTAAGGTGGTCTGTGAAGAGTGTTTGAAAGGTAAACAGACCCGTGTTCCCCATAATGTTGTCTCACATCAGGGACAACATTCGGGCACAACCCATTGTTTTCAGCTTTTACACATGGATCTTATGGGTCCAGTAGAGGTTGAAAGCATGGGAGGTAAGAGGTATTCTTTCGTGATTGTTGATGATTTTTCAAGATTTACATGGATTTATTTCTTAAGTGAAAAATTGGAAACATTTGCATATTTCAAAATTTTATACACAAGAATTAAAACCTCTTTTGATTCAAAAATTTTGGGGATTAGAACTGACCATGGCAGGGAATTTGAAAATAACTTGTTCGATTCTTTTTGTGAGAAGAAAGGTATTTTTCATGAATATTCGGCTCCCAAAACTCCTCAACAAAATGGGATTGCCGAAAGGAAAAATCGCACTTTGCAAGAAATGGCTAGGGTCATGCTAAGCTCAAAACATTTGTCTAAACGCTTTTGGGCTGAAGCATTGAATACGGCATGTTATATTGGCAATCGAGTCTACCTTAGACCCGGTAGCAAAATGACTCCGTACAAAATAATAAAGGGAAGAAAACCAAATCTGAAATATTTTCATGTATTTGGTTGCATTTGCTATGTTTTAAATGATCGTGACCAACTTGCAAAGTTTGATTCAAAAAGTGATAAGGCTGTTTTTCTTGGATATTCCTCAAATAGTCGAGCGTATCGATTATATAACTTGAGAAAGAGAAATATTCAAGAATCTGTAAATGTAGTGTTTGATGATTTTTCTGATCTTACAGGTAAAACCTACAAGGATGCTACATCTGATTTGGTGGACCAGCCTGTCACCGATTCCAGAACAGACGATGTTGTCCTGAATGTTGGCACATCCGAGGGAACATCTGCAGTTGAGACAGATTCTGAAGACAGCTGTGATGAAGCTCAGAATCCAGTGAGGAGAGATCCACCTTCTCGCATAAGGAAGAATCACCCTGCCACTCAGGTGATAGGGGGAGTGAACGAAGGTATTCGAACACGTAAGAAAGAGCCAATAAACTACAAAGAAATGGTAAGGCACGTATGTATGTCAACTACATACGCTCAGGTAAATTCTTACTGTTTTGTGTCTCTCATTGAACCTAAAAACGTAAATGAAGCCTTAAAAGATAATTTTTGGATACAAGCAATGCATGAGGAACTTGAGCAATTCACTAGAAACGATGTTTGGTTCCTTGTCCCTAGACCATCCGATACAAATGTCATTGGTACGAAATGGATTTTCAAAAATAAATCGGATGAGTCCGGGAAGGTGATAAGGAACAAAGCACGTTTAGTAGCCCAAGGGTACACACAAGTCGAAGGAATAGACTATGATGAAACGTTTGCACCCGTGGCTAGAATTGAATCAATTCGGTTGCTCTTAGCTATTGCTTGCCACCTCAAAATTACCTTACATCAAATGGATGTGAAAGGGGCTTTCTTAAATGGTATTTTGAATGAAGAGGCTTACGTTGAACAACCTAAAGAGTTTGAGGATCCATTCTTTCCAAATAATGTTTACAAACTTAAAAAGGCTTTGTATGGTTTAAAACAAGCTCCTCGAGCTTGGTATGGTCGCTTAACGACATTTTTACTTGAATTTGGTTTTATAAGAGGAGAAGCCGATCGTACTCTCTTTATAAAATCAAATGAACATGATTTTGTGATTGCTCAAATTTATGTAGATGACATTGTCTTTGGTGCTACTTCAAAAGTGGACCTTGATGAATTTGTTAATGCTATGTCTTTTACTTTTGAAATGAGCATGATTGGTGAATTAACCTATTTCTTAGGTTTGCAGGTGAAACAACTCAATGATGGAATCTTTGTCTCTCAAAGCAAGTATGCTAGGAATCTGGTGTCACGCTTTGGATTGAAGGATGCAAAACCAATGAGGACACCTATGGGGACGACTCAAAAGATGTGTAGAGACGATGTTGGCAACATCGTCGACGACACTCTATATAGGTCTATGATAGGTAGTCTTCTTTACTTAACAGCAAGTCGTCCTGACATCTTGTTTAGTGTAGGTGTGTGTGCAAGGTACCAATCCCAACCGAAGACATCACATCTTCAAGCTGTGAAACGAATAATTAGGTATGTAGCGGGTATGGTTGATCTAGGAATTTGGTACACAAAGGACACAAACTTGACCTTGGTTGGATATTCTGACTCGGATTGGGCTGGAGACGTCGATGATCGTAAAAGCACGAGTGGTGGCTGTTTTTATTTGGGTAATAATCTTGTCTCTTGGCATAGTCGAAAACAAAATTGTGTCTCTCTTTCTACAGCCGAGTCCGAATACGTTGCGGCAGGTAGTGGATGTACTCAATTACTTTGGTTAAGACAAATGTTGAGTGATTATGGGTTTGAATCTGAATCTTTGTGCCTATATTGTGATAACTCAAGTGCTATAAATATTTCCAAAAATCTTGTTCAACACTCACGAACTAAACACATAGACATTAGGCATCATTTTATTCGAGATTTGGTTGAGAAAAACATTGTTCGAATTGAATATGTATCCACTGAAAATCAGTATGCTGACATATTTACTAAGGCTTTAGACTTTGAGAGATTTTCCTCCTTGAAGAAGTCTCTCGGGTTGTGTGTTGTTTGATTTCCTTTATGCAGTTTACGGATGTTGCGCCTTATGTTGTTCACATTGTCCATAACATCCATATTTACTGTCTTCGTACAGTGTTTTTCATGTGCAAATTGACTGGAAAAAGATAATACTTTACGAGGACATTTGACTAAAACACGTCTTGAGATCTGAAATTGGTTCTTAATTTTTAAAAGTGTACATTTGTTGATATTACGAAGCACTTGGAGCACGGCGTTCGCGGCGACGATGCTTTTCAGGCAGCCTAGTAATGTGTTGTGAAATAAAAAGGTTTGTGTGACCTAACACTAAGTACTCGGGGCACGGCACTCGCTATGACGATGCTTCCTTGTCAAAAAGTGAAAGGAGATACCACAAACTACCATAAAAAGTTAGTCCCACAACTGAGTAACCAGAAGCACGGCGCTCGCTACGACGATGCTCTCTTTTCAAAAGGTTGGTTGGGATTAACATAAGCTGTACACTGTGTTTTTACTTAAGATTGGATATGTTGCCTCAAATGTTCTCAACATCGTAGAAAACATTTTCCAGAAAATCTGCATACATGTGTTTGTTCTATTTTCTTGCGTGGATAAAATTTTGATAAAGATATTCGTGGATACAGAATTTGAAACGAATTGGTGTTGAATCTCTCTTGAAAATTTTGAATAAATTTGACTCCTCATGCTTAGGATTATTTGTTGCAAGATTCGGGTGAGTTTGTTCCTAATTTGTAGGGAATAAAGATTCAGTTTCACTCATAAAAGACCCACGTTTTCCAAGGTGAGAAAGCACTTCACACTCCACCTTCCTCGGTTTGCGTGCACTATCTCTTCTCCACTCTCCCACCTTTCTTGCAGCGTATTTTTCTCTCCGAAGCCATGGATCCAAACCAGCAAAAACTCACCGATCTTCTAAGCCAACTCCAGACCCTTCTCCCGGCCTTGGGAGCTCCAACCTCATCTCCATCACCTACACAAAATCCTCCGTCTGAAAACCCCCAATCTGAAAACCCTAGCTCCGAAATTCCCCAATCTGAAAAACCATCATCTGACACTCCGATGACCGAACCTGACTCCTCTGCTCCTGATTCTGAACATGAACTTCCAGCCGCTGATCCGACTGAGCATGGGGATGTGCTTCCCGATGTTGCCGCTGAAGAGGGCACATCCTTAATTTCTCCCGTTTCTCTGAAGACAGTTTACCCACCGGAATTTCGTCCGGTGAATCCCATCTCCGTCGATGATTACCCAAACCCGTCGCCGGTGGCTCCGGCTCAGAGAGCATCTGGTTCTGTTCGCCGATCCAAGCGGGTGCTCCAACACTTGTCTTCATCGGCTCCAAAGAAGTCGAAGCCATCTCTACCCATTCCACCAGCATTAGTCGAGCCTCCAGTGGCGCCCTCAGTTCCCTAGGAAAACCGGCATCTGATTGATGAGTCAGATGAAGAACCACTTCAACCACAAGAAGCATCGGACTCAAGTACCGAACTTGACGATGAATCAGACGAAGATTTCGCTGGTGAGAAAGATGCTGTAGAGTCTGACTCTGAAGATGAGGAAGATAGAACTATCTCTGAAGTTCTTGAATCCTTGAAGCAGCAGCGCGATGTTGGCGCTGATGTTGCCACCGAAGGGGCAACATCAGCCGGCACACGATTGACGAAAAAGGCAACTCCTCCATCCAAACAGAAGCCTTCTCCGTCTGGTAAACGTGCTGCATCTGATTCTGATACTGAACTGATTACTACTCCAAAAGGTTCTCCATTCCAGGTAAATTCGGCCAAAACTCCCAAATTTTACTTCGGCATATCACCTACTTCTTGGACCTCCTTATGCAATCGTACGATTCTGTCGGAAAAGAAGATTCATATGGGTATTTTTGCTGAATTTCACCTTATTGAATACTTGGATGATCGCCAGTTGATGCAGTCTGTTTCTTATGCCCAACCTTTTCCTACCACTGTGATTTATGAATTTTATGCCAACATGCACAAATCCTTGGTAGCTGCTTGTGATAGGAAATTTGGGAATATGTTTGTGAGGGGGAGGGTTTATTCGTTCAAATCTTCCGACATTAATTCTGTGCTTGGGCTAGAGGATTGTGATGAGGAAGCAGTTGTAATGGATATGGATGCCGTAGCTTCTAAGATTACAGGTGGTTTACAGCAGACATGGACCAAAAAGTTTCAGGCTTCCTCCCTTACGTCTCTGTATTCGGTTCTTCACAAAGTGGTTGTGAACAATTGGCTTCCAACCACCAATTCCACTTCGGTCACTGAGGAGCAAGCCGCCCTTCTGTATCGCATTGGTAAACAACTCCCTGTTAATCTTGGTCGTTTAATTCTGATGAATATGGTGCGTTTTACAGGCAAGTTTGGAGAAAATGGGATTCTACCCTATCCATCGCTTGTATACCTTGTGCTTCAGTCCCAAGGATTTCAGAGAAGGAAGACGGATGTTCTCAGTCCAGAGGTTCCCCCACTGACGATTGCTAAGGCTCTACTCTCTGGAAATAGGGTGCTCGATCTGCCCTATCAGCCGAATGTTGCCCCTTCGGTTGGCAACATTCCGCGCAACATTCCGCCCAGCATTCCTGTCAGCACTATTCATCATTATTTGCGCCAGCTCGATGACCATATCGATGGTCTCATTCGTCTCCGGAACTCTCTTGAGGCCCTTCTTTCTGCTCAAAAAGGGGGAGATGGTGCTAGTGGTTCGGGCGAAGACGGTTCGGCCGAAGGCAATGCTTAGGGGGAGGCCGAGATGTTTTGTTTTTTTCGTTTTTAGGGGGAGATTTTTTTTATTATTGACTTTCTTTTTTATATTTTCAGGATGATTGTGAACTTGTGGTGTTTTTAAGTCTGTGATGATGGATCTTAATTTCTTAATTTATTCTATCCTTAATCACGTTTATTCTTGGTTGATTCTATCTTGTTCATGATTTGATTGTTGTATTTGCAGATTTGAGGGAGATAAGTGATTTAGTGTTTTGAGCAGAAAAAGCAAAAAAGGGGGAGATTGTTAGTGTTGAATTTTCAACACTTATAATTTTTCCTTATTTCTTAAACACTAAATCTATTTAGATTTTATTGTTGAGATATTCTAGGGATTTTAGTTGCATGGATATTATCTTTTCTCTTCTTGTTTTTGTTCCACGTTTTCTGCAGATAAGGTATGAAGGCATTCCTATTTTATAGGAATGTTTGTTTCAAGTTGCATGTTAAGTGGACAAGGAAAGTGGAGGATCATGGGCATTCATGGAGAGTGGTGAACGTGTGTGATAGCTGGAAGATATCTATAAAAGGAGTTCAACTCTATCAAGATATGTATCGAGTGAAAGAGAATACAAGTATACACGAAGTTGCAATTTTCCAGACTTATCAGTTTTCATAATGTTGTCATTGATGTTAACAACATTTGTTGTAACATTTAGAGTCTGGATTTTATGAGTGTTTGCCTTGTACTTCAAATATACATTTAATAAGATCTTTTGCCCTGCTGGCATCCCACAAGTATTTTATATACTTGTGGATAGTTTCTTGTGTTCATTTATAAACTTATATTCCGCTGTGTTATCTCTAGTGTTGTCGACATCCGAGACAACATTGTGATACTGTTCGTTTTATCTTAGCATTAGAGCATCCGGACACTTTCAATTCCGGAGGAATGAAAATTTGTATACTTCATGTTCATCAACCTGCTAAGAAAATACCCATGAGTTAGTATTCTGTTGCAGTAAATTGTCTTGGGTTTCAGTTCAATTGTTCATTAATTTGTTGTGTATATAATCTTATATTTTATTCGGTTCATCATTGATGGAGTTTTGGGATTTGATTATATCAATTTTGCTTTTGCTGAAAATATTTATCAACCTTTTTAGCATTGTTGTTCTGCCATGCAATACTTTTTCTTGTTCTTGTCTCTTTATTCCCATATTGATTCCGAGTAAGGGGTTGATGAAATAGCTGGGAAAACAGCAGTAGGTGCTTGTGTGTTGATTCCGAAATCAGAAGTCAATTTCTGTTTCTTCCTCAGATTGCTTACAGGAGTAAGAATCACACGTGTTCGAATGGTTGTTTTTGATCGAGTTTGTTACATTAGATTTTACTTATTGTCCAAAAAATTTTATTTTTTTTTAATAATACCATGTGTGTCTAATATATAAACACACACATATGTGTGATTTAAAACTTAACAGAATGTTTCGTCCATTTTTTATAATACCGATTTTAATCTTTTTAGAGTCCATACAAATCATAATTAAAGTCCATACAAATCATAATTTCTTTTAAAAATATATAATATAATTTATGATATTTATTGATAAATAACCAATTAAATTTCAACTTGAAGATAAATCCTAATTAAATTAGGATTAGAATTGAGTCCATACAAATCATAATTCCTTTTAAAAAGATATGCTATAATTTATGATATTTATTGATAAGTAATCAATTAGATTTCTATTTGAAGATAAATCCTAATTATATAATACAATTTAAGATATTTATTGATAAGTAATCAATTAGATTTCTACTTGAAGATAAATCCTAATTATATAATACAATTTAAGATATTTATTAATAAGTAACTAATTAGATTTCTACTTGGAGATAAATCCTAAGTAATCATGATTTGTTTATTAATAAGTAAATCATAATTAGAGTTCATACAAATCATAATTCATTTTAAAAATATATGATATAATTTATGATATTTATTGATAAGTAACCAATTAGATTTCTACTTGGAGATAAATCCTAATTATATGATATAATTTATGATATTTATTGATAAGTAACCAATTATATTTCTATTTAGAGATAAATCCTAATTAAATTAGGATTAGAATTGATTCCATACAAATCATAATTCCTTTTAAAAAGATATGATATAATTTATAATATTTATTGATAAACAACCAATTAGATTTTTACTTGAAGATAAATCCTAATTATAGGATATAATTTAAGATATTTATTGATAAGTAACCAATTAAATTTCTACTTGGAGATAAATCCTAATTAATCATGATTTGTTTATTGATAAGTAATCAATTAGATTTTTACTTGGAAATAAATCCTAATTAAATTAGGATTAGAATTAAGTTTATAAAATCATAATTAGGATCATGACTGATTGAGGTCGAGAATTTGTGTCACCCATTAATTCTGTCAAGCTCTCTCATTCCTAAAATAAAAACCTTCCATCAGATTGTGTTTGTATTTAGTCTATCAGGTGAAGCTAGAGGTGCAGCATTGAATGTCAGTTTTGGTTATGTTGTAATAGGGGAATAATAGCATTCGACCATGTCCCAACAATGATGTTTTTAAAATTCTCGGCTTGCGTCAAAGTAGTGTAGAGACAGAAATTTTCCTGGGATCAGTTTTTCATTCAAAAAATAATAATAGTTAAGAATTTATAATCATATAAGTTATTTACAATCATCATCCCAAATATTTAAGGATAAACAAGCTTTATTGACCATAACAGACAACTTAAATAGCAAAGTGGGCCTAATTTCTAGGCCAAAAATAGTGGGTTTATTATCATATAAGGTCATGATGAGTCCTTTTATGAAAGAGTGTAACCGTATCTACATCGTTTTCTAGTAACTTCTTGTGGTTTATTTAATAAAATAGTTTTATATCTCTTCCAATTTAATTAGTCCAATTCTAAAATTTCATGAGTTGGGTACATCATATGAATAATTAAGTAAGAATCTATATGATATTTTGGGTGCTCACACACTACTGTTAAAAGGGAGGATCGAATCGTAAGATCGTGATGTCTTCAACAAACCGTTGGATATCAATTAAGACAAAATAGAAAAGAAAATCATCAAAGGTATATCATTTTTATTCAACCCGAATTCAATTCGAAACCATTTTAATTTCCAAAAACCTTCGATTAATATATTACAAAATCAAAATTGAAAAATTGTAGGATGAAGAGTGTGCATCATTTGTAAGAAGGATGTTCAATAATACATTAATGATTGAGGTATATTCTGTGATCCAAGAGTGTCTTTATTAATTTCTATGTGCACTGATAAAGATGTTGTAGAGGCTTTGCCAACTTTTAGATCTTATTATAATTGATGTTGTCTCATATAAGGATTTGATGGTTATTATATAAACATTCTTAAACAAGTAGTTTAATGTAGATTGTCAAAGAGTTATAATTATCATCGTCTAGATCCTATAATTCATAAATATATATTTAACATATTGCATATTAATTGTAAATTATTTTCAAAATATTTTATTAATTCTTTCTTTTTTAAATATAATCAAAGAAAAGTAGCGATGTCAATTGTTGAGATGAATGGAAGTGATAACTATAAGACTTTTTTTCATTCTTAGTTTGAATAGAAATTTGTTTAACCTTTTATTTTATCTTCATTTATTATTATTTAACCTTCTTAATTTAAATTGTAGATCAAGTATTTTTGGTTTATATATATTGGGTTGCGTTGTCATTATATATATATAATTATTTTTTGAATGATTGTATTACTTTTATTTGGCTGCGTTTTCATTTTATATTTAATTCTTTTTTGAATGATTGTATGTTTGAACAGTCGATGCCAAATATAGATGGTGTCAAACGAAACTTGCTGGACAAAAGAGAAGATATGCAAATTTTAATGATGTTAAAAAAATTTATATAGAACATGTTTTGCAGAATCGTGAAAAGAGACAAGTAACATGTAATTTACAAATTCAAGTGAATCTAAATAACTCTAAAGGTATATTTTTATACTATTCTATAAACTTTGTATTAAATTACATCTTATATAAAAATTTGAAATTTGTATTGTAATATAGGGAAAAAATGATCCTTTAAGTTTACCTAAGTAGATTTTTCATTTATTATTTTTTATTTTTTGACTTTTAGTCTTCTATGTTTAAAGAATACTATTTTTTAGTCCTCTTACATACTACAACACATAATATTTTATTTTATTTTAATTGAAATTCATCTAACACTAAACAAAAATGCATACCTTTGCATTTCTTGAAATTTTCTTTGGTATATAGTGTTTGGAAAATTCTAAAATCATGCACCGAAAACAGAATAAAGTCTTTATTATGAATTATAAAGCACCTAAAAACAAGGTAAAATAGAAAAATAAGGATAATGATGCCCCTACTTAGTAATTCATCATATTGACGTACTAATTAAATCTATACATAAGTTGAAAAATTCGGAAGTTACCTAAAAGTTGTTTTTGCTATTAGAAAATTTTGAGTACCATATAACTCAATGTTTCGTCTGTTTTCAATTCAAGGTAAATTTAAAAGATTAAAAAACTTATTTTCTCTTTAATATATTTATCCAATTATGAATTTTAATGTCAGAACTACATAAATTAAAAAAAATGTCAACTTGCATTCACTATGGAGCGGTAAGATTTGAGTATGAGCCTCCACCTTTTGTTGTAATAATGGAAAAGTTAAAATTGCACCTTCAAAAGTTCCAGAGAAATTGTACGAACTATACGCTTCTCAATCAGAAGAGTGTTGATTTTCAAAAAAATATACGTTCATACAATTCCATATTCTCATTCACTTCATTTGTAGTGAAATTGAATAAAGAACTTGCTTCGGCACGATGACGAGTTTTCACTTTTTGTGTACAAGAAATAATTTATCACAATCTCCCAAATTTGAGTCTTAATGGAAACAAACCAGTTAATTTTCAGTTATATTTTTTTGATACTGAAAATAAAATAGAGAATAAAATGTGTCTTAATTCACATGTATCAGAAGAAATTGTACGAAAGCTCACTGAAATACTAAAGAAAAATCTATATACCAAAATCTTTAGAAGACTTAACAGAGTATTCTTCTTTAGATGATGTGCAACTTTGTATCACAAAAGATGTCAGATTAGATAAGCGAGTTTATAATGTTCTGACAATAGATCAAGTTGCAGCTATTTGGATTGAGGGAAATAATAATAATGTAGGGTTTGAACGAGATATTATTGTTAGTGCTCATTTTGGGGACCAATATAAAATAATGTATTATTTGGATGTTATGACCCATTACAATACCTTCTTCTATTTCCAAGAGGTGAAACAGGATGACACCAAAATATTCATAAGCTTCATATAAAAAATATGTGCATGAAAAAAAGCAAGTTGCATACTTATGTTATACTATATTTAAAGAACATATATATTTTAAGAGATAATTAATTTTTTTCAAAATTTAATTTTATTAGATTTTTTAATACACATACAATTGCAGTAAATATACCCAATGTATTGAATGCTTCTAGACTTACATCAAGGTCTACTTCAGATGAAATTATCTCCCAAGAGCAAGAGCAAAAAGTTGTTGTACATATTCATGTGGTCGAATTTTAGAAAAGAGGACTATCACATGCCCATCTACTTATAATTCTAAAGGATGAAGATAAAATTCATACATCTGACCAATTTGATAAGTTTGTATGTGCTGAAATTCCTAATGAAGAAAAAAAAATCTTCGAATGTACAAATTGGTGAAAAAACACATATTACATGTACCGTGTGGTAAAAAAAATCCAAAAAATTCATATATGGTGAGAGGTAAGTACAAAAGTTATTATTAAAAACTCATTAAAATATTTGTATCAAACTATAATAGTGACAATTCAAAAAAATCATTACTCCAGACTCTAATTTATGGAGATTTGTTATCTCTATTGACTAAATTTTCAACTCTAATATGGAATTGAAGATCAAATAATATTAATATAATTAGAAGTGCATCATGCATATTGTCCAATTTATGCAACAGTTAAGTAATAAATGTTTCATTTCCAAACAAAATGGAGCTGCAGAATTGTTGCGTAAAGCAAATTTGATTTTATGGGATGAAGCTCAAATGGCAAAACGATGGGCAATTGAAAATGTGGATACATTACAAAAGGATGTTATTGGAAATGATAAAGATTTCGGTGGAAAAGTGATAGTTTTTGGAGGAGATTTTAGATAATTTTTACTTGTTGTACCAAGGACAACAATTTTACAAACAATTTCTGCTAACATAGTCGAATCATATCTATGGCTAAGAATGCGAAAAATACCATTTTCTAAAAACATGAGAGTTATAAAAGATCATACTTTCAGTAAATTCTTGCTACGAGTTGGTAACGAAGATGAACCAACATATGAAAAAGTCTCAATTCTAAAAGAAATCATCATTGAGTATAATAATGAAGAAGATTCTATACAACGACTTATCAATGCTATTTTCCCAAACTTACAGAATAATTCAGAATCAGCAAAATACATAACCGAGCGAGCCATGTAGATAGTTGATAAGTTGAATGATAGGTTGATATCCATATTTTCGGGAGATCCAAAACCTTTTAACATTTTTGATGAAGCAATTGATGAAACAGGTAAACATTATGGAAATGAACTTTTTAATTCTTTAACTCCAAATGATGTACCTCTTCATAAATTAGTGTTGAAGAGAAATTGCCCAATAATTCTTTTAAGAAATTTGGATCTTTCAAACGGTTTACGTAATAACACAAGAATGGTTTGCCGAAATTTTAGAAATAATATAATTGATGTTGACATTATTTTTGGACAACATATTGGGAAACATGTGTTCATTTTAAATTCCAAACAAAACAAAATAATTTAATAAAAATTCCAATTACATTATTATTTTTTGTTATGCAGACACCACTCTATTAACGTTTCTCTTTGAGAAGACATGACATTGAATGAAGGAAAAGAATTGTAACTAATTGTTGATCAAACACAACGGTTGTCATCTCAAAGGTCACAACGAAGGAATTTCAAGGTAAAACAAAAACCCAACTATCTTTGTTGTTTTATGAAAGAAAAAACCATATGCAAGGCCAAAGTACATCTGAATACTACAGACAGTTGATCTTACAAGGAGCAAGTGAGGTCCGTTTTCTAATTGCCCTAACCTACAATATGAAAGCCGAAGGGGGAAGATTGAGTGTGGTAGTTGAAGCCATAGAAAAGTTGGAACCCATGGAGATAAGAGATGATAAATTAAACAACACAACCACGACAACGACAGTAACAGTAGCTACCACAACAGATAATGAACATAAGAAAAAAAAATTAAAAAGATAAAAAAACAAGGAATGCATCCACGTATCCACTGATGAGAAGGATAAAACAAGAAAAAGAATTAGTAATTGACAAAATTACAATTATAATCTTTTGTTTCAAAATTTAGATACTTATTATTCTTTTCTTTTTAATAATTTATTTTTTAAGAATAGAGGATTAAGATATCTATATTATATTGAAAAAATATTAATTTATAATAATCAAATATTAAGTAATTTATATATATTTCAAAAAAATTATTAAAAAACAACAAATAAAGAGATAAAATATCACGAAATAAATAAAATTAAAGATCTCAAAAGTTTATCTCTGCATGTGCAACGTACGTGTTCTCAACTAGTGTATATATATATATATACGAGTTTTAGAGCACGTATGTTGCACGTGGAAATCAATTCAAATTAAAGAAAGAAATAATAAAAATATTATATGTATAACACTTTTATATTAGAGTTCTAATTATAATAGGATTCTATAAAATTTTGAATTAATTAGAACTTTAATATAAAATTATTTAAGTATAAAAATCCTATAATAACCTTAAATAATAATCTATAATAGAGATATATTCGGCAATCTATATTTTGTAAGAAATATCCACACTTTTATATAGGTAATAGATATAGACACACACATACATATACGCATATACATATACACATACTGGGCGGTGGTGGCTCATAGTAAATATGCCAGCGTAACCTCCGGCGTCGGCTTCTCCCCATCATCTTCCCCCACACACAACAGCACACCAATACATACATATATATACGCAGACAAATTATATATATATATATATATAAACACACACGCTTATATATATATATACCTCCTCACATACCGTATGCGACGGAGATATGACCAGATCAAAATTCGAACTCGTATTTGTGATCAGCTCGACTAAAACTATATCATAATTGGGTTATCTTGTCGGAAAGGCTTCACCGGCAGAAAGAAAAGGTGGCGGTAGATGATGCAGGGAAGATGGTGATGAGAGAGACAAGTGATAGGAGAAGAGAGAGAATAAGTTTTGTGCATTATCATTCAATTCCATCCTAATTAACTTCTTACTCTTTCAAATAATAGCCAAGTGTACAAAGCTTAGCATGAGGTGTCTCCCAACCAATTAATCAAATAAAGAAAACAATTAAAGGGTAAATAAGATTATAAAGTTTAATTTTGTGTGTTGTTACAGTTTTTTTAATCATTTAACATAACAAACTATGCTTCTTATCTATTTTCCTTTAACAGAACAAAAATACCATTCCGTTCATGTGATATACAGTTTAATTTTTAAGTTTTTTTATGTACTATACATATTTAATTCACTTTCATTGAATTCTCTCTCTTCATTTTCGTGTACTCTAACTGTCTTTTTTTTTTTTTCAAAAATTCAAACAACATTTCGTGAAACGATATGATTATTTCTCAAATCTATTATTAATATTAAAACACTAATATATAGTGGAATGCAGTACAAGAAGGTGACCAAATATGGGTATCATTTAAACGTGCAAACTGAAAAGTAGGGTAAATTGTTCTATTTTACTCAATTTTATATAACTCATCTGATCTTATTTGTCAAACATTATCTTAATGGAATTAGGCGTTATATAACATAGTCTACACAAATAGTGAAGTGAGATATTTATTCAATCTGATTCTACCCAAATGAACATGACTTGGTAGCTTTGACTAGCAAACTATTCTCAGAAAAACTGACTCTAGGTGTGTGTGTTGGTGAGCCCAAATGACATGAATTTGAATTTTGAGGAGGTAAATTGGTTGGAGTATCAAATATATGTAAATATTTGTGGATTTGCACCCAAATAATGCCCATTTTCCCTATTTATAACCTTTTATAATCTTGCTTACTTCCATGCCAAGTTTTTTTTTCCCCATCGTTAAGAAATTGAATTCAATGTTAATTAGGCCCAAGTTGTCTCATTAAATCCATGTCACAACCCCCCAACCTTAGTGTTCTCATGGTAGTTAAAAATTTACACTTTCCCATTTCCAAGATTAATTGTATTACCTGTTAAAGGATTGGTGTATTCCTGCACAACCTACCCTTTTTGCAGTTTCCTCATTAATGAAACTGTGAACAAGGATTGAAATTGTGTTAATATCGTAAAAAATAAAAAATTAGTATTTCTATAAATCGGACTGCATTTTCATCTAAAATTACTCATCCTCTTAAGTAACAGTTAAATATACATATTACAACGAAACCAAACAGTTTTCTATTCTCCAAAAGAGTGATGGTTTGTGCAAGTGGAAAACAACATATCAGCTTCCTTAAAACTATAGAAAGTTGAAGAAGTACCGTACACATCAGTTCAACGTCGATCGTTTCAACCCCGGTGTGCGTGTGTGTCGTTAAGAGGCCGGCCCTTGTTGCTTCTCATCTCGTATATAACCATCTTTGCCCATCCTGTATATGGTAAACTGGATACCTACTAAAAAAAATCCTTTACATCTAAGTGTACCTCTTCTTACCTTCAATGAATTAGTCGAAAACTAAATATTCAACATCCAAGGCCTCTCAAAATGCTGCTCAGTTTATCAATAACCACAGGAGGATTAGCATGAGATCCATCAAGAAAAATGGCATGGTACTCCAACCCTTTCCACATGGCAATCAGCTGAAAATGCGGACGTATATATTCGCTGCTAATTATCTCAAGAATTACAGTGCCGGGGGTAGCAGAAACTATATGAGTCAAACCTGCTCCATGTGCACCAATAATGACCGAAGCATCTTGGATCGCTCGAACTTGCTCTTTCATGGGCATGTGTGCGAATAGTCCATTAACAATGTTCAGATTACAATCTGAATGATTCGATGCCCATTTACTTATAGAATCAAAAACTTCTTGTTCGTTGCTAAGCCTTGATTGTACCTTACCACCATGACGGGGATGAGCAAGATAATCTTCACGCCGAACAAAAAGGATGTTATGAGCCTCAGAGGCTGATTTTGGGGTATGGTGTCTATCCATTGGAAACCCAAAAGAAGCTCTTATCATTTCACCAAACTCAGATAATCGAGCAGTCTTCTGATCGTCGGGATTTTGCCACAAATCATGTGCAGATGCTCCATGACAGTTTATGTGTTCAGTGAGTCCCTTGAAAAGAGCGGTTTCATACCCTAATGGGGCCAGAATAGCATGGCGAAAACAAACAGGGCCCGAAAAATTCTTAGCATATGTAAGGCTTGAAAATAATGCCGTCCATGTTTCTTCCAAAGGTGTCTGATATTTGTCAAAGAACAATGGTTAAGAAAAAGTGGACATCAGAAGGCATCAATAAATAAGTCGCAACA
Organism: Scutellaria barbata; assembly: GCA_028654395.1. Classification (NCBI taxonomy): domain Eukaryota; kingdom Viridiplantae; phylum Streptophyta; class Magnoliopsida; order Lamiales; family Lamiaceae; genus Scutellaria; species Scutellaria barbata. The sequence continues at coordinate 4,549,201 of CM053648.1, forward strand.
TAGAGACAGATAGAATCCTCACGCTCTGTAGCCGACAATCTAAGATAATGAGATTGTTGCATCGACACATCAACATAATTTATGCAAATTAAACTTGCCTTTTCCACTAATTTCCTTACCTTATTTTTTGTAAAAGACTGGTAATCAAGGATTATCTTTCCATTTAGCAGTTTGCACATCAAGTATGATGAGTAAAAATGCCTAATTAACTAGAATATACGGACACAACAAGCTAACTTTCAAACTTACCGACTCAAGACAAGCAGAGTTAAATACATTTACTTGGCAGACTTTTGACATTCAATTTCCATAGATCCCAATCTTGCTAAAACAATCATAACAAACTACAATGTCAAAAGATTGGATGCTAAAAGTCAACATATATGTATCAGCAGAAATATCAAAGCCTAATCCAATACTAAACAGAAGAAACCAATAGGCTGATTAATCCCATGGCTTCACATCAATTTTCCACTTCTATTAAATGTTTGTCTAACAAAATAAAGTAAGAGATGTACTGTGTGAAATAAGTTACAATAAAGTCAAAGAAGCATACCTGACAGTGGCCATCTACAAAGACCAGATGGGGTCGATTAGGCACGCCAGTGACTCTGGCAGATACATATGTGCTGTACCAATCTGTAACCGTGTGAAACAAATTTGCGTACTCAAAGCGAGTGACTAAAAGTGTAGGCTCTTCAATCCACTGAAATCAAACCATTTTAGAAGTGTTAACGCTGGTCCAACAATACAACTCTCAGAAAAGAAGATTAAGAGAAATCATATCATGTAGTTAAAACTGTACTACAGGCTACAATTGAGTTTAAGCTGAAAGCACAAACATAACTATATTAAAGGATCAACAAAGAGATTATATCATACATAATACTAAAAGCTTTTACTAAATTGTACATCTTCACATGACATCTAACCGTTACCAATTTATCTAATCTAGTCATCCAATAAAAATATAGCTCAGAACAGGTTTCAGAAGGAACCTCATTCTAACATAGCGCCTAATTAATTAACTAGTAACAGAAATCACTGAAAAGAGATCGACTTGCTCCTCACAACGAAGCAATCCAGTTAAGTTATCTTTTCTTGGCACAATAGCTTCATAATAATTTAGAAAAGTATCTATCGAAGAGTAAGAACAGTTCATGCTGCACATTCATGTCAAACATCGAGAACCAGATGGTGGATCCAATCCAGAGAGATTTTATAGAGCATCAACATTCAAAGAACATGATCCAATTCCAAGATTATAGAGAGCATCATTTCAAACTCAATTTAAAACTTTCCATACAAGAGAAAAAACATCATTGCAAATTCTTTATCCTAACACTTCATGTTGTCCATCCAAATCCAATTCCCAAACATATTCAATGAATTCAAAAAGAAAAACGTTAACAATCAGAGAAATATAAAAAAGAAAAAAAAGAAGAAGAAACAGACTAACCTTAGAACAAACAAATTCAGTGGCATCAACTAACCGAATAGAATCGATCAACTGACGCATCGTGTGCTTCTGAATAGCACCTTCTTGAATATATTTATCCAAAAACTCCTCACCCACCATCTTTTTACCGTCTCTTGATCTATCAGCAACCTCAATCTGAAAAGCCCCATCCTCAAATTTCGGCAATTCCTCATATTCTCCTCTCCCAATTACACTCTCCAGCTTTTCTCCCCCTTTCGACATCGAAATCCTCTCCGGAATCATCCGAATCCTCCCACCTTCACACACCGAGCTCCTCAACGTCTCGCTGTAGAAGCATCTGAACCATCCCCCGCCGGCGCCAGCGGGGAAGACTTTCCGGTGCGGCTCCGTCGTCGGCTTCAAAGCGTCCACACGCTGAGTGTATCCGTTTCCGAAATACGCTTCGCATGATCGGAAACGCGTGTTGAGATTCTGAGACCACGGAAGATAAGACGGTAATATCGGCCAGGGTTTGACGGCTAGGCGGAGGCGGGATTGGGAAAATCCCGATGGAGTGTGGCCGTCGGAGAGAGAATGGCGATGGTCGGGGTGAGAAGTGAGGTAGAGGTAGAGAGAGAAAGAGTTGAGTGCAAAGAGAGCGAGCAGAATTTTCAGTGCTTTGCTGTTCATGTTTCGATGCGCTTCAACTCTCCCTCTCTTTCTCTCTCTTTCTTCTCTCTCTCTGGTTTTCGCTTTTTACGTTACTTTGCTGATGTGTTATATATGTTTCTTGAATTCCACTTATACTTTAACTATACTTCACTGGGGTTTACTTCAGGTAAGTGCGCGATCCGGTGAAAGCTTCTTTATCAGCCAATCATATTTAGACACGTAGGACAGTTTCTTTTTTATTTTCCATGGCACGTGTCATTATGGGAATATTATATTCTATCCTATTCTTTGTTTACAGATCCACATTGATTTGACAAATCTTACATATATTATGTTTGCATTATTTAACTAATATAACCTCTTACAAAATAAAGAATGGTCAAACATTGAAAAAGAATTATAAAAAAACAAAGATAGAAACAAGAACTTTCAATTAACGATGATAGACTATGTACTCTAGTCAAGTCTCCGTCGCATTATATTTAATTTGGAAAATATTTAATTAATGATGATAAAATCAAAAAGGTTAATATCCTCAAATACCATATTTAATTTAACACTATTTTTTATACCACAAAACATATAATAATATTTTTTTCTACCACAAATTGATAAAAAGACCAAAAAAACTCTTTGACATTACATGTTCAATAATTGAAAAATGCTATTTCCACTCCAATTTTATTGTTTCTAAACCAATTTGCTAAATCATATGTATTAAACTCGGATATAATTATCTTGGCATATCGGTTGGAAACCACTGCGTATCCTCGTGTTTTCACTGATATAGGGGATCGATGCGGTATAACAATGTCACGTACTGAGTGATTATTATTTGGAAAAATGAATAATAGAATTTTTCCATGATTTATATTTATTAAGATCCGATGTGCGAAATGGTATCAGAGTTTGGGTTTATTGAAGATATAAATTAAATTATTTGTACAATATTATTTTCCTATGCCTAACGAGAGGAGAAAATCAAGAAAAATGTATTCGGAAAACTTTCGACATATAACAAGTGCAGGATTTCATTAAATGACATCCAGTAAATATTGAGACATAATTGTTCCAGACACATTTAAGGTCACACAAGACCTTAGGAAGTCCAGAAGACCATCATATACTATGATGGACAGATGGAGAAGATATGTCGATCTTTATTCGAGATCCAACAAGAAATTTCAGATCTAAAGAAAGAAATCGCAGATCTAAAAAGAAGGTTACCAAGGGGAACAGGTAGATCGATGAACGAACGTTTCAAATGTGTGTTCGGGGATAAACCAATTATTCCCAAAGGAAAAGCTACGGAAGTCCTGAAGTCTAAAAGCTACGAGGAACTCTTGCTCGACATCATCCGAAAAGTTGATGGAAGTCTCAAGAGTTGATATCTTAAAATTAACCGAATCACTTTCCAATTTAGGAATTGTGGATCTGGTTAATTTCAAGATGAATGATTATATTCTTAAACAAGAAGAAGGGAGTACGAGTGCGGAAACACCCGTCCCCCAACAACCATGGAAACAGGATCAAGTCGACTATAGTTCATTCAAGACTCGACAAAAGAGACGACCATGATGGGATAAGACAGCATTCAATAGCCCTTGGGCAAAAACGATGCTAGAACCAACACATTCGTTCAGATTGATACTAACAACAGACATCATCGATTTCAGGAACATGAAAACCTTGATCGATTAATGGATGGCATCCTTAAAGGTTGCTTCGTCAGTTCTGGATATTGATAAAGATCAATTCAGTAAACTTATTGAAAATAGTTTGCAAGGTTCAACCAAGAAAGTATGGGATAGTACGGAGGTCCATATCAAAGAAAAAATCAGATCAGGAGATAATATCTTTACAATTATCGAAAAGATCAATCACTTGCTCAAAATGTACTTCATCGGCGATGGATACTTTGATGAAAGAAAAGAATCAAGAATATACACAAGCTTTGTATGCTCTCGAGTTGAGAAGTATATGTTGTGGGGATGAATATATATATTAGTTCCGCAAATATTACTTTCAAGCTCAGATACCGCTGAATGTTGCAACAGAAATGTTCTTTGCAAAAATATATAGCCCATGGAGAGAAATGCTTATACAGACCTACAAGGTACCTCTAGGAATGGTTGATTCAGTGGTTAGAAGGATGTCCTTTTTAAAGAACAACATAAGAGAATAGTGTCATCAGGCGACACTACAAAAGAACAAGAAAAAATTAAGAGAACTGGTAAAAAAAGACTTCTCTTTGTTGCGACAATAATGATTTCCAAGCATTATTGAAGAACTAAGTCGCGAAAGACAGGGAAAGAGAAAAAAACACTTCAAAAGTGTGTTTCGATCTAAGTCCGGAGGATCATACAAAAGATCTTCCAATCAAGGAAGATCATGGTAGTCCAAGTAAAAGGCTAGATCTTACAAATTTGGTCAAAAGTCTAGTCCTTCCATGTTTTCTTCACAAAGATCTAGATTCGTAGGGAAGTCAACAGGAGAAACATCAAGAAGGAGAACTTTCAAACGAGCTCATACTCGAACCAATGAAAGTTTTAAAGATTGCAACTGTTGAACGTGCGGTGCGAAATGTCATATTTCGTCAGATTACCCACAGAAGCAGAGTGAAGTGCGCTAGTTTGAACTTACAACCGACATCCTTGATGCGGTTTACTATGGTGATCTGGTTCTTATTTACCGGTTCGAGAACATTTCTTCAGATGAAAGCATCTATGAAGAAGAGTTCGAATCTGATTCGGAGAGTTCCTATGGATCATCTACAGAATCAGACGAGTAGCTCCAGTGAACAAGAAGATAAAATCCAAACAGCGGACAATCTATCAGGATTCTTTTGAAGGATGATCATCTCAAACAAGACGATGGAAAGAATCATGCGGCAGGATTCAACCCTAAGTCCTTATGACGGCTTTAGGATTGGAAGTCTTAACCGAATCTGTAACCAGATGGGGCTAAGACAGCACAAGCACCATATCATATACCGGGTGAACTCAGGTGAGTTTTCAATTCTAATAGGATTAATCGGGAATAAAATTGAGATGCAGCTTATTCCAAAAGAAGAAATTCTTGAGAAACTGAGCCGTATCAAAGAAGAAGTAGCGGTCACGATGACACCGGACCCAATCCAGATACCTAGGATAGGTGGTGTTAATTTGCTAATCAAGGACCATCCGATTTTAAATAAATCATTAAGGTTTGATTCTAAGATTAGCAACATGATATCTTTTTCCAAAGATAAGATTTTAAGCCTAAGAGGAAAATAACCAAGTGAGGATTTTAATCCACAAAAGATTAGGGTAAGTAATGTTAAAATGAATGAACCTGATGGATGGAAAGAAATCCATATTGTTTTTGATATATTTAAAGCTGATAATTTATTTTCTTGTGATGAGATATATCATTTACAGCAACCGAGTGTTAATAGATATGAAAGCATGTTAAAAATAACAGACTATCAAGTATTTGTTACAGGAAGTACAGGTAGAACTAAAGGTTTTATGACCCTTGGTTTAAGTTTCCTTGAGGAACACAAACCATGGGGAAGAAATGAAAAATGGATGGAGTTCAATCTTGATGGACACACAATCAGTGTACAATGAAGAAACCATTTTCTATTTAATATGCCAGGTTTGCGTATAGAGGAAGAGATTGAAAATCTCTTAAAAGAAAGAGATGAGTTGTTAAACATTATAAAAAATATGTGAAATCAAGGTCTAACTCATCATATGCAAGATGTAATAAGATTGCAAGAGGTTATGTTTAAGTTTAATCAAACAAACTTAAGGACAACCATGTTAGAATCTTGAAAAAATATGAAAGAATATCCAGAAGATTTTGAATGACGAGTATTTTCTCCATATACATATCCGTTGGGATATTATAGGATCAATATAAGACAGAGTATTTTGCAGCTTATATTGACTCAGGTTCAGACATTTATACAACAAAGCTAGGAGTTTTCCCTAGTGGAACGGTGGAAATTTTACCTTTTATTGCAGGAAGGGATTTCTCCCAAAAGATTCTAATACTCAATAAGGGTATTCGAGAATCAAGAATAATAATTTGAGCCGTGTTTGGTAACCCTTGGTACAAAGTAAGAATGTCACCTATCTATATTCATGATACATGTGTTGATATTTTGTTGGGTAACAATTTTATCAAAACCTTTGCAAAATATGAGTAAGATAATCATAAGAACTTGTTAACTTTTACTACTAACTGTGGTAGTTTGATACAAATTTTGCGGCGAGAAAAACCTTTCAATAGGATAATGCCTATTAATTTTCACAGCAAACGTGGTGATAATGATTCCAAGTTGTTGGTCCCAACCGGTGTCCGAGGTTAGAGGGGGTTGAATGAACCTTGGTCGATTTTGTAAATATATCGAAAAACCTTTCTGCTCTGCAAGTTACTTGAACTTGCAACGCCAGACAGTTACTGCTTACAGCACTAGGATGCAGTGCTGCACGCTGTAACTAGAGTTTATACGCAGCGGAAAAATATGATTTAAAACATAAGACTGGTTTTCTCAAGTATGCTTATTTTCAAAACGTTTTATGTTTATGAGATAGATATGAATAATAAAGAGATAAGCACAGATAAGAAAGCAATAAAACATTTATGGTTTATAGTGGTTTGAAGGTGGTGTAATCCTTCTACGTCCACTCTACTGCTCCTCGAGCATGAACTTCGTTAAGTAAGATTGAATTACAGGACCTTCCTAACAATCTATCAACTTTACAAAGTAACAACCTACTAGAGTCCAGCGTACACACAACAACTACAAACTCCAAAGGCTAACCCACATAGGGTTCTACACTCCCACACAGGGAAGCTGTCTAACACTTAGACAACTATACAAACAACAAGGATCTCTCCTATCAACTGTTTGACACCTCAAAACAACCTAAGCACACAACAACAAAGTTAAAAGTATATGTTTTGTTCTTCAACTGGTGCGGTGAAGTGAGCTTCTGAATCCTTCAAAGGATCTTTCAGCTTTGAGCTTGCTCCACTTCACAGAGGTTGAATGACTGAAACTGATGGTGGACTTGAGTGTTTGTAACTTGAAAGCTTGTGAGTTTTTGCGCAAATGTTTCAGTAACCAGCTTCAGTGTATCTCATCCTCTATTTATACTTGTAGGAGAAGACGTCCGTTGAAGGAGACATCTCTCTTTTGAATTTGAAGTACTTTGACCAAAGACATGGCTCGCATTTAATGCGACTTGACTTTCTCTTTCGGAGCATTTAATGCGGCAGTTACGGCTAGCAGCTTTCTGCAGCGCGTTAGTCCATGTGGCATATTTGTATTGGCTCCGTGTCTGCAACTTTGATCTTGTCTCGAACGACTCTATTTGTTCTTGTTTGGATCTTCGTTCCTCGTACTGCATTTATCCTTCCTCGAATTACAGGATACTTCTTTGTTTGTGATAGACACTGTTGACTGTTTAGACAGTAAGCTCTGCGTTGTATCCTAGGTTTGGGTACAGCTGATGTCTTCTTACAGTGCTGCTGTAACTTGGACCTTCTTATAGTATCTTCTGGCAGTACTGCTGTATCTATTTCTTACAGTACTCCTGTATCATTTTCTTGCAGCGATGCTGCACGCCGTTCTTTCTTACTTTGCTGTGGTGCTATAACTGATTTCTTGCAGCGATGTTGTATCTACTTTCTTGCAGTAGCATCTTTCCGATATGCTCCATGCAGCTAAGTAACTTATAAAAACCTCCATCTTTCAGCACTTATATTTAGACTCAAAACTAGTCTATGTCTTCACTTAAACATTATGAAAAATGGAGTACACCAACTTTGAATATAATAATGTTGTTGGCTAAGAAAAATATTTATAACTAATGTGAAGGGTAGTAAGATACATTTTCACTGTTTTATTTTTTTAATCAAAACCTATAATCCAAGCAACAACATTATCTCTAACCGTACCTAAACTATCATTCCTAACAAAAGTTTGGGACTTAACTCAACTTTTAACCAATAAACTTTATTGAAATCAAAATTCAACCACTCTCTAATCCCTACCCAACCTAACCTAACCTAACAATTTTAACAACCCCACCATTTAAACCAAATATGCCCTTATTTATTGCATCTTGGATATCATTTGGTTGCAAAATATAAACATATGTTATCATAATTATAACTTACATATTTTAGATTTTGAAAAATTATCAATACTCTATATTCTAACGTTTTGTTAACTAAAATGATAAAATTAAAATTTGGATTCCGATTGAAAATGTAAGGTATGCATTAAATGTGTGATTTCAGTTTTATACTATTGTTAGTCCCCTCTAAATAAGTTTTATGGGTCTGTCATGATCAATATATATCAAATATGATACACAACGTATTGTATCCATCACACATAGAAGCATGATTATATGGTTGTATCCTTTTATGCTTAAAAGATGTATTGTGTTGTGCTCATAAATTTGAGTAGTCTTGTGCGAGACCATCTCACATATCTCATTTAGTGAGACGGGTCGGGTCGGATATAATAAATGAAACAATTTTAATAAATAATCATATTAATAGTCAAATAAATCGATTTATTTAAATTAATGTCACTTGAAAATGTTAGAATGATTTTAATATTTTACATAAAATAATTTTAATTATTAAATATTCTCAAACTCGAATAATTGTAGTTAATTCAATTTCTTTTAAAGATTGCAAATAATATGAAATTTATTCCATGTAAAATATGAATAAAATTAGTGAGTGAATAATGAATTCCTCAAAAAAAAAGTGATCAGCTATGCCTATAACCGTGGAATGAATATGGCCTGTGGGGTTAACGAAAGTTTATTTAATTTAGTAGATGTTGAATTTAGAGGTGTGAATGTAACCTACACCATAAAAGATGCTCTTCTAATTTCTAAAGCATTAAATGGTCATTGCAACTACCCAATACATACGGATACTAAATTGTAAGATACTCCGAAATATTATTACAACTGGCCCTATAGAATTATCGACCAATAAGGTGAAGGGCAACAATATTCCAATACAAAAACTTTTATGTAATTGGTAGATTCGGGCACCTGACCCAACTCACTTCTTGCATCTTTTATGTGCTCGCATGCGCACTCATGTATCTAGATGGGTGCGTTCAAACCCACCCAAATTCGCTTCAAGTATATACTTTTATATTATATTAAACATACTTTTATATTATGTTAAACATATATTTACGTTATGTTAGTCATACATTTAGGGTCTTTATGTTATATTAAACATATATTTATGTAATGTTAAGTATACCTTTATGATTTTATATTATGCTAAGTATACATTTATGATTTTATATTATATTTAGCACACCTTTAGGATTTTTATGTTATGTTAATCATACATTTATGTTATATTAATCATTCCTTTTAATTATACTAGTTGTACCTTTATATAATATATAAAAATATGACTAATATTACATAAAGGTAAACGTAATATTATATAAATGTATATATATACAAATTAGTATTTTTAATGCTGAAATTAGGATTTTTTTCGTCGAAATTAGAGTTTTTTTTTTTTACCAAAATTAAGGTTTTTAAAAAAAATTAAAGTATTACATAAAGGTATGTTTAACATGATATAAATGTATGTTTATGATAATACAAATGTATGACTAACACAACATAAAAATTAGGATAAAAAAAATGCACGGATCTAGATAGAATTTGGCTCAACCCAACCCGCGTTCCCATACAACAATTGCATACAAGTGTAACTCATGTTCCAAAAGGTACAACCATACATGCATGCTAAAACCTTCGTGAATAAATTACAAGTAGATAAAGAAATTTTGATTTTCGGAAAAAAAAAAAATAATTAAAGTACCACTCATAATCAGATAGCTACTCCGAAGCAAGGATTTGAATGAGGTTTGAAGCAGCAGCAATGCCACTAGAAATGGCTCCTTCAACATTTGGCATCACACAAAAGTCTCCACAAATTGCTAACCTCCTTTTTCCTTCCCACAAGCATTTCTCATCTCCGCCAATTCCGGCAACTGGGAAGGCACTTCCCCTGAAGACATTCAAACCACGTAAAGAAAGGGGTAATGAAAACACGGATATTATTTAACATAAGTAGATGTTATATATGTTTTCCCTTTCACTTCATCTCCTTTTTTCAATTAGTCATCATAACAAGTTGTCAGATAATCTGAGCGTAAGAATGAAGCCAAACCATCTATGAGCTTTCTTGAAGAAAGGCTGTGAGATGTCGAGCCCAGTGCTTTGGAATTCTTGAAATAGTTCCTCAGCCACTTTTGCCAATACTTCACTCGAAAGCTTCTTGAATCCTGTTTTAGAGATTACCATCTCCGCATATTTTGCAGTAGAGTGCAGCACCCAGCGCTCACTGCAACAAGGTATGGACAGTGTGTTAGAGAGAATCAAAATGGCTAAATGAAGTTTATAAGCCTATGCACACCTAGTAGTTGAACGTCCCGGTTTGCTGCTGTCACAGTAAGCCCAGCTTAGACTTTCTGAGTTCTTGAAAGAAAAGCCCTTCACTGGTATCTGAAACCATAGAAGAAAAGAAATGATAAAGGAATTGTTAGTATAAAACAAGATCATAGATGAACTCTTTCAACTCAGGAAGAGACTATGAGAGTAATGATTAAATTTTATAGCCACAACCCCAATAGTTTGGCACCAGCATGACCATGCTGAAGCATAGGAAAAAACAAACAAGTAGTTTGGAAGTTTGTTTACTCTTATCCTAACATCACAGGGTGCCTCAACACACTTACTGAGGGAAGAGGCTGTGCAAATGCCAGCATAAGAGCAAAACAAGGAAAAGTTGGAATTTCTTTTATTTGAAAGCAGCCGTCTGAAACTGATATCAAATCTACATAGAACAAGAAACATAGTTAATAGGAGAAAGTTGGCTAACTTTAAGTAAGGGGTATGTTATAGTAACACGGACATATAAGCTGGTTGATAGAAAAAAAATATATGCAAGAGTTAAAAATAAAGGTAGATAGAAGACAGTAATGAAAAGAATGGAAAGTTCATATAGCATGTGCAAGTCGATCACTGCACACCGTTGTAGAACCTATTTATGTAGGCGTAAAATTTCTTTAGTCCATGCACTAACAGATTAAGGAATATGCATTAAGGAACACATTCTACTAATTTGCATCTGATTAACAGAATTGCTAACAGATATGTAAACTGCCAATAAAACTATTTGACAAACAAAGCTCTTTTTCAGGCTATTGGCAAGAAAATATGTTCACATTGAAGATTGTTACCTGTGAATAAGTATGACTGATTTAGCCCCCATTCTTTAAGTTAGTCAAGAGACAGAAATATGAAAGGACAAGGTGTATCATGCATACTGTTTGCTTGTGATATAGTTATATCTGGGAAAGCTTTTAGAAATTGATTGTAAATGATTTGAAGTCACATTTTAAAGAACTTCATTTAGAAACATAATAGTTTCAACCATTTTACATGGTTGAAGTCCCTTAAGCCTAAAAAACAGAGTCAGCATGTATTTTCAGTGTCTCCCAAGCTCTTGTGTATGGAATCAAGTTGCGTTTCACCTTAAGCTATGAGAACATGAGAAATTAGCTCCGCAGCTCCACTGATTGTAAAAGTGAAGGCATATATAACAGCAATTGAAATTAAAACATCAGCGTTGACAGCTCAAATCAAAGAATACAAACTTATCCTTGCGAAGACCTAAGTTATACCAATAGGAGGTGGTTTTCCTGTGAGATCTGTAAATCTGGAGGAAAATGTGCTTTTGTCTGATGCCACCACTCCCTTAAAATGGCCAAAATCTTGTCCGTCCAAGCTCGTCAATGACCATGCATCATCATTATCCAGCCAATCCAACCTTCCAATACCACATCCAAACCTGCTTTCAACCCCTAACAGAGAGAAATGTATTAAGCAAAGTGCATGCAGAAGAGAAACAACGAACATGAAATATTATACCAGGCTCACGGCATAATGCTTTGCAGATGGAGTTCATTCCAGGGACACCAACATATCTCTTGTTCAATCCTTCCTGAATTAATCTAAACATTAGGAAAATAATCACTTGAATTCACAATGTCACCAGTATTACATTTCCATACTGTTAGAGGAAAGAACCAAGAATAGATTTTTATTAATTAAAAGTAGACTGAGAACAAGTACAGCAAACGATTTCTCCAACAGGAACTATAATCCTGTCCCAAATACTAATTATTGAAATAAAGATACCTGATGCCCTTATATCTCATTGAGGACTCCATTTTAAAGAAAAATACAAAACAGAAAATCACGACTTTAGTTATACCTTGCAAATTGAATCACTGATCAACTTTTCTATGATCTGATAATGATGTGTTCAGCGCTTATACAGCTCATCGGTCATACCAACATTGACAGCATGACAGATGGGTTGTATCTAGTGCATGACACATCATCATTTGATCATTGAAAATTTTTCCGATGATTCGAGTTCCAAGGTATAACTAAAAGCGTGCATTTTTTTTGTCAAATCCTAGAAGTTTGGTTAAGTCTGTCAGCTGATTATTAACTTCTTGTCGAGTCACCTTTTAATGTTGAAAAATTGGAGAAATTTCCCCCTAAGGATTATGAGAGTTGCGATGCTCTGCTGTCATTTATCTATCTTCACTTCATAATAGAAGCAAAAGAGAAAACAAATTATACTTCAAATAAGAGCTCTGGCTACAACAAACATTAGTCCTACATAAATTCATTATTTCAGAGCATCATGACAAGTTAAAAGCAGAACAAGTTCTCAATACTCTTATTTGTATTTCAAATAGAAAGCAAACATATTACTAAAAAGGGATGAAAACAATTTCAACCCAAAAGTTTGGAAAATGTACAATTTTACCCTAATAGTTTTAAAATACCCAAATTTATCTTTATATGCCATTACATGACAAAATAATTTGAACCTTGATAATATAAAATTATCGAAAACATCTACTTTTATCAAGTGGATAACTACAATTTCATATAAAAACATACAATTCAAATGGGGTTGTATATGCTAAATATGCCAACCACAATCAATCAACAAGCCAAAAATTTACAGTTAACACATTGTAATTTATAACTGGTGCTTTTCCCTTAAACAGTGATAATTTGAGCTAACCTCTTCAATGGTGACAAACTTTCTGGAAACAAAATCAAAAGAACCGAATTTCTCTTTCCACTCAGCCACAATCCCTCTTGATTCCCAATCTTTAACAAGGCTTTGCACTTCTACATTGCTAGCATTCACACCGAAACACGGCGCACCGTGATCGAACGATAGCTCACTCCCATCTTCACAGTGTTCTCTATAACAACTCATCGGTAAATAAATAAATAAATAAATTCACTCACACAGAGACGCGAAAGAAAAACCTTCGCTGCGACATGCGGCCGCCGGGCCCTCTGGCGGACTCGAAAATGGTGACTGATAATCCATTTTTGGCGAGGATTGACGAGCAAACTGCTCCTGCAACTGAGAATTTATGGATGAAGAATCAATTGATATTTGTAAATTAACCTAGATTTAATTGAAAAACTGCGCGAGCAATATTAGAAGCGCGGTGGTACTTACTGCCGCTGCCAATGACGGCGACTTTTGAGGCAACATCAGTCATGGCGGCGCCGGTGATTTCAGTAGAGTTGCATTGTAATTGAGTTCAGATAACGCGAAAGATTGGCGATCAACAGCAAATGTCATAATCGCCTCATTAACTGCGTTGTTAATGTTAACGTGGGAATTTATTGTCGCTAAATTGCTTTTGGCCACTTGTACTAGTTCCAATTCTCTCGGTTTTCGTCTCTCCATTTCTATCTGTAGTTCTGTACCCGTCAATTATATTTAATGTATTGATTGTTTACTAAAATGTATAAATTGTTTCACGAATAGATGCCTTTGGTTTATCCAAAAATATTTATTTAGCAAAAAGTTATTACTTTGTCTTTATTTTTTTTAAATATAACATTTGTATAAATGGAAGATATTTTTTGTATAATTAAAATGTATTATTTGTCTAATTAAAATATATAACGCAAATTCTCTCATACATTTGTTATATGATTCTAAATCCATGCAACTAGGTCAACTCAATCCAGATTCACGTATATTTTAATTTATGTGTTACCTTTATATCATATTAGTATAACAATTATGTTACGTTGGTATAACTTTTGCACAAATATCGCACTTTTATTGGAACTTAGACAAAAAAAGAAGAATTTATAGCGCATCTTTTTATCAACATACATTTATGTGATATAACATATACCTTTATATCAATATAATCATACCTTTATATAATTTTTTTATACATTTTAATTATGTTAGTCATATCTTTTAGTTATATTAATTGTACATTTATATATTACATAAATGTATAACTATATTAATATAAAGACATAAGTAATATCTCATATGTATGAGTAATATCACACATAAAGATATATATGTACAAATTGTGCTAAAATTCATTTTCTTTTTTTTCTAAGTTATAATACATAAAGATAAGGATATTTGTATATAAATGTCATACTAATATAATATAAATATCACATGAATATTACATAAAAGCCGACCCAATTACATGTATTTAAATCCATACAACTAATGTATAGGAGACTAAGTCAATATATAATTGTATTTTGGAATATAAATATGACATCTTGCGTGATTTCATCTTCTTCTTCACTATTATATTTAGCATTTCATTTTTTTACAAATGATCTCATATTGTTGAGATAATTGATTTTCAACAGTTAAAATTATTATAAGAAAATAATCTTTAAAACATAGGGAGACAAAGAAGAATATATATATATATATAATTTGATCCAGTCAAGCTAGTTTCATAGGTCTAAGGATACGTGCCCCAAGTGCCCTTGTCAACTCATTTTTTTATACATGTGCTATTAAATGTAATGGACATTACAAAAAATTACAGTTTTACCAAAGGATGAAATTTTTGTTGATAAATTGTAATTAATGACAGAAATACCGTCAAACAAAATTTGTTGTTAATATCCTTGTTGGTAAAAGTTTATCGATGACATTTTTTTTCATTGGTAAAACTTTACCGATGGGATCAAGTATTGATTTAGTGAAAAAAATTCTACAAAAGTATAGATGGAAAAAAATTCATATATATTTTTTCAAAAATTATTTCACCTCAAATCACAAAATCCTAACGCTAGCCATGCACTTCAACCCAACCGGCCACACCCATCAACCACCATCATAGACCCTCATGCATAACCCCCGATCCGCAACACACACAACCACGCCTTCTTGTTCTCACTCGTCATAGCCCCTCGTCTCCTCAACCACGATCGACAACCTCACGGAGCCAGCGACATCAATTGCAAGCACACACCCCCAACACTCAACCCAAATACCACACACAATGCACGACACATGCACACACGTCCTCCCACCAACCACACCACCACCATCGTCACAATGGCCTCCAAGCACACCCTCAACCACCGCGCTGGCCCAACCAATTAAAACAAGAAAACATAATTCAAAGTTCTAAAATTAAAAAAAAATATCCTAAATTTGTTTGCATCGCATTAAAAAAAGAACAATTTGTTCATCAATGTAACATTTTCCTACGATACTGTCCACAAGAAAGGATGGTTCACAAACAACCAAAAAACACCAATACACATATTCACTGGCATGTGAACTGATTTTAGCATTAACTCAACGTTTACAACAATAATCAACAACACCTAAACTACTTACATCAATAAATATCCTGTTTTTTCAAATAGCAATTCAAAATTATAAAATTTAAACTAGACATACATCAGTTTTACAGATGATTAAACGGGCTTCTATAAACAAAATGTTGACGTAGGAATATGTATGTGAATTATTCCTAGTCGAACATCCAAATTGATGTGAAAATAGATAAAAAGTAAGATATAAAGTGTGTGGAATGTAGCAGCAAACATTGTGCCCGGAGCCTTCTCGGGCAATTTTAGTTCGGCTGATCCTGGACGGCAGAATGACCGAGCATGACCTTGTCTCATTAATTTAGAGAAATGAGCTCTCTAGTGCTGTTTACAGAATGAGGATTCCCCCCCCCCCTACAAGTGAAAATTACAACTTTTTATAGACAGGAGAAGGTAAGTCGTGAGGATCGTGGAGAATGTGGAAGTTACACCCACTTCTCCCTTGTTTTCCGCCTACTCGTTCGGTGTTATGCGGCGGTTTTATGTCAGCTCGGGGTGGCTTCCTTAGCTCGGCCATTGGTTCACCTTGGCTATCTTTGGAGTGGATGCTCCGGGCGTCGCCCAAGGGGGGTATCTGGCCGAGGTGTCTGGGCCGGTTTCAGGTCCAGAGTTAATGACTGTTATCGGCCATATGTATGACTTGTGCAGCTCGGGTGTGTCGGCGTCACATAGCTCGGACACCATGGTCCAACACAAAACAATACATGCTCAACCATTTTTAGTATATATTAACATTCCAGCACATTGTAAAAAAAAAAATGCATAAGTGCTAACCCTAGTGAACTAAAGCTTAAATACATAAATGGATGAAAACACGTATTTTATAGAAGAGAATGAGGTCTCAAGGCCTGAAAACAACAAAATAGAGGATCAAACTATATTTTCATTAACACATTAACATTGCCAGTAAATATTTTCCCAAATGCATAATTGATATGCTTAAAAATTCAACACAACAAAAATTCATTTGCTAAAAAAATCATATAAATAGTTTCCTAAAAATAATTTACTTCTGTGGTTGCAGAATAAGCAAGCTTCCAAGTGCTGGTACTCCTCAAACGCTAAGCAAGACCCCTCGCTGCCAATTAGCTACTTTCACAATCTCCATGCATATGCAACAAAATCAAAACATGATTTTATGTTTCAAATTTATAGAACCAATAATCAGTACAAGAGTGTTAATATGAACAAATAAGTTAAAAAAGTAAGATGATAAGATTTGAAGCTAAATTGTGTGGCGGTTTACCAGATTTCATCGTCTAAAGTAAGTGCAGCTGGGGTTTCAATGGTTCATGTCCACCAATGGGTGTTAGATAAGGTAATTTATTATGGTATTTCTATAATTAAACGAAATTGTTGGGTATTTATGTCTTAAGTACATATGGAAGGGACAATTTAGATTTCTTGCATCGAAGTTGCCATAGGTGCTATTGAAGGTTAAATAAATGAGTTCGGCTATCCACACCCCACCTCCTTCTAAATACACTCCATAAAATTAAATAAAAATAAAATATAATGTGTAAAGACAATATACCCTTATTCTAAAATTAAAAAAAAATCTAAATTGTTCGACCAGTGGTCGAACACATAACAAACCTTTCATCCAATGGTCGAACACAACACAAAGTGTTCGGCTAGTGGTCAAATACATCATGCTATGTTCGGCCACTGGTCGAACACACTACACTCTGTTCAACCAACCAAGGTCGAATGAGACTTTTTCAAAAACAAAAAATACAAACACAAATCGATCGAAAAAAATTGATTTCTCATCAAACCAACCAATGTTGTTCATAAAAAAAAAGTTCTAAATATAAATCTTAAACACTTACATTGTATTTAAAAAAACATTAAACAAATTTAACACATCAAATTCATAATTTCATCTTCAAAATTTTTAGAACTTTATTTATTTGGAATTTTATCTTATTAGTGTGAATTCATTGTAGACTTCTTTGTATGAAATCGAACTTGCCAAAATTTGTTTGATTTGAGGTCGAACATTTTTTGATTCTAAGCTTCAATTTTTTTTACTTCTTCTTCCTCTCTTGTGTTAGGGTTTGGGTGTGGAGAAGTATTTGATGGTGTGTTTATTATTTAATTTGTATTTTATATTTTATTTAAATATTTTATAATAAAGAGTATTTTTGTAATATTGCAGGATGTGTTTAGAAAGTTGCAAGTTATTTTTACATTTTAGTGGATGTGTTTAGAAGGTGGGGTGTGGATAGCCGGACCCTAAATAAACATCATATATGTGGTGGGTTAATTTAAGTCACCCCTAAACCCACGAGTCAACATGAACCCATTTTTTAACCCGGACTAGTAACATGTTTTGGGTTAAAAATTCATAAACCAATCCATATTCTTAAACCAATTAAACACACCTATATTAATTTAAGTTATGGACGAAAGATTAGTTTTGTCCACACATTATTTTTTAAGAAACAATTCACACATATAAATTAAAAGAAGGACTCACACATTTAAAGATAGATAGATATATCTATTATTATTCAACCCCTAACTTTATATATGATATAACATATGGAATTAGATCAGGTTACATGATCATGGTCCATTAATCTGCTCATTGATACCTATATAATTCATTTCATTATCGAACAATCATCATGTTCAGTTTGTATTGTAAACTAATCAGTAAAATTAAAATTTGAAAATAAATGTACTCATCCTCTTAATGAAAATATCAAAATACTTTGAACCTTATTGACTCACTATATATGTTCACATTTAATTTGAATTGGGCACCTGAATAAAAGATGGTGCAGTTAGTCAAAAAAATATCGTCGATGTCGAATGTTACGAAGAAGTGACAAAAGAATTATTGTCGTACGTAGGGTGAAAACCGTGTTTTCTCTAACAGACTTTTATTGTCGACATTTGACTTTTGAGCTATAAATATCATGCCAATACTTATCACAATAATATCATTAATTAAGAAATAAATAACCAAATCAAAGAGAAAATAATTATTTAATGAGACTATACGATATCTTTACGTGGGGATGACGCACATGAATTGCGCGAAATATTTTTTAAGTTGAGCAATTATGTCAAGGTTGAGATATTTTCTTAATTAATATAGAATAAGACAAAATTTGAGTCTAAAATTCATCTCAAATGTACATTTCATAAAAAAATTCAATTTATATATTAATTTTTAATTCTAAATTTAAATTTTAAAATTTCTCGATAGGAGATTCAATTTAAACTTATTTCTCAATCTTAAACTCAAATTTTGAAATTTTTCAATAAGAGGTTCAATTTAATCTTATTTCTTAATTTAAGATTTCAAATAAGATTGAATTCTCAATTTAAGACAATATTTTATTTTTTTCCTTTTTCTTTTTCTTTATATTAAAAGATTTATTAATATTTTAATATGTATTTACATTTTGGATAAATAAAAACAAGTTAATGCAGTTTTGGAATGATCTTCACCCATTTTTTATTATTGAATTGAGAACTCAATCTAATTTGAAGTCTTAAATTGAGAAATAAGATTAAATTGAGTCTGTTATAGAGAAATTTCAAAACTTGAGTTTAAAATTGAGAACTAACAAATATTGTGTCTTGTTATGAAATTTATCCTTCACTTTATCGATTTTATGGATACACTTTTGTTGCAGAATTTGGATACAAGTGAAACATATTTCGTATTTGCACTAATCTGTATCAACTATATGTCATATCTCAATCAATAATGTCATTTATATATGAGATAATTATTTTGAAATATCAAATAAAACACACAGAGAATTTATTTATTTTCTTCAATTAAGTTAAAATTAGGAACCATTAAATTATGAACTAAATTTTCTATTCTATTTTAGAGTTTCATCTTATATATTTGTTAATTTGTAATTAATAATTCACACCACCTAAATATAATAATTAACACGAATCCTAATTATTCTCTCTTTCCTCATTATCAATACTGTTGACTTGGAAATAGGAGAGTTTTTCTTTTCTAATATGTGTAGGTAATATAGAAATGAAATTACATTACAATTTATAATGACAAATATTTACTATAAAATTCAAGTTTTCAAATGATATGTATTGTAAATTGGGAGTAGTAAATATATATATATATATATATGTCTGATCATTATTAAGTAAGTTGTTTGATGAGATATAGTTGAGTCAGTTTCAATTTCATAACAATGAAATGTTAATAAATCTCATAGCCTTCTAGAGGCTCATTGTATCGATTCCTCTAGGAATGGGAATATGTTAGGTCCACTTGGGACTTCTTGTTGGTCTTTTTAGATTTGAAGGCTAAATATTAAACCTAAATTTGGTTTATTGTATATGAAAGTTTTTTTTTTTTTTGAAGTTTAAGTTTGACATATTATGTGGATAAGTTTGGCCTAAAGTTTATTAGAAGCTTACAAAATTATCTAATATGAAATATTTCTTCTTTTTAAAAAATAAACTTTCATTTAAATTTATAAAATTATATCGAGAAACATAAAAACAATATAGAATATAAAAAGTATAAAACATAAATTAGACGATATATATGTACAACTATAAAAGATATCATATATTTTATATAAATATTATGAATAGATCAACCCATTAATCATTTTTTAAAGCTCGTGTCTACCCTATATTCTCATAATTAAGTTTAATAAAAAGTCTTAGTTTATCTCATTTACTAAATAGATTTAATCATAGGGCCCTATTCTATCGAATAGCCTTTATTCTCACTACCAGATCCGCTTAAAATAATTACAGAAATACCATATAAAGGAAAAAAATATAGTTGCCCAACAATTATCAAAATATCATATTAATTAATAGTCGAGTATCTTCTCTTTTCCAGTAATACATCACCACCATTAATTGAAGTGGTTGTTCCAATGCATGCAACCAAGTACTAACATAAATGGAGTTTATATTATCATCGTATATGACACGATTTTATAGGAGACATAGGTGACGTTTGTTTTCAAACTGGGGAGAACTTTAGTGAGAGAATCATTTTTGGGAGTTTTTAGTTGTAATAATCAAGAGTTTTTTAATGTTGTAGAATGGAAGAATTGAACTTTATTGTAGAGGCCTCAAATTATGTCTTTGGAAAGAAGGAAATTGTTTCTTATTATTACTGCATTAGCGACACAATAAATTATTGAATCGTCCGATTTAATATTTAATCAGAACTAAAATACAATTCATTTTTAAGGTAAAAATGATATTATTCTTAACTTGTGTACAAGATGTACTCAAATCTCAATAGTTAAAGAAATGTTAAAAACAAAGAAACTTAAAAAAGACATAAAATGGTATCTATAGGTTTAGCCAAGTGACAAATATATCTTTTAACCCGTGCATAGTCTCGGGTCTGAATCCTCCGACCCCAATTGTAACTCAAAAGAAAAATGACATAAAATGAATTATTATTAAACAATTAGTTAAGGAATGTTTGAACTGAACTTGGTTTATCGAAAGTTTGGTTCAGTTCAGTTCATATTTAGACAATAATTTATAAAAATTTACAATCATATCCTATTTTTTCTACTTTCTCTATAATTCCCATTAAAAACATCTATATTTTTTTTCATTTTTTCTACAAATCTTAACAAACATCTACTTTCTCTATAATTCTCAATACGAAAATGACATTTTATAATTAGTTAAAAAAAAATAAAAAAGGAAGAAAACTTTTGAAAGGTTACCGGAGGTAAAACATAACAAACCCAACTTTATAATTAGTATATAATGAATATTATTTTATTCTAATATACTAATACTCAATAAGCTTTGGAATTAACTGTTTATATCTACTTATTATCTTTCAATTAAAAATATTAAATAAATATATAATTGGATTTTCTAAATTTAAGAAATAATAAATGAGGATTACATTTTCTGGACTGAAACAATATTATATATGTAATGTATAAATATGAAGTTTTTTTTAAATGAGTTTGGAGGAGTGGAAAAGAGGGGAACAATAAGAACTAAAAAACTTGTGTGACTCGAGTTCAAACACTAGTCAACATAATATATACCTTTATAAAGATGTGATATCACTTGAATTACAAAACTTGTGATATGTATACATATGAAGTTGTCCGTCCGCATAAATGAGGAGACATGTTATATAATTATTTGACAAAATAATAATGATCTCTTTTATTGTTTTATGGAAGAAAATATTTTATACCTTGAAAAATAGGTTTTATTATCAAAAGTCATATATGTATTTGGAACAATTGCGAATATCTTATTTTTTTTCTTCTAAGTTGCAGAAACTACTCTTATAAAAAAGAAAAAAGCTTGAATCTAATTGATGTAAGGAAGGGAAATAATTAATTTTGTGTGTGAACTTGTGGGGAATAAGAGGGAAAGTAATTGCATTAGGTCACAGTTAATATATTATTTAATACAAAAACATTTATGTAATTGGTCTACGGATTTAGAATCGATGTAATTGATCTGGTCCTGTCCACGCACTGATACATGCGTTCTTCACATGTGTGCACACATCCCCACACATTTGGATCGGTGCACTCAAACCCACCTAAATTCACCTCAAGTGTTATATCTTTATGTTATGTTAAACATACATTTATGTTGTGTTAGTCATAACTTAAGGTCTTTATGTTATTTTAAACATATCTTTATATAATATTAATCATACCATTATAATTTATGTTATGTTAAGCATATCTTTAAGATTTTTATGTTATATTAAGTATATTTTTATGTTATATTAAACATATTTTTATATTATATTAGTCATAATTTTTAATAATGTTAGCTATATTATTATATATTATATAAATGTATGTTTAATATCACATAAATGTATATATGTACAAATTAGAGTTTTTTGTGTTGAAATCAGGATTTTTTCGTCGAAATTAGAATTTTTTTACACACAAGTGCAACTCATGTTTCAAGCTAAATAGATTTCGGTCAAAAAAACTTTATTCTCTTCCTACTCGTAAAATCCTCTCAAATCTCAAACTCAAAGCTGAAATCCAAAACAAACATAGCCATAAATTTATGCGGAAAAACAGTGCAAGAAGTGTAACCCCAATCGG
Source organism: Scutellaria barbata (assembly GCA_028654395.1). NCBI lineage: Eukaryota > Viridiplantae > Streptophyta > Magnoliopsida > Lamiales > Lamiaceae > Scutellaria > Scutellaria barbata. The sequence continues at coordinate 4,572,153 of CM053648.1, forward strand.
ATTACTACGATTTTATGACAATCATATTACTCTTTGACCTAAGGAGGTGTTCAGACTTAAAAAGATTAAATTTTGAGTGAGAGGTCAAAGTTTTGACTTTGAAAATTAAATTAATCAAACAAAGACCAAAAGTCGCTAGCAACAAAACAAAAAGAACAGTAGAATGGTATAAAAATCGTGCCAATCAATACAAGTACGCGTCCCGCGAGTGGCGGCACGCGCAACATGAGTTGAGCAGTAGACGCGTTAATCATATTTATAGTTGTCGATGGCATTCAATGATCCCACTCACACAAAACCAAAACCTGATTCAACATGAAATGATTATCTGAAAATGCTAACAAAAAGAAAAAGGAGCTAATTTCTCAGAGAAAGGTATGCTGAATCATCCCAACATGTTCTTCCATCTTGACTTGGTGATAAGTAGCTGTTTTTAATTTTTCTCGATGCTTGCTTCTGACATTTTATGTTTGTGGTATGAAAACTTGGCCTTTTCTCGATATCAGCAACTGGTTTCTTCTTATTTAAGCTGTGTGAACATAAGCTTATCTGCATCAGTAGCTATGGAGTAGTGGTCCTATCCATGGGGAATTGGGGATTGATTTATTTTTCTTTTTCACCTGCAAATTGTGAATTAGCTTCATGTATGGTTAATTAGAAAGAGTTTGATTAGGTGTCGGGTTGACAAATCGTGTTGATATGGATAAGGATACCAACACATATAATTGTGTCGGTGTTGAAAATTAAGTGAATTGAGCATAAAATTTCTCTGGATGACTAATATGAGCTATTGTGATGAACTACTACAGTAAAGTGTCAAATTGTTGGAATTAACCTGAAAATTCTTGATTCAGTTCCACATTTTTAAGTTGCATATCAATCAAATGCTGTTTAATTCCTGTGAGACCAGAAACCTGCTAAATCTAATTGAGTATTCATGTGCGTACGCTATTTGTAAGTGAAACATATGTTTTATTATGTAAGGTTGTGTTTAGGATGGAGGGATTTGAGGAAGAATTAGACATTCATAGCAGTATATTCATTGGTGTTGTTTGGATTGATGTGAATTTGAAATCCATCACTTTTATTTTGAATTAATTTTTGAGCAAGATAGGTGGATTTTTGTATCCTTCATGGATTTGAAATTCATTCATTTTAAATCCTGTATTTCAGTCTTGCAATCCAAACACAACCTAAGAGCATTTTTCTTATTTGTGTATAGGGTATCCAGGTTGACGTGAAGCGAATGTCCTAATCTTTCTGCATCGAATATTGAATCAATTCATGTATTCATGATTTTTCCTTGATTTTCTTGGACTAGTTGTAAAGCTAGGATCCTCGGAATGACATCTCAGAATCATGAGAATTTAGGTGGTTTCTATGACCAAACCCTTGAGGATCTGGATTCGTATTTGTTCGATCCATCTTATAATCCAGGGACACAATTCTCTGTTCAAACATGTGAACAGCATTGTGCCATTGAAACATCGATAGCAAGTGGCAGCCACCCATTTTATAGGTCTCCATCTACTCTCAGTTTCTCATCCAATGGAAGTTCCATTACTCAGCCAGATTGTTCATCAGATACAAATACTTACCTTCACAATAACTTCCCTTTGGCTGTAAGCAGAGTAGGCTGCTCACATGACCTGGAAAACGAGAAGATAGATGAATTAAAAGCTGCTATGCAGCCTAGTCTTGGGTCCGAGTTGTCAAATCAAGCAATAGAGATGATTACGCATAGAAAGAACTTAAAAGAGATGCTTATTGCTTGTGCAAAAGCTGTAACTGATAATGACCTATTGACTTGTGAGTTCTTGATGTCTGAATTAAGGTTAATGGTTTCAGTAAAGGGGGAGCCATTGCAGAGATTAGGAGCTTACATGTTAGAAGGATTGGTTGCTAGATTGTCCTTCTCAGGAAGCTCCATTTATAAAGCCTTAAAGTGCAAAGAACCAATGAGCTCCGATCTCCTATCCTACATGCACTTGCTCTACGAAGTCTGTCCATATTTCAAATTTGGCTATTTATCAGCAAACGGGGCCATTGCAGAGGCCATGAAAAACGAAAACAAGATTCATATAATTGATTTTCAAATCTCTCAGGGTAGCCAATGGATCACTCTTATCCAAGCTCTCGCCACACGTCCAGGTGGGCCCCCACAAGTCCGGATCACTGGGATAGACGATCCGGTATCAGCTTATGCCCGAGGGGGTGGTCTTGAAATGGTGGGCCAGAGGCTATCGAGGTTTGCTAATTCATGTGGAGTGCCATTTGAGTTTGATGCTGTGGCGATTTCTGGTTGTGATATTGAAAGTAAACATCTTGGGATTAAATCAGGAGAAGCATTGGCTGTGAATTTCGCAATGATGCTACACCACATGCCGGATGAGGGTGTGGTCGTTCAAAACCACCGTGATAGGCTCTTGAGGATGGTCAAGAACTTGTCTCCCAAGGTTGTTACTCTGGTCGAGCAAGAATCAAACACCAACACTGCCCCTTTCATTCTCCGTTTCACTGAGACACTTGAGTATTATCTTGCTGTATTTGAGTCAATAGGGGAGGCTTTATCTAGGGATCATAAGGAACGTATAAACGTTGAGCAACACTGTCTAGCTCGGGATATTGTGAACATAATAGCATGTGAAGGGGTGGAGAGGGTCGAGCGTCATGAGCCTCTCGGAAAATGGAGGCTACGATTTTCTATGGCTGGATTCAAGCCATTTCCATTGAGCTCATTTGTGAACTCCGCGATAAAGACTCTGTTGGAGAAGTACAGTGAGAAGTATACTCTTAAAGAGAGAGATGGATGTCTCTTTCTTGGCTGGATGAATAGAGATTTAGTTGGCTCTTGTGCATGGATATAATGCTCTAAGGTAGATCCTCTCTTTTTCTAAGTTTTCTTCTTCTTAAAGTTGAAATATAATCATGTTATTTTGTAGGGATGATTACATGACAAATCATCACTTTTAATGTTTTTTCATTTACCATGATCTAGCATTTCGGGCTACAATTGTTGGCGTGGAGCTTGTAATTTGAAAATTATCCTCCTCATTTGTTCACGTGGCTCTCATTTTGAGTTCCAAGTCTGTAATTAGATCCCGAAATATTTGATCATTTACCAAAATGTTAAAAAAAAATTAAGGGTGGTGATTTGTAGTGATGAATCGAAAGATAATATTTTAGATGAAAAAATGTTAAAAATTGATGATTTGTTATGTAATTATATTTTCTATATGATTTTGATTTTAATTTACTGGTGATTGCAGTGAAGATAGTTACTACAATTGGATTTTTAGTCAGAGGAAAATAATGTAGCAGGGGAAGAGAGCAGTTAGATTTCATAGAACCAGTGATTAAGGCTTCTTTATATACAAACCATTTCTATATCTGTAATTCTGCAGAATGTGGGAAATTCTATGTAATGTATTTATCATCACAAATTTTTATACAAGACTCTTTTCATACTTCATAGAATGTGATGAATTAAAGCAAATCAAGGCATTTTTATGAATCTTCCTTAAATATATATAAAAAGGACTATAAAATTATTTTGCTGTCTAAGAATCTATTCCACCAAAAATTTATACATCGATTGCAAAATTTTATGACTTTCAATCTATTTCTTGACGAAATTACTTCTAGATTTGTCGTGTTAAGAGAAACTAGTAGTGTATCCATACATTACACAACTGGTTAACTAAAATCTAACAATTAAATCTTTAATTGAGAAAAAAAATGGAATGAGTGACATTATAAATAAAGTGTGATTTCACAATGTAGATTGGGAAAAACAAAAGCCATGTAGATTCTCAATTTTAATCTATATACTATATAATATTAATCTATGAGTTGGTCTCTTTTGACATTGTCTCACATGAGATTAGATTAAGTATGTCTTTTATATTAATCTTTAATAAAAAAACTCAAATAATGAATACATTTTTCAAATGTTCAGGATGTATAGTGATGCAACATGTAAACTAACAATTTCTTTATTCTTTTAAATTATAGGAATGAATATAACAGTCCTATTCACCTACTCATCATGAGCACAGCCCATTGACGACGTGTCAAAAATTTAAAATATCTATTAATTTCACTTTTTATATAACGAGAGAATATGATCATTACACGTCATCGATGAGCATATTAAGAATTGCCACAGTGAACATTTGAACATTTTCTATGAATATAAATACATAAAAATGTAAGCCGAATATCAATTAATGTATACATAGACCCAATAATTGGGCTGCTCTTCTTATAAGCCCAGTTATACTAATACATATTCGTAAGGGTGGGCCTATTTCTTTTATTTTTCTTCACAATTCACATAAATATGTATAGTTTTTACACATATTAAAAGATAAATTTTACTGCTCAATCGAACTATTGAGAGTGAAACTACACAATAATCTTTCAATTATTTTGTATTGATAAATTTTTGAAGAATCTTAAAATCTCCCATCATATGCGGTCGCTGAAAAAAATAAAATAAAGAAAAATAAAGAGGTAAATAGAAAACGACATCATTTGTAGGGATTTGAAATATTGTGAACAAGGGAAATCTGTTTCCTTTTTCTCCGTTGAGGCTTTGATTCATACTAATCTAATATCTTTAAATATGCATTTGCTTTTGAATTACAATAGCCATATAATTGTCAATTTCTCGTATTTCATTGGTGGAATTATTTAGAAGTATACATTAATACAGTTATGATTCACATAAATCTTCTAATCCATATAAAAAAAAATCTAAAAACTTGAAAATCCAACATAAAAAAGGTCATATTTAGCAAAAAAATTCAAACGTTATTTGAAATATCATGACTTTTACCTTATAAAAGTTTAAATACATTTCAAATAATGATTGTTTTTTAAGCAATACAATGGTTGTGTAGAGAAAACATTCTATTCGTAAAACATTAACCTATGTACTAAATTGCTGTAATAAATAAATCAAATTAAACCAATAATTTTAACTAAAAATATAACTACAATTATTATTGTACTGAATCTAATTATATTACCATGATTGTTTTAATACAAAAAATTCAATATCTAAAAATACCACTCATGGACAATCAAAAATTTTGGTATTTATTAACAATTTGTTTCATCTAAACAATATAAGAGAGGCCAATAAATTAAATTTTAATGCAAACAAATTAGGGCCTATCAATACAAAAATATAAAATCAACAGAAAATATGGAAACATATATTAAATAAATTTTCAACACTAAGCCTAAAAAATTATGTTACTGAATGCAATAGAAAATATATCATTTTAAATATAACCGGTAGATACATATTTTTCCTCAAATATAATTTGGAGCAAAATTAAAATGAAAATTTGATAAATAATTAGAAATTCATTTCTTCCACAACAAATGAATTGTTTATGAAGAAAACACATTTGTAGTTTCCTTTTGAAAATTAGAAGTGTTTATTGGGATTTGATGTGGTAATCAGGGTACACTACAAAAAATCGACCATATATCCATGGAATTTATTGATGCACGTATTCTGTCGGTGTTTATCGACGAAATATTTTTGGTAAAATCTATAATTTTTAAAATTAAAAAATTACTAATTGGCAACGGAAATCTATCGGTAATTACCAATGGATAAGTTTCCATCTATAATTTCAATATTCTAATGGCTTTTCTAACAAACTGTTATCAATAAACTAGTGTTCGCCATATCCTTTGAAAAAATGAGGTAATACAATATCATTTTCCTACTCATCAGTTGTAACACGAAATTGTGTTGTGTTCTTTAGAAAAATGAGGCAAAATAATATCATTTCCCACTCATCGGTTGTAACACGAAACAGTGTTCTTTTTGTAAACTTTATCTGTCCTTTAAAAAAATGAGGCAAAACTATATCATTTTCCTACCATCGGATTGTAACACGAAATAATGTCGTTTTTGTAAACTTTATAGACGAAAATTCTGTCGATAAACCATGACCAAAATAATCTCATCATTTAATCCACAGTTACCAATGGAAAATCTGTCGCTAATACAAAAATTATGATTCCGTCAATAATTCCATCGAAAATTCCTAAATTTAGAATATTTTTAAACCAAACATTTTTTAATGATTTTCTCCAATAATATTAATTTAATTATGATTATATTGTATTAATAATCATAATATACAGTTAATATTGGTGTTGTTATGTACATACCTATAAACTAGATAATTATATATAGAGTTTTTTTTATTATATATAGTGTTAATTATAAATAACCATCCAAATTATACTCGTTTTTGACTTAAGCAACTAAATTTTTTCCATCCAATTTTAATCATGCATGCATCTTACACATTTTTTACTATTGAGGTATATCTATCTTTTGAAGTTTAATTTTAGGGGATATAAGAAATGAAAATTCTAGTTGTGGATTTTTGAATCTAAGAAAAGTTTTCACTTGCGTTTTAGTGCAATATATAGGATTGGAAGAGTATGATCCAGAAGATGGGCAATCTCGTGATTTAAAAAGGATGCATTTTGAGTAGTGGATCAAATTAGAAATTTCATTTTAATGTCGGGACCATGCCGATTAGAATTCATTTTCTTGTTTGACGCAAAATCAAAGTGCAGCCCCTGATTATTCAAGTGTACGAAAATGTTAAATAACATATTTTTACTTGCAAGATAAGTTTTAAAAATTCCATTAAGAGGAATTTGAAATGTGGTGAATACTTTTTTTAAAGGAAATATTTTTATCTTTGAATTACTTGAACTAATTAAACTTGACTTTATTAAATTAATTAAGGGATTGAATTGTAAATAAAACTCAAAATATGTTAATGGAACAAAAGTCGGAAAAAAAATCTCATAAAAAATGTAAATAATTGGAACGAGACAATTACCGATGGAATTTCCGTTGGTATACCCGTCAGAAACAAATTAAAACGATGATGTTTAACATATTTATAATGAAATTTCCATCGGTAAATATTTATTAATTTTTTTACATTTTTTAAAATTAAAATACTCAAATATTACGGACGAGCGTGAATTCCATAGATAAAATTAAAGAAGAATGTTGTCTTCATATTACCCCCAAAATTTTGGTTAAAATAAAACGACGACATTTTAGAAAGTAACTAACTATCTATCCATAAATATTTACTGATTTTTTACTTTTTTAAAATTATCGATGGAAATAAAATACTTAACAATATGAGACTTAAATATTATCGATGGAAATAAGTTCTTTAATAATGATGCAATATAACACTATTGACATGATTGGTATGGTGGAATGGAATAAGGTGTGAATGAAATGAACCTAAGAATGGAATGGTGATGGGAATGAAATGGTATTAAAATGTTTATTCTCATGATTGGTATTGCAGAGGAATAGGAAATAAATGAAATAATCATTATAATTAAATTTCATAATTGATTACTACAAATAAAACATTAAATCAATTTTTATTTGATCAAATTATCATTCACTATAATTTTATTTTAATATTCTTATTCCATTTAATTTAAATAATATGATATATTTAATTAATTAAGAAATTATAAAAAATTAATCATTGCACTAATTATAGGTTATACCTACCTTTAAATTTTACTATAAAACGTATATTTATTTTACTTTTAAAATGAATAATTTCTATTGATCATTTATAAGATGTAGATTAAAAAGATTTTGAAAAATAAAATTTGAAAAAAATTTGAATGTAATTTATTATTTTCGAGAAAAGACGACTACTTTAGAAAATTATCAATTTATTTTATTAGTTTATGACTTGTTTGAACAAATATTTATTTTATATTATAAAGTTCTAAATTTTCAAAATTCGAATTGATCTGATCCGTAATATCTGAATCTCTGAAGGAATCGAACCGATATGACGGAGTAAGTCTGGAGATTATTTTTTGCAATTTTCCAAAAATCTCCGAACTTTGAAGCAATTCGAGAGATTATCTTATCCTAAACTTGCTCTAAACCGTGCTCACCCTTATCACTAATATTAAGATATATCATATTTAGATATTTTATTTTTTATTTTATTATTAATATATTAATTTTTTATTATATACATATTCTTATAGTAGTTAATTATATTATATTTTATGATAATTCTATTAATTATTTTATATGATTTTGTACTATTAAAATAATACTTTATATTATTTAAAAAATATTTTAGTTAGTTATAATTTATTTATATATTTTTATATAAACTAGACTACACTTATTTGTATTAATATTATATTCATATTATCTCTATATTTTTTAAAAATTTATATTCATTTTTTATTTGTATTCTATTTATCTACTTAATTTTATTATTTATTTGATATTTTTATTTTTTTATTTTATATTATAATTTTTATAAATAATTTTATATTATTATACAATTTTATATAATAATTTAATTTTGAGAAGTTAACTTGTAAAAAATTAAACTAAATAATGATAAATAATCGAATTACTAAATATAGTTCATTCATTTGTAGGTAAGGAATACATAATATCATGGGGATAGAAAGGAATGACCATTCCCTCATCCATGGTAATGATAATTCCTAAAGGAATGGTGATTCCTACTTATTAATCATACCAATCAAAGGAATGAGAATGAAGGTAGGAATGGTGATTCCATTCCCAACTCATTCCATCATACCAATCATGTCATATGAGACTTAACAATAATAATAATATTAACAATAACAATAATAATAATAATAATAATAATAATAATAATAAATAGGCTCCTAGCTAGATAGGTAATATGGGAGGTATCTCAATCTTATATTATAGGTATTGCATGTATAGTTAAATAGAAATGAGAAGTATAAAAAGACATTCACATTAAAGGTTGATTATGGTGACAACAGATAGAAGAACCATTCAATATAGGGAAGAGGAAGTCAAATATCCACAAAAATTAGTAACAGTTGCAATTTTTTTTAGTTATTATTATCATAATTATTATATTATTATTAGTGTGGTTTAGCTGGCCCTTACATCATTATGCTTGGTTTTATTAGCTATACTACTATTATAGCTAACAACTTTTAGTTTTCCAGTACTTGGAACTATAATTACATTCGACATATTATATTTTTATTCATAAATATTTAGCAATAAATAATACTTTTTATTAAATGCTTTAATGTGTAGACCAGAGGATCAAAAGTTTTAATTTTCGTCAAGTATAATAGTATACAAAAATTACATTGGCCTAGCTAATGTAATTTACTATGTTGAAATTTGGTTTGCTAATATGCGTAAAAAAAGATTGTGCCTTTTTTTGTTTTTTTTAATTATATAGAAAATAAAGATTCTAAAGAGAGAAAAATAAAGAAAAACTTAATACCATCTCAAAAAATTATACTGTTTTCTTAAGTCAAATTATATTATATATATTATAAGTTGCAGATAATTAACTAGTCTCACGAAGTTATACTTGTGAGTAGGTTTTATAAGAATTCTACAATTAGAAACACAAAAATATTGGAAGAAAATTTATTTCATAAATTGAGTTGGCATTATCAAAATTTAGAATGCAAAATGCAAGAACTTATATTGTGTGGAGTAGGATAGCACTTTAGTGGGCTACCACTATCAATGAAAATGAAATAAAACAACGATAATAATTAATAATAACATATTCCTCATTTGTATTTATATTCTCTTGTCCCTTTTTCTTCTTTATTTATTTATTTAATTTATTTTTTTTTTTGTTCTCCTTTAGTTGATGATGTGTATAGCTTTTATATATAGTATGCAACATTTATCTTTCGGTAATAATTTAAATGGTCCATATGGCATTGCCCAAAGATAAGCTCCAATCCTTCTTTATCTCTCTGTATGTTATTTGGTTACATACTAGTAAGTTGGTTTATATATTCAAGAAAAAATTGGTTTATTGGTTTTTTCCCCTTTACAAGAGAGATTTATAGCTTTTTAAATGGCTGAAAATACAATAAACAGAAATAATAACTTCCACCTGTTTTGTAGAGCTTATTTATTTCAAAAGGTTAGGTAAATCTTTCAAAAGATCATATTTGCTTACAAAATAAGATTGTAGAGTATATAATCTTGAAAAAAAAAAAAACTCAACTTATATTAAAAACAGACTCATTTTCATTTGGTTATTTTAATTAAATATTTTTTAAACATTTACTATTAATCTAATATTTTAAATGTTCAACTTCCTAGTTTTGTCCACACACATCATCAATGTTATCAGCCAGTAACTTAGGTAGACAAAACTAAAATTTGTCAAAAAAGATATGGTAACATAACTTAAATTAGAAGGGAGTGTTACAAAATAACAATACTAATTGAGAAGAAAAAAATGTTTAAAGTTAATTTAAATTGTTATTATTATTAGAGTAGAATTTATGTGAAAACATCTCATGAATCGAATTTATATGAAATGAGATGTAACCATAACTCAAAATATCAGAGCTTGATATGTAAGAATGCATTTTAATTATATATATTTACTGATATTATTACTGTGGACTAATATAATTTTTTTTTTCTGTAACAGGAATAGGTGAGGGTTAGATTTGTACTAGAAACTATAGCATTTGTAATGCAAGATCTTACACTAGAGAAAAGAAGTTATAAAAAAAGAAAAAATATAAATTTAAATTAAGGTTTTAAGGTAAGAATAAATATGATGTAATTTTGTAACGCTCATCCTCTCTCGTGTCAATTGTCATCTACCTTACACTTCAAACATTCATTAACCAGAGATAGCCTAACAATCCCAATCCCATACACATACATACATATATATATATATATATACATATATACACATACATACATATGTATATATATTGCATCTATCTCTCTCTCCCTAAATATTTTTTATTTTTTCATAGAATATAAATAATATCCCTTCTCATGTAAGCTTAAAGGAATTCCATTTCTTTTGAATTTGTTTAAAAAGGAGTGGAATAACCAAGAAAAAGAAAGCAAGAGAAGGACCATTGGAGAGAGAAGAGAGAGAGGGTAGAGAGACAGAGGATGAGCATACCCTCTGTTTTCATTTATGTATATTCCTCTCATTAGATCTTGTTTTCATCAATTTCCTAATCTATTCTCCCCCTCCCAGTGGTGAGTTCTTTATAGAAACTGAAATAAAAAAAATAAACAAAATAAAAAACGTTTGTGATTTGTTGTGTTTTCATGATTGTGGGTCTCTCCGATCTGCACCAATTATGAAATCTCAGGGCTCCCCGTATTGAATCTTGATTGATGAATCAGGGATCCGATGATTTTCGATTGAATCCAGCATTCCCAGTTTATATTTGATCAGTCTCTGCTACTGGGTTTCTGCTCGATTTTGTTGATAAGGTGTGATTGTGCTTTATTTGCTCTGGGATCTATTAGATTTATCTTGCGATGATTGTGTTTTAGTTTTACTGCTTTGATTAAGTAACTGTTATCTTTCAATCGGTGCGATTCAACTTAGTAATCTCACTCTCGAGTTGATTCACACATTTGTTAGGACAGAGAATTCCTTGAGATTTTGTGATACTTAGTTGCAGTAAAGTATCTTGCTTGATTTGCACGATTGTTTTCTGTTGTTAAAAGTTTGTTCTACTTGGTTCTGAGGATATTTGTGAGTTAATTTGGTGGCATATTGCAGGAAAGATGGAGTCGGATCAAGGTAAACTCTTTGTTGGTGGGATTTCTTGGGACACCAATGAGGAACGTCTCAAAGAATACTTTGAAACATATGGGAAAGTGGTGGAGACAGTGATCATGAGGGATCGAACCACAGGCCGTGCTCGTGGATTTGGCTTTGTCGTCTTTGCGGACCCCGCGGTTGCTGAAAGAGTGGTTCAGGAGAAACACATGATTGATGGAAGAACTGTAAGTTGGTTAGATTAATTGTCGTAGTGCATTTGAAGTGTTCCATTATGCATTTTCAATAATAGCTGTTCTTGATGTTAAAGAAGCTGCCTTGATGCTGTGTGAGTTAAATGAATTGATTGTATTGTTGAGTTGGTTTGTTACTATGAACGGATGACCAGACAATGCCGACGCTATGGACTTCCTTCTTCTCATTTTGTGAATTTTATGTAATCCTGCTTTACATGGTCTGCATTGTCTATTTACATGGCTATGCATTGTCGTTCATCTTTCAGGTGGAAGCGAAGAAAGCTGTTCCGAGGGATGACCAACACTTGATAAATAGAAACACTGGCAGCAGTCAGGGATCACCAGGACCCGGCCGCACTAAAAAGATTTTTGTAGGAGGATTAGCATCCACAGTCACTGAGAGTGACTTTAAAAATTACTTTGATCAGTTTGGCACCATAACAGATGTCGTAGTTATGTATGACCACAACACTCAAAGGCCAAGAGGTTTTGGGTTTATTACATACGATTCGGAGGATGCAGTGGATAGGGTGTTGCACAAAACCTTTCATGAACTCAATGGTAAGATGGTTGAGGTGAAGCGAGCAGTTCCAAAAGAACTGTCTCCAGGGCCCAACCGGAGCCCAATGGTTGGTTATAACTATGGTTTTACTAGAGGGAACAACTTCGTTAATAGCTACCCACAGGGATACAATCTAAGCTCGCTTGGAGGCTATGGTGTCAGAATGGATGGAAGATACAGTCCATTGGCCAGTGCACGTGGTGGGTTCTCTCATTTTGGTTCGCCAGCATATGGAGTGGGTGTGAATATGGAGCAGGGTTTGAATTCTGGGTTTGGTGGGGGTTCAAACTTTAGTGGCAACATAGGCTATGGCCGTGTACTAAGCCCGTATTTTGGCAGTAATCAGAGCAGGTACAATACTCCTGTTGGTTATAACACAAGTAGCAGCCGAGGTGAATCCATTCTGAATTCATCATCCAGAAATGTGTGGGGAAATGGTAACCTTAATACTTCAGCTAATAATGCTAGCTCTGGTTCGTACTTTGGTTCTGGAAGTAGTGGTTTTGGAGTCTTTAGAAACAATGGATCAAATTGGGGCTCTTCGCCAATTGCTCCCTCACTTGGGGGAAGTTCTTCTGACTTCAATGGGGGAAATGTTGGTTATAGAGGTGGAGAAAATAGCTATGCTCTTGGGGCTGGAGGATTTGGAAGAAACAGTGTAACAGGGGTAGCCACGTCATCTTCATTTTCTGTCTCAAGCGGTGGTTATGAGGGATCTTATGGGGATTTTTACCGCAGTGGCTCTGTTTATGGTGATCCTACTTGGCAAACTACATCTTCTGAGCTAGATCATTCTGCATCATTTGGTTATGCACTTGGAAACTCTGAAGATGTTGCTACCAAAGATTCTGAAGATTATGGGGTGGCCTATGACATTCCAAATAGACAATCCAATAGAGGTATTCAATTTTCCTTTGCATTGGAAGTTGTGAAAAAATAAATTTATAAAGCTGAACCTGATTGATTGAGATAAATCTCCCCTAGATGCATATATATGTTTGGATCTGTTAGTCACATTTTTATCTCAAAAGAAGCAAAGTACTAAAAATTTTATGTTCTTGTTTGTGGATATATCGTAGAAAATCTTGACTTCGAGCTTAAAACTTCATCCTGAAAAAAAATCATGTATCTAAGAATTTATTTTTGTATACTATGGTGCATTACCAAATTTCTGGATGCTGGCCATCAAACTTGTTCTTACCATTTTCATTGCAATTTTCTGAAGAATTCAAATTAAGCTGAATGCTGAGATGAGCTTCGAGGAGTGGTATTACTTTATATTTTGTTATTCTGCTTGAGGCCACTCAAGATACTTGATCCTCAACATGATCTGATGAATACCATGTCCCGATTACCCTCAATAGTAATGTGTGTTAATTTATCTATGATATATAAATTCTTTCACTTTATTTTTTGTTTTCAGATTTTATTTTTTAGATTACCAAGACAAATTAAAGTGTATCTTTCCAAATATACCTGTCTAGATTTTGTAGTAATTAATTCATACAACTCTTTGTCTTTCTAAAAGAGGGTGTTGAAATCAATTAATCATTTTTTGTGTATTTATTTTATGCCAATTTTGTACTTAATTTTGTTAAACTACCTAAACAGCAGTTAAATGCATGTTTTAGATATGAATTTTATGTGCTTAAATGAAAGGCTTAGGGACATTCCTATTCAAATAAATGTACTTGAGGTTGATTTTGTTGTACCTGTTTGTAATGAAAATTGGGTTACTTTTTTATTAATCTTCTGAAGAAACTCTTTGAGAGTTGTAAAAATGGAAATAGTCAGATGAATGTGTGAACAACTAGTTTGAATAGAATAAGAAATGAATGCATTAGAAAGAAAGTGGGTAGCACCAATAGACAAGAAGTCTAGAGCGCTTAAGAACATGTGCATAGAAGACCTTTAGATGCCTCATTGTGACATTTAGAAAGTAAATAGTCTTTTAACTTAAATGAAAAGGGAGGGGGAAGGCTGAAATAGAATTGGAAGGAAACTATAAAAGTTGACATGTTATACATACAAATTAGAGCACTGTAGATGATGGTGAGATATTACACATATAATACTACATTGGATAAATGCTTAGCATTCTAATCATAGTGTGAAAAGACTTGTAGTTATTAGAGTAGTGTCTTTCCTCATGTTAATTTTTAACTAACTTCAGTCAAGCAGTCTCAACGTTTCTACTGTGAATAATATATCAAGCATTCCCTATTGTTGATATATATAATTTAGTCATATTTCACAATCTAATCACTTGTTTCAACCTTCACTCAATATTCATTTCCTGTTTATTGTGTTTGGTTTCATCTAAGATTGTAAGTTGTGCGCATGATAATTATCGAATTTGATTCTGATAATGTAACATAATAATATATCATCTTTATAAAGATATGATACTGTATCTTTTGAAAATTTCATCCTTCGTAATGTAGTTATTTGCTGTTGTTTGTTTGAGCATTGTTTTATCAAAGTTCTCTATTCTAGCCTATCTCAACGTTAATCCATCAAAATGGTCCACATTTTTAATCTCTGATAAGGTAGTTGATCCACTTCAATCATCCAATTTAATTATCTAACTAAAATTGGGCTTGAGCTTTTCTTTTTCTGATATGCATGAGATAAAAGAAATATCCATATAAAAATGCTCTAGTAATGGATGGAGGGATTTGAGAAAGGATTTCAAATACATATTGGTATCCATTGGTAGTGTTTGGATAGATATGAATTTGAAATCCGTCACTTTCATTTTGAATAAATTTGTGAGCAATATAGGTGGATTTTGAATCCACTTTGATTTGAGAGACTTTGAAATCCATTCATTTCAATTCTTGTATTTAAAATCCATCTATCCAAACTCAACCTTTTATCGAAGATCATGCAAATGTCATAGGCTCAAACAAATTAAAGTTACCTACAATTGTCAGATGTGGGATCGTTACACAAATTTTGAAAATCCAACAAAAGTGTTGTGATTACCGTTTTCATTTTCTATCTATATTACATGAAACATCCCATTTACTTGAACCAAAATTTGATTAACTGACTTGTCTCTATGATTTTCTCAGGAATTTCTGCGTAGGAACTCAGTAATCTGAAGATGATGGTAGGGGAGGAAATTTTAAACAAAAATTGTGGGTCGTGAATTTTGTTTACGTCCCTCATAGAGATATATCTCAGCTTATATAATGATGTTACTATACAGAGCTAACAGGGTCTTGGTGCAAAGTATACATGATGAGCAAGACAGTTGTTTCAAGGGATTTTGCCAAGGTTTGAGGTTTGGTTTTTAGTATAACATAGCTTCGTTTATCACCATTTTGATTGAGATGTAAATCAGACTGTGGGAGATCCTTCTTGTTTTATTTCTTGTTCGACTCTTCAACACAAAACGGCTTCTGCTGGTACGACATTGAAAAGGTAGAGTTTTTTTTTTTTTTTTTTTGTATTCATTTTTCTTTACTTGTTTTTTGTCGGCTCTGAAGACTGGTGAAGGTTTTTTCTTCTCTATCTGGGATTTGTATCATCATCTCTTGGATTGAGAGACTGTATGTGAGCTTCTGTTTGATTTATTAGCGTGAAATATAATAGGGATACCTCCAATGTTTCCCTTCAATAAATATATCGAATAGCATGATTATTCATTTTACTGGAGCTTTTGTATCTTACATGTTTACGGTTTCTTTCATGTACGAAATAGATGTAACGTGATTGATTTTTTTTTTTTTTTGGTTTTTGAATTTTTATTTGGCAAGAATCTTTTGTGTGTATGTGTTCTCATAGATGTAAGTTTGATTAGTATTGATAGTCTTCATTGTCAAAGGGCATAAAAGATGTGTAGGAAATTAGGAACTGATATATAATGTTATTTTACTTTACTCTGAGAATCTAAGTTAATGAGTTCCTTGTTTGAGCTCTAAGATCGTCTATCTAAACGAGGGGGAAACTGTTATTTTTAGTAGTTGATGGATGAAATTGAAAATTCACATCGCTTAGACTATCCACACAAATTTACACTACACTACAGCAAAATTCACATTACACTACAGCAAAATACACACTACATTAAATTTTGCTGCACCAGTCAACACTACATTCTGCACTACATTTATTATTCTTATTTTTTATTGATTTAAAATTTATACAAGTTTAAACTTATTAATTGCATACGAAAAAATGAAGAACTTTCGAAACAACCACCAACAAATAATACTTTTAATATGTACAATGGATATTTTCCAGATCTCGAAGGGTCGGGAAGTAATCTCGGAGATTATTAATTAGGATATTTAAATTCTCGTATTGTACTTTTTCAAGCTTAATCGTAATCTAGATGTTTTATGTTTATTTTAATTTAGTTATTTTAGCCTAATTGTCTTGATGTATTTTGTGATTTATGTATTTTAATTTAATGTACTTTGTGATTGAATGTATTATGTTTACTTTTATATTATACACATGTAGTAAATAATAATTTTTTCATAAACAATAATATTGTTTCATGAAATAATGAAATACAAATTCTATTAAAAATAAATTGTGAAATTAAAATTGTATTAAAAAAAAATCATAAAGTAAAAATCAAAATGTAGTGTAGTGCAATAGTGACCACTACATGTAGTGGTACACTATTCATTTCTATAGTGTAGTGTGAAATGTAGTGGTATAAAGTAAAATCTCACATTACATGTAGTGTAGTGTGAGTTTTTTTCCCACTGGTATGGATGCCCTTAGACATATATTGTAGTGTTACAGGGGCTGTTGTTTTGAGTTCAATTAAGGTAAATTCTCATTTTCTTAGGAAATTGTTAAGTGAAAATAGAAAAGACATTACTTTTGGTTAGGTTGAGACGGTGTCACTATGGGTTAACCCATAACTCATACTTCACAATTTACATATAAATTTCTTATTATGAGTTTTGTTCATGGATAATTAGAATCCATTTCACGATAACTATCCGTTACACTGTCTTATGTACGTTTTTTGTGATTACTTTTAGCTTTACTTTAATCAGTACTGGGAATTGGATTGCTTGTTTGAGCCCTCATTGTGAGTAAAAGCTGGTTTGGTTTAGTTATAATTTTGAATACAAATTCCAAGTATAGAATTGATTGAACTTGAATAGTATAGGATTGGATAATATAATACTTAACTGGGTGTTTTGTAAGTTCAACTCTTAAAAGATAAATGTGTGACTTTAAAGATGAAACTTATCGATTTATCAATTCAGGATCTGAAAGACTTGAAACTATCAAATTAATGTGGTTGTCAAGTGTTCTTTCTCATAAAAGTTGATGTGGTTGCCAAGTGTTGTTAATGTGGCCGTCAACCGAAACAACTACTTTAAGATAATGAACACTTTTTTTTACCCTAATATATAACAAACTATCTTTTCTATCTATTTCACCATAATGGATAAAAATACATCTTCATAAAACTGGGTGTTATATGATATAATATCTATTATCACCTATATAAAAATGTAAATGTTTCTTACAAAATATGGATTGTCATATATATTCCTATTAAAAATTATTATTTAAGGTTATAATAATAATTTAAAATTTTCATACTTAAATAATTTTATATTAAAATTCTAACTAATTCAAAATCTTATAAAATCTCATTATCATTAGAACTCTAATATAAAAGTATTATATATAAATTATTTGTATTATCATTATTATTTTTTAATTTAAAATTCGTATACTTTTAAGTGTTATACGATATAATAGTCGATATTTAGGCACATGATATGATAATTGATTTTAGGTGTTACATGATATTACATGTTTTACTATATAATAGTTGATGTTAAGTGTTGCACAACATAATAGTCAATTTTTAAGTGTTAAATGACATAATAGTTAATTATAGTCGTTACACTAGTCAATTTTTTAAGCATCATATGACATAACAAGTTACACTAACATTTGATCAGGGTGTTGAATGGTATAATTCATCAGGGTGTTGTACAGTATAAATTACATGATATAGTTTAATTGACACTACCGATATCACCTAGAGGAATTATGACATAGTTTATGAGTTTGAGTCCTTCTCGAGGAATCATACCGTTTCCATATCACCTATTTTGTGCACACATGTACAACAACATAGAGATGCAGAGGACTAGTACCCTTCTCAACATCAACTATTTTGTACAAGTCACATGTATAACAACATAGAAAAAAATGGAAGGAAAAACAAATTGGATATCAAAAAAACTCATGTGCAACTGTCGTCATGTATGACGGTTTTGTAAAACTCATACTTATGGTAAAAAAACACATACGTACAGGTGTAAAACACATATTTATTATATCTCATACTCATATCTATAGAATACATACTTATAGCTTGAAAAGACATATTTATACTTGTAAATGTAAAACATTGTAACGTCCAGAATAAAAACGAAGTATAATTGATTAATTAAATAAGTAAACGCTTATTTAAAATATCTTATGTGTATTAATTTTTAAGTGTTTAATTTAATTACGTGCGTTTCAGATATGTGTTTAATGATCGGTTTTAGAGGGATAAAATTTATAAACATGGAACATAAAATATTTTTAAACCATTAGATGCGTAACGGAAAAACGAGAAGATAGAAACGAACTAGAGGTCAATCGGACACCCGTAGCTCAAACGACGAAGAAAATGGCAAAATACAAAGTTTCGGAAAAACGAGAAATGAAATCTTATCATGAATAGTAACCAAAATCTTATCATGAATAGTAACTTTTCATTTTTATAAATAGGCCCTCATTCGATTTCATTTTTCATCGTTTATTCGAACGAGTCGAAAAGCGCCGAACACACGTAAGTCTCTCTCTCCTCTCTCTTTCCTTTTAATTTTATATTATGTCGCCGAAGCCGCCGCCGCCGGAGTTCGCCGAAAAATGTCAAACCCATCCGTTTCGCCTGATTTTCGTATACAACATAGCCCTCGACGATACGAGTCTAGGGCAACTTTCGGAATTCAATTCCGATTCTCCGTTCGCCGGAAAATGGTGAAAAATCGCCGCTGCCGTCGCCAGAAAATGTCAAACCCGTCCGTTCTGGCTGATTTTTGTATATGACGTAGCCCTTGACGATACGAGGCTAAGGCAACTTCCAAAATTCAATTCCGATTCTCCCTTCGCCGGAAAATTGAGAAAAACCGCCGCTGCCGTCGTCGGAAAATGTCTAACCCGTCCCTTTTGATTGATTTTCGTATACAACGTAGCCCTCGACGATACGAGTTTAGAGAAACTTTCGGAATTCAATTCCGATTCTCCGTTCGCCGGAAAACGACAAAAAACCATCTCCAAAACCCCAATCATTGCTTCTTGCCACCTTTTCTCTCTCCCGTTTTTCTCTCTCTTGCTCTTCTTCTCGTGGTTGCAGGCACCAGAGGAGCTGCCGGGGTGGTGGTCTAGCCTTTGGATGGGCGGCGCCGCCGCCCACGGCGGCGCCGGTGCCGGAAAATAGGTTGGGAAAGGGGGCTGTTGCATGTTGTTTGGGAAATGTGTGTGTGTGACGAAGGGTTTTTGAGGCTGTTTTTATGGCACTATTCATGCCGGAATCCGGTGAGGGATGGCCGGATCTGGTAGCCGGCGGTGCGGGCTAGCCGGAGCACTAAGGGTCGATGGCATAGGACGACGCCGCCGCAGCCGGTGGCACCGGGAAGGTGGCTACTCGAGCAGGCCAGCGCCGGGAGGCCTGGGTGTCAATCTGCCCCCGCTGCCTAGAAAACTAGGCAGCCGACGGGAGACACCGTCGGGAAATTTTTCCATCGTCGGGAACACGCGCGACGTCGTATTTTCGATTCATTTTCGATCCGAATCTCGTTTTATTTTCATCATACTTTATCATTGAGACGTTGCCAACAAAATATCGTTGACCGGGGGTCGTGGGTCCCGGTCAAAGTCAACCTTTTGACCAAATTACCAAAATACCCCTAAATTTTAAAACGCTTCGTTCGAGCTCGTTTCAACTCCGATTGAGCTCATTCTTGTTTTGTTGTAATCCAAAATTCATTCTCTTTCACCTCAACTGTACAAACTAATCTTTCCCTCTTGTTTCTTCAACCTCAATCGTTAAGTCTTCCATTCCGATCCGTCTCATCTCGATAGATAGTATCCGATTCTATATCGTTTAAATCGTTAATTTTATTTAATAAAGATCTAAACATCACTGTAAATTATGTAGGCTACCTGTTGATTTGAAGCATTGGGATACGTGATCTTAGATACTTGCTGCTCACGTGGTAACCACCGAACAAAGTGGGGGGTAATTTCTTTAAATTAAGATATTATAAAGTTTATACAATCTTTTAAGATTATTATTAAATGTCGGGAAAATTATTATGTCGGTATTGATACATCTTTCAAAATATTTAATTTACGAAGTATTTAAATTACGAACTATTATACTATATAAAATGAGTTGCGTATACGTGCTGAATGCATGAGATGTTATATGTGAAAATGAAAGTGATATGATGGATATGATTAATGAATGTTTCAAAGCACATGATGGATTGTGAATGTTTACTATGAATGCAAATGTGAAGAATGATGTAAAGTTAATGTATGTATATGAGCAATAAGATATGATCCGAATTGCAACTAAGTGTTATGTTAAAATAATGTGCTTTCATGTGTATGTTGGATATGTGTATGTGTGATGTGAATATGTGTGCATGTGCATGTACGGCGGCTAAGAACCGTATCTATGGTGGCTAAGAATCACATCTATGGCGGCTAAGAACCGTATCTATGGCGGCTAAGAACCACATCTATGACGGCTAAGAACCGTATCTATGGCAGCTAAGAATTGCATCTATGGCGGCTAAGAACCGTATCTATGGTGGCTAAGAACCACATCTATGGCGGCTAAGAACCGTAAAATGCTTTCATGACGGCTAAGTACCGTAAATTATGTGAAAAGTGATGTTTGAATGTGAAGGATGATTGATTTGAGATGGATGCTTACATTTTTTAAAATGATTTAAGCCAAGTGTTTGAAGTGATCTATTTTCTACAGTTTTTAGTAAAAGATAAACATTTTACGAAAATCTGTTTTATGTGATAAAATCATGTTTTGGTATGTGTGTAAAATCTTCTAAAATTATTTCATGTCATCCCGAGTTCCCCACCCCACTGAGTGTACTATTGTCACTTACCCCATTTTTAAAATGTTTTCAGTTTAAGGAGTTTAAGGCGTAGCGCGCGAGCGGTGGATGCTGGTAGCCGATGATCAAATGTTGCAGAACTTTTTGTTTAAAATACTTAATTTCATAAATTTAAGAATTTTAGATTTTAGAATTATTCGTGATTTTTTTTTTTATTATTGAAAGTGTGAATTTTATGAGTGAGTAACGTCTCGATTAAGATTTATTTACCAAAAAGAATCGGGACGTTACAAACATATACTTCAATTCCATCACACATGAGATAGTCCGCACAAGAAACCAACTAATTGGATCTCTACGTGCAATATCAACAACTAATCATGAATTTAATAATCAAATGAAAATAAGATGAATGATAAAGATCAAAGTGCATGGTTTATTCCAAACATGTACACAATTAAGAGTTATAACATAAACATGATTGTATACATGATGATCCCGGGCCGGGGCTGAGCCGGGCCGTTCGTTAGCGGAGCAGGGTTTCAACAGATAATCCTAGCAAATCACCATGATCACTTGCAGCCTCATCATCATCATCGACTGTGGCTTGGCTCTTTTGGAAGAAGACAGCTATGGCCAAAAGGATGATAATGCATGCATAGTACTTAATCATAATACTCTCCATCTTAATTTTCTCTCATGTAATGAAATGATGACTCAAAATATAATCAAAGGTGTTTCTTCTAATTTTACGAATATTAGTAGATGATGATGGAAAGAAATAATAATAATGGCATGTTTATATATAGTGGAGGCACTACAAGAAAATCAGGATACGACAACGGTTTTTCTGAGTCATTAAAGCCAAATTTTAAGCATTTACATACGACAACGCTTATGGTGCGTTGCAAAAAAGTGTTGTCTGAAAAAAATTCAAAAAAGTGACACGTTATCAGCATATTTTGGACACGTCATTGTCACATCATCTTCCACATCATCAAATTCCAACACATCATTGCCACGTCATGAGAAATAAATATGCGTTGTCTGGAATTCGAACTCGTGACCTTTGTTGGACCTTCAACCACTAGGCTACTAGTACTTTATGTGTTTATATTATATATGTATTTGTTTTATTAACTAATTTTATATATATACATATATAATTAATGACTAATTAATATATAATTGGAAGATTAATGATTAATTAATATATTTAATAATATTTAATCTAATTTCATATTAAGACAATTATAAAGTATACTAGTGCATATTTTTAATATATGTTATAAACATACTAATTTTTTAAAATTATGAGTTGTTCATATATATAAGATAATATTAATGCAAATAATATAAAATAACATCATAAAATAATTAGACTTTTCAACTTTAATTTAATTAAAATAATATATAATTTTTGTATTATTATATAAAAAAAATTGTATTGACCAATTAATATATGTATGTTTTTTTATTTTGAAAAATAGTTTATGATTCAATTAACATATTTAAGTTTTTTTTTTCATATTATTCTTTTAATTAATCATTTTTATATCTTTTTTTATTTTATAAAATAATTTTATAAAATAATTTATGTTTTTGGTATTAATTTTAAAACCAAACTAATTTATATTTATTTTCTAAAATAATAATATATAGTTTTTATATTATTATGTAATACAAATTTTTATATTTTTCAAATTAATATATGTATTGTTTTTTTTTTGTTGTAAAATAATTTTTGGTTCAAATTAAAACCAAACTCATTTTATCTTTACTTTCTAAAATAATAATATATAATTTTTATATTATTATGTAATACAAATTTTTATATTTTTCAAATTAATGTATGTATTGTTTTTTTTTTGTTGTAAAATAATTTTTGGTTCAAATTAAAACCAAACTCATTTTATCTTTATTTTCTAAAATAATAATATATAATTTTTATATTATTATGTAATACAAATTTTTATATTTTTCAAATAAATAAATGTATATTTTTTTTATTGTTGTATAATTAAATTTTTTATATATTCTTAATTAATTGATATGATATATATATATATATATATATATATCTTTTTTTATGTTTTTTGTATTAATTTTAAAACATAATAATTTTATCTTTATCTTTTTTTAAGAAAAACATTCGTAATTTATGAATTATGAATTATAAAACACAATTTTCGAATTTTGTTTTAAAATAATATACCAATTTTGTATTATTATTTCAAAGGGTGAGAGTAATATTTAATTAAGTGTAGTTAATTTCTTAATTAATTCAAAATAGTATTTTATAAAAATACTATTTTCTAAAATTATGAGTTTGTTCATATAAGATAATATTAATGCAAATAATGTAATACAAGATAACATTACAAATTAATTAAATTTAAGTTAATTAAAAAACAATTATTTTATAATTAATGGTTGCAACACAAAAAAAGGTTGCATAATGAGTTGCAAAATTGTAAAAAAAAGTGCTAAGAAACGACAACGCCAAAAAAGCGTTGCAGAAAGGGTTGTCGTTAAGAGAAAAAAATTCGCCATATAACAACGCATCAAAAAGCGTTGCAAAAAAGCGTTGTCTTTTGTAAAAAAAAAGGTCTTTCTACAACACTACTAAAAAATCGTTGTCGTTTCCATTTAAAACGTTGTCGTATGGCGCTTTTTTTAAAAAAAGACAACGCTTTTCTGAAAAAGCGTTGTTATTTCCTAAAAAACAACACAAATTCATTAAAAGTGTTGTTAAATGGGCGTTGTTGTATCCCAAAATTCTTGTAGTGAGGAGAGGAGTACTTGATCACTTGAGATTAACTGATCTGCAAACTACTCATCATATGCAATTTGATTATATTTCATGATTGCACTGCACGTTTTTAGTTAGTGTGCCACACGTATGGAAATATTGGAGATAAACTTGCACGTCTATTAATTTCTAAGGGAAAATCTCAATTTTCATGATCTAATTATATAGTACAGATATATATCCTTATTATAATGATCATTAATTCAACACTGAAATTGATTGAGTACTTTAATTATATTCCACCATTCGATTTAACGATTTCATTAATTATATGATCATCTGTGTAGACAAGAAAAATTAGTGATCATGTCTCATGCTTAGGCATGGTCTTGATGCTAACTAGATGCGAGATAACATGTCTCATGCATATGTGTCTCTATGGACAACTTGTATTGATGTTTAAGTAATCTCAGTTAATTAGTGTAATGATTTATCGATTCACTTAATGTCAAAATTGTTTCTTCACACAAAATTAGAGTTAATTATAATTTTGGTACCTAAATAAGTTTATCAACTTCGATATCTCATGTTCTCCGATTAACAAAGTTGCAAGTCACAGAAAGTGAGGAATAAAAGTTGAAAAAATGGTATAGTATAATTATAATATTGTTTTCTTTTTTTTGAGAAATTAAACGAAAATGGTATAGTATAATTATAATATTGTTTTCTTTTTTTTGAGAAATTAAACGAACATTGAAGTGTCAGACATTTGTAAGCAAATTTTGAAATAATGTGTTAGAATTGTATAATAACAATTTATATAAGATTATTTCATATAAGATCTTATATGAGATGATCAAGTTTTTTTTATAGTGATATGTGAGATCAATATTAACTATATTAAATGGATTGGTCCACTTTTATTTATTTATATGAACTCTATTTTACATAAAATCTTACGTGAGATCGTCTCATATAAGAATTAATATATATATATTAATAAATACATATATACATACACATAAATACTACTGCTACTATTTTAATTTGTGTTATAGTATTCTATGCCTACTCAGGTATTAGAATATATTTATGTAGGAGAAGGTCTCTTATTGACCTTCTTTTGTTTGTTTGTTTGTTTTTTTTTTTCTTAAAGTATATGTTAGTCGTAAAAATGATAAAATACTCATTGTGGGCAATTCTGAATATGTCTATCGATGACGTGTAATGACACATTCCCTAATTATATGGAAAGTGAAATTAATATGCATGTTAGATATTTGACATAGTAGTTGTGGATAATGTGCCCATAGTGGGTAGGATAACAATACTGATATTAGTCATACATTTATGCTATATTAGTTATATCATAACCTTTATATAATAACTTAATAAAAAACCAAATTCGACACAATTTATAGATATATATCTATATGTGATATTACTCATACATTTATGTAATATTACTTATACATTTATACCAACATAATCAGACCTTTATTTAATATATAAATATACAACTAACATAATTACAAAGTATAAGTAACATAACTAAAATGTATGTGAGACATTAATGTCTTTCTAAAAAAATGTTAAAGTACAACTAACATTACATAAATATATGATTATTATAATATAAATGTATGACAAATACCATTAAAAGATATGACTAATATAACATAAATGTATAACATTTTAGAGCGAATTTTGTACGTGATCATCCAAATACATGACAATGTGTGATGGATTAAATGAACGTGAATGCATGCAGCAAGTGTACAAAAGTTTTGATATCTACGTATAACATAGTCAACCTAATTATGTACTGTTTTCAATTCTGTTGCAAGCTATTTTCGTGAAGGCAATATTTATTAGGGAAGACAATATTTTCACTGTCTCTTTTTTTTTTTTTTTTTCATTTTCACTTAACATTATCACGTAATATGTATTTTATTTTATAAAAAAAAATAGAAAAAAGATTTATATTTAATATAAACTTTTTTTTTAAGCAATAAACTTTCTTTTGTAGATAAACAAAAAATTAAAAAACCTATTACAGAATTTTTTCTTTAAAAGATTAAAATTCCGTTGTTTTCAATTCACCTTATTTTTTGTCCGATTAAATTGAATATCAGACCTTTTTTTCCTTCGGACCAGACCAATGGGATTTCGACCGAACCGACCAATCAAATCCGATTCCATAAGCTTTGATATTTTTAATAGCAATAAAGAAACTGCTCCATTATAAAATATATTTCATGTTCTATTTGAAAATTATCAACATAACCAACTATCGGATGTATTAATGATATTATTAAATAATAATAATAATAATAATAATAATAATAATAATAATAATAATAATAATAATAATAATAATAATAATAATAATAATATGTTCTGGTGTTGTAGGAATTCATATGGAATCTTCTATTAAAGTTGATTTGGTGTTACATGTCATTAAGATTTTATTTGTATTTTGTAATATAGGATTTCCGTGTATTTACCAATTGAGATGGCTGGCATAGATCTTGTTGGAAGTCACAAAAGGGTAAATTGGTAATTGATGGCGTTGAGGAAATAGACACAGGCCTCTTTCTGTCATTTCAGTACAAGGTTTAAATTTTTAAACGCTCCAACGGTCACATGCTACAGATCTAACGTCTCTCTCTACATTTAAATTTCAAATAAAACCCTGTCCCCTCCCTCTTTCTCTCACACACATTGCAGATACATCACATTCCTTCTCATTTATTCAGATCTTCTCCCTGAATATTGTAGGTGCCAAAGTAATCAACTAGATTTTGCTCTGTTTAATCCTACAATGGCGAAGCCCAATTCGGAAATCTCCGAAAACAGCAGATTCTTTGGAAGCATCTCTGCTTCCGTGCCATTTAAGAGTTTACTCCCAAAAGGAAAGCAGAAGGCTCTTTCAATGAGACGCTCAAAGATCCGATCGGACGGTGAAAACATAGCCCCAATTGATCCCAACATTCAATTTTCCGATCCACCACTTTCTGCCTCCGTTTCATTCCCCAAAAAATCGCCCTCTAAAGTCAAAATTAGTCCTCTAAAAGAAGAACTCACCACATCTGTGGTACAGGAAAAAGTTCCTGAAGCTCCGGATCCACCGGTGAAGGTACTGGTTTGAAGCTCTTGTTATTTCAATTTTGTGAAACCCTAATTTGCGTCATGGCAGATTCCAGGTTGTATCCTGATTTGAATAATCTGATTGTGATTCTGTTTGTTGTTTCTTGTATATGGATAGGTTTTAGTGAGGATTAGACCAGATAATGGAGATACTGTTGTGAGAAAAGTTTCAAAAGATTCTCTATCTCTTGCTCAAAGGAAATATACATTCGATGGGGTGTTTGACTCAAATTCAACTCAGGTTTGGAACTATTTACAGAATTCTTCATTAACTCAAATATAGAACTGCTATTTCTGTTTTTATTGATTGGTTTGATTAAGTATTTCTAAAATTATTTGGACCTGGATAACCAGATACAAGGATTCTTCTGTTGTAGCTTACTTCGAAAAACACAATCATCGATTTAATTAATAGCAATGTGGCTTTGTGTAATTTTAGGAGGATGTATACCAATTAGTCGGCGCTCCTTTGGTAAAAGAAGCATTATGTGGTTATAATACATCAATAGTTGCTTATGGACAGGTAACTTTTTTCCTGCTTATCTTAATATAAAGTTCATGCTATCTTTCTAAAGGTGTATTTTAAGAATTTGATAGTATGTTTTGGTTTGTCAATGTTAAGACCGGGAGTGGGAAGACCTACACTATGTGGGGACCCCCAAGTGCCATGGTAGAGGGTCCTTCCGTTGATGGTCTTCAGGGTATTGCACCTCGCATTTTTCAGAATCTTTTCTCAGAGATTCAAAAGGTAGATTACTTTTGTCCGGCGGTAGTCAACTTAAAGTTTGAAATTTTGAATAAAAATTGAGCCTTTTGGTGGTAATTTGCTTTAACTAATGTAAATAATGGCACAGGAGCAAGGGAATACTGATGGCAAACAGATAAATTATCAGTGTCGGTGCTCGTTTCTTGAGGTGATTCTTTTGTGCAGAGTGTCAAGGCTCTTGGTTTGATTTCAATGCATGGCTAAATTATAGATGTTTTATTTGTATAGGTGTATGATGAGAAAATTGGTGATTTACTTGATCCACAACAACGAGACTTAGAGGTATATTTACTTTTCCTTTTTTTAAAATCAATAAATGTGCCTTCTCATCACAAATGTGTTGAGCTTGTTTTTGGTTTGACAATTTCAGATAAAGGATGATGCCAAAAATGGATTTTATGTAGAAAATTTGACTGAGGAGTATGTAACCTGCTATGAGGATGTAACTCAAATTTTGATTAAGGTAGCAAAAAGGACAGTTTGAGAATTACATATCGGTTCTCACATGTTTGTCTTTCTTATTTAGTGGGATTACTCTAATTATTATTTTATGTTCCAGGGCCTATCAAACAGAAAGATGGGAGGAACAAGAATTAATTCCAAGAGCTCAAGATCCCATATCATGTTCACATGCATTATTGAATCTTGGTGCAAGGTATAATCTCAATCGGACTATTTGAGTATTGAGTAATTTGACAAATTTGAAGAACTGAGTTTATTTTTCCCTCACTCCATAAAATCACCCCCCCCCCCCAACACACACTAAAAAGGAGAAAGAAAGAGAAAAGGGTGCACTACAATTGGGGTTAGCTGTTGAGAAAACACTGTCCTACTAAAACACAAGTGCACTGTCTAATAAACATTTTTCAATACACTCATAGTCAAATTTCTTCTTCCTAAGCATCCAAAAGAGCCATCCTGACATTCCCCTAATAATAATATTGATGATAATAACAACAACAAACAGTAACACATTATGGAGTTTACAATGGCTTTTTTCATCAATGAGCATTATTTCTGTTTAATATGCTAAATGTACCTATCTTTTCTGATATCTTTGTTTTATAATAATGTTTATAATAATATACTTTTGGTTCTTCTAAAAACAATTCCACAGGATTCGTCATCCAAGTGCTTTGGTAGTTCAAAGATTAGTAGAATCAGTCTGGTTGATCTGGCTGGATTTGAGAGAAATATACTTGATAATGCTAGTAGACAGCAAGTGAAAGAAGGAAAATACATAAAGAAGTCTACATCACAACTTGGGTATGTATAACTGACATTTTTTGAGTTGTGTTTATATCAGGTCTTTAAGCCTTTGATTTCTCTTTTCCGTTTCCTGCAAAATACGTCATTTCATCTTATGCTTTTAGAGTATCATGTAAAAATGCATCTTACTTTTTTACTATTGTGTTCTTTCTCTTCATGGCTTTATCTAGATAGTTAAACTTCCATATGGTTGTTTGATAAGACATGATGGATAAAAAGTAAATTCAGATTTGACAGTATTTGGAGTTCAATTTGGTTTTCTGATTGCTGGTACTGTTAGCAGTTAGTGACTTCCAGATGAGATGTTCTCTTTTTAGAATTGTCTAAATAAATTCAACCTCATTCAAAATTGTTTGTACCATATGTATAACTGAAGCAACAAATATTACCATTATTATGCTCTTGCACTTCTATTTGCAAATGATGTTGTTGAGTTTCTACTAGATGGCACATTTGAATATTTAGTTATCTTGGCGTACATCCATTTGAAAACTCTTTTAGTATATATCCATGACATGTTTAAAATATTTAGTTTGATTTATAATAAGCTTTGCAATTTATCATAACCCGGTTGCACTTTCGGTAGGCACTTGGTCAACATTCTTGTAGAAGGAAGTCAATCCGAGAAGTTTGAAAAAGTTCCTTATAGAAGTTCTCGTCTGACTCATCTGCTGAGAGAATCATTTGGTGGCAATGCTAAACTCTCTGTTATATGCACCATTACTCCGGATAGCAAGTAATGAATTCTTCCACCTTTTTTGTTGAATTTATGAGTTAGATAGTGAGATATGATCTTCGGAATGGATAAATAGCTCTGGTTATTTGGTTGTGGGGTTTGGTGTAGTTTTGGAATTGTTCCCTTTTGCAAAAGTTTCTTGCCAATCTGAAACATTGTGTAGTTTTGAAGCAGGGATAATTATAATATGGATCCTTCCTCTCATTTTGTCTTGAGCAGGTATGATTGTGATTATTGTTGATATCTTAAATGTGTAAAAAAGCAGGTATCATAATGAAAGTACAAGTACCCTCAGATTTGGATTGCGAGCAAAACTCATGAAGAATGAACCTGCAGTGAATGAAATAACAGAAGATGATGTTAATGACCTGAGTGATCAGATTCGTCATTTAAAGGTACAGCCTGTTGCTTAAGTAAGAGGCTTTTGCCCTTTAAGGTGACACATCTTGAATGTCAATTAACTGGTGGATGCAGGAAGAACTCATGAGAGCCAAGTCCAGTGAATGCAACTCTCTTAGCGACAATCGTGGATACTTCAGAGGGGGAAATGTGCGAGAAAGTTTAAATCAGTTGAGACTAAGCCTCAATCGGTCACTGATTTTGCCCTGCATAGACAATGATTCTGAAGAGAATTTACGCATCAGTGAGGATGATGTAAAAGAATTAAAATTTCACATTGACAATATACATAGATCTCAGGATGATAACATGAAAGAAGATTCTGAGAATGGAGAGAACACCCTCTTATTCTCTGCGGAAGGTTGTGACACAGAGTTCACTTGTGATAATTACTTGAGCTGCTCTGACGAGAGTGAGGATGAAGAAATTAATTCTAGTGAAATTCAAACAGAAGAGGAGCCATGCCCAAACAACACTGGATCAGTGGATGGATCTGAGAAAAATTTGAAGAACTCTATTGCTATTCATCCTCTATCAAGGGATAGCTTGACAATCAGTGGGTGCCATCAATCTACAGACCTACAAGGTCCTGTGTTGTCTGAGTCTCCTAAAATCAAAAGTTCTCAAAGGAAAAGCTTAATTTTAGCATCAAATCATCTCTCCATTCAGGATGAGGAGGAACGAACTTGCAGAAATCTGGATGTGTTACGACATTCGCACCAACCAGACAACATTAAATCTTCCTTAAGATCCAGTAGAATATTTGCTGGCCCTACTGAGTCCTTGGAAGCTAGCCTCCATAGAGGATTGCAGATTATTGACCATCATCAGAGAAACCCAGCAACGGCTCGATCATCTGTCTCCTTCTCTTTTGAGCACATGGCACTCAAACCATGTCTATCAGGTGACAAGACCAATGTTTCTGTTCAACCTACTACCTTTGTTTGCATTAAATGTCAAGGTAGAGAGAGCAATGAAGCTGAAGATGATCCAAAGACGTGCTTAGTAAGGGTGGATGAATCAGCAAGTTCAAATGCACTGGCAGCTCATGTGACAAAGGTTAGTTTAAAGTTGCTTGATTCTTTAATTTTAACTCTTCTGTTTGGGGGGGGGGGGGGGTTCTCTAGATTCACAATTGTTACATCACAATGTTTTTTCTGGTAACAGGATATAGGGAAAGATTTAGCTTTTGCTATTCAGAGAGAAAAGGAGCTCAATAATATGTGCAAGGATCAAGCATCTCAAATTGAGCATTTAAACAAGAAGGTATTATTTTTTCCAACTCCCTGAAATCAATGCAGTTCAAGAGTGATGCAATTAATAACTCTCTGTTATTATGCAGTTAGAGAAATGCAAGTGCATGAATGATGATCAGACTGATATCAGCATATGCCGCAGCCCTTCAAATTTCATCAATAAAAGGAACCAATTGCTACCAATCATTGAGGATGAACATGATAAAATCCTCTACTCACCAAACACTGTAAATAAGGTAAAAGGACTTATTCCCTTGCTTCCTTCGCATTCTGTGCCTGTGTTCATTTGCACTCATGTGTAGTACTGTTATCCTTTCCAGCTTCTGACATGGAACAGTGAGGAAAGTTCTGAACCAGAACTTATAAAGGAGAAGTGTGAAATTAAAGAAATTCAGGACTGCACTTCTCAGAGAAATTCCTTCACCTTGGATGACAGGGAAACTCTTCTCAGAGAAATTGATATACTTAAGAACAAACTGCAGTTCTACTCTGATGCACCTACTAGGAGATCATCCGACAAACTTAGATCTTCTTTGCTGTCACAATCAATGCAGTTGAGAAAAAGCCGTGCATATGCTCAAGGTGCCGCCATTAGTATAGAAGAGTTGGAGAAGGAACGAGAAAAGTGGATGGAAATGGAAAGTGAATGGATTTCACTAACAGATGAACTCAGAATCGAAATAGAGTCAAATCGCCAACGAGCTGAAGAGGTGAAGATGGAGTTAGCACAAGAGAAGAAGTGCACAGAAGAGTTGGATGATGCCCTTAAAAGATCTGTCCTGTGTCATGCAAGAATGATCGAGCATTATGCTGACCTGCAAGAGAAATACAATGAGATAGTAGAAAAGCACCGAGCAATGATGGGAGGGATAGCAGAGGTCAAAAAAGCTGCTGCCAAAGCAGGAGCAAAGGGCCGTCATGGCTCTCGTTTTGCTAAGGCACTCTCAGCCGAGCTTTCTGCTTTGAGGGTGGAAAGAGAGCGTGAAAGGGAATTATTAAAGAAGGAAAACCGAAGCCTTAAAATCCAACTCAAAGACACTGCAGAAGCCGTCCATGCTGCAGGGGAAGTTCTGGTCAGGTTGAGAGAAGCAGAAGCAGCAGCTTCACTAGCTGAGGTAACTAACCTATACAACATCATCATATTGAAAACATATTACATTACTATTCAGTTATTTTCATTTCTTCTACATTGTTTTTACAGGATAAGAATGCGGCGATTCAAGAGGAGAACGAAAAGCTAAGGAAACAAATGGAGAAGCTAAAGAGAAAGCACAAGATGGAGATGATCACCATGAAACAGTACCTTGCAGAAAGCAGATTGCCAGAGGCTGCTTTAAGATCTCCATTATATAGAGAAGACTCTGATGTAACACATCACGATGATGATACGTTGGAGTATAATGATGATCAAGCTTGGAGGGCCGAATTCGGGGCAATATATCAAGAACACTTATAAGTAGTGATCATCAATCAGTCTTTGAAGACCCTACTTGGGTCACTTTGGGTACACACAACACCTCTTATTCTATGTTCTCGTGTTATGCTTTGCCACACATATATATATATCTGTGAACTCTATTCATTATCATTCGTGTATTGGTTTTTTGTTACTTGGTAATAAATGTTGGCTTTCAGCTTGTGTGGTTTTTTCCACGTTTATTGTCCATTTTTTTTTTTTTTGTTATGATAATTTGTAGTAATTTTTTTTCTTTTCAAATTACATTAATTTTAGCAGTTTATGTATTTGTTTTATTTTTAAATTCTGGTGTAAAAAAATTGGTGTTTTTTTTTTTCTTTTCATTTTTCAACTAATATTCTTTCACACCAATTTTTTTACACTATGCAATTGGGTCGACATACCCCGAAGGTGAATTTCACGTGCCCACGCTCCTACACACTTTCATGTCACACCCTTATCCCACATGTTAATCTTTATGTTATGTTAGTTTAACATTTATATAATATTATAGACATATAATGCATTTTAAATTTTTTTGTTATGCTAATTTAACATTTATATTATATTATAGACATATAATATATTTTAAATTTTTATGTTATAATAATATGTTAATTCAATCTCAAATGGGTTCAAGAAAACTAACCAAAAACATGATATAGCTTGAAGAAAAAACCCAAGAATAAACTAATTCAACTCTCAATCGAATGCAAAAAAAACAATTGAAGATCAACATGATGCCTACATCCATGGGTAGGGGTGGTTCGGTACGGTATACCGAAAAAAATATTTCATACCGTACCGTACCGAAAATTTTGGTATGCCAAAAAGCATACCGATACCGTACCGAAATTCGGTATATCGAATTTTCGGTATATTGATAGCCTATACCGTTTGATACCAAATTACCGAATTTTTCGGTATACCGAAATTTACCGTTATACCATACCGAAAATTACCGAAAATACCGAAATTTACCGAAAATACCGAAAATTACCGAAATTTACCTATGTATATAATAATAATAATATATATATTATTAATATTAATATATTTCGGTATATACCGAAATACCGAAATACCGAAAATTTCTAAATTTCCATACCGATACCGTATCGAAAATTTCGGTATACCGAAATTTTCGACATTTTCGGTATTTTTCGACACGGTATGTGCGGTATACCGAAATTTTCGGTATTTTGCCCAGCTCTATCCATGGGAGAAGATCACATAACAATCCTCTAAGAATCAAGTTACAGATTACAAAGTAGAACACACCAGATTAGTGTTTATCTATGAACTATGAATCCTAATCTTGAAACTCACTCAATGCTAATCCAAACAATGAAGAAACTATGAAAATACAAGCGCAATAATTAGGGCCGGCCCTAAGCCCGTGCCGGAAGGGCGACGGCCTAGGGCCCCAAATTTTAGGGGGTCCCAAAATTTTAGTATATTTTTTATTTTTCTTAATGTACAATGGTCAAATGGCCCAATCATTGGAAATAAGACTAGCTGTATCATTAAGTTGTAAGCCCACTATATATAATATTTTCTAACTTCAAGCCCATTAAATTAATTGTAGAACTAAAAAAAAATGAATTAGTGAATTAAAGATGAAAAGTCATATAAACAAACGACCATTTCACAATTACCACTCACTAATCACTGACAAATTTCCTCCATCCTCACATCATCTTTGATTGCCGTTGTTTATCACCCACCAATCACTCACAAATTTCCTTCATCCTCACATCATCTTTAATTGTCGTTGTTGAGTGTTTAGCTGCTGATAATTTTGCTTCTCAAAATGCTAGCAGATTTAGATATTTTCAATAATACTTTTGCTATTTATTTGGACTTCTTTTTTTCGTGAGTGTTGTACTTGCTTCTCAAAATGCTAGGAGATCTAGATATTTCAATAATACTTTTGTTATTTATTTGGACTTTTTTTTTTCGTAAGTAATGTACTTTTCCAACATCGTACATATGGTCCGTAACATAGAATTTGGATAGTGAAGTAACTTGAAAATATTTTCAAAATTGTACGTATGTATTTTTTTTCTTTATCTAGAAGCCCATTTTTTGTTGTTGCTCAAGGACTCTCAATTAGGACCGGCCCTGGCAATAATGAGAGAAATGAAAGCCCATGATCCATTTATACACGGCAAACTAATCAACCTCTATTTGTTGAGATTAGTTGCTAAACCCTAACAAACTTCTACAGTCGGTCCATGCAACAGATCTTCAAGCAACGACTGGTTCGATAAGGTTTAGACCGATTTTGACAAAATTGAAGCCGATTTTGGATCCTCTCATCTTGCTCAAGTCACCAGTCCACATAATACAACCTTTATGTTTTTTAAGTTAAAGTACTACATAAAATTGATTATGATATTTGTACATAAAAATTATATTAATATAACATAAATGTTAAATTATTATAATATAAAGGTATAGCTATACTACGTGAATTATTATGCTAATAGAAAAATATAAGTAATAACACTTAAAGGTTATATAATTTGAGCGTTGATTCAGATCGGATCCGACCCACGCCAAGTTACACCATGCAACTGGTGCACTCACCTATGTGAATATTTATAATTGAGTTGCAATTAAGTTCTAGAAAATGAGATTGATGTTGTGATTTAATATATATAATTCGTAACCAACATTATTATACAAAAAATGTCGTCTTGTATATGGAAATTTGACCAAATGTTAAAACCTTTACATCCATTTTCTTGACATAATTTATTTCATCAATTACTTAGCTTTCTGTTCATGCCCCAAGATGTTGAAGATCAAATGAGAGGGAAAATAGAATTTCACTTGATATAAAAACTTAATAAAGAAGAGAAGAAATACATATATTTATAAAAGCTAAAAGCGTGAACAGTACGCTAACTCCAACGGATTTATGCTGACGTGTCAAAACAACTCTAACAAATTGGGAATACTTCTCCTATATGCATGTGCATACAATTTCTCCATGCACGTATGCTGTATATTCAATATGCTCCTAGCTAGGATCATGTGCAAGAGAAAGCTGAGTGCAAAAAGACGAGAATCGTCAGGCAGATAAAGTCTTGGTAAGGATGTCAGCTACTTGGTGTTCTGAAGGAACACAACAAATGTCAAGATCCTTGTTTCGAACCTTCTCGCGTAAAAAATGGACGTCCACTTCAAAATGTTTGGTGCGAGAATGAAAAGTGGGACTGAAAGCAAGCTTTATAGTGCCGTCATTATCACACCAAAGAACAGATGGGGGAGTAAGAGTGAGCCCCAGATCAGCAAGCAAGCCCTTAACCCATAGCAAATCTGTGGTGGCAAGAACAAGGGATTTGTACTCAGCCTCGGTACTACTTCGCACAACAACGTGTTGCTTTTTGCTACACCATGTGAGGAGATTAGAGCCGAGAAAAATACAATATCCACTAGTGCTCCGACGATCATCTATGTTGCTGGCGAAGTCGGCATCAGCGAAGCCTTGCATGACCATGCGTGAAACTGGTTTGAATAGAAGACTCATGTGCTAAGTGCCTTGTAAGTAGCGAAGAATACGTTTGCAAGCCTGCCAATGATTGATCGAAGGTTGATGGAGAAATTGGCTAAGTCGATTAACCATGAACGCAATATCAGGCCGGATCAAAGTCAGGTATTGTAAGCTACCAATCACACTCCTATATAATGAAGGTTGATCAAAGAGAGGACTATCATGCAAGGACAGCTTCTTGCCAGAGAGAAATGGAGTAGGGTAGGGCTTGCTATGAGATAAACCAGCCAGGATGAGAATGTCCCGTATATACTTGGCCTGAGATAGGTGAATTCCATGCGAAGTCCGGCGAGCTTAAGTACCAAGAAAATAATGCACCTCTCCAAGGTGTTTGAGGGAAAATTTAGAGTGCAATTGGAATAAGAGCTTTCCCCCGAGAAGAAAGATAGAGCAGAGAATGATCAGATGTGGAGTGTTGGAAACCAATGGAAACCAAGAACTGAGAAGGGTATCATACCATGCCTTGGGGGCCTGCTTAAGGCCGTAGAGAAATTTGACGAGCTTACAGACATGAGAAAGACGAGTAGCATCAATGAAACCCTCAGGTTGATGCATATAAACAACCTCATTGAGAGTGCCATTAAGAAAAGCATTGTTGATATCAACTTGCTGAATTTCCTA
Organism: Scutellaria barbata; assembly: GCA_028654395.1. NCBI lineage: Eukaryota > Viridiplantae > Streptophyta > Magnoliopsida > Lamiales > Lamiaceae > Scutellaria > Scutellaria barbata. The sequence goes on from CM053648.1 coordinate 4,609,700, forward strand.
CCCCTTTGTGACAGCCAAAGTGAAGACCAGCCTGATTGAAAGAGGCTTTATTACCGGGTTGTAAGTTTTAAAGTAATCCACACTAGCATGTTACTCAAATCCCCCGGCCACCAACCGAGCCTTGTACTTACTCACACTTCCATTCGGGTTCCTCTTAACCCTGAATATCCACTTGTTAGTGATAGGATGAATATCTGGATGACTTGGAACCAACAACCATGCTTTGTTAGATTGCAGCGCTTGGAATTCATCCTCCATAGCCCGTTTCTAGTGAGGGAAAGCTAAGGTTTGGGACACGGTGGTTGGTTCAGCATTGGTAAGATCAACCGTGTAGATTTTGGGCTTGAAAATACCATGTTTCGAACGAGTGATCATTGGGTGAGAAGATGTAGAAGAAAGAGGAACAAATGGTGAAGTATTAGGTGATGAAGTATGAGAGTAATTATGAGAGGGGAAAGATGAATCGGGAGAAGAGGAAGGATGAGCAGGTGGTGTGTGTGGTATGAGAAGAGGACGAACCTGTTGAAGAAGCACTCTCAGATGGACTGTCAGTGGAGATGGTGGGTATGATAGGCATTGAGAGAGGAATGGTAGGTAGAGATGAGAGAGCAAGTGTGGAAGTGGGGTCAGTTGATTTGGAGAAAAAAATAGGAAAGAGAAATTCAAACTCATTAAAGACTACAGTGCGAGCTATGTAGATCCTTCCATTTTGATGAAGACACTTATAACCTTTATGAACAGTGCTATATCCTAGGAAAAGACATTTGTGACTCCTTTGTTGAAGTTTATGTTGGTTATATCGACGAAGATACGGGTAACATGCACAATCAAAAGGCTTGAGAAATGAGTAATCAGGTACTTTATGGTAGAGAAAGGAATATGGAGATTTACCCTTTAAGACTGGAGTGGAAAGTTTATTGATAAGAAAAACAGCTGTGCTAAATGCATCCCACTAAAAAAATAAAGACATGGAAGCTTGATTAAGAAGAGTTAATCCCAATTCAATAACATGTCGATGTTTCCGTTCTACCAACCCGTTTTGTTGATGAGTGTAGGGGCAAAAGTGTTTATGAGTGATTACTAAGCTGGTCAGGAAGGAAGAAAGGACCTGAAATTCACCCCCCATATCACTATGAAGAGATGTTAACTTAGTGCCAAAAAGTCTTTCTACAAGGGGAAGGAATTTTTTGAAGAGGATGGTAACATCAGATTTTGCTTGCATGGGGTAAATTCAAGAGAACCTAGAGTAGTCATCAACAAACAATACATAGTATCTATATCCTTTCTTTGTAGTAAGAGAAGTCAGGCCCCATACATCACAGTGTATGATTTCTAGAGGTTTAGTTGTAGTGTGAGGAATAGTAGGATAGTGTTTTTGATGAATTTTAGCAATAGTACATGCTTCACAAAACAAAAGAGATGGAAGAACATGGAACATTTATTGACTTAAGAACTTTAGTAAGAGTGCTGTTACAACGGTGACCCAATCGGTGATGCCATAGAATAAGTAAACTAGATGAATTACGGAGTAGAATGAAAAGCAGTAGGTGTGGCAAGGTGCATGGAGGGAAGATGAGAGAGGTCAAGTTGGTACAATCCATCTTTAAGTGCTCCTTTCAGCAATATTTGGTTGGTGTGGAGATCCTTGACATAGCAACAATGTGAGTGAAACTCAATGAAGACTGAATTATCTTGCAAAAACTTGGAAATACTTAGCAAATTTTATTATGTCAGGAACATATAAAATATGATTTAGAGTAACAGAAGAAGAGGGAATAAGGGAGGGGAATGAAGAAGAGCCAGCGTGAGAAATAAAAGCAGAAGAACCGTTGCCAACCACTAGCCTTTGCTTACCAGAATAAGGAGATTGAAGATGAAGATTCTCCAAAACTGCAGTAACATGGTGTGTTACCCACTGTCGAGAATCCAGTCGGAGGAAAGAGTAAGAGCGTTGGGAGCATGGAGAAGTGAAGATCCAAAGGTAAGAGGTGATAATGGAGTAGAGGAAGTACGTAACAAGCTGGCTTGAGGAGAAAAAGCATCAACTTGGAAATGCTTCTCCTGTGTGCATGTGCATACAATTTCTCCATACACGTATGTTGTATATTCAATACAAGAAACACAACCTAGGCAACTAATAAGCTTTCTTGATAGAATTATATTATTTTTTTCACCAAGTGATTCCATCTGTTTCTTGTCAAAAGATAAAGTAGAGCTGCGCGCATAAGTTACCACAATCGATTTATAACTATGATCTTGTTTAAAATTTCAGAAAATATATGATTATGGAACTAGTGTTAGTTGCAAAACTGTCTTTTGAGCCTAGCCTAAACAGTAAAGATGGGCATGCCTCTATATATAATTATCTTTTCCCAAAAAAAAGAAAAGGAGCTTAGATTTGTAATTAATTGTAAGAATAACATTTTAAAATTACGTTGAACCACCGTTAGTCATATTTTAACTAAATTATTGAAAATTATTTTAAACTTATTTCCGTCGTTAAAGTTTGGGGCATCGGTAATTTCTTTCCCAAAATTTTAGGGAAGAAAAAACCACGTCATTTATTTTGAAATCACCGACGGATTCTTATTACGTCAGTATAAATATTATTATTTATTTAAAAAGGAAAATAAATTTTCAAAAGCGTCATTTTGTTTTGGTACGGATGAAATTATGTCTCGCTCAATTGACTAACATTTTTTGTCATATTTTATTTTCGAATTTTGTTTCAATTACATATTATGAGTTTTATTTACAATTTTATATGATGAATTTATTTTTATAACGAGTATAGTTCAATTTAACACAATAAAATTACTAAATCCATCAAAAATAAGCTCGAACATAAAAAATAAATATATAAAATTATTTGAATAATATAAATAATAAAATTATATCTTATCAATCGATAATAGTGTCATCTATTAATCGTGCATAACCATCCAAACGATAAGTTATATATTAATTATATTAATATAAAGTTAGACGTATGTTGACTAAATTATATATACGTACGTCACATACGTAATTATTATAATACAACAACATTATGCAAATAGTATATGTTAAGATTATTAATAGTAACATAATATAATAGCCTTTAAGTTTAGATATTGAAAAAAATGGTCGAAATAAAGGTTTTTTTTTTTAATTCGTTAAACCCTGAAATTAGGATGTAACGACAGATTTACTGATGGATATGAGATTTTAATTTTACCGAAGAAATTAATTGACAAAAACAACAACGTATTGGCTTCAACATATTACCAACGGAAATTCCATATGCAAGAGAAAATATGTATTTTTAATCTGAATATGTAAATTCTACTTATCAAACACCTACATACAAACAAGTGACAACATTCTAAAAATATGTTTTATGATAAATTTCATAACAAGACCCAATTTATAAATTAGTTTTTTAATACGGGGCTCAATTTAACATTTTTTTCTCAATTAAAGGCTTAAAATTTAGATTGAGTTCTCAATTCAAGACAAAATTTCATATACTTTTTTATTTATATTTATAGATTTATTTATATTTCAACATGTATTTATATTTTGGATAAATTAAGACAAGTTAGTGTATTTTAAGAACAATTTTCATCCGACTTATCTTAAGTTATATGAAAAAAAAAGAAAAAAAATAATTAATTCAATTCATAAAATATAATTTATATTAAACTGATTAATATTAAAATCGATTTTATATACTTTTATTCATAAAATTAAGAAAATAAAGGACTCTTAATTTTTTGAATTCATTTATTATATATATAATATATAAACTAATACAAGTCGGATGAAGATCGTTCCTAATGCACGAACTTGTCTTAATTTATCTAAACTATATATACATATTAAAATATAAATAAATTATAAACATAAATAAAAAATAAAAAGAAAAAAAATTGTCTTGAATTGAGAACTCAATTTAATTTTCAAATCTTAAATTGAGAAAAAATGTAAAATTGAGCCCTTTATTGAGAAACTTTAAAATTTGGGTTTAGAATTGAGAATTAATTTATAAATTGAGTTTTGTTATAAAATTTATCCTAAATTCTAATGTCACCCAACATCTGAATTTTTATTTCTATTTTTAATCAACTCTACTCTAAATAGAATACTAAGAATTACTGAATACCCTTAGGGCTCGATTGTTTTGAATGATGGGTTTGATAAGATTGATAAATTTTTTGGGATTGTACTGTTTATCAAAGACAAAAATGATGTTAGTTGGATGTTTGGTATGTATGTTTATATTAGGTTTGAGTTAAATTATGTGTTTGCTTTGAATGGTTATAAGTTTGTTAAAGTAAGATTATTTATAAAAACTTGTTTGGTATATTGGTTAAGGGTGATAAAAAAAATTGTAATTACTAAACTACCCTTACATTTTCTTTTCTTTTTATATTTTATTTTTTCAATCATTTTCTTTTGTTTCTTATTTTGTTTTCTTTAAATTTTAATTGTTATTATATTTCACAACTAATCTATCGGATATTAATATTTAAGGTACTTTAATTATATTTAATTTGAAATGTTAAATAATATCATATAAAATATTTTAAAATATTATTAAAAATATTATTTTAAATAATAAAAAATTAGATTTTTACTAACATTATTATTAAAATTACATGCAATAATTAAATTTGAGATATGTTTTTACTATGATAAAATAAACTTAAACATACAATATTTTTCTTAGTAAACCGAATGACCGTGAAATAAAATTATTGATAAAATTAAATTTTAAAAAATGTTCATAAATAAAAACAAAGAAACAATATTTTCCTAATTGATAAAATAAAAGTTAAAAATTACTAATAAAACTAAAGCACAATTTATAAAAATAGTGATCCACAATTATGAGGATATATTGGTAATTTCAAATTTTTTACTATTTGTGCTAATTTAACCCACCAAAAATAATGGGTTTATATACCCACTCAATCCCACACATAAACCCGGGCCCAATAAACAAACTCACATCTAAACTCGGACCCAATAAACAAATCAATTTTTAAACCCATGAAACAAACATGTATTTAGATTGGTTAAAAATTTTAAACTAATCTAAACTCATGAAGCAAACGAGCCTTAATTATATATAGATAAAAACGAAAGCTTATTTACTTGTTTTATTCTCCCTAGTGATCAGTCCCCCCTCATAATACTTTTCCACCAACCCGCCTAATCTAATTTCCAATTTTACGATTATTTACTATGAAATATAGATTATATGTTGGAAATTGGTTTTGAAAAATTGGTGTTGACCAATCTTTGACCAATTTTTTCATGATGTTTCATTTGTTGGAAACGAAAATAAGTTGCAAATTTGAAATTTACGTCTTGAGTAGATAGATTTAGAGTATTTATTTTTTCAAATCCAATTTTGAATGAATGAGAAATTAATGCTTGAAGTTGGCAACTTAAATTGAAAATGTGTGAATTTGTGGAAATGTGTGAGTTTGAATTGAATTGATGCAATCCAATTTAAAGGGATGCAACTAATCCGAAACATTGTAAGACACCTTATTTCATTCCAAAAAGGTGTCTAAATGTGGAAAGAATCCAATTCAAACAAAAAGATGTCTAATTATGAAAAAACATCATTTCAAATTAAAAGGTGTCTATTATGGAAAGACACCACACCTCTTCCACTTCTATAAATAGACCCCATATTCAATCATTTCATTTACTTCACTACACTTCACTACAACTTGCATTATTAGCATTCTAGCAATTATAGTCTCTCATCATCTTATTTAAAAAAGTTCCAAATATCGTTTTCGTTCGCCGAAAAACTTTTGGAGTCGTTGTATCTTGGTGACATTTGCCGTAGACCGTAAAATACTGAATATGGGGCAATTTCGTCTTATGGAGAAAGAGTCTAACTCTTGCCCTCACTTTCCCATTTATTATTTTAATCATCTTCAAGTACACCATACACATTTTCCAACATTATATATAATTATTGATAATATGTACATTGTATTTATTCTCACTGCCCATCGTTTGCACTCTGTTTGGTAGCAACGATACATAAAATTCTCATGATACTTGTTAAAATTCAATAAGAACTTGATTCATGGCATTGTTTATTGTTGATATTTGTATTAACTGAGCCCAAGATATTTAGTCATTTACATGAATTAGAAATATGGTATTCCTAATGCACATTGGGAGAATTAAGTATTAACTAAAAATCTAAAATATTGAACAAATAATGGTATACATGAGGAGGGATATATGTGCCTCATTTGCATAGTAGTGAGAGACTATAATTTTTTTATTGTTTAATAAAGTGTTAATGCAAAAAACAACCCAAACTATTAGTTTTTTATTTTATTTTTTAACCTAATTTTTCTTAATTAATTTGCAACATAAACTATTAAAATTTATCAAATTGTAACTTTTAACTTATTTTCAACGAAAACATCAACACGTGATCCATACAAAAATTGTAATATAGTTGAGATTTTTATTTAACAAGACTAATAATTTGAAGTAGGGAACGAAAACCATTGACAAATAATTTGAAGTTGGAACAAAAGCCATGGACCCGTGGACTAAACTACCACTATTACATATAATATATTTTCTTTCTATTATTGAAGATAAAAAAAATACTCCAAAGTATCATTAAAACATGAAAAAGTACCACTACATCCTTAACTTCCACTTTATTGTTGTCAGTTAATGAGATATTAATGACAACATCTACCCTACATCCAATCAAAAATAACGATTTATTGGTACATAATTTTAGTATAAAAAATATGTTTATTTTTATTTTTTTGAAGTTGTAAGAAAAATTGTACACAAAAATTTTAAAATATTCGTGTAAAATTTCTTATTTTTTTTTGGGTTATATGAAAATGAAAATTAATTTTCATGTATTTTTTTTGTTTGGATTACATGAAAATGAAAATTAACCTTCACGTAAATAAATTTTTTTTTTTTTACTAATATTGTGTATGTTAATGAATCAGCCGTTAATTCCGAAGGTTGTAAAACTGACAAAATCCAAGAGCCGTCACTTCACATCTAGTTGCATATGATTTTTTTGACTTTAAAATACAAAAGTGATAGAAAATATAAATAAGTTATCTAATGTGGTTGAAATGGTGTCCATTTATACATTTTTGGCACAATGGGTCATTTTCCCAAAGTTTTAAAAGGTGAAGTATAGAAAAACAAAAAAACAAAACGACAGAAAGAGTTTGGTGCAGTACATGTAATTTAATATTTTTTTTATACAAACTTTGAATCACTCTAGATGATATGAATTCTAAATTTAATATATTTTTCATGTATGACAAATTATAATCATTGATCTCTAATATGTGCAAATAAAAATTTACTTGATATGGTAAATATATGAATTTAAAATTTATATTGAAATGATTTAAAATTAATAAAAAAATAGTGTGATGATGTAGATTTTAAATGGAAAAATGTAATAACCTCAACAAGCGACAAAAGTATTAGAAATTTAGCCCTAGTTTGTGCTTATATCAGGGTTGAAAATATTGATAGAAATATACTTCAATTGTACAGAATATCAATGGAAATTTGGTGGAAATTTGGTATCAATAACAATGGAAATATGATATCAATAACGATTTCAAAAAATATTTGAAGAAAATGATATAAAATATATATTTTTAAAGCTGGAATTTAGTTAACATTTTAGGAAATATAGTAATAATAAATTTTACAATAATTGAACTTTCTTTTGTTGGAATCATGATGAGTGTAAGGATGTTAATGATAGTTTTGTGTAATAGTCTGCCTCAATATACATCATTATATAAAAACTGGTCACTCACAATGGTCCAAATTGCACATAGCTCAAAGCCTCACACTTGCTATTCTAAATTGTAGTATACACATTAAACATTGACCAGGAAAGCTACTAATTTCAATTTACTAACCGAACTATAATACTTTTTTACTAATTTCAATTTACTAACCGAACTATAATACTTTTTTTCAATAAGTGTATAAACTCAATTTTTTTTCCACTAACCAATTATTTCAAAATCTTCCAATTGCTACACATATTTTTCGGCCAAAATTTACCAGAAAACTTGAAAATGCAATTCAAATGCAAAATTCATACGCCAAAATGACCATTATTTAAAACCATATAATAACCCCATGTCATTTTCATGATTCTCATTCAATCCGATCACGAATCGAACAAAAAACATTATAGGGTTTTGAACATTTTTTATTCGATTCGAATTTAAATCAAACAAATTTTTTTAAATTAATATAGGATTATAATTTGACATCGAAAGATGATCATTTTGACATATAAATCATGAATTTTTGAATTTTTGGGTAAATTTTGACAGGAAAATATGTATTTGGGATATCAACTGAATTTTTTAAAAAAAATTGGTTAGTGATTGAAAAAAAAATTGAGTTTATACACCTATTGAAAAAAAACATTATAATTCAAGTAGCAAATTGAAATTAACCCTATAAATAAAACTTTTCCATAAGCCACAACAAGGCAACTAACTAGTTGGATACTGGGAATTTCCCTTTATTAATCACAGAGAATCAAACAATAGATACAAAACCAACAATTCAACACAAGTGCATAAACATGGATTCAATGATACATCAATGCTAATAGGAAAACACCAGTTAGTTCTCTCTTAAAAGCACAACCACCACCACCTCAAACATCAAACCAACACTATCTAACGAAAACATATACATGAATCTAGATAACGTAATCGGACCACTCGGATATGTGTGACGTTTGATCCATTGTGAAGCTAGGCATCTTATCTAGCTTCGTCGGATTCTCCTTCCCCCCCATCAACTTCGCGGGGTTCCCAACGGCCGTGGTTCTAGCCGGCACCTGCTTTAGAACCACTGACCCTGCCCCAATCTTTGCCCCCTCTTCAATCCTAACATTGCCCAAAACACAAGTCCCTGCCCCAATCAACACCCCGTCCCCGATTTTCGGGTGGCGGTCACCTAATGCCTTCCCTGTCCCACCCAACGTCACATTGTGCAAAATCGACACATTATCCCCAATCACAGCCGTCTCTCCTATCACCACCCCCGTCGCGTGATCGAGCAGAATCCCCCGTCCGATTATCGCCCCCGGATGGATATCCACCGCGAAAACCTCTGAAACCCTATTCTGAATCAAGAGGGCTAAGGTTTTTCTACCATTGGACCATAGATTGTGAGCTATTCTATGAGATTGAACAGCTAAAAAGCCTTTGAAATTTAAGAAACATTGCACATAGCTAATACAAGCAGGGTCCCTCTCTTTAACTGCCCTCAAATCATCATCCACTGCCCCCATGATCTCTTTATCCTCTTTCAAAACCCCCAAAAACAGGTCATATAGGGTTGCAATAGGTAAGCCAGAATTACTCAATTTCATCGATAGATAATTAGCTAGGGCACTTTCCATGGAATCATGCGATAAAATCGAACTGAAATAGTAATTAGACAAAATTGGTTCCTGATCAACATCTAACCTCGCTTCGTCCTTCATCCGCCGCCATAAATCACCGTTAGGGTTTACGCTGTGGGGCTTCGAGCTTTCTCTCTCTAAAATGGGGGAGCAGGAAACGAGATCAGGCAGATTAGGTCTGCAGAATCTGACGAAGTTGTCGAAAACGTTGTCGTCGAGGGATTGAGAAGGAGTCTCTGTTCGCGAAGAGTGTATGCAAGTGGCCATGGCAGAAGGTGAGCTCCTCAATGGCGTGAAAAGAGGTGGGTATTTAAGTAGGAATGGTGATCCTATGAAAGTTGAGGACATGGAAATGAGAGGTGAGAGAGTGTGGGAGGTGGAGTGGAGAGAGCAGCTATATAGAGAGAGAATTGTGGAGGAGAGAGACTGAGTCATGGAAATTTTGGGGAGGAAAAGGATATAATTCATATAAAACGATTTGTGGGGATGGAATAATTCATATGCCCCAAACCAGACAGGCTACGAAATGTGATACACTACTTCAAAAGTGGACAATATTCGGAAATATTAAGAGTAGCATATTCCTTAAATCTTTTTCTATTTCTTAAATAAATTTATATATTTTTGTCTTTATGAAAAATAATACAAATTGATGTTAATTCACATCACATTTATATATGCGACTCAACCGAGATATTGCACTACTTTTTTCTTCTTATATTTCATAAGTGAACAACAAGAATTTACTTTCTAAATTCATCATCATTATATTCTTTATAAACGATATATATATATATATATAGAGAAAATAATTGCTCAAAGGAGAGATAAGCCTAGGGAAGAAGTTTATTATAAAATTTATAGGTACATTAAAAAAAAAAATTCTCATGCAAATAATTGGTTTGAATACGGCCGTGTTACGGGTACAGGTTCATCATTGGATTCTGTGGGCCATTTTCGTTTTTCAATTTCTATTTTTAATTATTATACTATACAGTACTTTTCTATTATAATAACAATTATTTTAGATAATATATTTTAATCGAAAACCTTCTTGATTATACTAGTGCAACAATCGTATAATATATAAGTTATTTTTTTGAAATGAATATCTTAAATAAAATTATAATATGTTTTTAATTATCAAAATGTAAAGCAAATAATCTATATGGTTCGATTTTTTTAATGATATTCTATTACATTTAATTTATTTTTATTTATAAAATAAAATAAAAATATTTATATATTATTTATTATATAAAGTTATTTGTAATTTATTTTAAAATACATGTTTATCAAAATAATTTAATTTTGATGAAATAATAAGTTTTGAAAAAGTCTCATTCAATACGCTCACCATTTGTTGTTATGTTACTTTTTGTGTAAAATGGGAAATATTAAAGTTTAGAATATCTTCGCATTTTCTTTTTAATTATATATTAGATAGTAAAGTATAAGTTTCCTAAACTAATTTAATATTGTATTTTAAAATATAAGTTTTGCAAAAATTATTCATTTTTCATTAACTAAAAATTTGGAATGTTTGAATAATCATTTTCAATCCAGTAATTTTTTTTTTGTAACTTTTTCCTATTTCATTTAATTTTTAATGATCATTGTTTTTTTTCCTCAATTACAAATGAGGTGGATGATTTGAACTCTAGATCTTGTTTGGGTGAAAAATGTAGTTTTCATTGGGATAAATATATGAATACTACAGATCGTCGTTATTATATCATATGTTGAGATTTCTAGCTATCATATTTCGGTAGAAATTTAATTGACACAGTCTCATGAATTACATTTTAGAAAACAAAACTCAATTTAATTCATTAATATCGTGGTCTCTTGAGTTATCCCATTTGTATAAATGAGACTAGTGAATAAATTTGACAATTACAATTATCACAATTATTAAACCAAAGCCAATTTTGTACATTTAAATCTTTAAAATTAAAACAATATTTCTAAAAAACCAAAATCTAATAAAGAATGTTACGACAATGTCTCTATACATATCGTTTGCAGCCCACAAATATATATGCGGCGCACCTCCACCGTTCACTACGCAACTTTTCTCAACCATAAAATAAAATAAAATAAAACCCCACTTGTGAGATTCTTTGTTTTCGGACCACTCTCCTGCTGTCCCCATTGCCTACCCTTTTCATGTCTTTTTCTAAGGTCAATGTCATTTGAGATATGCTTCTTTTACTTTCTTTTTCTACACCATTATTATTGACTACTTTACTAATTAAATATATCCACATTGATGGCTACAAAATTTCCTGAATTACTTTATACGAATTAAGAATACTTGACCATTTAGATAATGTGCATTGTGCATGCCGTATGTCACTTTTAAATTGCCAGTTTGATATTAGGGTTAAATAATGTTTTATTATAGTGTTGTATTGGTGTGTATAGGTAAGTTGGATATCTTAATTTAGTTTACTACCTTTATATTCGACCTACGTAAGTAAAAACATCCAAAACAATGAATGTTAATATCATTCACTTAAAATGCAGATCATCATTTCATAAACATTTACTATCGATCTGTTGACATATATGTCCACATCTATTTTAACATTAATGCTTATTGTTTGTGGGTCTCATTATTCACTAACTCATTTTTATTTACATCTAACATCAATTAAATATTTTTTTTCATAATTTTAAATAATTGATAATTTGAATAAATGAATATTTATCATTGTGTAAATATAATATTTTTGTAGATTATTTTAATATATATATATATATTAAAATAATAACTTATTAAACTAAATTATCTTAATATTTATAAGATAGTATAGTTATAAAATATTATACATGGTGTAGTATTAATTACGTTGCCATCAATTTTAATTATATATAAGTTGAAATAAATTTCATTAAACCAAAAGAATATAATATAAGGTGTACTATAAATAATAATAATAATAATAATAATAATATTTTATTATTATTATTATTATTATTATTATTATTTCTTGGATTCATACTTTAAATCCTTCAATTCCAATCATTAATTTTCAACTATCTATCCAATAAAATATCTTTCTATACGTAAAATAATAAATAAATATGAACATAAAATAAACTAATTAAAGAAAAATAATATTAATAATATTAATAAAATTGAAAGAACAAATTGCCATAAAAAGAATGTTGATGTCGAAAATCTATTCGACAAAGAATTTCAAATTATGATATTGAGGACCTTCTCACAATTCAGACTCTTATTCAAGTAGAGACATGCAACATGATAAATTTATAATCAATCACGCAGTAATAATTACATCATATCCAACAATCTAGGATTCTTGTTGAATCATTAAGTTTTTTAGGAGGAACAGAGCTTCTTATCAGGTAAAATTGATATTGTGAAAAGTAATATTCTTTTATGAGATGAAAAGTTGAAGATGTGTCATATTGTAAAGAGAATTGCAGAGAACTTGGCTAGCAAGAGTTATTATCCCTTAGATGATTCTTGTGATCAAAAGAAAATACAAAAATAATCAAAATAAATTAATACAAAATAAATAAATGACAGTCATCTTTATAAGAAAAACTATATTTAAAAATGCATCATTAAAACTATTTAAAAATATTAGATTTGAGTTCATAAAAAAACATAAAAAAAAAGTAACTGGGAGTGACGGGACTTTCATTCCTATTATGAAGTATTTATTGATGAAAAATAGAGATATAAAATCATTTAAATTATCAAATTAAGATTAATATTTTTGAATATGCAAATCACTTTCTTGGTAAAGATCTTCCTAAAGTTTGAAATTTAGGGTTTTCTATATTTTTTCTAACTAAAACAATCTTTTTAGTTCGATTTTAATATCAAAAGATGGTGCACATATCTCATTGACAAATTATGTGCAATTTTAAATATATTTAGTTAAATTATGAATTAATGATAAGAAAATATTTTAAAAAAATCTAAGTAATTTTAAATCACCAATTACTATGATAAATGTAACCCACAATATATTCTTCAAATTTTGGAGAATTTTTTTTTATACGGTCGTATCTAGAGGTGATCAATTAGTTTTAAAAATTGAAATTGGGCCAATTCAAATTGGCGGTCAACGGTTTCGAAATTTTTTGACCCGATTCCGATTCCGAATCAGAACTGTACACTACAGTTATTCAGTTCGGTTTTGGTTTGGGTATTCTCAAGCTGTGACACATGGACGGCTTAAATGAGTCGATCATTGATGATCAACGGTCTCGATGATTTGACCGTTATAAACCATCGGTTCGAACCAACCAATTAATTTTTTTTAAAAGGATATGTGTAGGGCCATGATGACTTAAAAAAAATTAGACAAGCCGATGGTTTGAATCATTGATTCCAGTTCAACTGCCAGTTTCAAATTGAAATCGAAACCGGACCCCAACGTTCGATTTCGATTTGACTATAGTCGATTTCTCAAACCGTCGGTTCGGAATCGAAACCAACGATTCGAACTGGATGATCACATGCATTTTGAAGGGCAATTTGGTTATTTGAGTTTTATTTAATTGAAATATTTAATTCCACCAAATGGACAAGATTAATTTTATATTTTTCACATCTCCTTCATCTTCATCATTTTAACCTTTGCTGTTGAAGTTACACTTATAAGGGCAGCCCAAATGCATCATTTTGCAGAAACTCAGTTTCTTGACCGCTAAAAATAGAAGCCCATTTTTTCTTGGAAACTTTTGCCTAATATTAAATATGAAAATGGTTTTATTGAAAAGCTGTAATAGTCCCATATTGAGCTAGGGTTACGAGGGTTCAGAATGTTTTTTATAGTAAGGGAAGATTTTTTCAATCTTTTGGAATTCTTGGGTTTAGATAGAGAAGGAGATGAGTAATTTAATGAGCTAGAATTGGAAAAATATAAAAGTTAAGCCTTTTAATGGAGAACCTAAAATAGTAAGAGAATCAATGTAAATAATTACAAATTCTTGATTGGTTTGCGTTGAGCTTCATTCGGCATCTTCATTAGTTGAAAATGAAGAAGAACCATGGCTGGAAATTTTGAAAGAAAAAGGAGTAAATTATGAAGAAGAAGAAGGAGGTGGTGAAGGAAAATACGAAATTACCCTTGATCATTTAGTGGAATTAAATTTCTGAATTAAATGAAAATTTAAATTATCAAATTGTCCTTACAAATACACATGCTAAGCACGTGACCTCCTTTCAGTAAGAAAAAAATGACGTGGCAGCTGGATTTACCGTTCTTTACAAAATTCGTGTATATGATATAATAAAATGAAGATATTTATAAATGATATAGTAAAATGTAAAATCATATATACTTGGGATGAATTTTCATTTTTTACCTTTTTAAAATCCTATAAGTTTATTCTATTTTTCCTACTTTTTCCACAATTTACAATAAAAACATCTACTTTTTCTATAAATCCCAACAAACAACACTCATTTTCTCTACAAATTCCAACAAACAATATTTACTTTTTCTAAAATTCTCAATATAAAAAGACATCTTAACTATAATCATATTCTATAAAATCTCAAAACAAACACAAAATTTTCAAAATTCATAATCACAAAATCCTCCAAAATCCCAAATCCAAATTTTTAAAACAAATCCAAATTTTTAAAAGCCACCTTCAGTTTAGACCTAACATGATCTTATAAACTATGTCCAGCTGAGAATGGCTTTATCTTACATGCTTTGTCAATCCTCACAAATTCTATCATGTTGGTGCTCGTTGGTCCCAGTTCAGACCACCTTCTTCTTCTTCAGTTTTTTTCTAAACATAAAATATAAATAAATGAATAAAAGGAGAATCTTCATCAACAACAAAGATCGACTTTCTTGAAATTTTAGATGTGAGTTTCTTGAAATCTTTCACCATTTTTAAAGATAATGTTTTTTACATTCATTTAATATTTTTATGAAATATCTATTAAGTATAAATATGTATGAATCTACTTTCATTTCATGTCTTGAAATATATGTGGATAATATATTTTTTATTTGTTATATCTTTTGAATTCACTAGTAATGTAGTTAGTTATTCAATGAATATTTTCAATTATATTAAGATTTCGTCGTTTGAACTTTGAATTCAATTAGACCAGAAAACTTAGAATTCTTTGAGTTCAATTAGATAATTTATTTAGTTACTTAGTTATTAAATCAACATATGACTATAGTATCATTCCTTTAATTTAAGGTTCAAGGAATTTAATTTGACCTATTACTTTAAATTAGCAGCATATTATTAAATTTCTATTTTCATATGTTATAGTCTTGCCGGTTATAATGTTGCGAAAACTTAAGTTTAAGTCTCCAATGTATTTTACGTAGGACACAACTTAAATAAACATTAAAATATTTTGTCATAAATAAATTTAATGTATGAAATATTTACTTTTGAGCCTACCCCATTATTAATTGATCCTTGATTCGCTCTGATTAACATTTTGAGATGGGTGCTCTTAGTACTAAGATCACGTGAGTGATCAATCGGAAGGCTTAAAATCTACTAAAGTAAAGAACGAGGACACTAGAAGGATGCAAAGGCTAGTTTGTCTTAACTTTTGTGCCTAAATATAGTTTTGGAACTTTCATTGAAGAATTTTGGATTGATATATATATATATATATATATATATATATATATATATATATATATATATATATATTTTTTTTTTTTTTTTTTTTATTATTTTTATTTTATTTTTTTTTTTTGTTTTTTTTGGCTAAGACAAATGCTTGTAAATCATATATGGTTTTTATAATATATAGCACCTTCATCATGTGTTCTGAAAATTAAACTTTAAGTCGTGTTATTTAACATTTTGAAAATTCATGTACAAAATTTTCACACTAAAGCATCAATTTATTCATGCTTTGATTGAAAAAAAAATTATTTTCTGAATTAACTATATTACAATTGAAAAATCAAACTACTGACATGTTTAGCAAGTTACTATTAGATCCTACGAAGTTTTTTAGTTCTAAAACTCTTTTAGTTTGTGTGTGATTTTAAGGAACACAAAATGTCGTAATTGTTGTCAACACTCTTGTAACACACAACACAAACAATATTTTAGGATTCATGGCATATTGAATTTTTTTAATATATTAATGTATATCGAAACTTGTCAATTAAATATGTCATTTTTCGTTAGACATTTGTGGATGTAATTTATTTTGTGGTCAATTTCTTTGATATGTATCTCAATTTCATGAATATAATCTATTTATCACAAGTCTTGTAGCTCAATTGATATCTCACATTTAAAATGGTGCAGATTATGTGTTGAACTGTTGATCAAGATTCGAATCTAAATTATACGAATTTTTTAATACTTATTCCTTCTCATACAATCCCTTCAGCTCATTAAAAAAATAAATATTATCTATTTATTTGTTTATTACTAAGTAACTCAAGACACGACGCTCTGTTAGATCACCTTCTTGCGAAAAAATGGAAATGTTTTGTTGAAAAATATGTATTTCAATTATAGCTAAAGGCATGTTGCGATGATGCAATCAAATAAAAAGGTGATTGAAAAAATATATCATTTGTTTTTTCATCATGAGGATCGCTCTAACGATATATCCTCTCAAAAGTGACCTGAAATTGAAAGTGTATTTAAAAGGGGTTGATATCAATTTTCAGTTACATTATAATAAATTTTTTTTCAAATAATATTTAAAATTAAAAAAAATTCTGATCACTAGTCATACTGTATGATTTTTTTTTATTTTTATGCAAACTCGATATTTGACATATTTTTAAAATCCCTGAAAATTTTAAAATCAGTTGACCTCAAAATATAAGTCAAAATTCGAAGGTGTAGGCAAAAATGACACTGTTTCAAAATCAAATTATAACCCTAAGTCAATTTCATGATTTCCGTTTGATCTAATCGAACCTAAATTGAACAATAATCATTCTAAGATTTTAAACGATTTTTGTTCGAATCAAGTTTGAATGGAACGCAAATTAGATGGAATTATAATTAGCCCACTGTAGAAAGAACCATTCTTTTTTAACAAGAGTTTGAAACTATTCTTTTTTAGTCAAAAGAAAGTTATTTTTGGACCATTGTATCCTTAATGAAATTAAGCCCGTACCAGTACAACCATATACCTCCGTACCATTGTTAATATAGTTTGTACCACCATAGTACACTTTCGTACCATAATTAATATAATTTGTACTACTGTATTATACTCATGTACCATTATTAATATAGCTTGCACTATCATGATACACCACAATACCATCATTAATGTAGCCAATACCATCTTATCACATCACAAATGTTAGAATGGTATAATTGGGTAAAAATTATTTCTCTTTTTTTTAACAAAATTAAATAACTTCACAAAAAAAAAAATTGTTTATAAGTAAAGATGGTTAGGAATTGGTGTTCCCACATTATGAAATTGATTTATGGTTATAATTTAACTTCAAAAGGTGATCATTTTGACATATGATACGTGCATTTTGGTTAATGTTTGAAGGTAGATTGTATTTTCGAGTTTTTCAACCATATTTTTGAAAAATGTGTTAAAAATTAAATTTGGCGTACAACCAAAAAATTCGTAAAATATGAGTAGTGATCGAATTTTTATTTATTTATTTATATACCAAACAGAAAATAATATATTGTTTAAATAGTAAATTCATATTAACCTTTTTACTTTCCTATAAAGATCTGCATATTATTAAAAAACACAAAAAGAAAAAAAGTGCAAAGAAGACAACCATGCCATATACGGCAAAAAACAAAGGAATGCAGTCTTATTAAAACCTCAATATAGAAAACCCATTAAAAAAAAATCAATATTGGGAAAAAAAGTATCACACATAAATCTAAAAAAAACGAAAATACTCATGTCCAGCAAAATCCGAGTACAAAAAAAAAAAAAGAACCATTGATAATCCGCATCCAACTTTGAGAGTTTGTTAGCCCCTTAATTACCTTCTCGAAAAATATGCCCGAAGCTCCATATCCTAAAGAAGCTGTAAGAAGAATAACAACGTAAGATGAGTTCGATTCAAGCCAAAGATTCGTCCAACCTTAGCGTACATAGCCGAAATCAATTGCTTGCTTGAAGCCGTCCTGAATTGCTACCATTTGTGTTTACCTTAACCAAATCAATGCGCTCGAACCAAAGCTTTGCCAAGGTAAGCAACTCAGCTTGTGAATTATGGTGTGTTTTGTCCTAAATTTTTTAAATTTGGTGGAATTCTACGTACGGTCAATTTAAATGGCGTGACATATCCTAAAATAATATAAATTTGATGTAATACTAATTGACAATTTAATTTACAATAATTTGTCAATTACTTGTTTTATAAAACTTCATGT
Organism: Scutellaria barbata; assembly: GCA_028654395.1. Lineage (NCBI taxonomy): Eukaryota > Viridiplantae > Streptophyta > Magnoliopsida > Lamiales > Lamiaceae > Scutellaria > Scutellaria barbata. The sequence continues at coordinate 4,628,526 of CM053648.1, forward strand.
CATGTTCAAATCATCTTGAATCGACCACGCGGCCATCTAAAATATTCGTACGTAGTTTTTAAAATTCAAACTAATTTTAGAGAACAGATGCAATAATTAATTGAAAATTAAATTGTTTTGCGACTTTTAAAAGAAGATTGACTAATTTTGCAACACCTCCATAATTATGAGACCAATTTGTACTTTTGCAATCTGTACAAACTATTAACATGTTTTTTTTTCGATGATCTAAATACAAAATTAATATAAATTGTATAAGTCATGTGAAATGTAATTTTCTTATAATTCTGAAAAGCAAAGAAATATAATATTTTGAAAAACCTAATAATATTGATTTGTAGCTTGATTGGTTCTTAAAATTATACGCAGAGTAAAAATCTATCGGTGTTTATTTTATTAAGCATATATATTACCAAAATTCCTTTTAGTTCAGTGAAATATATATATATATATATATATATATATATATATATATATATATATATATATATATATATATATAGTCTAAGGCTCTAGTGAGGTTGATATAATGGACCTACAAGAATTAATTAATGTAATTTAGCTAGACATTGAGGGGGTGATATTAAATGTTTGTGATGGCCTTTGCAAAACATGACTATCACTATCAGTGCCCATTCGTATTCTTAAATAGCTGTCCATACCTTTTCACCAACGTACACTCAGGGGTGTATTGATTGTCGGGTGTGTACAATTTTTTTAACACCAAAACTTATATGTATTTAGAGTATGGATCCTAAATTTGTGTTTCCAACTTGAACCGGTGTGTGGGACGCTTTTACACGCGTCCGTACATCCCCACGCGCGGCCACACCATAGCTGATGTACGCCGTGCACCATCTGAATTTTATACTTTAAAATATTACTCATTTACTCTTAAGGTATCACACATTTACTATTAAGGTATCACACTGTAACCCTTCAGGTATTAGTGTAAAAACAGCGCTGCTTTCTTTTTTTTCCTCTTTTTTTTTTTTCTTCTCTCTCATTCTTCTTCTTAATCTCTTTTCTTATCAATTTGTTATTCTTCTTATTTGTTTTGTACATTATTCTTCTTCTCTATCTTCTTGTTCTTATTCTTCTTCAAATCTCCATAGAGTCATTTATGAAGTTTTTTTTTTCTTCTTCTTCTCATTTACTCATTTTCATAGATTTAGATAATTGATTTCAAATCACAATTTATTACAATAATTTTAAAACATTAAAAATCAATTATTTCAAATAATATGAAATCATGATTTGTTGATTTTGAGGAAGAAGATGAAACATTTGAAATTTCATGATTTACAGGTATTACACATGTTCATTGCAGGTATTACATAAATACCTTACAGATATTACATATGTTCTTTCAAGTATTACATAAATACCTTACAAGTATTATACATGTTTCATTTTCAGGTATTACACATGTTCCTTTCAAGTATTACACTTACCTTATATGTATTACACATGTTCATTCAAGTATTACATAAGTAACTTACAGATATTACACATTTTCATTTCAGGTATTACATAAGTACCTTATAAATATTACACAAGTTCCTTTGAAGTATTGCATAAGTACCTTATGTGTATTACATATGGTCATTTCAAATATTACATAATGTTTATTGTTAAAATCTTTCTCCATTGTTGACACAAGGAACCTAGATTTTAAAACTATAAGAATCCAAAATTTGTAGTATTGTTGATTAAGTGTATAAATTGAAAAAAAATTGAAAACAAATTATTGATCTTAAGAGATGTGAAAAGAAATTGAAAAAAAAAGAAAAAAAGCACAGAAAGGAGTGAGAAAAAAAAAAGGAAAAAAAAGGAAAGAAAAAGAGAGAAAAAAGAAAAAAAGAGAAAGAATAAAGCATGTTTCTAACTTAAAAAAAGAAAAGAAAAATTATATATATATATATGGTTATGGGGCGGGTGGGGGTACGGTGCCTCAGGGGCACATAAGTGCTTCTCTTTTTTTAAACATTTAAAGTTTGAGATTATTCAATTCGAATTTTTAAAAGCCTTTAAAAATCCTGAAGTATTCAATATAAATTTTAAAAAGTTTTAAAAATTCTTTAAGTATTCAACAGTTTATGGATTTTAATACTCTATGGATTTTCTTTAATTCTCTTCCAAAAATATAAATAGATTTCACTCTCCAAAATATCTTCTAACAACCAGAGATTTCTACATATTCTTCCAGAGAACTTTGAAGATGAAAGATCAGAAAAAAAAAAAAAAAAAAACCTTTGTCATGGTGGTCAAGGTCGTCACCCCAGAAATGCAAGTGAATTATTCAATCTTTATCATGCATTATTAAGAAATGTGATTGAGAGAATTTTTGGTATTTTTAAATTGCGATTCACAATTTTCAAAACCGCACATCTGTTCCCATTTCAAACACAAGCAGAGTTAGTATTGGCTTGTGCTGGATTACACAACTTTTTTCGAAAAAAATGTCGTTCTGATGAATTTTCAGTCGAATATGAAGAAGATCAAGATTCACCACATCTCAACATGGAAGATGAAAATTTGGAATTGCTTTCTCAAAGCCAACCACAACAAAGAACGGAAACTAATGCATGAAGATATTTGGAATTGTTTTCTCAAAGCCAACCACAACAAACGGAAACTAATGCATGGAGATATTGCTAATGTTATGTGGGAAATGAGGCCGAAGTATAACAGTGATGGAAATGAAGATGATAAGAATGATGATGAGAATAATAATGATAAAATAATAATGTATTTTTTATTTTTTTTTGGAACTAATGTATTTTTGGTATTTTTTTAAAATAATTTGGATAACTTTTTTTATATACAAGTGTGTTCCATATACATTTGCATCAATAGTTCCAGCGCCGTAATTTATAAAAATTCATGTAAATCAATAAAAAAAAATTATTCTACAATCATGTTAAATTTATGAAAATTCATATAAATCAATAAAAATAGTTAGTCAAACTTTGCATGGAGTTTACTAATTTTCTAAATCTACAAACTTTTTAAAGTTCAAAAAAATCCAATAGAATCCCAATTGAATACACCCCTCTCAATCTCAAAATGTAATGCGGTGACTAGCCAAAAGGAAATAATCATATTTCTACATATATATTTTTACGATGATGTGGCAATTTCATGCTTATGTGGCAATTATTTTTACATGTTTTTCCAACTAAAAAACACATCATTTGTTGAATTAAAAAAAATAGTTTACTGAATTTTAAAAACAACAATTAATCATAAACAAATTGAACCCAAATCAAACACTAATTTGAATTAAAAAACAAATTGAGAAAAACTCAAATCACAAGTACAGAGAGAGAGAGCCAAATCCCTAATTGAAGAACACCGAGTATGAGAGAGAGAGAGAGGTTGAAGTAGATAAGCTCGGCAAGGTTGAGGGTGCCGATTTCTCACAAGGTACAACTCCTTCAACCTATTGTACACCACCCCAAAGCTATCATGACTGATACCACCCACGGTCTCATGCTCATCGTCACCCACGTACTCCTTCAATTTGGATTAGGGCTCTCTTGTATTATCGTGAATTGGCCTTTCGGTTTTCTCTTGATTTTTTTTTTTTTATTCAATTAGTTTTTGATAAAACAAAAAAAAAATTATTCAGTAAAATAATTTTTATTTTTTTATTCAGTAAACAATAATGTGTAAATTGATGTGTTTTTTTATTTGAAAAAAAAATGAAAAAAAAATTTGTCACATAAGCACAAAACTGTTACATCAACATAAATAATCGGAAATTATGAAATTGAGAGCATGTGTATCTCATTTGTCGAAAACTCATCGAAAAATATAAATTTCTATAAATAAATGATTAAAATCGGACAAAATTTTCAGCTACATGATTAAAATTGAAATAAATAGGAAAAAAATCGTACACGAATTTTAGGGCAGAATCAACAATAAACTTTTCCCTAATCCATAATGTACAGAAAATCAATTTTCCCCCCTGCATTTTAATTTTATTCTCACATTAATTAATCAATACTGATAAATCTCCTTTTCCCATTAATTAATCGATTTTTTACCTTAAAACTTTCATTAAATTTAGCACATCCCATCTTTGGAACTTTTTTTTCTCTGAGAACTTGTCTCTAAACCTTTTCTAATACGTAATAACCTTACACCCATTCTCATGCATCAATTACGTCAAAAATAAAAACACCTAAACTAACACACACACATACACACGTGTGTTTGTATATATATAAGTGTTCCTCCTCTCTTCTCACCCCTTGAACCAATATTTCTCCATTGTTAAAAGTAGTACTAGAAAACCCTTTTCTCAATGAAACCCCCATATTTCAGTATTTGCCTTTTGATCCTTTTCGCATCAGGAAGCGCAGCACCAAGTAATTACATAACGTGGAAGGATTTGATAGTAAATAATGAGAGATATAGAAGCAGAGAGGTAGGGGAAGATAGAGTGATAGTGGTTGATAAAAATGGTGGTGGAGATTCATTAACAGTGCAAGGTGCAGTTGATATGGTGCCTCATAATAACGCTTATAGAGTCAAAATACACATTCTTCCTGGTCTCTACAGGTTCACCTTATTTTATTTCACTTTCATTTATTTATTTATGACATGCGGATTGCATTTTATTAGTCTTTTAGATACTACGAGTTTTAGAGCACGTGCGTTGCACGTGGAAACCAATTCAAATTAAAGAAAGAAATAATACAAATATTGTATATATAACACTTTTATATTAGAGTTCTAATTATAATAGGATTCTATAAGATTTTAAATTAGGTAGAATTCTAATATAAAATTATTTAAGTATGAAAATCTTAAATTACTGTTATAACCTTAAATAATAATTTATAATAGAGATATATTGGGTAATCCATATTTTGTAAGAAATATCCATACTTTTATATAGGTAATAAATATTTGGTGGATTGCATTTAATATGATATATAATTATATGTGTACATGAATATGTGTGTAGTATGTGTGCATATGGATGATAAATACTATACTCCTATCATTCGTCATTAATTTTCTGCTATTGGATTAAGAAAATAATAAATATAATAAACTATAACCTGCATAACATGTGAAAGTTGAAAGGTGAGCCAGCCCAAATGCACCGCAGAATTAGAGTTTGGATCTTTCATTACATTTGATGTTATATGTCGTGTTTCGTGACATTTAATACACGTTATGTATGAATTAATGATATTATTTGATATATATGATGTGTGATAATTAATTTAAAATAGAAGATAAAACATGAAATGTACTCACGTAATCATCCTTAATTATTTGGTATTGGAAACTGAAATGATGAGGTGGTAAGTATGGGAGTTTACATGCATGATCATATAGTGGGCTCCCTCTTGTGACATTTTGTGGTTGATCAACAACTACCTTTCATCATTTTAAGTTTTTATTGATTTGAGTCTCTATAATGTTGTCTCACTTTGATCTTACTATCATGGTTTCTTTCTTTGCACCAACATTACTCTATTTTGATTGGGTATAGTAAAATATATTTAGGTAGTGAATTATATAAATGTGCCATTACATCATTTAAGATTGTTTTAAAAACATTTTTCAGTTTTTTTCTGGATAAACATATTTTAATTTGCTTTTTTATTATTTTGGGTTATTTAAAAAATGATTTGTTTATCAATTATTAAATTTTAGTTTTTATAATTTCATACCTAAAAATTTTAAGTTAATTACGATTACTAATTTTTCTTGCATTTCATGCATGAAGTTTAAATTTTGCAATCTGTTTCATCTATATATGACTTTTCTATGTCTTTTGTTAAATTGACTGTCGAAACTGCCACATTAAACGACCAAAATAAATATTTGAAACACGATGCTCACTTGTTGTTATTGACAAAGTTTTTGGCATCTCCATTTTCACCGTCCTATTAACTTTTTTTTTTATTTTTTTTTAACTTTCCTTATTGTGAAGCTCAATTTAATTTTTGTTTCTTCCATCAAGTCTTTTGGGACTACCACGCAAAGTTCTTACAAAAATTTAAAATGAGTTAGATGAATTATGTTTGTAAGAGTGCAATCACGTCTCTTTTCTTTGGGTGGATGATTGTTGTATTCCTACAGATATTTCTCTTTCTGGTGGGTTGGGGTTGCCCAACGTATTCTGTCTCTTTTCTTATCCTTTTACTATTTTTTTAAAGTTGATATAAAAATTCTAATGTGGTAAGTTGTTTGTTCTATGTATTATGCAACATCCAATGTGGTAGTGCTTGTAGCCAAATTAACTAGTCTTTTATGTCCTATAACTTTACCCCTTATTTCATTAATGAAGTAACAAAAGTCAGCAAAAATAAAAGTGCATGATTTAAAAATGTAGAATACTTAAATGACGAGACAAAAGCAAGAAAACCCATCATTGTGTGTCAAATTTTTGCTTATGAAACAGTGAAAAGGTTGAGATTCCAAAAACAAAGCCACATATTTCATTAATCGGAGATCCAAATGAAGCGTCTGCAACAGTTATAAGATGGCATGACAAAGCTTCCGACAGGGACAACAATGGTGGCATGGTCGGAACTTGGAACTCATCCTCTGTAACTGTCGAAGCTGACTACTTTTGTGCTTCTGGGATTACATTTCAGGCAACTACTATTACCTCACATAATTCTTTATTTATAATTTAATTTATTTTTCATAATCAAAATTAATCTCAAATCTTGTCTAATTGTAGAACACAGTAGTTGCTATGGGAAGAGATGGATACCAAGCAGTGGCATTAAGGATAGCAGGTGATAAGTCTGTGTTTTACAAAGCCAGATTTTTGGGGTCACAGGATACACTTTTGGATGAAACTGGGACCCACTACTTTTTTCAGTGTTTCATCCAAGGCTCTATAGATTTCATTTTTGGCAATGCCAAATCACTCTATCAGGTACATTCCCACCCCACTCTATCCTTTTGGTTTCTCTCATTTCTACTGTAATTTGGTCGATTCAATCTAAAATCGAATCCAACCAAAAAAACTGAAATCAAAATCCTATAATTTTAGTAAGCCGAACCGAATCACTTGGTTTGATTCAATTTTTTGAAAGAGAGGCAGCATCATACTGGATAAATAGTTGACATAGATGGTTCTTAACAGGAATGTACCCTCTCGGTCGTGGGGTATTCATACGCCATAGCAGCTCAGAGTAGGAACTCGGCCACTGATGATACAGGTTTCTCTTTCTTAAACTGTACACTTGGTGGGACTGGAACTGGAGCTGTGTTCTTGGGCAGATCCTGGGGAGATTATTCAAGAGTTATATATTCATATTGTGAATTCGATATAAACGTAAGACCACACGGATGGGACGATTGGGGTGTGCCATCTAGACACAAGTACTACGTTGTTCCTAAGCTTCTTATTAATCATAGCATTAAATGATATAAAGCCCTGCAGTTTTTCTAACACATGTACATATGTTTGTTCTTGTAGAACTGTTGTATTCGGAGAATACGAGTGCAGAGGAAGAGGAGCTGATAGAAGTGAACGAGTGGGATGGTCGAATGCACTCAATTACCTCCAAGCTAAACCTTATCTCAATACTACGTTCATTAGTGGGGAGCAGTGGCTCAGATTATAGTTACAAATATTTAGGGCCCATTTTTTCTGCTGAGTTCTTCTCTTTCATTAGGTGTATAGAGTTAGCAAATGTGATGCACTAAGTTCCAATTTTTCTAAAGCAATAGAAAATTGGTTGATCAAAGTACTGATCTCCAAACAAGTGAATACAACAGAGAAGACACCAGTGTCTCCAAAAATTAACATCTTTTTTTTCTTCACTCATATTTTGCATCATTATCTGGTGGATTTACTTTGAGGTTCTATCAGCCGATACACCAAAGACAAAACTCATTTCAGAAAAGGCCACCAACTTGTACTAATTAGCTAGCAATTGCTGATGCATTCTATATCTGAACTATTCTCCTTAAATGCTGCGAAATTTAACTCAGACATGATCTAAACAAAAAAGCCGGACATTCGTAGCAGAAATAATCAAATCAACTTTCAAAGAAAGCTAATACGTAAAAATAAGATATTCTTTCATGAGGTGACTAACTAGAAAAGTGAATAAGAGCAGAGAAGGCCATGAATTTGCTTTGGCATGGTGGTCTAAACAATCTAGCTTCATTAGAATAAAGTAAACAATTTTGAAATACAAGGGTCACCTATTCGAACTTTAAACACTCTCTATGAATAGCAAGAATGATTGCTTAGAAACCTTGAGGAAGGTGAACACGCCATGTCAGTAAATCTATATATATAGAGAAGATATTTTGAAGAAATTACAATTATGCTATTTTCCTGCCTAAATGCTATACAATAAAATATTATTATTTATTAAAAAAATTCTAAACTAAACTTCTTAAATGGCATCAAATTGGTGTTTAGGCGTGATGGTTGGGGTGGTTAGATTGATTTTTTTTTTTAATGATAATTTCAAACAAATTCGATAGTTTTTATTTATTTACAATAATCAAATTTATTATTTTTATATGATTTTAAATTTGTTATTTTTATTACAAATATAAAAGATCTTTTTAGTAGATAGCAAGTGATATATTTTTTTAATTTTATTTGATAGGATAATTTTTGGTGCATTTGAGTTTTTTTAATTTTTTTATTTATATATAGTAGATCACCTACAGTAGCAAACTAAAAGGTTGGAGTTATAAACAATATATCCGCTAAAATTATACTCTAAAAATCAATAGATACGAAATAAAATGATAATAAATAAAACTATAAATTAGAAAATTAATAAACCAATAATTTTGTATACAACTTTTAGGTTATTTGAGAAAAATTTACTATTGTTACTACGGTTAAAATCCTACTAAATATTACTAAGTAATATATGACAATTCATGTAATGCATGGGAGAAATACTAGTATTAAATCAAGTGACATATATACAACTAGAGTTGACAAATTTCTGGAAAAGAAAAGGAGTGTGAAACAGTAAGTACACTTTCAAAGGGGCTACAAGAATTCTAGCAATCAAACTTTAAACCCCTGAAACAAACATTGCTCATAAAGACTATAATGCAAGAATACTTGAACGAAATGAAACTTTAAACCCCTCTCGTTACCTTCATAGAGGACTCAGAAAAATGCAGATGGAAAACTAAAAGAATCTTGACCAAGTAAATTCAAATGCCAATAAGTTGATGAACAGTAGTCTGATTAAAAGAGTAAAACTGAAAAGAACTACAAAACTGAACCTAAGCAGGTGCCAAAATGACCAAAAAGGATACCTGCATTTTATCTCCTTGCTTGTGTTGTTTCAACAGCACAGGAGTAAGCAAGTTAACAGCTTCACCCTTCGATCTCAAATTACAGCCAACATGGATAGAGGTCTCAGCCCACAGGCACATGAGAACTCTTTAGACACGAGATGGGGACTAATATAGTCTATTCCACTCCACACCTGGTGTACTCCACTGAGTGTAATACACCACAAATTCACAGACTTGGCACTCACCCACAAAGGGTGTGTGTGTGTGATTGTATGTGAATTTGTGGATGAATGTAAGAGACAAGGCTAACACTCCTTTCGGTACCCACAACAGAAAAAATTGATTCCCCTAAAGGATGCTTCACACCCTTGATGACGACTAGCATGCAATGACAACTCTCTTCATCTCTCTTCTTTCTTTTCTTATTCAATAACACATGTTAAAAGATGAACATTTTAATGTTTTCAACATCATATATATTTTTAAGCATATACAAAAGTAAAGCTATGGGCTTTCGTTGTCTTACGTTAAGTTTCTTTTCTTTTTACTTAACTTTAAAAATCAATGCTTGTTATTGCTCTCTCAAAATGTATTATAGAGTATTATTACCTTCACAAATGCTAAAACTAATGAATTTTAGAACAATGCTTCCTTGTTTTCAACTCAAGTAAATAAATTCAAGAACTAAGTTACTAATTTAGACTTCAGAGAAAGCTCGAAGATTCCTAGAAGGTTACTTTTCAGGACAAATATGATATTTCAAGTACACAGTTCTTGATACATTTTATCTCATATTTTACCATTGCACTGTGTTCTAAGTTAGTTCCCAAGGTATCTTGAAATTTTATTGTATTTGTACCGTGATGGTTTGGCTTCAAAAGCATAGATATTTACTATAGTTTGTTGCTGCATGGCTATTCCACCTGAATTAGGACTCCTATGTGATATATTACTGTCCTTAACATCAGCAAGAACATCTTGTAAATAAAGATGAATATCAGTTATCTCAAAAAATAAAAGAAATTAAAAAAGATAAATATCAGTGAAATGATGCATTGAGCTTTCCCACCATGATATACATGTTACACCTTTCAGCATTCAGTAGTGTCGAAACTCGTGCAATCACCCATACAGCCAAAAGCAAAATGCAAAACTATCCTTGGGACCTTCACTCGCCCACCTATAACTTCAAATGATATTGAAAGAGCAATGCATCATGCAACTGCTTGTCCCTACACCTTGTATGAGTGAATCTGAAACGAGATATATACCAATATCAGCCCCATTTTTCCCACATCTTTGTCAAAAAATGAGCAAAACAAAATTGACAAAAGAATACACAATTTAACAACACACGATGAGTATAATGCAGGGTTTGTGCAATCATAGAGAGTGGAAATTAGTCAATTTACTGTATTTGTGGCCATTTTCTATATTTGATCATAAGTATTGGCAATATTAGTGAACGTGGTCTAACCATGAGATTCTATTAGCATGAAAATGAACAAGAATGAACACCCAGTGGATGGCTACAAAACATTAGCAAAAAGACAGCATAAGAAACACCTGCATGAATTTACTGAACAATGGATACTAACATTACGACCTATTAAATTTTACCTCAAGTTCCAAGATTGGGTGCCGAAGCAGCAACAGGTGGACCATAAGAATACCTCCAAGACCCACATACTGCACATTTATCCATTTTCACATCATTTTCCAAAGTACAAAATCTACATGACCAGATTTCAGTTTTCAGGTTATCATCTTTGGGCTTTCTGGTTTCACAGAGGCCACATATTAGAGCCAATGGCTGCAATAACCAGTAAATGAGGTCATTAGCTTAACAGAAAGACAGCCCTCAGGAACACTAATAAATATGGCAACTTCTTAAAAACTAAAGCTAGGGTGAACTAGTGAAAGGAACACTTTTGCCACTCGAAAAAATAAATAAAACATAGAATGTAGTAGAAATAAATGGATGGAAGCAAAGACATGGAGATCAGTAAATAACATGAATTGTTTAGGTGTGCTTTCATTTTAGGACAATCATGCATCATCAAGATATAAATATATTACCCAATAATCAAGAAACATATGCATGGACAAAAGCAACAGAGATTGAATGTCATTAACTAGTCCTCTGTAGAGAGTCTGTCCATTATTGAGACGTCAAAATAATTAATATTCATCCATCAAGATTGCAAACACTTATAAAATGTATTCAAAAGCAAATTTTGAATAAGCAGCTGCAAATAAATAAAGACATTTTTAGCTTACATAAGAACAATGGCAACAGTTTCAGAATAAAAACTTAATCAAGAATACCATAGACATGATATTTTAAGAGAACCAATAGTGACAATGTAACTCACTGGATTCAACAAAGTGCATGTTGTACATTGCCATGCCCCACAATCATTATTATGCATCAGCTCATTTAAGGATGAAGATGTTGAAGCTTCTCCAAAATCTTTATGGTAAGTCTTAGGAGGAGGCATTTCATGTAAATAGGAAGTTGATCCATTCTTTGGAGCAGGTTTGGTCAAGTCAATAAAAGTGGATTTTTTCTCACCATTAGCAGGATGGAGTACAGAAACATCATCTGATTCTCTGCTTCTTTTCAGAGACTTCACCTTTATATTATGTTCATCATATACAGTGTTTGAGATTTCAGAACAGCATCCCTTATCTGACGATTTTGACAAAGAATCAGTGCATTCATCTTCTTCAGATATATCACAAAATTCTGATCCACACCAAATATTATCCTGTAATCTTCTTTCAGCTGCCATAGCAGCAGCTTGAACAGGACTAAGTGCAACCATAATAGAACTATCACCGCCAATTCTCTTAGGTCCTGAAGGCAGCAAAGATCCAAGACGGGCTCTATTTTCTGCAGCAGCCAATGCAGCCTGGCGGAGAGACGAAGGAAGTGGTTTACGAGAGACTCCACCCAAACGCCTTCCAGGAAGATCAAATCCTTCTCCTGATCCACTTATTCCTTTGTTAATGAGGTCTTCACATTCCTACGAGCATCGAGCATTAATGTACATACATTAAGAGGCCTCATTAAATAAGAAATTAAGCGTCTCACAAATTTTTGTTTCTTATTGAAACCACTGCCAGAATATAAATATTGGAAACAAGAAGCATGTACAGCAATTGAAATTCTGGGAAATAACTTTTATCTAAACTAGTCTTAGAAATTTAGGCTGTGTAGCAATGAGCTCATACTTTTATAGCAACTAAGACTTTATCCCACTACGTGGGTTCGGCTCTATGGATCATTTTTGCATGGTTGAGACATTTTTTATTTCTCATTTCTATATTTACACAACATGTCGTTTTAATATATTAATTCCAACTCAAAAGAACTTTCCCCTCTCCCTTTAGCTTCAGTTATATATTCTCTTTGTTCTACATGTAAATTAGGTTTAGGGCATCTATACATGGCAACCCAACTTTCTTATGCATTCATTACTTGTGCTACCTAATCTAGTGAATCGACATAGAAATCTTAACATTCTCATCTCTGTCCCACAATTGCTTTTCATGTTCAAATTTAGTCATCCTACACTTTCATTCAAAAAGCATCAATGGTCTTATAGCTGTTTTCTAAAAGTATCCTTTCAATTTTGACATACTTTACTTTTATATAGTTTTTCAATAGATTTCCCCACCAGTAACAATTGTAAGTGCATTTTTCAAATCTTTACTAAACATATATTTGTAACATTTTTGCAAATTGAGTTCAAAACTAAAACTACTTCAGGAAAAACATAATGATATGCATATTTGATTCTGAACATCAGCTGTCAAGCACTAGTTCACAATAAATATGCAAATCATGTCGTTTTAAGCTTGTACTAAACTTTATTATCCCATCAACAGTTCAAACTAAGAACAAGTTCAATTGCAAGAACAAGGAGCAAATCCTATCACTATCTTGATTATTTAGACCGTGTTGATGCAGTTTAGCTACTTTATAAGATTATACTTGTAATGAGAGATGTGCAAATGCTTAAATCAAATGAGTTGCATTCCACCATTCAATACAGTGATAGTTTATCTTTCCAAAAACCTTTTGAATATTTAGAATATTGAAGAGAACATAGGTTTCCTGCCACAAATATACTTGTGAGATGAAGTTGATGTGCAAACCAACGATGATCAAGTTCAATGTATTTAGATGCACACACCCATAGCAGAAAAGAAATAAATAGAGATGAGTTTCGATCTATTTGTTATAATGTAACCACCACCACCGCAAGACTTTCAAGTTTCAACTGCATAGATTAGAGTACCCAAAGAAAACCCTGCCAAACTCCCCACCCCCCCCCCCCCCCAAGCAATAAAAAGTTTCTTTCTAGGTTATTATGAGAGAGAGCTCATTCTTCCTCTTCAAACTTAGCAGGCCTATATTTGAACTCTCTGCATGTAACATGGGTGTAAAACTATGTAAACTATTTACCTTCCGAATTTCATCCCATAGCTTGTAGAAACTAGCATTATGAGGGCTAATTGCATTGTGGCATAGCTCATGGAGCATTGTATCCAGAACTTCATGGAAAGGAAGAAATTCCTCATCTATGTCCGGTCTCCTAAGCCTTAATTTCACATGAATACCACGTCCGACATTCAAACCCAGTAGAGCCCGGTTTTTTGGACTGCAAATTTTCACTTTCCATAATTAAATCCACATGATTCAAGATAATGAATATGATTATAACTGCTTGATCAAACTGCTCCATATTCCCAACACACGCACAAAAAAGTAAGATTGTTTCAAAAAGCTCCCACTTGAAAAATTCTAATCCATAACAACGACCAAAACAGTAGCCCAAATTAGGTACTCCGCGAGTTGAAATCCTCAGTAACTCAAAATAACCAAACGATTCCAATAAATTTGATTCGAATCCTAAACTAAAAAATTCTTTAATCCACACACATACCATCAATTGGAAGACCATAAATAATATAATAAATAAACAAATAAATTCGTGTATGAAAAGCACAGTTGCTTACATAACAAGCAATAAAACGCCATACCAGAATTCAGATAGTAATTTGACCCTCCAATTATGCTTACGCATTAGTGGCTGAACCTGTTTTGCTACTCTATCTAAAATCTTCTGCGCCTCGTCCGCTTTAGGTTTCCGTTTGAGCGATTTGATTTCCCAAATTTTATTGACATCGCCCAAATTCATTGCTTTCAACTTCCAATCCAAAGATATTTTGGGCTCGGAGCAAAGAGGCTACACTACGATACAACATTCATCAAACAACGGAGACTTGTCGATTTCACGATCGAAAATGAAGGGCGGGGGATTTCGAAATTTGAGAAATATATCACGGCACCCTTTCGAATAGCCATTAGCCAATCATATCAATGTAATTAATTTCGAAAATTAATAAATTTTAGACGTGATATATATAATGCAATTTATAAAATTAAGATTGTTTTGTTTTCTTAATTTTATGAATAAAGTGATAGAAAATCAATTTTAATATTAATTCATTTAATATAAATTATATTTGTTTCTCTTAATTATATTTGTTTCTCTTTCTTTTATATAAATTAATACAATTCATCTATTTTAAATTACACTAAATTATTTTAATATAAATTAATACAATTCATCTATTCTAAATTACACTAAATTATTTTAATTTATTCAAATATAAATACATATTAAAATATAAATAAAAAGAAAAAAGAAAAAAAATGAAATTTTGTTTTAAATTGAGAATTCAATCTAACTAGGTTTGAACCCGTGCATTGCACGGGCTTCCTAACTCGTGTAATTTATATCTATTGTTTATTTATGTTTTATATATTTGTTATTCTATGTATATATATTGTAGTTTTTTGTTTAGTCAATTTATTATTTTGGTAGATTTCTGTATTTTTTTATAAAAATGATCAAATAGTTTATCATAGATAAAGTTTATTTAATTTAATTATTGTGGTAGTTTTTCATAAATGTCTTGCAAAAGTAATAAGTAATTTTTTTTTATTTTGCTCCCGTCGTACCTTTCGTGATGAGTATGTTGTAGTTTCTTTCCTATTAGTATCCATTTCTCTTCCCTTTTTACATCATGATTAAAGTTTGCACACTTCCATACGATTAATTTTTTTTTTCTCATTGGTAAATTAATCTGTATATTGTGGAGAAAGTAATTATTGTCTATGATGATATTGTTGTTGTTACTTAATATGGGTAAATTTGATGATGTTATCCCACAATGTTGAAGATGTCAAATCATATATTCAATATTGATTAATGAATTTATTTGGTAACTGAGCAACAATATGACTCAAATATTTAAACCTTATAATTTTAAAATTACCATTTAAATCCCTATAAATTGTCCATATATTGATCTTTTAATATAATTAAATTTGAACTTTAAATCCAAAAAGAGTAGAAGAACATCATAATATTTATATAAATATAAAAATGTTGAAAATCAAAGATGTGTTGGTTAATTTCATCTTCCAATTCACAATATTCATACCGAAATGTGATCACATAATACTAAGTTATGTAATTGTAAAAAATTATATTTTGATATATTTAGCTATAAATATTTTTAATATTCAATGAAGACACATACGCATGACTTTGAAAATATTTATTATATAGTAAATAATTTTCCAATGCCTTAAAATGATAAATTAATTATGTGTTTTCAATTTAATTGGTTTTGTTATTTTTAATTTACTCCTATTGTTTTGTCTTCATATAATTTTCTTCTTACTTTGAAAAGATTAAATTTGAATGAAAATTAAAATAATGTGATTACAAATCTAAAAACATCGCGCATTGTGAAATCCAAATTTGGAAAAATTGGAAGTAAAATTAAAATTAATATATTATTTAATGTATCCAAATAAATCTAAAATTTGGGTTTAGATTTATTAATAAGTTACAAGTTATAATTAGGTATGTGATACCATAATCTGTGAGTTAATATGTAGAGTTTAAACCACATTTAAATTTTATTAATTCATTTTAAGATATACGTAAAAAAATTATTTTAGAAATATTTATTTTTATTAGATAACTTCTTAAAAGTTTGTTTTTTATTTTACTATAGTTAAATAAATATCATATTTACTTTGGGTGATGAATTATTTTTCAAAATTTCATAATTGTAATATATATCTATGGATTTCTTTTTTCATTTATTATTAATGTATGTGTTTATGGATTTTGAGGCGGCATCTTTGGAGAGTATTTATTTTTATTAGAGAACTTCTTAAAAGTTTCTTTTTTATTTTACTGTAGTTAAATAAATATCATATTTTACTTTGGGTGATAAATTATTTTTTAAAATTTCATAATTGTAATATATATCTATGGATTTCTTTTTTCATTTATTATTGATGTATGTGTCTATGGATTTTGAGACGACATCTTTGGAAAGTATTTATTTTTATTAGATAACTTCATAAAAGTTTGTTTTTTATTTTACTATAGTTAAATAAATATCATATTTTACTTTGGGTGATAAATTATTTTTCAAAATTTCATAATTGTAATATATATCTATGGATTTCTTTTTTCATTTATTATTGATGTATGTGTCTATGGATTTTGAGACGACATCTTTGGAGAGTATTTATTTTTATTAGATAACTTCATAAAAGTTTGTTTTTTATTTTACTGTAGTTAAATAAATATCATATTTACTTTGGGTGATGAATTATTTTTCAAAATTTCATAATTGTAATATATATCTATAGATTTCTTTTTTCATTTATTATTGATGTATGTGTTTATGGATTTTGAGGCGGCATCTTTGGATAGTATTTATTTTTATTAGATAACTTCTTAAAAGTTTCTTTTATATTTTACTGTAGTTAAATAAATATCATATTTTACTTTGGGTGATGAATTATTTTTCAAAATTTCATAATTGTAATATATATATCTATGGATTTCTTTTTTCATTTATTATTGATGTATGTGTCTATGGATTTTGATGCGGCATCATTGGAGAGTATTTATTTTTATTAGATAACTTCATAAAAGTTTGTTTTTTATTTTACTGTAGTTAAATAAATATCATATTTTACTATGGGTGATGAATTATTTTTCAAAATTTCATAATTGTAATATATATCTATGGATTTCTTTTTTCATTTATTATTGATGAATGTGTTTATGGATTTTGAGGTGTTATCTTTGGAGAATGCCACTTGTCAACATTTAAGAGAGCCAAACCCAACTTTTATATATATAAATTTTCAAGTTTTCTATTGAGCATCCTATAAGTAGTTTTCTATTGGGCATCATACATATACTGATGTCGTATCATCGAACATCATCATTGTTGTTTCAAGATGACCTTGTATTACACTTAATTTAACCACGTATCAACAATTAACGAATTTATATAAGTATAGGTTCATATCATTATTTGTTTTATTTCGTTATGTCTATTTTAACTTTTTATCTTGCTCTTTTTTGCATTGGGTCATCTGGATACTTTCTGCATATTATACTTGCATGCCAATGTTGTGCATTTTTTTGCATGCGTTGTACCATATTTTTGTTTTGTTCTCCACTTTATCCACAATTCCGATAAAATAATAACATACATCTTGCATTTATAAGAAATAGTGACAAAACTAATTAAATTGATCAGCGAAAGAAAATAATATATTTTGAGATATAGACTAGGGTTCAGTTGAAAGAAGCAATAAGGCTCTAGTTGTACTACAGCTAGAAATTTGTCTATTGAATGTTTGATTCTTAGTGGGTGATTATCAGAATCAAGATAATGTTTCGGTCTTAAGAGACTACTAATTTGCTAAATTATTCAGTCCAAGCAAATATATGCAGACCAAAATGCCTAATCCAAGTTATATTTGATTGCTTTATCCACTAACTTATTCTAATGAGATATCTCACATAAAACAATAGTACTGATAAATTACATCTTTCACCTGAAAATCATACAATGAAAAGTGCAAAAATACAGTATAACTTCCTTAACTAATTTCACTAAACTTCAATCCCCGACTCCACCCCCCACATAACAAATATAATTAAGACACATAACTATATTTTACAGTAAGGAATAGTAAAGCTAGCTCTTTGAAAACTATTGTTCTCCTAGACCAATGTTGACTATAAATGAATTAACCATGACGATAAGATTTAAATTTTGAATTAGAATTCTTTATATGATCGGAATTTTATAGAATTTTGGATTAAGATTCTAATATAAAATTATTAAATGTAAAATATATAAATTAACATTAGCATACCTTCAACAAATTGTTTTTCCTCATGATGAGATCTTCAAAAGTTACCTCTGTTTCTGCTCTCATTCTTTGTGTCATTCTTAGTTTGCATATTTCCAATGGATCATGAATGATATGTGACATATGTAAATGTTTTACTTTGTTATTATTCGTTTATTAAGATTTTATAGTTGAACTCATAAATTAATTTTTTTTGTCATACCATTTATTGAGTATGGCAAGTTCTTTAGACATCAACTTCGGGCTTATTTGTACAGTTGAAATTGATGTGGTTTGCAGTTGGATCTCATCTAAGCAAAATTTGTAATAATAAAATCAAAATTTATATTAGAACACTATATATATGAATTGTATGTATGTTCTTTTCACACTTTTTTAGTTGTGTTTTTATTTTACCTTTAAATTCTTTAATTGTGACCTTTGTAATGTTAATCACTGATTTTTTATCAACAATTTACTACAATTCTACAAAATATATATATATATATATATATGAGTTCAATTTTTTCTCAAAATTAAAAAATTAGGAAAATGGTTAAAGTAAATAGAAGTTGTGTTTAATTTCTAAATAGTCTATAAGTGCCTAAATAACGCATACCATTGTTCAGAAAATAGGAAGATATAGTATTTAGACTTTTCATATATGTGTTCCTTCCCACCCCCAACCACAAAATTCTGGATCCATCACTACAAATGCCTACTTTAGAACTGCAAATCAACAATAGAACCTAATTGAATATTAAACTATGACCAACACAAGCAAGAAGTTTAAAATTAATCTACGACCTCTACATTAAAAAGAAGTAATAAAGTAACATGCCCGACTAATTCAATGACATATTATATATGTGTATGTAGGTGCAATATAAACAAAACAGAACTATTTCAATGTAATGGTTTCACAGGCAGTATTATAGTAGCACGACACTAATGTTAAAAAAAAAAAAAAAACAATTGGAAGTAGTGAAATGGAGAAAACGGCAACACATATAAAATCTTGTCTATGAAATAGAGAAAAAGAAAGATGCAAAAAGGGAGAGATAATACCACAACAGTCATTAAAAAAAAAACAGCTTCAAATTAACCCAAACAAAATACGAGCAATGTTATAAAACCTAACCCAAACTATGTAAATTCGAATTAAAAACGATCGTTGAAAAAATAGATAAAATCATCGAACATTAATAGACACTCATATCTTGCATAGGGTAACAAAGAGGAAAGTGAAAATCCACCTATGAAGCAGCAGTGAAATTCAATAGATTTTAACTACACTAAGTGAACGATGACGGATTTACTTGACATTTTTATTCAACAAAAGAGATTGAAAATAGATGAAAAAGGATAGATTTTCAAGCTCAGCACAATGTTTAGGATCTTATCATTTCCGAGTAACAAATATAAGAATTGTTGATGCGTAATTGGTACAATATATAGTAGGTCAGAGGGAGCTTTTACTTACAAATGAAAAAAGAAATGAATATATAAAAAAAATAAATTAGAATGTAAAATGTTGAGGGTATGTTTGTTTTAGGCTTACCCCCACCGGATTTGGGATTTTAAAATCCCAAATCCGTGTTTGTTTAGAGGATTTTGTCAAAAATTATCAAATCCATCAAAAACCTATTTTACCTAAAAAAAACACTATAATTAACCCTATATCTAAAACCTATTACACATCAATTAACAATATAATATTACACATACATACTTTTTCCAACATTGATTTGACATCTACAGTAATAATCCTACATATAAAATCTCAAAACAAACACAAATTTTAACTATTCACATTTATTACCAAATCCCAAGATTTCAAAATCCGGATTTCCCCCATCCTACATAAGCCTTAAACAAACATACCCTGAGGGTTCTTGATCTGAATGTTTATAGGCAAGCCGTTGAGAAAAACGGGCATAGGTTCTCTACTCCAAACATTATCTTCCAAGCAAAGCTTCCAGTTGAATATAGTAACCAAGTAATGAATCATGGTTAAAGTTTCGACTCTAGTAAATTCATTTCCTGGGCACATTCTTGGTCCTGCACATACGTATAAGGTGGCATTGCTCTCTGAGCGCGATGGGTTGATTTTGTATGGATCCAAGACTATAGACCTATCCATTTGGGTCATGCATCCTGCCCAACATATCTGATAGCCCTTAGGAATTACATATCCTCCTAGTTCAATATCTTTGATGACCCTCCTAAAGCTGAATATCATTGGTGGATACATCCTCAATGCCTCGATCTGTAGCCACATTCCATGTATAATTCATCTTGGCCAGATCCTCCCACGTGAGACGCTCACCTGATGCCTTCCCCCGAGCAATCTCCTCTTGTTCTACATAAAAAGAATAATGGAATATCCTATATACATACATACATAGGGAGACAAAATGATCATGATATATAACATACCTACCTGTAAGGACAGATTCATAAACTTGTGGATTTTCAGATAGAAGTTTGACCAGGAAAGTGATAAGGATTGAGGTTGTGTCATGGCCAACAATCATTGTAAGAATTAATACAATTATCCACGATTTCCTCATCAGACAACAAAGATGATGAATTAGCCTCATCACACATGGTTAGCATGCAAGTAATGAGATCTTGGTGATCCCCAATTTCTTGTTTCTCCAATTTTTCTCTCTTTTCTTGTATAAGTTCCACAACAATGTCTCTAACTTGGGACCTTGCGCGTAGGCTTCTGTTGAAGCGTGTGAAAGGCAAGTTTATTGGCATTGCCGACACTCCTCCAATCATTTGCTCAAACAGCTTAACAAGCCTATCTCTTCTTGTTCCCCTTTCAATTCCAAATACAAGTGTGCAAATTACATTGAAGGTCAATGTCTTCATAAGGGGCATTACCTAATAATTAAATCAAATTGTTAGCCATATATTTTCATTGAAAAATCAATGCATAACATGCATGTACATTTATTAATTGTAGACATATATACCATTATCTCCTGATTGTGATGCCAATGCTCCTTGAAATGTAATCTGATCTCTTCATCCATCTTCCCCACATACCGTTTCAATACTTCGGGCTTCAGGAATGAATGGATTGTTCCCCTCACGCGCTTGTGGTCTTCACCGCTTAATTCAAACAGACTCCTTTCACCGATCAATCTCCTAATCGATATGGGTTGCTGACTGGATAATGAGTTGTCATTAGAGGTGTATATGAATTTGTTTGCTGATTGCCCATGGAGGAAAACCGTGGGATTTCCAAAAATGCTAAGCTTTGAAATCGGGCCGTATTTTCGGGCTCTTTCTTGAAGCCACTCTTCACCTCTGTTGTCTCTCATAGCTTTGAAGAGTTGAAGGCTTTGACCGAGAATAGGAAAGCCAAGTGAACCAGGTGGTAGCCTCTTGGAATAATTACGTGAACTAGTGTTCCTAGTGAGGAAGAAGAGAAGAGGGACAAATATTGCAACAAGGGCCAAATATAGTGCTGAATATTCTATGAATATATTGTGATCGATATAACTGCTAATTTAGGCTTTAGCTATGTTTTGATGTAGATATGTCTACCAAAATAGCACATACATATAAGCTCTGGTGATCAGTATCAACATCTCTAAGATTATTATTAATACATAATTTTCCACATGACTAATTTGCATAAAATATTACAACTCCCATGCACAATATATCAGACCATGAATTAATATATAGTCTTCTGCATGTTGACTGAAATGAAACTAGCTACTATTCTCACTCCCTTTGACACCAGTCAATTCCTGATGAGATCAAAGAAGGGTCCTCTTTTTATATATTTATTATAATAATGTTCACACTATATATACATATAATAAGTCCAACGTCCTCTACCGACTTGCCAAACACTTTTTAATTTCTTCTCTTCTTATATAGCATTTCAATAATTGTATATCAATCCTTTAATTTTTTATATTTAACACAAAAGGAAACACCCTTTCCAAATATATATATATATATATATATATATATATATATATATATATATATATATATATATATAATTATAGCGTTAATTGCACGAAACCCCCTCGTGGTTTGAAAATTCAGCATGAAATCCCCCTGTACTTTAAAAATTGCGCAAAACCTCCTTGTGGTTTGTTAAATGTAGCCCGAAATCCCCAACTCTGTTAATGTTAACGAAAGTGTTAAACACGTGGAAGATACAAAATATAAATCATATATCAAACGTGGAAGACACAGAAAATAAAAATTCTCAAAACATAAAAGTGAAATCAGAGAACAAAAATCATGTATCAAATAACCTAGACAAGAAGAATATAAATCAACCTAATAAGTTAACTAAACCCTAGAAATATACTCCAAATCTTTCTTCTCTTTCTTTATTTATTAATTTTTTTTTTTTTGGAAAACTTCACATTCTGAAGGTAACCCTAACAAAACCAACTCTATTAACAAATGATTAACATACTAAATTTGTAAGACCCAAACATACCTTATACCCGGATTCTCTTTATAGTAGAAATCAGGATTGCAGCAAATTTATACTTATTTACTTCTTTAATCGTCTACTTCAAACAAATTTCTCAAAGAAATCGATCGATTTTAACATTTTTGTTTTGGGAGAAAACCGTTGTTTCACTTACGCGCACTCTCTCTCTAATGATTTTTTTTAAATAAAGTCAATAGTCTAACTATATGTATGAAGGGTATAACGGGAAATAAAAGTGAAAAATTAATACAGTTAGCTCTCTTTAGAAATATGGGAGCATCAGCTACATTTAACAAACTATAAGGGGGTTTCGTGCAATTTCTAAAGCACATGGGTATTTCATGCTGAATTTTCAAACTACAAGGGGGTTTCGCACAATTATCCCTATAATTATAGAAACAGACAAATGATATTTTAAAAAATAATAATAACCAATGCCATCAACCATGCATGTTGTACAACTTTTAGTAACTGCCATTGAAAATAATATTATATGAAAAATAATCAAGAGATGAAAGAAAATAGGGAATAAGAATATGCACCGAAAAACCTAGGAGGAAGAAACAAAGAGAACAAAACCGGTGTGCTCAAAAAGAAATGGTTGAATGTAGATGTCAACTTTAAAGTATGATTATTGAGTAAGTCTTCTATACACTTGGTGTACATACAATCCAGGTCGATTCGGGTCGATTCGGATCCACGCACTTTTATTTATTTATTATTTTTTTTAGCTTTCAGGTCAAAACCTTTATATACATATTCTGTGATCTTTATATACAAATTATGTGACTTTTATGTATAAATTATGTGACCTTTATATTCAATAACTTCGAAAAAAAATGAAGAATTTTAATAAAATTTGTACATTGATACATTTATGTTATATTCATGTGACCTTTATGTACAAATATTCATACCTTTATATATCTTTATATATTACATAAAGGTATGAATATTTGTACATAAAGGTCACATGAAATATATATAAGGGTCACATGAATATCACATAAAGATATTTATGTACAAATTTTGCTGAAATTCTTCCTTTTTTTTTCAAAGTTACAATGCATAAAGGTCACAACATTTATACATAAAGGTCACAACATTTGTACATAAAGGTCAAAACATAAAATTTATTAAAAAATTTTTTTTTGCTGGATCCGGGTCGGGTCGATCCGGATTGCACGGATCTTAGATCCGTGCACTAGGTGCACAGGAGAATTTGTCATGATTATTAATATGCAACCTAATGTTTTTTTTTATTTCATTGCAATTCGAAGATCTGATCAAGGTTTTTTAAAAGGAATATATATTAATTTATATATATATATTTATATATATATATATTATATTCTGGTGGTCGTTCGGGTCGTCGTCCTTACATACCACAGTGTCAGATATGTTGGGGGATCACTTTGCAGACAAGTGTCCCCAATTCCTCAATGCCCATAATGTTATTTCGGCTACACATAATGATATTCCTGCTGCACATTTGGCTTAAGCGTTCAACGCATCCTGTAATGTGACTCCTCCGGCCTCTTATTGGTATCTCGACTCTGGCGCCTCTGCTTATATGATGAATCAACATTTTGCATTCTATTCTTACGAGCCTTACTTTGGTAGTGGGTCTGTTATTGTTGGTAACGACAATTCTTTATCTATTTTTCATATTGGCTCGCGTAAATTAACTAATGATGTAAAATTATTGGATGTGCTTGTTGTGCCTCATATTACGAAAAACTTGTTATCCATCAGTAAATTGACCTCTAATTATCCAATTGATGTCATCTTCTCTGACAAGTTTTTTGCCATTCAGAATCGAGTAACCAACAGAATCCTGGCTCAGGGTAGATGTGAAAAAGGGTTATATTTACTTGATCGTGGTGTTCCAGCTTTCCGTAGTAAAGCTTTGAAGGTTAGTTCTTTATGGCACTTACGTTTGGAACATGTCTCATTTGATGTTATTTCATTGCTGAATAAATTAGGCCATTTATCAGTTTCTTCATTATTATCGGATCCTAGTGTTTGTTCTTCTTGCCAGTTGGCTAAGAGTAAACGTTTACCTTTTGCGCTAAATGAAAAACGTGTTACTGCTGTGCTTGAATTAATTCATTGTGATTTGTGGGGTCCTGCATCCATTTCTACTTCTGATGGTTATAAGTATTATGTGGCTTTCGTTGATGATTTCTTGAGGTTTACCTAGATTTATCCGTTACGAGCTAAATCGGACTTTTTTGACACATTGATACACTTTCATAAATTTATCTGCAATCCGTATTCTCGTACCATTAATGTGTTTCAGAGTGATGGAAGCTCTGAATTTGTTAATACCCAAGTCCGTGAGTTTATGTCTGTGAATGGAATTCATCATCGTTTGTCCTATCCTTATACGCCACAGCAAAACGGTCGTGCAGAACGTAAACATTGACATATTTCTGAGACAGGTCTTTTTATGATGTTTCACTCTCATGCTCCTGCATCCTTTTGGTTTGATGCATTTGCTACTGCTGTATACATTATTAACAGGCTTCCATCATCTGTTCTGCAAAACAAATCACCATTTCAAATCTTGTTTAGTTTTGCTCCGAATTATGCACTTTTCCAACCTTTTGGTTGTCGTGTTTTCCCTTATTTACGTGATTATGTAGCTGATAAGCTTTCTTCTCGAAGTCGCCCATGCATCTTTCTGATTTATAGTAGTACGTATAAAGGTTTTCGTTGTTTGGATCCAAACTCTTCTCGGGTTTTCATTATGAGGCATGCTCAATTTGATGAAACTCTATTTTTTTCTCTTGTGAGTCGGGCTCTTCTTCACCTGATAATCTGGATATTGTCAGTTTTTTAGATAGAGCATTTCTTCCGCTTGCCCCAGCCGGTCCACCATCTTTGATCCCGACTCCAACTGCTCTGGGTCCTCCGCATCGTCTCTCTTCTGCTCTCCTTGATGATGACGAGGGTGTTATGGCTCCTGCCATACAGCCACCTCCTCCTGACAAGCCTGATCAACCAGCTCCTCCAAAAAATGTCGCCCCATTGCAACCCGTGCAGCCTGCTCCTCTTGCTACTGAGCCGACAGCTCGACTGACCCCCGTCATCCATCCTATGATTACATCCAGTTGACTTATCATCTATTGCTCTTCTCTCGGCTCTTGTTGTTTGCTTTGAGCCTCATGGATTCAAGTCAGCTGCTAAGTCACCAGCTTGGTTGTCAGCCATGCAAGAAGAAAGTGATGCTCTTCGTGCTAATAGCACATGAGATCTCGTATCTCGTCCTCCCAGCACGAACATTGTTGGTTCCAAATGGGTCTTCAAAACCAAATTTCGTGCAGATGGCTCTATTGAGCGTCACAAAGCTCATTTGGGTATTCAGGGATTTACTCAAATTCTTGGTTCAGACTTTCACCATACCTACAGTCCAGTTGTGAAGGCTGCTACAGTCCGTGTTGTTTTGGCTCTTGCTGTTCAGCGTGGGTGGCACTTACATCAGCTTGATGTCAAGAATACATTTCTCAATGGTGTTCTTGACAAACCAGTCTTCATGGCTCAACCCCCCGGGTTTGTTGATCCTCGATTTCCAGACCACGTCTGTCGCCTTAAAAAGGCATTATATGGTCTTCGGCAGGCCCCTCTTGTCTGGTTTCAGAGATTTAGCACTTTTCTTCTTAGTCTAGGCTTTTGTCAGAGTCGAGTAGACTCGTCCTTATTTCACTTCCATCTGGGAAAATTCACTATCTTTCTCCTTCTTTATGTGGACGATATCATCGTGACGGGTGATGTTCCGTCTTTGCTTCGGAGGTTCATATCTCGAACTCATCAGGAATTTACCATTAAGGATCTCGATCGTCTCAACTATTTTCTTGGTCTTAAGGTCTCCTACACTCCTGATGGTCTTTTCATTGGACATACAATATGCCCATGATATTCCCAAGCGTGCTGAGTTATTGGACTCAAAACCCATTGTTACGCCTCTGTCTGTAGGGGAGGTTCTTATTAAAGACGGTTCACCATTTCGTGATCCCACACTTTACAGGTCCCTCGTTGGGGCTCTTCAATACTTAACTATCACTCGACCGGATCTCTCATATGCTGTCAATCTTGTCAGCTAGTTTCTCCAATCTCCGACAGATGATCACTTTCAGGCTGTGAAACATATCCTTCGGTACATGAAGAGCACAATACACTTCGGTTTTTCCTTCACTCATTGTTCGGACTCTTCCATTGTCGCCTACTCGGATGTCGACTGGGCCCACTGCATTGAAACTCGTCGTTCTACATATGGATATGCTATTTTTCTTACAGAAAATCTTGTTTTTTGGAGTGCCAAGAAACAACCTACGGTTGTTCGTTCCAGATGTGAATCTGAATATCGTGCTATGGCCAATGCTGTTGTTGAACTTGTTTGGCTCTCGAATCTTCTGTATGAGCTTCAATCTTCTCCATCCTCTAAGCCTCAGCTTCTTTGTGATAATAAGAGTGTTGTCTTTCTTAGCCAGAATCATGTAGCTCATAAACGAGCTAAGCATATTGACTTTGATTATCATTTTGTTCGAGAGCTCGTGTCTTCAGGGAAGCTTACTACGTGTTTTGTCCTTTCTCATCTTCAGCTTGCTGACATCTTCACAAAGAGTCTCCCTCGTCTAGCTTTTGAGTTTATTCGATCCAAACTTTGCGTGTGTCTTCACCCCATGTAACGCTTGAGGGGGGTAACAAGGAAAATAGTTCACTCTTTACTAATTTATCTTCTATTAGGTATAATTAGTATCATTAATGGTTGATTTATTCTTTCCATTATTTTTCCTCAAATCATGGGAAGTTGTTGTAATCCTTATAATCACATGTCTATTTATATCAGTTTTCTCTAATCACCAATTCAATGGTGATTCTCATATCATTGTTTACATAGACATCTTTATCTCCGTTCCAACATGCTCACTTCCAGCATACCATTAAGCTTGTGGGGCCTCAAAGATTTGTTAAGCCTAATCCTATCCAATAATTACTTGAGTGGAATTTTACCTCCAGAGATAGGTAATTTAAAAGTGGTACACAACATCGTCCTATTAAGGAATCAGCTGTCAGAGTATATCCCAATCACAATTGGAAATTTAAAATATTTGATTGGTCCATCGTTGGCACATAATAGACTTAAAGGTACCATTCTTGTGTCCGTGGGAAGCATGCTTAGTTTGGAAACACTGGACTTTTCTTACAACATGTCCGGTTCAATCCCTAAATTCATTGAAAACCTTCAATACCTTGGCTACTTCAATATCTCTTTCAATGCTTTAAGTGGCGAAATTCCTATCCGTGGTCCATTCAAAAACTTCACTATGGAGTCTTTTAAAGCTAATAAAGCATTATGTGGAATCCAAAAGTTTCATGTCCCTCTTTGCCATACAGTTACCAATCAAAGATCAAGGGGAAAAATGTTAAATTTGCTCTATTTATTTTTCTTGGAGTGATTGCACTAATCACTGTTTTCTCATTGGCCTTCATCTTTATAAGATACAGAAGAAGTGAAAAGGCCACTGGCAAATTTGATGGGCAAGTATCTATTGTGTCTAAAAGAATTTCCTATTATGAAATCTTGCAAGCAACAGACCAGTTAAACGAAAGCAATTTAATAGGATCTGGGAGTTTTGGTTCTGTTTATAGAGAGGTTCTTAGAAATGAGGATGTTATAGTAGTGAAGGTGTTTAACATGCAAAATGAAGTTGTTTTCAAAAGTTTTGACATGGAGTGTGAAGTACTACGTAACATTCGTCACAGAAATCTTACCAAAGTCATAAGCAGTTGCTCCAATGAAGATTTCCGAACATTAGTACTTGAATATATATCCAATGGAAACCTTGAAAAATGGTTGTATTCCCACAATTATTGCTTGGATATCGTACGAAGATTGAATATAATGATTGATGTTGCATCCGCATTAGAATATCTTCATCATGGTTATTTAACACCCATTATTCATTGTGACTTAAAGCCCAGTAATGTGTTGTTAGATGAAGAGATGATTGGCCAGGTATGTGATTTTGGGATAGCAAGACTTTTGGGCAATGAGGAGAGCATTGTACTAACTAACACCTTAGCAACATTCGGTTAACTAATACCTTAGCAACATTCGGTTACATTGCTCCAGGTATATATTTATTCTACATTTAGATTACATTAGATGATCTTTAGTTTTAATGGTATCCTCTTGCATTATGATTTTTGTTTAATTTATCCAGAGTATGGTTTAGAAGGGCAAGTTTTAAGAAGGTGTGATGTTTATAGTTATGGTATTATATTGATGGAAACTTTTACGAGGAAAATACCAAGTGATGATATGTTTGTTGGATATTTGAGTTTGAAGAGTTGGGTCCAAAATTCGCTTCCACAATCATCACTTGAGGTTATGGATGCCAACTTATTCATCAATCTTGATCAACAACATTGTGGCAAAATCGTGCAATGTGTATCATCTATTTTGGAGTTGGCTTTGAAGTTTTGAATCATCGTGTCACCGTGTAATAGGGTTAAAATGAAAGAAGCCCTAACACAACTGCTGAAAATCAAATCTCTATTTTCCTTGTGGGAGACCTAGGTTAAGTTAATGTAAACAATGTACTAAAGACTATATGAATATCAAAGAGTTTATTATTCAAACGTTTACTAATTTAGAATTTTAAACTTTCAAACTGACAATTTAGAGTTTTAATTTTTCGAACTTCATGAATTTTATTCATTTTTAACCCGAATCGCTTAATTGGTCGAAATCGCACATGAAACGCATGTACACACCCAATTTTGAACTACTCGACCCAATTTCACCTATGTATCACATATTTATATAAGTGGTAACTTATATTGGCATGTAACTTAACTTATCACGTGTCACATAGGATTAAAATCCTAAGAGAAAAATACATTTCATTTGTCATAAAAGAATAAATTAATATGCTAAGAGAAGAAGTCGACATCATGGCCTTTCAATGAGAATGGGGATTTCAATGGAATTTCAGAGGAATATTAGATTAGGGGTTCTTCTTATATGAATTGGGGAGTTTTGTTTTGTCTAATTTTATGTTTGAATTTATATATTTTTTTAATTTGATTCTCAATAAATTTATTTGTTAATTTTCTGCACTGAGGTTGCAAGGAAGCCCACATATTTGGTAGTCAGGAGGTCAGAGATCTTTAATTTTTCTATGCAGTTCAAGACTTCCTAAACTTTATCTTGATCGTATATGTTGTTCGAGTTTAACAAAAAATTTGAGTTGATTTGACGATCTTCTAGAATGATAGATTGTCTTGCGGCCATTGATAATCTTGGGGAAGGTTTCTTTGGTGCCGGGGAAAGGTTTATGAGAAAGAGAGAGTTTTGTCTTAAACAGATTTTGAGGAATGAAAGATTTGAAAATATGATCATTCAACATAATCATATTCATGTCTCACATGTTACCAGTTGAACAAATCAAGTTATATTCATATCTTGCATGCTACGAGCTAAGCATATATCATTAATAGTTACATATCTCACATGTTACTGAATGAATGAATCAAGTAATATTCATGTCTCACATGCCACCGGCTGAACATATAGTATTGATAATCATATTCATATCTCACATACCACCGACTAAACGAATCAATTCATATTAATTCATGTCTCATATACCACCGGCTACCCATATAATATATCATAAACATGATTTACATGCCTCGGTGTACTATTAACGGTCAATAAAATACTTCTTGAAATCATGTCTTACATGTAGAATACAATAACTTTCATCATTTATATACACATGTTGATGCCCGTGAATGATATTCTTAATTTAACTCATATATTTTCACATAGTATCACTCAAACACATCATTCTCAACGAGACGTAAAATCACATAATATCATTCAATCAATATATAAATATGAAATGTTATGGTATAATTGCAAATAAATTTATACTTATCTCAAGTTCCTGATATTGATATTTTACACTCACAATATGAGATGCTTCTTCCTAAATATCTTTTATACAAATTAAATTCCTATTCCAAAGTGAGTGTTTGATGAACCTATTTATCTAGTAATCAATAATTAAATAAACTGACAAGTAGAAATGAATCAAATTAATAATACTTTCATTTCAATTTAATACAAATATTCTATGAATAAGAAACACCTTTATCTAGCTAATAATTGGAAAATATATAATTATACCTTTATTAACTCAACATATTTTATCAATTTGATCAATTTCAACAACTAACAATTAGATATACCATCTTAATTGCTGACTTTGATAACAACTATATATTAGATCAATTATACCATTAAATAAAATCAAAAATTTAATGTTACAATTATATACATGTGCTTAGGTATATTATATAAACAAATCATCACACACTTGTTACAACTAATTACAGTAACAAAACATCTCACTAATAGTTCTCCAATGGATAATGAATTCTATTACTAAAATTAACTTTTTAAAGAAATATACATATTTACGTAAATTGAATATACTTTCAAATAACTAATAAATTCATAAACCATTAATTTTATTTTAAACTTGTATTTTTGTTTAAGATCTTTTTTAGCAGAGTTATAATGCATATACTTTAACTATATGTTATATTAAAACTAAATTAAAATCAAAATTCATATAATAATAAGACATAAAATACAATATAGTTATAGTTTTTTTAATAAATTTTTATTAACTTAAAATAACATCACATTTTTTATCTATATTTTATTTGATGTATTTATATTAGCATCAATTTTTTTCTTGAATTTACTAATGTTAAATTTTTCTTAAAAACATATGTTTATAATCACATGGCCTAAAAGGTATTTTTAATGTCAATTTATATACATAATTGTCTTATTCATGATATGTATGAATATATTTTTCATGATTATATACATGGAATTTCACTATACACATATAAAATTAATATTCTATTTATAAACTTAAGATAAAATCATAAGTGCATTTAAAATTAGATCTTCCCCAATTTTATATGTTTCAAAATTTTAATTCTATCTTTATATATAACAAATGAGATAATATTTATGAATAAAATAATAAATATAATTTATTTTTCTATTTCAACCTAAAGAAAGTAAGTTAGTATTTATTATATATAGATTGAAAATAAATAATTTATAGTAAAAAAAATTATTTATCATTTTTGATATAAAATAAACTAAAGTATATTTAAATGTATTATATTATATTATATTGATGTATGTATCTATAGATTTTAATTTTGAATTATTATCATTAAGATGTAATAAATGAAAAAGTGTGTTTAGGAATAATGAGTTTTCATTTTAATTAAGAGTTAATTAGAATAATTATAAAAGTTAATATTGAGATTAACTTAAATTTAGGGGGGGGGGGAATTTAACCATAAGTTGACATGTGTCCACTTATGGTTTCTCATTTAGTATATATTAGTATAGATCTCATATAATTATACATGAAATTTATCAAAATAAATATTTTAAAGAATTAATATAAAAATATATATAATAGATTAATAATTAGAAGAATAACTGTGATTTATATAGAGGAAATGTCTTATGGTAATCAAAAATCCATTTTAGCAAATAATATTTTAATATTTTATTAAAGATTTTTAAGATCTTTTTAGTGGAGTTTGTAATACACATGCAGTATGTTATATTAAAATTAAATTGGACTGCAAATGATCTTTCTTGTACTGTATTCTAGTCGAGGTTTTTTATTTTCAGAACATCTTGTCTCTTCTTTTCTTAAAAGTACAGAATGCAGTCCCTGCAACCTGGTTCGTTCAACTGTAACTTAGCTTACTGTTTTCTTGCTGCAACTTTACTATAGGCCAAAATCACTCAAGCTCAAATCACTCAATTAGGCCAAAATTGTATATGAATGGCATTGTGAGCTCATCAATTTGTGTTTTTCTATCAATTTTGCTGATATGGCATTAATTTATCACTAGTGGCATTTAATTTTACATTTAGCGTCCATTTTGACTTGAAATGATTCATGACTAAAAGCTATTATTCTAAATTGTCAATTCGAAAACTTAAAGTTCGAAATTGATAGACCCCTAATTTATTGGGCAAAAAAACTCAAAATACATTATAAATTAATTTAAAACACGTGTGTTGCACGTGGAGAGACCAATTTTTTAAACCTATTTTTCTATTAATTGTGTGGTTCTTTTATCCTTTATTTGTATATCTTTAGTATCGTGTTGAAGTATATTTAAATTATTTAATATTTGATTATTTTAAGTTTTTTTTTTTGAAATTTAATATAGCAATTTTAACAACAATAATTTATTAAGAAAAATATCAATAAATTGTGCAAATTATATATAGTTAGGTATATATGTGTAATATAATGTGAAATCAATATTCACAAAAAATATGGGTTTGTGAGTCATTAAAAAAAGAGATTTTTTTTTTTATATTGCATTAGATTAAAAAATTCTACTTCATCTAATCCTAAAAAATTAAAATACAGAAATTAAAAAATAAAATCAAAAAAATAATAAGTAGCGAAATTTTGAAACAAAACTCCTAACTATATCTTTTCTTGCTCGATCTTCTTTTCCTTTTTTTTTTTCCTAACTATAAACATTCAGATCAAGAACCCTCAACATTTTACATTCTAAACGTATTTCATATATTCATTTATTTATTCATTTGAAAGTAAAAGGTCCTGGGACTTACTTTTGTACCAATTATGCATTCACAATTCTTATATTTGTTACTCTGGAAATGATAAGATCTTAAAGATTGTGCTGAGCTTTAAGATGAAGAACGTGATGTAGGTGTTTTTTTCCTGGAAGAAAATCTATCCATTTTCAGTTTTCATCTATTTTCAATCTCTTTTGTTGAATAAAAATGTCAAGTAAATCGGTCATCATTCACTTAGTGTAGTTAAAATCTTGAAATTTGAAAAGCTGGATTGATGAGTACGGTTATTAGAGATTAACTTTTAAATTTATTCCTTTTCCTAGGAAAAAATTGAAGGTTGAAAACACGGGTGCATGATGATCTTAAGAATGATCTGAGTAATGTGTGTGGGTTATAAAGAGTGGGGGGACAAAAGAAGTAGTAATTAAAATAATTAGAATGCCAAGAATGATGATATGCAATAGTTAAGAAAAAAATTTATGAGTAGTACTAGACTACTAGTAGGTATTATATAGTAGTGAATCTGTATCAGCTTTTGATGCCAAGACTCATCCAACTTTGTCTTCGTAAAGTTGGAAGCTTCATCGATTTTTGCATGCATCAGAGTGTGTTTCTCTCAGTTTTATTGCGTTGGTAATTTTGCACAAAAAAAAAAAAAAATTAATTTTAATTAATCACTAATGATGGAAATTTCCGTTGACAAATTAGCGATGAAAATTTCGACAATTAACTTGATTATCAGCGGAAAATATTCATTTACTAATATAGTCGGAATTTCTGTCGGTATTTTATTTTTTCAAAAAAACAACCTTGGTTCACAATTCATTGATCTACCAAAATGTTTTCCTTTTTGTACACTTAGTCATGTATCTATTGAAATGAATAAATTTTTTTATGGATATAATTTAAATTGTTAATATTGAAAATAATTTTTATTAATTTTTTTGAAAATGTTATAAAAGTCAGTATTTTTTTTCTCTATAAATACAGCCGAATATTTTGAATCTAAATTTCTCTATTTTAGTATTTCATGCATATATTTATAGCTTGTTTATTTTATTTTTTCAATTTCTTATTTAAACTATTGTATGTTAAATTTAGTTATTGTGTTAGTATGTTATTTTAAGTGTATGGTAATTTTTTTCTTATTATAATTGCGTTTTAAATTATCAAATATTTTGTATCTATTTTTACACCTTTTAAATATAATAAAAAAGACTTCCAAATTAATGTGCAATTACTAAAATAATGAGAAAACACAAAAAGTCATGTGTGACCGTCGCACTGTAAACGCATATATATTTATAGCAGAAAAACACATACGTATAGCTGTAAAACGCATATTTATCATAACACATATTTTTACTTGTAAAACACATATTTATAACTAAAAAATTATATACTTATATCTATAAAATGCATAATTTAATTTTGGCATACGTACGGTTGTCGCACAAGAAACCAACTTAAAAGTTGAGTTGATGTCGCTAATAAAACATAAAAAAATTGAAATTGGATTGAGTTGCCGATGGTATATGTAAATGAAAGATAAATTAATTTTCTATAAAAAATTGTGTTAAATTGAGTTGCCAATAAACAGTGAAAACCAATCCAATATCTTAAACAAACATTAAAAGTACTGAACATTGAAACTAATTTAAAAACATAATTTAACCTCCCCAGTCTAGTTAGTTTCTTAAATACCAATAATTTGGGGACAAATTGTTTACGCAAATATAAGTAAAGTGGGACACAAATATTAATTAGGGAGGGCCAGCTGTGGGTGGAAGCATCTAGAGACAAAGCTGGCATTCAACAGTTGCATTGTTCACCAAGCAACCACTATTCTTGATATTTTCGTCCCGCCTTTATAAATTCATCTCCCCCACTTCCCATCTCTTCATCTTCACCAACCTCCAAAATAAAAATACAAATAAAATGGCACTGAATTGGGTTCTGAGTTTGGCACACGCGATTCTTCCACAGCTTGATCAGCCGAAAAAGGAAAGCGAGAAATTCGGATTCCAAATGCCGCTGCATTATCCAAGGTACGTCAAATCCGATTACGAGAACATGGAGGAATGGCAGATTGACAATCTTCTCCGGGAATATGGCCTTAATTTCACTGGGAGCTTGGATGAAAAGAGGCAATTTGCCATGGGTGCTTTTTTGTGGCCTCATCAATTTTGATTTATGTATCCATCTATATGTGTATTTATGCGCGATCCCTCGATTACAAGTTGTTAATGTGATAGAATTGTAGAAAGGTAGATTTTTGTGACACCAGTATTATGAATTTCGAATAAGTTTTTGTGTTGTACAAATATGTTGGTTTTGAAGTTAAATGAATGAAATTATAAGTGATCCACTGTAAAAATGAAATATATTTTTTTTAGTTAAGGATTGAAATTATTATTTTTTAATTAAGAGATTTTTTTTAATTATTGTATTTTTAAAGATCAGTTCATACCATTATATTTTATTCTTGTAGTACATTTTATTCTTGTAGTACATTGTATCATCATTTTCTGTACCAATTCGTACTATCATAGTATATTCTCATATTATAATAAATATGGTATCTATCATCATATTATATATTAATAATATCATCATAGTATATCCTTATATTATAATGAATGCGGTTCGTACCATTATATTATACATTAATACCATACCATTATTAATGTAGCTTATACCATTATATTACATATATTGTATTAGTATTAATTTTGTTTGTGCCATCATATTACATCCCAAATATTAGAAGGATATATTTGAGTAAAATAAAATGTTTATAAGTAGTGATGATGAGGAAAGATATAATTGAGCAAAATAAAATGTTTATAAGTAGTGATGATTAAGAAGGGGCTAAAGAAAAGGTTTATTATAATGTAAGAGTTTTCTTAAACAAAGTTTATAATAATTTTTAATTACATTGTGTTATCCGAAATGTATGAAATACAATTATACAGTTGCACAATTAAAATGGAGGTCAGAAATAGTTGATATTCTAATCTGTTACTCAAAGTAGTTGTTAAATTGCTAGGATCAGATTGTCACACACGTCAGAGTGAGACCCAATGGAATATATATATATATATATATATATATATATATATATATATATATATAACATTTATGGGTTGAACTACACCTCATTCTTTTCTAAACATGCCGCATTATTAAATATATTTTATTAAATATACCCGATTTCATCTCAATTTTATTTTTGGAAAAAAATTAATTAAATAAAAAAATTGAAACCTAGCCTGTCGTCCCTTCCCCCACTTCTCCTATTCAGCACTTCTCCTTTTTGCAGTTCAATTCTTGGTGCAGCTTTTATCTCTTTTTTTTTAAAATAATTCTTAAGAAAGAACTTCACAACAACAAATTCAATCAATTCCAACGTATCCATTAACAATTATTGAAATTTGACGGAAAAAGAATGGAATCGCACATCGTTTGACCCGTAAAAGCGAATCGTCTATGATGTTGAACTCAATGAGTGGTATTCGATATGTATTCGAACATTGTTAAATAGTCTCGGCCTCTTTAGATCAAACATCTAGTGTTGTATTCGCTCTGGAGTGGCCGAACGCCGATTATCCAGCAAGATATCATCCATTCTTATTTTTTTCTACTCAAATCTGTCATTGCCACAATAAGTTTGAAAACTAAAAATCAGGAAGAAGGAAGAACTTAAGAAGAATAAGAAGAAAGAATCAGAACTATTTTTTAGGTGGTGGGGGCTTCTTGTTTTTCTCTCCAATTTTATAATTAGGATCGAGGACATTTTTCACTTTTAGTATATAATTAGTTTTTGTTAGTATTTGAGATATGGAATATGATAGAAAAATATTTTGGAGAATTATATTTGAGTGATCGAGACTTGAGCAAAGTATGAAATGGAGCAAGGTAGTAGTAGTGGGAGACTTAAGGCTTTTAGAATCAATTCTTATTGAAAGTTGAGGTGGTTGTTTTTTTTGGTACAAGAAGTGAGTTTGTGTTGATGCCATATTTATAGATGGCATAAGATTATTCTAGAGCATAATTAGTCTAGAATAATCTATCCTATTCTAGAATACTCTAGAATCTCTAGAATAATCTATCATATTCTAGAATACTCTAGAATGTTTTATACTTCTCTAGATTATTACATATTTCTATATAATTCTAGAAACTCTATAAATGTCTAGAATATTCTGGAAATATGTAGCAATTTCATCAGTTTTAATCATGTAATATTTAGGGTTTAAATCTTGATATAATGATTTGGTTTTTGGTTATTATTAATCTGACCCGCTGATCTCTTCTCTCTCCGACTCTCCCTTCGCCTACCGGAAACCACGCATTCGGTGGTGGAGGGAAATTGAAGCCAGTCTTCTCTCAAGATATTTTCATCCTTAATCCTAATATCTTCTTGTTGTTTTTTTTTGTTGTGTCTGTACTTATTGCTTAATTATTGCAGGCTAAGTATGAATTTAAATAAGGGTTTCATCTGTTGCAGTGCATCCGAGCAGAGAAGATTTCGTTAGTTCAACCAGCACTGGTGATTGCAAGTTAGTGATATCATTCTTAAAATATATAATTTTTAGTAAAAAGTTTATCAAACATGTAAATATGTGGTTAAAATAATTATTGGCATGTAATTAGTTGACGTGAATTTAAATGCATGGTTAATCTCTCTCTGCTTTATGTTATAATTGTAATATGTAAATCAAACTGCATGGACTTTGCATGGATTGTGCATGAAGTTTGCGTGGACCATTGCATGGCTGTCTGACACGTGGCAGAGATAGATGATTCTAGAACCGAATCAAGAAGCTTGGTAACCGATGGAGAAAGCAACAAACTGAAGCTTGGCAGTTGGAAATCGGTTCAGCACAGTTAGCAGCTAATTAGGGTTATTAGCGCAAGCCCTAATTAGTCAGCCCTGAAATTGCGGATATATAGCGATAGTTAGTTGAAATTAACTTAGGGGTTTTACTATATATATAGAGTTCTTCCTTCAGCAGAGAGATCAGTTCAATTGGTTAAGAGATTCGAGAGTTCAGAGAGATTAGGTCGTCTTCTTCATTTTAAGAACCCTAATTTTGGGATTCTGCTGTAATTCGTTTCTTTGATTGAATTGAGTATAAAATCGCCTAATTGGCCGTGGATGTAGGAGCTTCAAATCTCCGAACCACGTAAAGATCGCGTGTTCTTGGTGTGATTGCATTTTTCGGTTTTTCTTTGAGTTGCATGAATCTGCATTGTGCTTCTGCGTGTGATTTCAGTTGCTGTGCATTGAGGACGAGTTCCTAACAGTGTGGCGCCGTCTGTGGGAAAGACCAACACAGCACCATGGCAGCAATGAGACTGGATGTACCCAAGTTTACTGGAAAATGTGACTTTAACCTGTGGAAGGTTCAGATGGAGGCACTCCTCGTTCAAAACAATCTTGAAGCAGCATTATCGGACACACCTCCAAGTTCATCATCATCTGAAGGCGCTGAGAAGTGGGCAGAAATTTGCAAGAAGGCACGCAGTGCTCTGATCCTGTGTTTAGCCGACAAAGCACTAAGGGAAGTGTATAAGGAGAAGACCGCTGCAGCCATATGGAAGAAACTTGACTCTCTATATCTCACGAAGTCATTAGCAAATCAGCTATATCTAAAGCAAAGGCTCCTGAACTTCAGAATTCAGGATGAGAAGAGAATCTTGGAAAGGCTGGATGAATTTGTGAAAATAATCGATGATCTTGAGAATGTGGGAGAAGAGATGAAGGATGAAGACAAAGCCCTCTTGCTGCTCAATTCACTTCCAAAGTCGATGGATTCATTTAGAGATGCAGTGGTGTATGGGAGATTTGTTTCACTGTCACTGGATGAAGTGATGATTGCTCTTAAAACCAAAGTATTGCAAAACTCGATGGATACCAAGAGTCAGATATTGGGTGAAGGTCTAAACATAAAACACAAAGGCCCTAAGAAGTATCAAGATAAGAGAAAGAATGCAAACTCAAGTATGCAAGAACAAAGACCTTCTGAAGGAAATAAAGAAACAAGAAAATGTTATTCTTGTCACAAAGTTGGTCATTTGAAGAAGTTTTGCCCGGAGAGAAACAAAAACAAGCAACCAACGAAAGCTCCTGAAGCGGCTGTAGCTGAAAACTATGAGTCGGCTGAAATGCTGTGTATATCATCAGCAATCATGTCTGAGGAATGGGTACTTGATTCCGGGTGCAGCTTCCACATGTGTCCAAAGAGAGATTGGTTTTCTGATTTTAAGGAAGAATTGAGTGGATCAGTATTGCTGGGAAATGATCAATCGTGCAAGGTGAAAGGAGTGGGATCAATCACTCTAAAACTGCATGATGGAGCCATCAAGAAGTTGACTCAAGTAAGGTATATTCCTGAATTAAAAAGAAACTTAATCTCACTTGGTTCCTTGAATAATGCAGGCTATGAGTTCAATACCAAACTTGGAGAAATCCAAGTCACAAAGGATGGAAAATTAGTGCTAAAAGGAAGCAAGAAAAATGGCCTATACATATTGTATGGATCAATCATGCTTGGAGAAGCTGGAGCAGTAATGAGTGCTGCAGAAATGGAACTCTGGCATAGAAGGCTGGGACACATTGGCAATAAAGGACTGATTCTACTGTCCAAGAAAGGAGCTCTTGGAACTGGTGTAGCAAAAGAGATGGATTTTTGCAATCAATGTGCAATGGGAAAGGCCAAAAAGTTAGCCTATCCTACTGGTAATCACCATGCAAAATCAATTCTTGAATATGTCCATTCGGACATATGGGGTCCTGCAAGAGCAATTACACATGGAGGAGCAAGATATTTTATGAGCATAATTGATGATTACTCAAGGAAGCTTTGGGTGTTTCCACTCAAGAACAAAAGTGATGCATTTACTACCTTCAAGCAGTGGCTGCAAAATCAAGAAACTTTGACAGGTAAAATGTTAAAATTTTTGAGAACTGACAATGGCCTGGAATACTTGTCTATAGAATTTCAGGATTTCTGCAAGCTGAAGGGAATCACAAGACATCGGACTGTTCCATCGAATCCTCAACAAAACGGTGTAGCCGAGCGAATGAACCGCACTTTGCTGGAGAAAGTAAGGTGTATGCTGCTGGATGCCAAGTTACCTAAAAGTTTTTGGGGAGAAGCAGTAGCTACAGCAGCTTATCTCATCAACAAATCACCATCGACAGCTATTGATTTTAAGTGTCCAGATGAACTATGGTATGCATCTCCTGTAACCTACACTAATCTAAAAGTATTTGGATGCTTAGCTTTTGCACACATTAAGCAAGATAAGTTAGATCCTAGAGCTCTAAGGTGTG
Organism: Scutellaria barbata; assembly: GCA_028654395.1. NCBI lineage: Eukaryota > Viridiplantae > Streptophyta > Magnoliopsida > Lamiales > Lamiaceae > Scutellaria > Scutellaria barbata. Next base: position 4,669,558 of record CM053648.1, read on the forward strand.
CCTTCATAGGCTATCCTACTGGAATAAAGGGGTACAAATTGTGGTGTCTAGAGGATGGTTATCAAAGATGTTTCACTAGTAGAGATGTGATATTCAGGGAAAATGTGATGGGATATACAGCTTCTGGAAATCAGACTCTAGACATGGAAGTTACCATGGAAATGGAGGAGAATAATCAGGAGTCATCACAGATACCTGAGGAAAATCAAAGACATCAGGAGCAGGCTTCAACATCAAACCAAAACTCAGATGAGCAAACTGAAGATGATCAGCCTGAGGAAGAAAACTCAGATGATTTATCCAGAAACTTAAGACACTACAGGTTAGCTAGAGATAGGGAAAGAAGGCAGATACACCCACCTAACCGTTTTGGCCAAGCAGACATAGCATCTTATGCCTTAGCAGTGGCTGAAGACCTAGAGTATGAAGAGCCTCAGAACTTTTATCAGGCCATGGCTTCAAAGGAAAAGGATCAGTGGCTTAAGGCAATGAAGGAGGAGCTTGATTCTTTGAATAAGAACCATACTTGGAAGCTGGTAAATAGACCTGAAAAACAGAAAGTCATAGGTAGCAAATGGATATATAAGAAGAAAGTTGAAGTGACTGGATCTGAAACTATAAGATATAAGGCAAGATTGGTAGCACAAGGCTTTGCACAAAAGGAAGGAGTGGACTTCAATGAGGTGTTTTCTCCAGTGGTAAAGCATTGCTCGATTAGGCTATTACTAGCATTGACAGTACAATGGAATATGGAGCTACATCAACTAGATGTAAAGACAGCATTTCTCCATGGCTATCTAGATGAAGTGATCTATATGAAGCAGCCGCAAGGTTTTGTAGTTCCTGGTAATGAGACAAAGGTATGCCTTCTTCAAAGATCCCTTTATGGACTTAAACAAAGTCCTAGACAATGGTATAAAAGGTTTAGTGAGTACATGAGGGATATTGGACTAGAAAAATGCTCTTATGATCACTGTGTATACTTCGAAAAGGAGAAAAAGGAAGTAGTTACATATTTGCTGATTTATGTGGACGATATGTTGATTGCAAGCAGGAGCATAGATAGAATTAAAGCACTAAAACAAAAGCTAAGTGTTCAATTCGAAATGAAGGATCTTGGAGAGGCAAGAAGAATCCTTGGAATGGATATCTTTAGAGATAGAAGTGCGGGAATATTACTGCTATACCAAACTGACTACATGAACAAGGTACTAAAAAGGTTCAGTTTGCATCAGTCCAAGGCTACCTTAACTCCATTGAGTCAGAATATCAAGTTATCAAAGGAGCAAGCCCCAAAAACCCCTCAAGAGATAAAGCATATGGAAGGAATACCCTATGCAAGTGGTGTAGGTAGTGTAATGTATCTAATGATCTGCAGCAGGCCTGATCTTGCATATGGAATGAACTCAGTCAGTAGATTCATGTCGAATCCAGGTAAGGACCACTGGGAAGCCTTGAAATGGATGCTTAGATATATAAGAGGTACGACTCAGCTGGGATTGTTGTTTACCAAGCAAGATAAAGATCAGTTTGCAGTGGTTGGGTATGTGGACTCTGATTTTGCTGGGAATGTGGACACTAGAAGGTCATTAACCGGGTATGTGTTTACTTGTTTTGGTACAGCTATTAGCTGGAAAAGTACACAGCAGCATATTATGGCATTGTCCACAACTGAGGCAGAGTTCATGGCCATCACAGAAGCTATCAAAGAGGCATTGTGGTTGAAAGGCATGGTTTATGAGTTAGGAATAAGCCAGGATAAGATAACCATATTTTGCGATAGTCAAAGTGCATTGCACCTTTCAAAACATCAGGTTTTTCATGATATATCAAAACATATTGATGTGAAACTACATTTCGTGAGAGACATCATTGAAGAAGGTTTGATTGAGTTAAAGAAAATCAGCACAGACAACAATCCGGCTGATATGCTTACTAAGCCATTAAGTAGTGTGAAATTGAATCACTGTATGAGGCTGGTGAAGGTTCAGAGTTGCTTTACTAACACTAATGATTAACTATTGTGTTTGAAGTGTTGTTTTGCAGGTTATTACATCGTTGCATACATTTAGATTTAGGAGGAGGATTGTAATATGTAAATCAAACTGCATGGACTTTGCATGGATTGTGCATGAAGTTTGCGTGGACCATTGCATGGCTGTCTGACATGTGGCAGAGATAGATGATTCTAGAACCGAATCAAGAAGCTTGGTAACCGATGGAGAAAGCAACAAACCGAAGCTTGGCAGTTGGAAATCGGTTCAGCACAGTTAGCAGCTAATTAGGGTTATTAGCGCAAGCCCTAATTAGTCAGCCCTGAAATTGCGGATATATAGCGATAGTTAGTTGAAATTAACTTAGGGGTTTTACTATATATATAGAGTTCTTCCTTCAGCAGAGAGATCAGTTCAATTGGTTAAGAGATTCGAGAGTTCAGAGAGATTAGGTCGTCTTCTTCATTTTAAGAACCCTAATTTTGGGATTCTGCTGTAATTCGTTTCTTTGATTGAATTGAGTATAAAATCGCCTAATTGGCCGTGGATGTAGGAGCTTCAAATCTCCGAACCACGTAAAGATCGCGTGTTCTTGGTGTGATTGCATTTTTCGGTTTTTCTTTGAGTTGCATGAATCTGCATTGTGCTTCTGCGTGTGATTTCAGTTGCTGTGCATTGAGGACGAGTTCCTAACAATAATTTTGAGATAAATGAATTGATGGATTGGAGTCTCTGATCAACAAAAGTTGAAGTTATGTTCAGTTGATGGAGAATACAGTTTATTGAAATAGGAATTATGTAAAACAAGAATCTTTTTTCTCAAATTAGTAGTTTGTTAGAAATCTACTAACTTTTGAGTAATATTTCATGCTACTTGCAGATTATTCAAGTAGTATGGCAAGGAAGTCGACATAAAACTTACTGAAAAAGAACAACCTACAATACAGGAAATTGGCTTGCAATAGCGTTGATGGAACCAGATTTGCTACTCTGGACATTTAGTGTGCTCCCCCTTGTCTTTGATTAGCTGTTGTTCAATTTTATTGAAACTTAAATTGTGAATTTGGGGTTTCTTTGAAATCTCAATTTCTGTGTAACAATTTCTTTGAGTGATAGGCTCAAGGATAAATAAATTTTACTTGGTAAGATTAACTTGTGCGATTAAGAAATGATGGATAGTTTCTTTGTAACTTTAAATTATTTGTTTAGGCAGAATTTATTCCGCTGGTGTCTTAGGGAAATGGGAAAATAATATACGCATAGTCCGTAAGCTGAATGTCATCTATCTTTTCCATTGTCACTCTCCATTTGCCGAAGAAAGAATCCCAGCTCCGTTGTGCAAGCCTGCCTTGGCTTTAAACAGAGATAGAAGATGTTGCTTGGAGATTTGCAATGCTAGAATGTTTGGAGATTATCGAGCTTTTTCGTCCCAGGCTGATGCTAAGAGCAATGGAGAGGGTGATGACTTTAGCTCTGAACTCTGAAGAGAAAGGCAATGCAGATGATATACTAACAATTGGAAGCATTTAGTAGTAATGCTAAGGGAGGAAAAAGTTCACCCGGAACTCAGCTTCTCTAGCAATGACTAAGGCTATCTTAGCCACTTGAATCGTACCAATAAGCAAGGTTTTGGACAAAATGGGTAGAAGCAAGTAATCAAGATTGAAGTATCACTAATCATGCTAAATCTGCAGAAACAACGATTGTTTTGACAATTTGAGAATAACAAAACCCTTTTCAGCACCTGGCCTTTTTTCATTGTGTTGAAAGAATCGGCTGAGTTGCATGTATGAGTAGGGGAGTTGTTGATGATGGCATCGGTGTTGCTTGGATCATAAGTATGATGCAAATTATGTAGCTTATTAATTGGTTGAAAATTTGGACTTCTTTATTCACCTATTTTATTTCTTACTATTTGGGTACAAATTCTTTAATGAATGCTACAATATTCTTTATTTCCTCTATATGCCAAATGTCTTCCTTTATAAATCTTTCTTCATTTCTGTTTTTCTGATGATTGCAAATAGCCCACCATCGAAAGAGGACTTGTGCATCCTTCTTTATTTTGATTTGGGGGAAAATGTGATTGCACTAAGTTGTTGATTAGAAAATTGTAGTTTTTCTTGATGGATATGTTAAATTTTAATATATCATCATTAGTTTACCCATAAATTCATCTTTGATTTGAAGTGGGGAAATTCATTTTTTATCCTGCTTTAAAGCGGTGTTCGATTTTAGTCCTGTAAATTTTCGGTTATTAATTTTAGTCATTCAATTGAAAATTTTGTCTAATTTTAATCTTTTTTTCACTGTCAACTAGCCGCCTAACTTTCATTCACACTCTCTTCATTCTTCTTATCCCATTTATAATTTGTATTTTCCGACCAATTTTCAATAAATGACACACGATCGCCCTCAATTTCTTGATTTCAGTCAACTTACACTCAAGTGACTATTCTTTTTGCACGTGGCAATTTTTTTTTTTTTCATAACTAAAATGTCAAATTACACACCATATCATTTAAATACATTAAAATAAACAAAAAAAAATCATAGGCAAAAAAAAATGACATAAGAATTAAAAGAAAAATGAAAATAAAAAACACAAGAAAGAAATACACCCTAAAAGGGTATATAAATCAGAAAATTCCCCAAATCATAACGGGGTGCGATTTCAAATGCCCAAGAGTTCAAATCCCCAACTGTATAACCCTCTTTTCTTACGGTAATTACTTTTACTAAATCAACATAACTTTTTAAATTTATAAAAATTTTCGTAAAGTTTTTTTTTTTTAACAACGGAATCAAATTTTATAGGAACATGCTAGAGTTTTAAAATGGTCTAAAGCATCTAAAAAGGAATTAAATCGTCTGAGAAAAGTTTTTCTCAAAAAAAATCAAAAATAAAAGTCTTCTTAACATGAATATTAAAAAAATACATTTCTTAAACCAATTCCGAGGCCGCCACCACCAATCACGCTTCAGTACTGCTATCCCCTTGCATCACATCTTACATTTATCTTTATGTGCAATATAAGGTAAATACTATAAGCAAAAAGCTTAGCAAGTACATCATCTAATCTCACGAAATCTTTTTCTTTACAACTTTATAGAAAATTAGAAACTTCACTAATAAAGATAATATACTTTTATATTTGAAAATAATATATTGTGGGCCCAGACATGATACCAATGTGCGCAACTTCGTAGAATTTACGGTAGCTAACCATCGAAATTCAAATGGAGCAACTAAATACTGATAGGACGGTTTAGGAGCCATTAACTTCTTCTAATGGGCGGTCTGGGAACCCGGTACCAGTCTCTGAAAATATATAAAACTGATAGAATATATTTGTATAGACTTATGTTGTATATTTATGTATTGGGCTTAGCCCATCATCAATTGTATATATTGTACTCTGTTTACGGTAATGAGATGATTTTGATCTCCCAAATTATTCTTGCATGGTATCAAAGCCAGACCCTCTTTAATCTTTTTTTTTCTTTAGCCGCCTTCCATATATGGCTTCCGTTCCTCCTCCCGTTTCTACCTTTCCGGCGCCTTCTGAATCGCCGATATCACCTCTGATGATGACGGATCCGTCTGGTCTCTCCCTTCCCTTCCCAACTGCTCCGTTGCCCACGTCTCTTCCCTCTTCCCCCCTCATGGCGTCCTCTACACTCTCCTCGTCTCTCCCGAAAATCTCTGATGATCGCTATGCCTCCGTTGTTGTGCCGCCTCGATCTCATCCGGCTCTCTCACTCTCGAATATTCGGTCCCATGTTACCGAAATTCTGGATTACACTAATTACTTGCTTTGGCGTGAGTTGTTTACGCCGATTTTCATCGCCTACCAGGTCATCTCTCACATAGACGGCACTCCTCCACCGTCGGCCTCTTCTCTCGAGTATTCATCGTGGCTTCAGATTGACGCCCTGGTTTTATCGTGGATTCAGTCCACTGTGTCGCGTGATATTCTCCACGCCATCATCAACCCGGGTTTCTCTATGACGGCTCACTTGGCTTGGACAAAAATCGAAGCATTGTTTCGTGATCACGTCGAAAGTCGAATTGTGCAACTTCGACAGGAGTTCTATGGCATCAAGAAAGGAGAGCAGTCAATGCAAGAGTTTCTCCTTAAGTTAAAAGACCTTTACGATTGCAGGGTATCGGTTGGCGATACCGTCACTGCTCGGGATTTGCTTCTTCAAATCGTCATGGGTTTAGGTCCCGATTACAATACCATCACGTCTATCTTCTCGACTCAACAGCCTTCTCCTACATTTAATCAAATGAAATCCATGCTCCTACTTGAAGAGGCCAAACTTAAGGCGTAAAAAGAGCCTCTTCCGTCGCTCTCTGATCAGGCATTAGTTGCCCAGCATTCAAATAATACCTCTAGCAGCGGCTTGGGTAATTTCAGGCAGTCCCGTGGAGACAACCGTGGAGGCCGTCGTGGCTCTGGCCGTGGGGCTTCTACCCCATTTCGTCCTAAGTCAGGCGCCGGTATTTTGGGTCCAGCTCCCTCCACCAATGTTATTTCTCCTCAGCATTACCAACATCCTGTTACATGCTATCGGTGTGGAGGTTTTGGCCACACGCTTCGTCTTTGTCCCTCGATGTTGAAGAACGACGAGCCATCTCAGCAGGCTTTTTCAGCTTTTCCAGCAAATGAACAGCCCAACCCAGCGTGGATATTCGACTCTGGAGCTTCTGCACATATGACCAATGATAATGGTAATCTCCAAACTTCTCGTTCAGTTATTGATTCTGTTGGAATATGTGTTGGTAATGGTAATGTAATCCCTATTAAGTGTTCTGGTTCTACTGTTCTTCGCTCCCCCTCGCGTGATTTTCCCCTTAAAAATGTCCTCTACTCTCCTCACTTAACTCATAATCTTTTGTATGTTTGCAAGTTTGTTACTGATAATCAGTGTCTAATTGAATTTTCTCCCTCTGGCTTTTGTATCAAGGATCTATGCACGAAAGCTCCTCTTCTCAACTCCAGTAGTACATCTGGTCTCTACACATATCCAGTGTCGACCCCTGCGTCGTCTTCGGTCACTGCTCTAGCCGCCTATGTCCCTCATACCTTGTGGCATCGTTGTTTAGGGCATACTAGTTCTACTATTGTGTCATTTTTATCTAAACAGAAACTTATCAATTGTTCTGGTATTGAGTCTCAGGCTCCATGTATTTGTCATGCCTGTCAGTTAGGCAAACATGTACGCCTACCGTTCTCACCATCTCTGTCTACTACTACGAGTCCATTTCAATTGGTACATTCTGATGTGTGGTTCTCCCCAGTACTGTCAAATTCTGGTTTTCGATATTTCTTGTCATTCTTGGATGATTTCACACATTATTGTTGGGTTTTTCCTATGAAAAATAAATTTGAGGTGCATGCTCATTTCACTACGTTTCTTGCTTATATTAAAACCCAATACAATGGCACAATACAACAACTTCAGTGTGACAATGGAACTGAACACACAAACTTAACCTTTCAGAATACTTGTCGAACCAATGGCATTCATTTTCGAACATCTTGCCCATATACATCTCAACAAAATGGTAAAGCCGAACGTCTTAACCGAACCCTTGCTAACATCATTCGAACCCTACTCTTCCAATCTAGCACTCCTCTTTTCTTTTGGGTAGAAGCTCTACACACAGTTGTTCACATTTTGAACATTCTACCCACACCACTACTCAAACATAAAACTCCCCATGAGTATCTCACCCACATATACACATCTTCGGGTTTTCGGTTGTGCCTGCTACCCGAATATCCACTCTCAAGCTCCACATAAATTATCTCCCCGCTCCTCTTTATGTGTCTTCATCGGTTATCCATCAAATCAGAAGGGTTATCGGTGTTATGATCTCACATCCAAAAAGGTTATTATCTCCCGTCATGTCACTTTTGATGAACACATGTTCCCATTTTCCACCAACACCATGCATACACCCAAGGCCACTGATTCTCCTAAATTGTTCCGTCTCACTCCTCTCACTTTGCCTACTATAAGTCCAACACTCCCTTCTTTACCTCAATCGGCTCCCATGTCCAATACCGCCAATGCCTTACCCGATGCTCCTCCCACCTCACTTCAACATTCTGCCACGTCCTCTTCTCCACAAGCCGATACTTCCTTATCAGCCGATCATGCCATACAGGTCACTTCCTTCGATCCTGTGTCTTCTCCTATGTCAGCTTCTGCCGAGTCTTCTCATGTGTCCACTTCTGTCGCGTCTTCTCCTCCTGGTCATCCCATGATTACGTGTGGGAAAGCGGGTATACGTAAACCCAAAACACTATTTAATTTACATGCTATTACTAACCATCTTCCGCAGGAACCCAAGACTGTGCGAGCTGCTTTGCAGGATCCGTTATGGAAAGCTGCTATGGACTCCGAGATTTTTGCCCTAGCACGGAATAATACTTGGTCATTAGTGCCTCGTCCTTCCGGTGTTAATGTTGTGGGGTCCAAATGGGTGTTCAAAACAAAGCAGAAATCTGATGGAAGTTTGGACCGTTGTAAAGCTCGCCTTGTTGCTCAAGGGTTCAACCAGAGACCAGGCATTGATTGTGGACATACTTACAGCCCTGTGGTTCGGCCTACAACTATCCGCATTATTCTTACACTTGCATTGTCCCAACAGTGGCCTATCCATCAGCTGGATGTCAAAAATGCCTTCCTGCATGACACTTTAACTGAACAGGTCTATCTCCGTCAGCCTCCAGGTTTTGTCGATTCTCACCACCCTGATTATGTTTGCAAATTACATAAAGCGTTATACGGGCTCAAGCAGGCCCCTCGGGAATTGGTACCTGCGTTTTATGAACTACATTTGCACCAAGGGGTTTGTTAACAGCAAGTCTGACTCTTCAGTCTTCATCTACCGACACGCTCATCACAATGCTTTTCTCTTGTTATATGTGGATGATATTATCCTTACTGCATCCTCTACAGCTTTATTACAGTCTCTTATTACTATGTTGAAGAATGAATTTGTCATATCAGACTTGGGCACTTTGACATATTTTCTAGGCATATCTGTGAAACGTGATGCTAATGGCCTATTTCTGTCCCAAGGAAAATATTTGCGAGAGTTGTTAAAAAAATGTAACATGCAGGATGCAAACTCTTCTTCTACTCCTATTGATTGCAAGTCCAAACTGTCACTCATGGATGGCGACTTACTGACTGACCCCACCCATTATCGGAGCATTGTTGGAGCCCTGCAGTATCTGACTTTCACCAGACCAGAAATAACATATGTTGTTCAACAAGTGTGCTTATTTATGCATGCGCCACGGACAACACACTATCAGGTAGTCAAAAGGATTCTTCGGTATTTAAAAGGCACAACTGACTATGGGTTACTACTTAAGCCAAATCCTCCAGACAAACTCACAGTCTATTCAGATGCTGACTGGGCCGGGTGCCCTGATACTCGCAGGTCTACTTCCGGGTACTGTGTCTTCCTCGGTTCGAATCTCATTTCTTGGTCATCTAAAAGACAGCAGACGGTATCTCGTTCCAGCGCAGAGGCTGAGTATAGGGCTGTTGCCAATGCTGTTTCAGAAGCAAGTTCAGTGCACTCGCTACTCACAGAACTTCGACACAAACTTTTGGGTGCCACCTTGGTTTTTTGTGACAATGTAAGCGCAGTGTTTCTCACTGTCAATCCTGTACAGACGCAACGGACTAAGCACGTTGAAATTGATTTACACTTTGTTCGCGAGCGCGTTGCAGCTGGGTCGCTTCGAGTTCTACATGTTCCTTCATCTCAGCAATTCGCAGATATTCTGACTAAGAGCCTACCGAGAGTTCTTTTCGAGGAGTTTCGTTTCAATCTCAACGTCCGGGAACCTCCCGTTGTGATTGCGGGGGGCTGATAGAATATATTTGTATAGGCTTAAGTTGTATATTTATGTATTGGGCTTAGCCCATCATCAATTGTATATATTGTACTCTGTTTACGATAATGAGATGATTTTGATCTCCCAAATTATTCTTGCAAAAACTATATATGTACTATCTCAAAATGATTTTCTCACTTTACATAAAAGGAATAACTAACATCTTGTACTTGATCAAAGACATGAAATTATATCACTTAATAATTAATCACTTTGTATTCATAATGAAGCATAAATAAAACTCATAAAATATATAATTTAGTAAATCATTAAAGCATATTCACAGATAACAAAAATAAGCATTCACGTAAATTTTGCATCAACATTAAACAAATAGAACAAAACTACTTATACTACAGGTGAGAGATGTACTTATTTGAAGTTCTCAAAACTTAAAAATTTCTCAAGACTCTTAAATGCGTTCTAAGTCTTCTCAACCAAATCTAAAACCTAATTTAATCGATGATATCAGAATTTATCACATACAAAATGTATAGTCTTTTTAACTCTTTGTAATTACAACATTAAATTTCTAAACAATTTAATTACATAACTGAAGGTCAGGCCACCTATCTGTGTGTATATAACTATACAAGACTGTTAATTAAATTTAATTTGTACAATTCTAATAGGCAGTTTTATCAATACTATTTTATTGTTAATTTAATGTCCAAGACTACCTAATTAGACAACTTATCATCTTGTCTGTATCTTACTAAATATAATTATTTCATAATACCATCATTCAATTAAATTAAGTAAATGGAACTAGTAATATAATTAACTAATTAAGCTAGTTTAAATTCCAAAAATTATAAAGTTAAACAGTGGTCTAACTTAATACTTATTAGCTCATACAAGACAATACTAATTATCACACTAAAATTTTGTACATTCACCTTTAATCAATTTATCATTAGAAAGAGAAAATTTGAATAACAATTACTTACTTTAAATCATTTGAACTGCCTAATTATTAACCCCCAACTCTAACAATATTATTGACATTATTTGATTACCTATTCTTAAATGTATGAAAACTGGACAGGACATTATAAAAATAGTTTATATTTCTTATCTTGATACTTAATTTACTAAGTATAATTATTTAGAAATGAAATTCCTAAATTAAACAATTGATTTAAACAAAAATGTCATTTCCTCTAATGACCAACATTCAAGCCGTGAGCAAAAGTCTAAATTTTCAAAATAAACCATGTAAAGGAAGGATACAGTAACTAAGTATTTAACTGATAAATGCAGGAGCAATATAAAAATAATTTAATTGATCAACATTTCAATTGCACCAAGTTTGTGTTTGGCACTTATTTTTTTATAGAAATTAATCATAAATGCCCTCAACTAAGTATTACAACTTAACATAATAATTATGATGTACAAGAACGTTGCCTATCTGATTCCTCTCCACGACGATTTATTCAAGTTTTTCTTCATTTCTTTTCTTCCTCTCAACGACGATTTATTCAAGTTTTTCTTCATTTCTTTTCTTTTCTTCGTCTCTCAATTTTTTTTTTATAAGGCTTGTGTAATATTTAAGAATCCTAAGAAAATGAGATTATTATGTTTTATATCTAGAGCTTTAAATCCCTTCCTTATAGGAGATTTTAAGTAGTGGATTCTTAAACTTCTCAACTATTTAATATTATTTATTTAGGGTGTGAAATTCCTCATTCTTTAGGAGTTTGAAAGACATACTCAACTACTTAATTTACTTTGTCATCCCAATTAAATTAATTTTAATTCTAAAATTTTGTATCTAATCTAATATGATTTACTAATATACTAATGATAAGCACAAAATGATTCATATAATCTCCTGATTTACTAATATACTAATTTAAGCACAATATAATTCATCTAATCTTATATCAACCATAACATAAATAATTTTACTATGACACATTCTAAATCATGACAATTGATTTTTTTTTTAATAATTGATAATAAAGTAAAAATCGGGGTGTTACACCAACTAAATCCAAGAACCCTAATTTGCTACATTCAAGGAGAACGAGCCGGCAAAAGAAACTATGGTTACTGAAAAGATTAATTAGGGTGAACAAAAGCTATAGAGGTGTGAGAAAGCGGTCGTGGGGGCGGTGGTCGGCGGAGACACGCGACCGGATAGGCAAGTGTCGCCACTAGCTCAAGACTTTCGACACGGCGGCTGAGAGGCTCAAAGCCAAGACCAATTTCCATGTTTAGTCCGTTTTGCCGGCAGCGCCGCCATCTTAAAGGTCGTCTGAATCGTCTTGTGGGAGAAAGAAGAAGAGGGCACGTGTTAGCAAGTGTTCCATTGTAAAAGTTGTTGTGTTTGGTAAAAATCATGATGCTGAAGGTACAAGAGGGGTTGATTTGAAGTTTGGTTTGAAGATTAGTGACAACTCGTCAATGGTGGTATAGTTTATGATTAGTTAGGTGTAATATTTCTATAAGTCTACTATCTCCCTTCACTTTGGGGAATTTTCTGTTTTAATCACGTCAACGTGTATTTTTTGTGTTTTTTATTTTCATTTTTCTTTAAATTTTTATGCCCCATTTTTTTATTTTATCAATATGACTTTTTGGTTTTTTTTTATGCATTTTAACGACGTGTCGAAGTGATTTGAAATTTTAGGTACGAAAGAAAGTAGAAAAAAAATATATCACGTGGAAAAACAACAACATAAGTGTAAGTTGACTAAAATAAAGAATTTGGGGAAGAGAGTGTGTCTAGACATGTTCAGCCGGTTCCGATTCCGGTTTGCCGGTTCGGAACCGGCGGTTGAGCAAATCGGAACCGGCAGTTTCGGAACCGGCAGTTTTTGGAACCGAGGGGAGCAAACCGGAACCGAACCGTGAGGGGTTCGGTTCCGGTTCCGGTTTGGAAACCGGCGGTTCAAACCGTCGGTTTCCCGGTTTTTTTCTTTTTTTTTTTTTTGATTTTTTCTGTCGAGCAGGGCACGGTTCTGTCAAGTAGGGCACGGTCGTGCTACACGGCACGGTCGTGCCCCATTAAACAGCCTTGATTTTCTTTGAAAAATGACACTTATAATGTATGTTAGAGATATAGATAAATCATAAGTATATCTTTTATTGTTAGCTAGATATCTTCTTTGTCGATGTATCGACGCTATCTTATATTCTAGGTTTTTATTTTGTTTCCACCTTTATCGATATATCGACGTTATTTATTTTAGTTGTTATTTTGTTTCCACCTTTATCGATATATCGACGTTATTTATTTTAGTTGTGGCAATTATCGCATCTCTACAATGTACAATTGAATATATTATAATTACAATGATCATGATGAATAAATGAAAGAAGAGGAAAAAATAAATTGAAAGAGCTTGAGTTTCATTTTAAGTTTGAATGAAATTGTCTACGTATCCTTAGTAAAATTAAGGAATCCAAAAAAAAAAAAAAAGTACAAACTGCCGGTTCGAACCGCCGGTTACCGATTTTTGGAGAAGGCGAACCGAAACCGAACCTTACTTCGACGGTTCACGGTACCGTCCCGGTTTCGGTTTTTCGAACCGTTTGGGCACGTCTAAGTGTGTCACATGAGCGAAAATTGATCGGAAAATATAAATTCCAGTTAAAAAAAGATTGAAATTGAGCAAAATTTTTAATTATAAAACTAAAATTGATAATCGAAAAATAAGAAAATAATTTTCAATTACAAAATTAAAATTAATAATCGAAAAGTAACAAGATTAATATCAAACACAGGCATGCCAAAAATGATTTTTTCTCATTTGAAGTGGGTTAAGCAATTTTGGGATCATCCTTCTCATATTGCTAGAAGATGCATGCATTCCTGAAAGCACATCCACTCTACCCTTCTTTAAAAAGAAAAAAAAAAAAAAAAAGACTAAAACAATAGCAAGAAATAAATGAGATTAAAAAATCACGCACAGATCATCCACTGGTCATATATAGAAGTATTCGTTTTAAAATTAGTTTAATGATTGAGCATCTAGTTATTACACGCAGGATATTCAGATCTTTAAATTCATTGACCAAATTTCCGTATTTAATGAATTATTGTCATGGTTGGAGACAAAATAATGTATTTCTTTAATATTCAATTGTTCATATGTCATTACCAGATGCTGGTATAACATGTTACAAAATTTATGCCATTTTCAATCATTTTGTTCTATTTTGTCACTATTTAGAGACACGTGGAATTTTCGTTCATCCCCTTTTAATTTCACCCGGCTGTCTGTCTCCGTTAATTAGTGCTGTGGTAATTATCCATTAGTAAATTTCTTATATATGCATTAGTTTGAATGATCAAGAGTAACAATTATGAGAATTAATTTCAGATAATTAAAAGTGTAGAAGTACAATATTTCAAAGACAAATGGTGACCAACAAATAATTTATAAGACAAAAATCATAGGATAAAGTGAAACAACTTAAAAATGAAATAAATAATATTTAGTTTTGAGAAAAATTGTAATTAACGTAGATAAATATAATTGAAAGAGATCAATACTGCTCACCTATCCACCATAGACACTACTCATTGTTAATATGTTAAAAATTCAAAATATTTATTAATTTAATTTTTTATATAACAAGAGAATAAGATCATTATACGTTATTGATGAATATATTAAGAGTTGATCACGATGGACATTTGAGCGTTTTGTTTTTAAGAGATAAGAGAGAGAGATACATTTGGATGAATATAATAGTGGAATATCTGAGGATGAATAGGCACGTATTAAGTGGGGACAGAAGGAGGAGGTGAAGAAATGGGAATGAATTTTGAAAATAAAGAAATATAGACCCTGCAACCTTCCACACGGCTGCAATCACACATTTCCACGTCCTCTCTCATCATTACTATATCAAACATTTTACATCATTCATCCTTATTACTCTAAATTAAACCAAATCTCTTCCAAATTCTTATCCTTTACTTCATTTAATTCTACGTCCTGCCCATGTCACAAAATCTTGGTCATTCCTACCCCTATCACTATATAAGTAAACAACCCTCCATTCCAACACTTATTATTAATCTCTCTCTCTCTCTCTCTCTCTCTCACTCTTGTTCTTGACTAATGAAAAAAAAATGAGACAATATTATAAGATGGTGGTGGCTCAGTTGGTCGTTTCGGTTTCAATATTTTCATTGGTGTTTTCATGCTCATCTCTGGGAGGAACATCATCGTTAATGTTGTACTACGAAAAGCTGTTTCACTATTCGCAGCTCTTGAGCATGGCTTTGAATAAGAACTGCATATTTCTAATATGTAATGGGATTCTTGTTATTCTGGCGAAAACCTCTGCCTTTGTTCTTTCACCCTCGGCTTTCGATCTCAACGACATGTTGCAGAAGGGGATCGGCGATGGCTTGCAAGTAGACACTGATTCACAACCCCTTTCCGATAGTCAAAATGGTGCCTCAACTGATGATGATGAAGATGATGATGATGATGATGGTGGTGATGATGATGATGATGAATCGAGTACTGATCACAAAGAAGATGAAGAACAGTTTGATTGTGTGAATGAAAAAGGAGAAGATGTTTCAATGACCATAGCAGTGACTCGTGATTATGATGACGTGGAAGAAGATATAAAAGAAGAAGTGACTCGTGATTATGATGACGTGGAAGAAGTTAAAGAAGAAGAAGAAGAAGAAGAAGAAGAAGAAGAAGAAGAAGAAGAAGAAGATAAAGAAGAAGTAGTAGTAGTAGTAGAAGAAGAAGAAGAAGATAAGTTAAGCACAGAAGAATTGAACCAGAAATTCGAGGATTTTATTAGGCGAATGAAGGAGGAGTTTAGGTTTAATGATGCTCGACAACAACGACTGGTTATGGTGGTTGAGTAAAAAATATATATATTAATTGCAATTTTTGTTTTTTTTTTTTTTCATTTTGGTTAGTGAATATGAGTTATAGTAGCTGATGAATTACGTAGTATCTGCAGATAGTAATATTGTAATAGTAATATGTATCGCCTATTTGTAGACATAGACGCACATAGTCTTTTCAGTTCTCTTACTAGTAATAGCAATATTATAGGATTAATTTATGGCCTCAAATTAATAAAGTATTAATTATTGTGCAGTTGAGTTGAACTCATTTGAATATGAATTTAACATATGATGTGGATATATGGTAGCTAGATGGGATGACTCATGTGAAACATGTTTTGGGACATTAAATTCAACGTTGAAATGATCGATCTGTTCAGTTGAAGAGATCATGATATTGTAACATTTAGTGTAATTTGGTCTTCATGCATGTTTTAGGTTTGAGGACTCAAGTATGATTGATTTAAAATATTTCCCATTTTGGTATATCTTGTTGAGATGTGTATGTATGTTGGAAGTTCGTTTCATTTTTTTTATTACATTTAATGTTATATTTTTTTTCAAAATAATCACCACACGTTATCTAATGACATCACTAATTAATATATGATATGTATTAAATGTTGTGAAATATTAGATGTAACTTCAAATGTAACTAAGGATTCGAACTGCATCTCATATCTTATATGGGATTTTGACTGGATGATTTTACACGCAATTTTGATTAGAGTTTGGATATACTAAAAAAAATGTAATTTACCATCTTAAAGGCAAAGGTATAAACAAGACTATTTGTTACTTTATTATTACATTTTGACCTACTTAATTATCTATTACACTATTTTCCTCTATTTTTCTCATTATCACTGGTTTACTTTTGAGTAGAAAGAGATGAAGAACTCCTCATTCAATCATAGGTCTTTCTATCGGATGAGATATAAATCACCTGATTGACAGATATTTTTGAGAAAGGGCCAATAAGATATGAATCGAAGACAAAATTCCACAATATATATTTAAGTGGAAATCTGTCTTACGCAAGATTTGAACCTACATTATTAGAGGATTTCTCTCCACATCACCATAGACTTTATCAACTCCTCTATGTCCATGAATAGAGGAGAGAGCCATCGTGACCTTTAAGAGAATGTAATATTTAAACACAATATGATTACTGACTTCAGCTTCAAAGTGGCTACTCCAAAACCTCTCCTGACATGTTTTTGCAGGACTTAGGGTTAAAATGAGAGAATTTCAGGCGTGTTTCATGATGTGGAATGTCTGGTGCTGAATCACGAGGAGGATACAATTAGGTATATATCTATCAACATTCTTCTAAGAAAAATATGAATATATTAGAATTATAATTATACAAAAAAAAAAAAAAAGTACTAAACCTAATGTTGTTTTTAAAATTCAATCACAACTTTTAATTTTTGCAACTTCGAAACTTTTGCATAATAATCATGTGTCTTAAAGTTTATAAATTTTTACGCAACGTTTTATAAAAAATCAAATTAATTACATTTTGTTTTAATTTTACAATTTCATACACAAAGTTTAATTAAAAAATTTGCAATTTGATTCATCTAATAATTTCGGGTGGATTTTTTGTTGGCTTAGTAATTGGAACTGCTCAATTTGAATTGGCTGTTAAGATCATATTATTGCACGCTTTAAAATGACACATCTTATAACCCACTTTAAAATAATAACGTTTAAAAAAATACTAGAAATCAAATTCAACTTCACAAGAAAAGAAGCTCAAAAGCAAAATTTTATGTTGTTGAGAATGGAGATGAAGAACTCTATCGATACCAAAAGGTTAGCATTGTGTTTGAAAATTTAAAATTTAATAATAGTAAAAATGTTGTTTTGAACATGTACCTGTCTTCCTTGTCGTGTTGGAAAACTAGTGTCGTTTCATTTCAACAACTAACACATGAAATTAAATCACTGATACAGTATATCATTGATGAATCAAATTGCAATTATTTTAAAATTCATGAATAAGATGATTAATTGTAATTTTTTTAACTTCATGCAAAAAATTGAAAAAATTTAGAAAACTGTGATTAATTACAAATAGTGCGATATATACTTCGTATAATATTTTTGGTAAATAACCAATTTATTCTCCATCATTTGTATTTAATTACTATATACTGATAATTGGAGAGTTATTTATAGTCATTTAATGCGTATTCAATTGGACCCTGTAATTAAATATGTCTACTTTTCAGTGAGACATTTATTGAATTGATATAGAGAAAACATGCAATTATAGATCAGGCAGATGCAATCTATTACAAATAGGGAAACAAAAAAAAAAAAAAAAACAAAAAACAAAAAAAACACTTATCGAAGAAGTAAACCAAAGTCATAAGTCAAATGAACAATCCACGAGGTTGAAAACATTTGTAACAATCACCACGGAATATACATTTAGAAACATAAAAGAAAATAACAATATAATTTAAGAGTATGCTCATAGAAGAAAGATGTCACAAGCAAAAACATCCCACAGGCCACATGCACTTCTCAGTTTCTCCAGCTGAATGATTAATTTGCTTATTTGACCTATAGGCTATACGTACCACGTAATTTTTTTTTTTTTTTTCAGTGGGCTCTTTCATTAACTGATAGGAAAATGAATATCTACCAATTCTGGCACATCTTAACTAAATCCTTTGTCAGGGCTCCACATGCCCTTAATATACCAATTCATAGTAGAATTGTGGACAGAATTTTTTTTATTTCTTTTTTCAAATTGTGCAAATCACAATCTAGTGGTGTGTGGATAACACTTAATGAATATGGTGGAATTACTGTTTTTTCACCCCCTTGAATAACGCAAGATTGAGAAGAGGAGTGAAATAATTTTTTTCTTTTTTTTGTGTGTTTTGGTTCGTATTCGGAGACTGGGAAAAAAAGATTATTGGGCTTCATTTTTCACAGTTTGTTCTTGTGAAATAATCTTATAAATATAATTTTGTGTTATTATCCATAAACAATAAAATAGAGTTTTGAGTTTCAGAAATGAATTTGAATGGTCAATAATGAAACTTTATCTTATACAAGAGCCTCATATAAGTTTTTATAGTGACTATTAAATTAAGAGTGAGTTTGTTATGCAACTGGTGCACATGTAATTCGAGTCGATCAGGATCCGCAAGTTTTAGTTTTTTTTTTCTCACTTCAAGCCAAAATATTTAAGTTGTATTGTTGTGACCTTTATGTATAATAGAATAATCTTTATGTACTGTAACTTTTAAAATAATGAAAAATTTCAGCAAAATTTGTACTTATAGATTTTTATGTGATATTCATATCATCTTTATCTATATCCATATGATCTTTATGTACAAATATATATACCATTAGGGTATGGAGAAAGGTATGGATATTTGTACATAAAAGTTACATGAATATATATAAAGGTCACATGAATATCACATAAACGTCTATAAGTACAAATTTTGATGAAATTCTTCATATTTTTATTAAGTTACTATACATAAAGGTCACAACAAAAATGTCACACTAATATAACATAAAGGTCACACATTTATAATATAAAAGTCAACATATAAAATAAAATTTAAAAAAAAAAAAAAAAAAAAAAGGCAATACTCGTGGAAATATAATAGAAGGTGGAGTCACTGAGTTATATGCATATATTGGACAGCAAACATGAAAATGTAACCTTCTGTGCTAGATGTCCCCATTGGTAATGCAATCTCCAAGAGTATTAAGGCCCATCTTCATCATCATCAATTAATGCTTCTAAATAGGCTATATTCAACTGCAAACAGCTAACATGGAATGGTTTCCTTAGAAAGAGATTTCACCAAAGTGGAAATAATTCTTTCTGACCGATAGTCATAACAAAAAATGGATATTTCACATTCAATAGATATACAAGTTTTCTAACTAATTTTTTTTTTTATTCCTTAATGCTCTTATCCATTTTCAAGATTTCTCTACAGCCTCTTTCATGTAATTCAAAATATGTTTCATCTTTTTCACCTCTTCCTTTCAGTTCTCTTTAGAATAGATCCGAAAAAAAAAAAAAAAAAAAAAAAAACCTCATCTCTTAGTTGCTCAAAATGGGTAGTATAAGAATTAATTTGAAGTGCAGAAATTTACATATTTGTGGATATTTTCATTCTAATTGTTTCTAAAAAGAATATATAACCCCCTAAATTTTTTGATTTGAAATATGTGTTTATAGTTGTATATCGGAGATTTAAAAAAACCGAAAAAACTTGAAGATCTGTCATTCTGGAATAGATCACAATGTTTTGGATTAGATCATAATGCTTAGGTAGATCACGGTGGTAATGAGCATGGAGAGCTATATATCTTTTAAATTTGATCAATATAATTTCAAGATTATCATTACCATTTACTATCAATTTTAAAAGCTCCACAAGACCTCTTCAACACTAAAGTATTTTGCTATATAACAGTGTCTTTGAGTTTTCAAAAATTTCATTAACTCAATCAACACTTTGGGCAAATTAACAACTGTTTCTAAAAACATTCATAAAGTTAAAAATTCTCACGAATGTTATGCAACTATGAATAACATGGAAAATGAAAAATGTTATGCTCACGAATGTTATGCAACTATGAATAATATGCAAAATTACTTTTGAGGGGACAATTTTATAGAAAATAAAAAATAATATATACCATAAAAAATATAAAAAAAGATACCTTCAACGGATGGAGAGATGGTGGTTGGAGGGGGAGGGGATAAGGGGCTGGTGGGGGAGGTGGGGCAGCATCGTCCGGTGGTGGTAGTCGGTAGGGAAGGGAGGGAGGGGGGTTTGAAGAAAGAAGAAGAAGTCTCATGCCCTAATTTATCCCGAATTTAGCCACGAAACTTACCGATAAAATATATCCGTCGGTAATTTTCAACAAAATGGCGTCATTTAGTTAGTTTCGGATGGAAAAACAACATCATTTTAGTCATCAATTTACTACTATAATCAGTTTCGTCAGTAAATTTAAATTAAATAATAAAAAAAGAAAAAAACTTACCGACGAAATATATATATATATAGATCATTATTGTAATATAAGACATTATGCAAATTGTATGTTGTATATGAATGTTTAGGTTTTGATCAATCATTAATTTTTGATTATCTTGAAAAAATCCAAAATAAAGAATTTTAAAAATACAACTAAACCCTAAATTTAGGGTTTAGCAACTAAATTTTTCGTGGGTGATAATATCTAAAATGATGTCATTTTAACGAATTTTCCAAAGCAATTTTAAACATCATTTGGACAAGTTTTCGTCAATAAATTATCGACAATTGTCCCTTGGAAAAGGTAAACCAAGTTTACTGAAGGAATTTTTTTTGTCGGCAATCTCCAATGGAAATCCGTCAGTAATTGATCAGGATGGAAGATGATCGTTAATTAAATCATTACAATTTTACTCTTATTTTGATTTTTAAATTATGTCTTTATAATTACATAAATTAAACAGCTTGCTTAATTTTTGTACTAACTTTTCTGAACGGTGATAAAAGATAGGAGTGAGTTTTTTCAATCAAACATCAACTAAAATCACTTTATGAAAGAGAGAATCTTCAACTTCAACTACAAGATTTTATTAGAGTATAATCTAGCAATGCCCAGAAATCGTCACAGTTTAAAAAAAAAAAATCACTTCAGCAGATCATCACGGTAAAACATCTCATTTGTCATTCCAAATACTTGCTAATCATTTTTTTTCATTTTATAACAAATTTTATTTATTAAATATTTTAAAATCACTAAATTAATTGTAATTTATTCCTTTTTCATATCCTCCAAGAGGAATACAACAAAATTAATTATCCTTCGATTGATTATTAAAATAGAAAAATCAGTGGCAATCATAAGTATGGATATACATAGATCCTGCAACACCAGGTGGCTCAATGATATGTTGTACTTCATAAAAATTTTGAAGTGTGGCTACAATTTTCCAGCTATCAATATCAAGTAGATGGGGCTCTATTTAATAAAGATTAATTAGTCAAATCTTATAATAATTATCAATGAGAAAAACTAACGTCTGATGAAAACCACCTGCATCCAACATCTAGAAGGCCCCTAAACTGCTGGACAATATTCAAAAAAAACAATTAAATAAATAATCGAGGAAGATTGTCAATTTCTTAGGTGTGTTAGAAATGGTGTGGTTCGTCCACGATTTCACTTCCAACCACACGTTATTAGGGAGTGTTTGGTAAGTTTATATATAAACTCACAAAAACATCTTATAAGATGTTTATGAACTTATAATAGATTAGTTCTTCAAAAGTAGTATTTGGGAAAGATTTAATGTTCAAATCTTATTTCTAGAATAAGATGTTATATACTTAATAAACTTTTTTTCTTAAAAATAAGTTAGGGATCCAACTTATTTATGAATTAAGATAATTTAAATTACAAAATTGTCATTACTAATACCTTATAATTCCAGCATTTTAATTATTCAAATATATTAATTAATTTAATTTTAAAATACGATAAAATATCTTATAAACACTAAAACATCTTATAAGATGAAAAAATATTTTATAAAATCTTTCAATTAAATAAGTTTAGACGAACACTCACTTAATTATATATGTGTATGGAGAGACACTTGTGTGCCCCGACCCGTTCCACCCCTTTTTTTTTGCTTTTTTTTTATTTTTTTTTTCTCTCTCCTATGCTGTGTACCCACTCCATTCCTTTTTTTTGTTTTTTTTTTAAATTTTTTTTCTTTTTTTCTCTCTCCTACGCAAATAC
This sequence comes from Scutellaria barbata, assembly GCA_028654395.1. Classification (NCBI taxonomy): domain Eukaryota; kingdom Viridiplantae; phylum Streptophyta; class Magnoliopsida; order Lamiales; family Lamiaceae; genus Scutellaria; species Scutellaria barbata. The sequence goes on from CM053648.1 coordinate 4,692,123, forward strand.
TCTTTTCTTTTTTTTTTTCTTTCTTTTTTTCATACCTCTTCCTGTGGCGCTATTTCTTCTTCTTTTTTTTCTTTTTTTCTTTCTTCCTTCTTAATTTCTTCACATGATTGCTACAAATTTAGAGTTTTTATTTTTCTAATACTCCAACAGGTTTTTTTTTTCTTCCTAATGTGTATAAAAATCTAGGGTTTTTATTTTCTTATAACTTAAAACTCTTTATATCTTGATCCGATTCATAGCAACATACGGGATAATTGATGCAACAAACACCATAGTTGGTTATTAATTGAGTAATATGATTTTGAATAAATTTTGTGGAAGAAGATGATGAAAATCTTGTATTTAAAATTCTGGTTTATTCTATAGGTATTACATATATGTTCTACAGGTATTATAAAAATTCTGATTGTTCATGATGTTATAAATCAAAATTATCCCAAAACATTGATATATGATCAGTGATACCTTTCAAGTATTACTGATATGATCTATAAATACTACATATATACTCTTCAGATATTATAAAATTACAGGTGTAATACTTATAAGGTAAGTGTAATACTTGAAAGGAACATGTGTAATACCTGTAAGGTATTTTTTAATACTTGAAAGAACATGTGTAATACATGTAAGATATTTATGTAATACCTGAAATGAATATGTGTAATACTTTAAGACCATACAACTAATATTTTCAATGAATAATCTTAAAATTTCAAAAAGAATCCTCAAAATCAACAAATCATGATTTCATATTGTTTGAAATAATTGATTTTTAATGTTTTAAAATTATTGTAATAAATTGTGATTTGAAATCAATTATCTAAATCTATGAAAATGAATAAAAGAGAAGAGGAAGAAGAAAAAACTCCGTAAATGACTTTATGAAAACTTGATGAAGAATAAGAACAAGAATTTAGAGAAGAAGAATAAGAGCAAGAAGAATAATGTACAAAACAAATAAGAAGAATAACAAATTGATAAGAAAAGAGATTAAGAAGAAGAAGGGGGGAGAAGAAAAAAAAAAGAGAAAAAAGAAGAAAGTTGCGCTGTTTTTACATTAAACCTGAAGGGTAATAGTGTGATACCTTAAGAATAAATGTGTGATACCTTAAAGTATAAAATTCAGGTGATGCGCGGCGCACACCAGTTATGGTGTGGCCGCGCGTGGATGCACGTAAGAGCGGCCCACGCGCCGGTTCGGATTGGGGACACGGATCTAAAATTCGTGCCCCTGGTGCATATAAGTTTTAGCCATGTGTATGAAAGTAAAATAAATGATATATACTATCATCTCCAATATCCATCGCTAAAGTTATTTTACATAGTAATATGTATAAATAATAATATTGTTTTATGAAGTAGTAATTAGTTATACTTTCAACAAATGACGACCAAATACAAAACAAAAGGCAAAATCAGAAGATAAATATTGATGATTCATGTTAATTATAAAATATAGATAAATTGAAAAAAAAATCCTTAAAAATAAATCACGCACAAGTTACATGTTGAAATCCGATAAAAAATGTCGAAAAAAATTAGTTTGGTGGTTCAAGTGTTAAATCCGTATAGTTTATATATAACAGTGCCAAAAAAAAATGTTCTATGAATTGTGTAAAATCATTGATAGTTTAATGGGGTTGTTGTAATTAGGGGTGAGCACGCCCTGAAGTAATTCGAAATAAGAGAATTTTCGAAACCACTCCTAAGTTCGGAGATATTTGGAGAATACTAACAAAAATTCACTGAAATTGCTCTATCAAATGGTTCGGTTCCTTTGAAAATTCAAGTATAATGGAGCGGATCAGTTCGGCTTTCGAAGATTCAAAATTTTACAATTTAAAATACATTTTCATTCAAACAAAATGCAAAAATAATAAATATATCGTACCATATTATTTAATTTAAATTTTAAAACAGATCCTAAACTAATAAAATAGACTTAATAAATTACTAAAATGGTCGTCCCTTCTCGAAAACAATAAATAATAATCAAGTTTTATCTTCAAATTTTATTCTTCGAAATGTTCTTAATTTACCTCATAAGTGGTCAAAGAAACTTATTTTTTATAACGTGAAATAAATGTAAGTTTTATAGTAAAATTTGAAGATAAATATAAACTTGAATTAAATATATTATGCATTATTTTATATAAGTTATAACTAATTATTTAATTAATATATATTGTAGTTAGCATTTTATGTGTTCTCAAATTTTTTTACTTTATTATTTAATGTTAATTTGTTAAATGACGTCCTGCTATTATTATAATAGCATTAAATAATAATAAAATTCAAACAAATTTGTAAATGATCCAAAATAATAATAATTTTAAAAAATGAATTACATGATACATATAAATTTGTATATAGCTACTTATTTGAAATTGATTCTATTTTGTTCTAATTTAGTTCAGTTTATTGGTTTGGTTCAATTTGCTTCAGTTTGATTTGTCATAAAAATTTATCTGAACGGTTCTGTTGGTCCCAAGTGGTGTCCGAGGTTCAGAGGGGGGGGGGTGAATGAACCTTGGTTGATTTTTCAAATCTTTTAAAACCCTTTCTGTTCTGCAAGTTACAGGAGCTTGCAGCGTCAGAGTGTCACTGCTTACAGCACTAGGATACAGTGCTGTATGATGTAACTGGAGTTTATACGCAGCGGAAAATTATAACGAATTTAACCCAAGGCTGGTTTTCTCAAATATGCTTCTTTTGAAGATGTTTTATGCTTATGACAGATGATCATATAAAGAATAAAGCACAGATATGAAAGCAGTAAATCACTTATGGTTTATAGTGGTTCGAAGGTGGTGTAAGCCTTCTACGTCCACTCTACTGCTCCTCGAGCAGGAACTTTGTTAAGCAAGATTGAATTACAGGACACTTCCTAACAATCTATCAACTCACAAAGCAGACAGTCTACTAGAGTCCAGTCGAGCACACAGCAACTGCAAACTCCAAAGACTAACCCACACAGGGTTCTAAACTCCCACACAGGGAAGTTGCCTAACACAAGACAACTATACAAATAGCAAGGATTTCTCCTATCAACTATTCGACACCTAAAACAACCTAAGCACACAGCAACAAGGTTAAGGTATATAAAGATGGTTCTTCAACTGGTGCAATGAAGTGAGCTTCAGATTCCTTCTTCGGATCTTTTAGCTTTGAACTTGCTTCACTTCAATGAGGTTGAGTGACTGAAACTGGGTGTATTTGAATATTTGAATCTTGAAAGCTTTGGAGATTTTGCTTAATTGTTTCAGTAACCTACTTCAGTCTTTCTCTTCCTCTATTTATACTTGAATGAGGGATGGCCGTTGAAGGAGACATCTCTCTTTTGAATTAAAGCTCTTCTGATCAAAGTGATGGCTTCGCATTAAATGCGACTTGACTTTTCTTACACAGCATTTAATGCGGTGGTTGCGGCTCGCAGCTTTCTGCAGTCCGTCAGTCCACGTGGCTTCCTCTTATTTGCTCCGTGTCTGTTGCTTTGATCTTCTCTGAAACGGCTCTATTAATACTTGCTCGGATGTTCGTTCCTCGTACTGCATTTATCCTTCCTCGGATTGCAGAATACTTGACATTAATACAGGCGCTGTATCTTTCCTTGAGCAGTAAGTTCTGCGCTGCATCCTTACATAGATTGCAGCTGATAGATTTCCTTCAGTGCTGCTGTATATAAGTTCTGCTTGCAGTGTCTGTCGGTAGTGCTGCTGTAACTTACTTTTGCAGCACTCCTGCATTTTATTCATGCAGCGATGTTGAATGCCGTCCTTTCCTCCTTTGCTGCAGAGCTGTAACTTCGTGCAGCAGCTTTCTGTCTAGAAAACTTCATAGATGCAGCTTTATCCTTGAAAGTGCATCCTTCATTCTTCTCTTCATTTGTCCAGACAAAGGTCTAGCCTTCTCTTCTTATCAACACAAGAACAGAAATGAAGTATCCAAAGCTTCCTATTTTCTATAAGGTTTGTCACATCAAAATCTAATCATTGATATCCCAACAGGTTCGATTCGAATAAAGTCAAACAGTCAAAGATTCTTTATCGGTTCGAAGGTGTTTCGGTTTGGATTTCTACACGGTTCGATTATATCCAAGATACATGTCCACCCTTAATTGCAATTAACCATTTATGTTATGGTTAATATTTTTTTTCAAGTAATACTCTTACGTAATTTTTCAGTAAAATGAGTAAAATGAGGTAATAATTTATGTAAATGAATGAATATTTTTATATGATACAATTAATACAATTATGTAATACAACTTGTATATTCTATTAAAATAATAGTTCCATTTTAAGTAAAATAATTAAGACAATACATTTAGTAAACATAGTAATATCTTTATGTTATATGGTTAATTCATTTACATGATACAAATAATATTTTTATGAAAAAAAATGAAGTAATACTTTTATATAAATAAAATAATACAAACTAATAGTTATATATGATACAACTCATATATTTCAGGTAAGTAATAAAACCATTTGTTAATTATGTTTCTAATCTGCAACTAATAATCTTTTTCGTTTTTTGTAGAAAAATGAATATGATTATAAGAAGTATAATAGTTGTAAAAAAAATCACATACATGAATCATGACAAAAAAGAAGAAAGAGGAAAAAGAAAAAGAAGCTTGTCGGATCTGAATCTAAAACTAAAACTTATTTATATGGTGGGTTGCAGGTCGGTTGGGTTAAGTTGCAATGATCCTATAATCAATGCAACTTTTTATAAATTTATATTAAAAAAGAAGAAATGACTTAAACTAAGATGGGCTGATTGAAAATATACAGACAAACTTTCTGAATGTTTTTTAATTTTTACTGTTTTTCTTTCTTTCATTATTTCAAATTAACTAAAAAAAAAAAATTCATAAAGATTCAATTTATAAATTTGTTCTCAGTTCAAAACTCATATTTTAAAGTTTCTCAATAAGAGACTTAATTTAATTTTTTTTTTTTCTAATTTAAGGCTTGAAAATTAGATTGTAAGAGAAAAATTCAATTTTTTTTTGTTTTTATTTATATTTATAGATTTATTGATATTTCAATATGTATTCATATTTTGAATAAATTAAGATAAATTAGTGCACTTTAAGAATAATCTTCATCCGACTTGTCTTAATTTGTATAAAACAAGAAAGAACGAAAGAAAATATTATTAATTTAATTTATAAAATATAATTTATGTTAAATCGATTAATATTAAAATCGATTTTCTACTTTTATTCATAAAATTAAGAAAATAAAGAAATCTTAATTTCATGAATTGCATTATATATACATATATATTAAATTAATACAAGTCAGATGAAAATCGTTCCAAATTACTCTAATTTATGTAAGATATAAATACATATTGAAATATAAATAAATATGTGGATATAAATAAAAAGAAAAAAGAAAAAAATTGAATTTTGTCTTGAATTAAGAATTCAATCTAATTTTCAAGCCTTAAATTGAGAAAAAAGATTAAATTGAGCCACATATTGAGAAATTTTAAGATTTGGATTTAGAATTAAAAAAATAATCTATAAATATTCAAAATAACAAAAAAAAAAAAAAAAAACTTTCACCTTTGAAGATATAACTAAAATTAAATTTGAGGAACGTTGTGGATTAACATTGATATTTAACAATTTACATGAAGGAAAAAAAATTAATGCTAAAGAATTGGTGAGTGAATTCTAATATTTAATGAAAATTAAATAATTTTGATGAAATTATTTAAATTTCAATGTCGAAGTAGCATATGGAGATTTCTAACATATGAAAATTAATGTTCTGCTCCAATTACAATTTAAATTCAACAATTAAATAATATATATATATATATGTACATACATACATACTGCCGTCCATTTTTCATAATTTCTATTACAATCATTCTATATAATTAAATTAATTATATATAAATATATCAAAATATATTATCTTTAATGTTAAGATACAACATAGAGCATGACACAAAACTATAAAGATATTATTTTCTAAAATTAGTAATATTTAAATAATTGTATTTCATTAGAATCATTTATACAATATAGTTTTCTTAACTCAATATTTCATAATAGTTCTATATTAATATAGTATATGTTTAAATATTTTATTTAAAGAATAATTGTTTATCACATAATATCGTTTTCTTACTTTTCTACTACAAAATGTTTTAAATAAGAATTTTTTATCACAAATTGCTTTAAAATGTTTCTTATCAATTTTCTAAATTCGAATGTAATTAAACTTGTCATTTTATTAAATTTGTGGTAGAAAAATATATTATTTCTTTTGTATAGTAGAAAAGTAAACCACTATATTAATTATGGTGAAAGAGCTATGATCCCCATTTGACAAAATGTCTTGAAATATCACTATATATGTTATAAAGTGGCATATTTTAATATGTATTTATAATTTAGTTATATTAAGACAATTTTGTGCAATTTTGGAATAATTTTCATCCGACTTATATTAATTCATATATAATAAATGCAATTCAAAAAATTAAGATTCCTTTATTTTCTTAATTTTATGAATAAAAATATAGAAAATCGATTTTAATATTAATCAGTTTAATATAAATTATATTTTATGAATTGAATTATAAATTAAGATAAGTGGGATGAAAATTATTTTTAAAACGCACTAACTTGTCTTAATTTATCCAATATATGAATACATATTGAAATATAAATAAATTTATAAATTTAAATAAAAAAATATGAAATTTTGTCTTGAATTGAGAACTCAATTTAATTTTCAAGCCTTAAATTGAGAAAAAATATAAAATTGAGCCCCTTATTGAGAAATTTTAAAATTGGTTGAGAACTCAATCTAAATTTCAAGTCTTAAATTTAGAAAAAATATTAAATTGAGCCCCTTATTGAGAAACTTTAAAATTTGAGTTTAAAATTGAGAATTAATTTATAAATTGGGTCTTGTTATGAAATTTGTCCGATAATGAATTTTCAATCTTTATGAACTTCAAGATTATACCTTTACTATTAGTTTGGTATTTTGCTGAATCTTGCAGAATCCATTATGTTCTGTTTGATTGCGTTTACAATGAGTTGATATAATTTTCTAAGGTTCCTTGGTAGTGTCTGTGGTTGCACATTGCTTGGATTTTATTTGGTTTGGACTCAGCGCTTGCTCTTGGACAGAGGAGACGATTCGTTTGGATGAATTCACTTGTCAATTTTGTGTTAATTCTCTTTGACTCTAGTTCATGCCAAAAACACGAAATGAACTTCTTATGGAAGAGTTGGTGCTTATTCGTTGGTTCGGACAAGAACTGATGATCGGGAAGGGACGCTGGACTTACAGAATCAGGGGATCACAACGGCTGCTAATACCGAGGGCAGGCGTTGTGATTTTCCAGCAGGTGATCACGGCAGTTATTCGGTCCTTAAAGCAACGTATACGACCAACACCTGCCACAGAGGAGACGATTCTCTTCTGAGTTTGAATGAATTCACTTCTTTATTTTGTGCTAATTCTTCTTGACTTTTGACTATTTCAAATTCACTAATTTTATTTTACAACTAGTTCTAAATGAGAGAAATAAAATGAAAATCTCTTTCCACTATGAAAACCTCATTTTGCAAATATGTTCAGAAATGCTTGGCTTAGTATTGTTAAGTTCATAGTGAGATGCAAGGTTGAAACAAGTCAAAGAACACTGACTTCAATGCACGAAAATTGAAGAAAAAATCAACGTAAGTTACATATCGAAGTAAGAACTCACAGATCACAATCATGTTTGATCTGATTGAGCAAGCGTTAAGTCGCAGGTAGACAAAGTCCCAGATTGATCAACGTCGAGATTTTCAAACTCTTCGAGCAGAACTGAGATATCTTCTTGATTGATCTTCCCCATCTCTTTAAGCTTATATATGATGAACTCAGCAGCTCTGTCACACATCAAGCAACGTAACAAAATCAATGGCCAGGATTAGAATAGGAATGACAACTGATTAGAATCATTATTTGGAAATAAATAACTAACCCCACAATCCCGTTATCATCAATATCAGCTGCCTCCAAATCAATGTTCGTCATTTTCTTGGTGAGAACATACTTGACTAGTGCTTTTTGTCTACTCTCCGTGTTAAGCTCAGCGACATAACACAAGAACTGGGCTAAACAGATAGTGCTTGTTAAAATCCAAAATATGGCAAATATACGGCCAGCCTTGGTGGAGAAGCTTTTATCTCCATAACCTAAAGTTGTGATAGTCGAGGAAACACAATAGAGAGCATCAACCACATCCAACTTCTCAACTGTGGCTAGAAAGACTGTACCGGATAAAAAGAGCACTACAAGAAGGCCCATTGCGACAAAACACTTGTATCGAACTTTGTTGTTCTCCAACTCTTGGAGAATATCTGTTGTACCGAGTTTTTGATCCATATGCAATGCCTTGATAAGCAAAATCTCCTGCTTTTCGACAAGGTAATCAGCTCCTTTGCTCACCATTAGACCAACTAGGACCATTCCAGAGAAGACGAAAGCACAAGCAAGAAGCTTCGTGGGAGCACTATTTGGCACAAGGTCTCCATACCCAACAGTGGTCATAGTGACAATGCAAAAGTAAACAGAATCAAGAACGCCGTTTACTTTATCACCCTTGATCTGATCTCTAACAAAATAAAAGCAAACGGTACCAATAGCTAAGTAGAAGATCAAGTAAATTGCTACCCTTCTGAAACTGGGATGTATTTGATCTAAAAGGGATACTGAACGCGGAAGCGTTTGAGCTTCATTGGTAGCATTGATTTCCCCAGGAATAAATTCAGCTAAAGGAGCACTTCTACATCTGCGGAATCTTCGTTTTTTGGGTTCAGATTTATGATCAATTTGAGGAGTGGGAGGACTCAGTAGCCCTCTTAATAAGGGCTTTTCACCATCACCAGCCATTCCAATAATTCACAACTCAGCTACGAAGTGGAAAAACAAACCCTGTGCAAATAAGCTTTATTAAATTGAAGGACAAAAAAACAATCAGGGGAAATGGATCATTTACTCATATTTCAATCATTTTCTCCCAATTAGTCTAAACTGCTCATCTCTCTCTGAAATTTACAAAAAAAAAAAAAATCAAAACGTTGAGGATTCAAATCATGAATGAAACATCTAAAAGTTCGGGATCAGAAAAAATACTATATTCAGAATAAAGCCAGAGAATAAAGCATGATTCGTACCGATCCCAGATCCGAATCGACTCAATATTTCGAATCTCTTGCAAATTGCAAATCCTACTTAGAGCAATTCCCATACTATCTGATTGATTACGACTATGATGGAAGAAAATCAAACTAACTGAAAATAGAAAAATCATAATATTTTGACTCGCTCGAGTTTAAGGAATCGAACAAGTATAAATTTTGCACATTCACTTCTAATGGACATCGGTAAGATGTTTATAACCAGCCACAAAAATTGAAGCAAAGAAAAGATAATTAGCGATAGCTCATACAAACCAAACCCCATTGAAGCACAGAGAATTTCAGATGAATAATAATTATATAAAAAAAAAATATTAAGGAATTGCTAGATTGAGTGACGAGAAAAAAGCCAAAATCTAGCAGAAATGACGAAACAGAACTTTAAAGTCGACAATAATCTAAAAGATTGACTTACGAGCAAAATCTGAGGGTTGAGTTGAGTGGTCTCCAGAAATTACTGGAATTTCTTTTCTTGTTCTACAAATGGCCATATGCAAAGAGGTTCAAGATCTATGCTCCTATTATTGTGTGTAAAGTCAAAACATGTTTAATTAACACAATTAATATAAGGGGTGGACCAGATTAATTGGTTTGCATGGTTTCATTTATGCCATTAATGTTACTATGTAATGATAAAGATACTATTAAACAAAAAAAAATAGAAAAAGAAAATAAAAACCACAACAAACAAGCCACAAGGTATAGGAAATTTTGAAAAAAAAAAAAAAAACATCTTTACAACAACAAAGAAGAGGTTTTTTTTTTCATATATATATATATATATATATATATAGTTTATGGTAATATTGATGTAACTTTTTTTTTTTTGCTTGAAAGAATAATATTGATGTAACTTCAGATATTTAATAATGTTGGTTATAAATCTTCCCAATAAAAAATGTATTGTGCAGAATGGATCTTTTGATGTAGTCATCTTAATCTAGCTAATTTGAGTAGATTTAGTTCAAATTGTTTAAGGTGGATCATGATGTGGACCTTTTAGATGGCTTCTTTGTTGAATGCTTCAATATATATTAGTTTATTATGTTTGTGGTGCAGAAAATGATATTATGGATGAGTTTTTGTCAAATGTTTTGATACTATATAGTGACCTCTATTTAGTTGGATAAATAGGCTTACAAAAGACTTGTATATTATCGAACAAATAGTTGTACGCAAAGAAAAGAGACGTACAAAAATGATAGTCCACAAATTCCAACGCTGAATTGTTGTTTTAGTTGTGAAAGATGTTCCAATAAACAAAATTTGTTGTACCCATAAAATTAATTATTTTTTCCCCTTTAATTATTATCATTATGAATATTATTTAAATTTCTTGTAGAAGCTAGAATTTTATTTTAACTTTTGGACTTTAATTAGATTCTTGAGTCCAACCCTATATTTGATTTCAAGTAACACTACAAAGGTTAAGGAGAAATCTTTTTTAGTTGAGGGACTTTAAATCTCTATAAATAGAGGAAACTCTTACTGCATGATTGTTATGATGAAATATGGTTGGAATGGAATTATCATTCTTACTTTCATTCATATTCCTTTGATTGATGTAGTTTATAAATAGGAATCATCATTCTTTTAGAAATTATCATTACCATAAATGTGGGAATGGTAATTCCTTCATACTCTCATGGTATTATGTATTCCTACAAATGAATGAACTATATTTATTAATTTGATTATTTTATCATTATTCACTTTAGTTTTTTTACAAGTTGACTTCCCAATATTAAATTATAAGATAAAATTGTGTAATAATATAAAATTATTTATAAAAAACATAATATATAAAATTAATATAAAATAAAAAAATTAAAATATCAAATAAATAATAAAATTAAGTACATAAATAGAATAAGAATATAAATGAATGTAAATTTTTTCAAAACATAGAGATAATATGAATATAATATTAATACAAATTAGTTTGATCTAATTTATACAAAAATATATAAATAAATTATAACTAACTAAAAAATATTTTAGATAATATAAAATATTGTTTTAATAACACAAAATCATATAAAATAATTAATAAAAATTATCATAAAATATAATATAATTAACTAGTATAAGAATATGTAAATAATAAAAAACTAATATATTAATAATAAAATTAAAATTAAAATATCTAAATATGATATACCTAAATATTAGTGTTAGGGGTGAGCTCAATTCAAAGCAAGTTGGGGATAAGATAATCTCCGGAATTGCTCCAAAGATTGGAGATTTTTGGAAAATTCCAAAAAAAAAATATATATATTCTCCTGAATTGCTCCGTCACATTGGTTCGGTTCATTTGGAGATTCGGATATCACGAATCGGATCCATTCAGATATCGGGGATTCAGAATTTTATAATATAAAATAAATATTTGTTCAAACAAGTTATAAACTAATAAAATAAACTTCAAACTTGAAAATTTACTAAAGTAGTCGTCTCTTCTCGAAAATAATAAATATTGTTGTACCCCTAACCCGAGTCGAACAAAATCAAATATAAGAAGGCCAAAAATGGTCGAGCCGACTCGGAAGGCCAGAAATGGCCGAGCCGCCCAGAAGACCAGAAGTGGTAAGGAGGTCGGTCAGAAATGGACGAGCCGGCCAGAAGAGCTCGACTTGGACTCTTAGCTAGGTAAGGAGGCCGGCCAGAAATGGACGAGCCGGCCAAAAGAGCTCAACTCGAATTCTTAGCTAGGCAAGGAGGCCGGCCAGAAATGGACGGGCCGGCCAGAAATGGACGAGCCGGGCAGAAGAGCTTGACTCGGACTCTTAGCTAGGTAAGGAGGCCGGCCAGAAATGGACGGGCCGACCAGAAATGAACGAGCCGACCAGAAGGGCTCCACTCGGACTCTTAGCTAGGTAAGGAGGTCGTCCAGAAATGGACGATGTTGGACATCCGATTCGAGCTACCTGCTATATTACATCTGGATAGCCCAGTAAAAGCCATCAGTTCACTTGACCGACCAGGATGACACATTGGATGTCCAACCCGATAGACCGTCCAGGATGGCCGGCCCGAGCTGATCTTGCTGCCCAGGTTATAGCTAATTACCAAGAGATCGTGGATAACAAAACCGCCAAATGCCACATAAATAGGCGGAAATTAAGGAAAAGATGGGCTTAACTCCCATAACCTCCACAATCTCCACGATCTCCGACACTCAAGTGATGCTCTAGCTATAAATAGATGTAATTTTATTTTGTAAAGGATCTGAATCCTAATTCTGTAAAAAGCACTAGAGAGCTGATTTCTCTAACTTAATGCTATAAGGTCCTGCCCGGTTACTTAACCGTCCAGGATCAGCCGACCAACATTGCCCGAGTAGGCTCCGGGCCAGTCTTTTTCCACACTTATCTTCACTACATTTGGGTGTTAGACTAAGAATTATTCTCTCACAAATTCTGACGTCAACAAATATCATTCAAATTTTTCTTCAAATTATATTTCAAAATCTTTTTAATCTACATCTCATAAGTGGTTCTTAGAAATTTTTCATTTTGAAAGTGAAATAAATATACATTTTATAGTAAAATTTGAAGGTAGGTATAACCTAAAATTAAATATATCATGAATTAGTTTATGTAAGTTATAAACTAATTGTTTAATTAATATTAATTGTAGTTAATACATTTTTTATTTCCATATTATTCATTAAAAGTATTTTACTTTATTATTTAATTGTCAATTTCTTTAATGAAGTATTAAAATTATAATATTAAAATTCAATCAAATTTGTAACTAATTCAGTATAATAATACATAAAAATGAATTAAATGATACATATAAATTTATAATATATCACTTTTTTGTAAATTCAATCCATGCTCATCTCTAATTAGTGTAATGATTAATTTTTCGTAATTCTTTTAATTAATTAAATATACCATATTATTTAAATTAAATTAAATAAGAATATTAAAATAAAATTATAGTGAACGATAATTTGGTCAAAAAATACTGATCATTTAATGTTTTATTTGTAGTTATCAATTATAAAATATAATCATAATGATTATTTTATTCATTTCCTATTCCTTTACGATACCAATCATATGAATAAGCATTTTTATACAATTTTATTCTCATCACCATTCCATTCTTAAATTCATTCCATTCACACCTAATTTCATTCCACCATACCAATCATGTCCTTAAGATGGGGTTTTAGAAATAATAAAAAAAATTGTTAGTTACATAAAAAAAATTTGAATTGGTTTAATTTCAATTGCAATGTATACTTTTGACTATAACATCATAAACGATTAATTTAAAACTTATTTTAATTTGGATATATTTGGACTTTTCAAACTCTAATTATTGATGTGGAGTCCGAAATGTAAAATTCAAGTCGAGACATGAACCTACATGTAATTTAAAATTAAAAAACAATTGAAAAAAAAATAAAAAGGAAATGGAAATTAAAGAAAAAAAATGAAAAAAAAAATTAAAAGAGATTGATGCAGGCGTGAAGTATCGTCCCCTTCGTCAAAAATTGAAGAGTCAAAATCAAATGAATATTACAAATAAAAACTACTTTTCAAAGCTAATATATTGAAGATCAATACCCCTATATCAATTCGTGAAATCGTATGTCAAAATGAGAAATGGAGAAAATTAGTTTTGCTTTGAAATATCAAACGAGTTTTAATAGATTTACTTAAAATCAAATGTTTTGATGTAAATTAACATTTGTAGGTGTTTGGTCTTAAGTAGAAGATAGTTTTGGATCAAATTTCTTGCATTTTGATTGAGAAATGAAAGAAATCAAAACTTAAAGTTTGGTGGCCAACAATAGAGTTTTCCGATGAGAAATGGCAGTGGGTAAGAAGATTTTTGATGGAATTGTTTTTTTGAAAATTTTGAAGGAAAAATGATTTGAGGTTTATTGAGATTTATTTTATAAATTTTGGTAAAAAATGAGAAATTTTTGGAATTTTCCAACAATGGTTCCACGACGGTGCGATGGTGGTCTTGCAGCGGGTAGCAGCGCTAGAATGATTTTTTTTTTTTTTTTTTCATTTCTTTTTCTTTACTTTTTCATTTTATTTTTCTTTTTTCTAATTTTTTTTTTTTTTTTTAATTTCACTTGGATTGATGACCGAGAAGATAACTATGTTTTAATTTTGGGTCATGCTGCAATATACCAGTGGTATTGATACACAATTAGTTTTAACTATTAGATCTTCCATCATTACATCATGACCCTTCATTTTAAATTTACCATTTTTACCTTGGTTCAAAAGTTACTGCAGTAAATCATAAAAATTCCCTCAAATAGTCTAGTTTCATAAAGTAATGTAGTCTATATCTACCTTTTTCAATAATTGTATTTATCCGTCAATAGCAACCATAAAAATACAATTAAATCTTCTTGTATTATGGAGCATGTGATAACGAATCATTTGAGACCCATATTCGATATGTTTTATTTTATGTAGATGTTATTCTCTTATTAACAAAATTACCATGAACATAACACATAAGCTCATTGTCACCATGGTTTTTATATATACGATTAACTTTAAGAAAATATATCTATTTCGATTTAACATTAATATTAAATATTAAAATAAATTATAATATTTTTGTTTAATTTAATTTCATATTTAGTATTAGTATTTAAATTAATCATGTTGCTTAATTTAATTAAATATTATATTACAAATATTCATTTTAGTCGAAACAAATATTAATTATCTTGATCACATCACTAGGTTAAAGTAAATACTAAATTATAAAATATTTAATTTATAATATCATTGTATAATTTAGATGAAATTTCGTATGTGAAGTCATTTTTTGATTTGATGTGATGTCTTAATACACAATTAACATTAAAAAAATACATATATTTCGATTTAAATACTAACATTAAATATTAAAATAAATTTGAACGTTTCAGTTTAATTTAATTTTATATTTCATATTAGTTTTAAATTAATCATATTGCTTAATTTAATTAAATACTACATTACAAATATTAATTTAATTAAATACTATATTACAAATATTAATTTTTGGTTGATTGTATCCTATTTAATTGAATATCTGTTGCATCCTAATTGTATATGATTAATTAGTAATATCACAATCTTTTGATTATAAAGATTACGATTTGAATATATCTTCATCCATTATATAAATATTTGAGTAATATCACAATCTTTTGATTATAAAGATTACAATTTGGATATATCTTCATCCATTGTATAAGATTTAGTGTGGTAGGCATGTTCGATTAATTTTGATCGATTTCACGTATTTCATCATTTATATGTAGTCAATTTGGATATATTTTGATATGAATAAATCATTTCGATTTAAATGGACTTTCGTATGTTAATCAATTTTTAAATTTGATTGATGTCTTAATACACGATTAATATTAACAAAAATATGCTTCCATTTAAATACTAATATTAAATATTGAAATAAATTTTACGTTGTAATTTAATTTCACATTTAATATTACTATTTAAATTAAAAGGAGAGTGATTAATTAATTAAATACTAGATTACAAGTATTAATTTAATTTCATATTTAATATTGGTATTAAAATTAATCATATTGATTAATTAATTAATTACTAAATTACAATTATTAATTATCTTGATAAGACTACTGATTTAAATTAAATAATAATTTAAAAATATTTAATTAAAACAAATATAAAATGAATTGTGTAGTTTAATTAAATATTCACAATTTTTGGTGTCATATAATTTAAGCAAAATAAAATACATATATCAAGAAAATGCCTATGTACATTTGAGTCTATGTGTATTTGGGCCTAGTAAAGAGGTCAAATGCAACTCACAAGACTACAATTAATAGCCCAACCCAAAAGTTAAAAATTACATTAACCTTATTTACCACAGTAAAAAAAAGTGGTGTATTAATACCACTGGTGTATAGTAGAATTACCCTTTAATTTTATATTTCAAACTCCATGTGAATAATTAAAGCCTGAAAAGTTCAATTATATTCTAAATTGAAACAAGTGTTAAATTAAACGTTAATATTATAGTCAAAATTTTATATTGCAGTTGAAATATGATACTAACTTCGTTTTTTTATTAATGTGATTAGCCCCAATGACTTAAATATGAAATTGGAAAGGGACTGACATGGGAGACGGCTGATTAAGAAAATAGAATACAATCTTATCTTATATATATAATAGGAAAGTTTTGAACTCTCCAACTATTGACACGTGGACTTTAGAGATCTTTTTACAGTTACCACATCAGCTTTTTTATTTCTTATAATGCTGTCATATGTCAATTTAGAAATGAATTGTTCTTTCCAACTATTGATACGTGGACTTTGAAGATTTTTTTACAGCTGCCACATCAGCTTTCCTATTTCTTTTCTATTTCTTATGTTGTTGATATATGTCAACTTAGAAGTGAATTGTTCTTTATATAATAATAATAATAATAATAATAATAAATACTTATTACTGTGCATCTCTCTCTAGATACCTAATCATCCCCACTCCATCTTCCTCTTTTCTTCAAGCCCAACCATTTCACTTTGAATGTTTATCTCTTCATGTTCTTACTTTTGTAGTCGACATGCAACTTAAGAGATATTTAGATGAGAGAAGATAAACTGGTGAGTCTTTTTTTATTATTGATATCAATGTCGTCACTTTCTTATGAACTGTTGACAACTATATTAATGATAAATTGCAAATAAATGAGAAGTCAATAATTATGGTGGCAACGAGTGTCAACTCAAAGATATTTTCAAATAAATTAATCAATCATACTTATTGGTTATTTTAAGATGGTGGTCAGTGATGACTATATATATATATATATATATATATATATATATATATATATATATATATATATATATATATATTATCAATACTTGCAAAAAAAATGTATTATGATTCATAATTTTTTTAAGTGAAAACCCTTCTCCTCATATCATTGTAGCTAAGACAAAATCTATTTCATATTATATTTATAAAGAATATAGAATTAATCTTGGTGATGGTCAAAATAGTGATGTTTCAAACGTAGAAATCTAGTAACTCTTTTACTCAATAAAGTGAATATCATGTTGACTAAATTTTGAGGACTAAATTTTGTGCCAAACAAGTTTTGAAGATTGTAGTCGAAGAGGGCTAAAAAAATTCTGATTTTATTAAGTCCCACCTCAATCATGTCTGTTGAACAAACATTTAGTGAAGGAGGGTACATTTTGGATTCTCAAAGATCTAGATTAAAAGTCGAAAATCTAGAAAATCAATCTGGGCAAGGGTCGAATTAAGGAAGCAAGAAGTAGATTTGATGAAGAAGACAAGGACAAAGAGTGGAATGGGCACCACACCTCTTCAACCAATTACATGCTATATAAGATGATAGCTAGAAAGCTCAACATTCAATGTGGCTTTTACGACTCTCATCTCTTAAGTGACTGAAGCTTAGCTTTGAGGTAAAGCTCCTCACCTTTTTCATATTTGCCTTAGATTAGGTTGTTCATTTATTTATAATCTTTCTTTCAAGAAATATTCTGTTAATTGTAATTTGAAGAATGTATTTGTTCAAGAGAGATGAAGGTTGTGACGATAAATTTCTTATTTTGTGATTGAATCGATCACATTGACGAGTACATAATTGAGATGATTAGTTGATTTTGTTTAAGAAAAATGCCCTAAACACAAACAAAACAAATTGAAAACAAAATGAAACATATCCCTGCAAATGGGCCAATGGAGTTTTTTCACAATTCCTAATTAATATATATATATTATAGGAGAATGCCTCGGAGAAAGAATATATCAATACCTTTATTTTGAAAGTAAGAAGTAAATTGTATATAATAAAAGATCACAAATTTAATAAAATTTAAATAGTAATAAATAATATTTCTAAATTCATATGAGTAAATACAATCTCATAATTTGACTTACCAAGTTACTATACGTATAGTGTATATTATATGGGTCTTAGTCTTACTCTGTAAAAGTCTTGCTCTGTAAACACGTATTGGTATGACCCTGGATTGGATTCTATTAAACCAAACCAAAACTTTAGCTTACTATTTTCATTTTATTTTTTCAATTGAAACCAACCAAACATAATTATACCAATTGTTCAAGTGTATTCAGATTGAATCATGAATTTAGTCAAGTTCAGTTTTCCTTGTTTAAGCCTTGGTCACATTACCTCAAATGCAATAAAATTTTGACATCTGCAAAATTTGTTTGTCCAAGCAAATAAAGTGAACCCCATCAGAAAGAACATCCCAACTAGTCCAACCAAAAATCACTATTTTTTTGTTAACTGATCGCAATATGTTGCATCTCTTTCTTTTAAGTACTAAAGCTACATATCATACTAGTGACATATTGATTACTCTGGAATAATAACTGAAACAATATAAACCACAAGGAATCTAAGTTTTATCAAAGTTAATTGTATTAAACATCCTTTTTTTGGTGCCTCTTTAAACCCTATCTGCAAAATAGGCACTTTGGTATAATCTAACTAGGGATGGTCCAACCGTATTCATTAAGGGCCCGACTATTTGCATCTCAGACAATGTAAAATAATCCCGATTTCAGTTGAAGTGTATTTATCAAATTGGGGTGTTTTAAGCTATTTCAATAGTCCAACCAAACTGTAATAGCTCCTAAATAACAGTCTTTGTACTATTATGCATTGCAAGACCCACCATTGTTGTAATGTATTCAAAACTAAAATGAAATCCAGAAGGTTATTAAACTCAGATTTTGTAATGCAATGCTCCAGATAATTTCAAGAGCAGAACTATTTTTGCAGAAATACATAATCTTTAAAGTTGTATATTTTCCAAGTTTCTTAATGTGAAACAGTCAGATAAGACCTTATTTGAGTAACAAGGGACCCAAAAATAAGATGAGAATTGCCAACTATTAATTAGACTTTAAAATCTAATGTAGATACCTCTTCTCAAATTGTGACTCATGACAATGTGGGTCGAGCCAGTCCCTGGCAGAATTCTTTGTTGCAATCATAGGCATTTTTCCACCACCCACAAGCTCCCTTAAATTATCCACCTTATTCTCTCGTCCACTCCCACTGTATACCCTATCGGCTTCCTTCAGTTTCTGCTTAAACTTCTGCTTACGGCTACAAGTCCTCTGTTCTTGCTGTTTTGCTTGAGATGGAGGAGCTCCGTGGGGTCCAAGGTATATACTTTCTTCTTTCCGTGCCTTCCAAAACAAGACACAAATAATTGATATCTCTTTCAATAACATAAAGTGGATGTTTCTAAATGTCTCTAGAGCCATACTTTCAGTTCTTTATTATTATTCTCACAGGAAATAGAAAGGCTTTTTCGTTACCTGAACTTCAGACAGCTTAAAGTCTTCTACTTCTGGAGAATCAATTTTATTTAGATCTGGCGCTTCAATTCCCAAGCTTGGAATTTCAAATCCCTCAGTGTCTAGCAAAACCAATCGAAAGAACACAATATTGGTATATAGTATGTACACAAAGGTGATCCTGGTGCCGGAGGCACGAGCACGAGCGAAATAATCCAAATATATATATATATATATATATATATATATATATATTAAAAAGAAAAATCTAAATTAATGAAATATGTGTATACTTTGGAAAAGTTGATACATTAAGTAGTTGGAACCATATTAAATGTCCAGAAAAGAATGAAACAAAAAAACAACAAAAAAAGATTAAATAAGAAGAGTAAAATATGTGGGTATGCAGCAGCGGTACTGGCTGGGATGGCATGGGTAATTGAGGTTCAGCAGCAGATCTAATATCTCTTCTTTGTGTAAACCCATATTCCAAGTATTTTTCCCTCTCAAAATGAAGTTCTGACTGTTATGTTTTCCTCAAGAAAATAAACATCTATAATATCATAAAAGGGATCTTAAAAATGTGTGGGCATGGAGAATGGCCTATATACAAGAGGCGCATGGCGCACCTTAAAAACACAAAAAATATGGGCAAGAGGAACTGAAAGGCGCACACCCCATAAACATCGCCTGCCTCTTGCTTGCAGAGATGCTGCGGCATGCACCCTCAGCTCGTCACACTAACAACTATGCATGCTAATTATTGAAATTCCTAATTTGCTATTTATTAATTGCTACGAAGAATCTAACTACTTCCGCATCCACTTAGTTGATAAATTACAGCAATCAAATTCCAAAATGATGGCCCACCACCCAAACAATTTAGACTTTACACTAATTCACATTTTTCTAAAAGAGACCTTTATATCATAAATTTAAGTAACATATGCAAAAAGAAACTTGTAGGGGGCATCAGTTTCATTAAATGTACTGCAGTTCCTAAATATGAGACACACTCACTGATTATCTTTTTGCCTGTTTTTCAATATCTTAACAATTTCTAGGCACCACAATGTCAAAATATATACTGGCAATCTTACAAAAGCCATATCAATATAAATTCACAATTTCAAGTATTTCATCTGCAGCATTAGTATAACTATACACTTGCATTTGAAGGAAGAATCATTCAATATATTATATAGACCTTCTTGTTATGCTTTCACCAAAAACAAAAAAGACGCTGCTAAACAAATTGGCCTACTGAAAGCAAACTCACAAAACAGTTTGATTTTCTGCAGCTGAGGTTAAATTCTTAAGCATCAATCAAATTCAAGTAGGAGAATAAGCTTATTGCACCTATATCATCATCAATATCATTTTCAACGAAAACAAATGAAATACAACACAATCATAACCTAAGGAGCTTAAAATAGCATATCATATGTTCTCTGTTTGTGAGAAATACCATTTTTTAAACACCATATAAACTTTAAGGAAACAGACATCGTAGACAAATAGGAATCAGAATTCATTTTGGCAACTCAAACTATAGCCCCAGGATTGGAAACTATTTTCTAATTCAGATACCAGGCTAAAAAAAATCAACAATGCCGAGTTTTAATGTCATGAATTCAATGATTCAGTTATACCTGAATAATCACCAAGATGGGGGAAACCAACAAATATAAGCACGCAAGCAGCTCAAATTTCCAATTAGATTAGGGAAACGAATATACCCAAAAATAAGACACTAATTTCCTCAATTTTAATCGAAAAAATAATGATAATGAAAATGCGAGAATACCCCACTCATCTTCTTCAATGGAAGGAGTAGTTTGCACTAGAGAAGGATCCATTGGATGCTGCCAATCATCGATCTCCGTTCGTCTCAGAGCGTATTGAATGAAGCAAAGTTGGAAGGTTTAAAGCCAGATAAAAAGAGGGTGAATGTATCGAATCTGCGAATTGAAAAAGGAGAGACTCAGAATGATGGGGAAGAAAAAAGAAAAGTGCAAAACCCTAATCCTGTTTTTATCACGAGAATTTTCCTTTTCTGGAATCTTGACTCACAATTGCCTCCCTTTTTCACTTTTTCTTTAATATAAAAGATTATATTCTTGGGTGGGGTAAATGAAATAGCATTACCAATGCAGGTCAATAGGTATATAATACTTTTTGTGGTAAATAATTATTTATATATATCAGGTATATGGATTTAATTAGGTTGATTCGATTCGAGGGTGTATTTTATTTATCCTACGTGCATTTCAGGTGCTTATACGTATCCAAATCCTAACTCAAATCTTAATTTTGCAGTTATATTGGTCTAATTTTTTAGTTTAATGAACTTAACATTTTATTTATGTTCGCATAACATTTTAATTATATTCACATAACTTTTTGCAGTGCATGACAGATTATATACCTTTCAAAACTTTTATGTTGTAATAATATAACTTTTATATTGTAATTATATAATATTTATGTTGTAATAATATAACCTTATGTTATTTTTTAAGTACATAAAAGTTATAATATTTGTACATAAAAGTTATCTAATATAACATAAAGGTTAAATTATTATAACATAAAAGTTTCAACTATACTACATGAATTTTTATAGTGAAAAAAGTTTAAGTTATTCACTAAAATATTATGAAATATGTACATAAAAGTTATGTTATTACAACATAAATGTTATACTTATACAACATAAAAGGTATACTAATACAACATAAAGATTATACTTGTACAACATAAAAGTTATGACATAAATTTAAAAAAGAAGAAAAATTTGGGCGCGAATTCGGACAGAACCGAACCAGATCCAATCGGATTCGCTCGCCTAATTGCTTTGATTATAATCTATGCAATACAAACACTAATCTTTGTGTTATGAAATATGATAGTAATATTTTTAAAAAAATTATAATTTGACAAGTAATATTTTTATACTTATTATATAATATTTTTGCTTTCAAAATTCTAAAATCATAATTAATTTAGGAAACAGTAATTTGGTAGATAATATATATATTTTGAGTGGAACTTGCGTACATGAGTTGCACGGATCTTAGGATCCGTGCAACAAAGATTTGACCCGACCCACTAGGTAAACTATATATATGTTTTTTTTAAGTAACAAATGCGCCCTAATTACACCGCAACTCAGCTCGCGATTTTCTCTCTCAGCTCAGGAGTAGTTTCAATTTTCTCTCTCAGCTCGCGATCAGTTTCAATTTTCTCCATGAACATCTGTTATTCCAACCTTCAAATTACAAATGAAATCATGAAAAACGCAGGTAATAATCAATCTATTTATGCAACAGATATTGTGTAAATGATCTCAATCTCAAAACAGAATTTCCCATTGTAAAAAGGTTAATTGATACTGTGTTCTTAATCGTGTATCATAGGTGAAACTACATCCAACCTTCAAATTGTTGATTTATCAAGTGGAGAAGATGAATTTTCCGATGCAGTTGATATTGTTTCTGAAATAAACCAATCTAAAGGTATGCACATTCATATATAAAAGTATGGTTAACTATATATAAAGGTATTCTTAATAACACTTAAAGGTATACCTAATGAAATGCATTCAGGGTGACTTATTATAGTTCTGTTTATAGAGGTATGATTAATAACACTTAAAGGTCTCCTTATTTAGACATAAAGGTATAGTTAACCAAACGTAAATGTTTTCTTATTTATACCTAATGAATGTCTTCACTGTTGACTTATTATTATAGTTCTGTTTATAAAGGTATACTTAATAATACTTAAAGGTATCATTATTTAGACATAAAAGTATAGTTAACCAAACATAAAGGTTTGACTTGTAAAACTTTTTTTTTTCAGATGACACAAATGAATTGCATGATCTAACTGGTTCGTTAATTGGATTAAAAAGGAAAATAATTGAGGACATGTACCAACTCTATTGTAAGCATGCTCGACTATTAGGATTTAGTGTTCGTAAGTCTACCTCTAGATTCTCTAGAGAAGAAAAACCTATTGAGTTGGGCAAGTTGTTTGTATGCTCTTGTTGCGGATTAAAGAAATCACGTCCTATTACAACAGTCAAGAGAAAAAAAACTGCAATAACAAGAACAGATTGTAATGCATTAATGTCTGTAAAGATGAATGGTGAAAGGATGTATGAGGTGGTTAATCATGTCTTACTACATAATCATCCATTTACGAGAATTGAGTGGAATCATCTACACCGTTCAGAGAGAAGTATCATAAATGAAAAAGCTAAAACCATTGAGAACATGACCTCGGCGGGAATGACTGCAACAAAATCTTTTCGTTATATGGTTTATGATGCTGGAGGTGAAGATATTGTAGGACATACAATGAAAGAACATTTGAATTTTATCAATCGTTTCAGAATGAAGGCCATTGAAGGTGGTGATGCTCAAACAGTTATCGATCTGATTTAGAAACAACAAGATGCCAATGCTGATTTTTACTACAAGGTTAGATTAGATGATGAGGGAAGATTGAACAATATCTTTTGGAGAGATTCCATGATGAAAGAGGATTACAATATATATGGTGATGTTGTTGTATTTAACACAACATACAGAACAAACAAGTACAATTTAATTTGTGCTCCATTTGTTGGTGTAAATAATCATTGGAGGAATGTCATGTTCGGTTGTGCATTTCTGACCGATGAAAAAGTAGAGTCATTCGAATGGCTTTTTGAAGTATTTAAGAAATCAATGGGAGGAAAATGTTCATTAACTTTATTTACTGATCAAGATTTGGCAATTGCAAATGCAATAGAGAAGGTATTATTCTAATCTCAGTAAAGGTATCATAAACATTGAATAAAGGTATTCTTAAATGTATTGAACGGCATTGTTATTCTGACTATAAGATATTATTTGTTTTACAGGTTTTTCCTACAACAAGGCATCGACTATGTCTATGGCATCTTCAACAGAACGCAGTTAGCAGGTTTGCACAATTCAAGAGTGACAACTCGTTTAAAGATTCATTCAACAAGTGCTTGTCAGGATGTGACAATGAGAACGAGTTTGAGCATTGCTGGAAAAACATGATATCTACATACAAATTGGAAGCACATCCTTGGTTTGTAAGATTATACAATTTAAAACAAAAATGGTGCACTGCATTGAACAAAAACTTCTTTTCAGCGGGGATACGATCTTCACAACGAAGTGAAAGTACAAATCATGCTATTTCATTCAATGTCAATAAAACTACAAGCTTAACTCAATTCTACACAATTTTCAAGGAAACGATCAACAAATGGAGGAGCAAAGAACGCGAAGATGAATTTCATTCTTCAAGATACATTCCTGGATCAGTTCTACCATTAATTGGATTGTTGAAGCATGCTTCCGAGGTATATACACTACCACTTTTCAGAAAATTTGAGGAAGAGTTTATCAATTGTATTTCAGCTACTTCCACAGTTGTTGAAATTCAAGACAATACTGTGATTTATGATGTTTCATCTTCTGGAATTGACAAACATACCAACCGTGTGATTTTTGACAACAAAATGAACTTGATTGCTTGCACTTGCAACAAGTTTGAAGAGTTTGGTATGATGTGTTACCACTCATTGAGAATACTTCATATCAACTCTATAGACAGCATACCAGCTCCTTATATACTGAGCAGATGGACAAAACAAGCAAAATCACAGATTTAGGATAGTTTTGAGGTTTCTACTAACAGTAGCCCAAACAAGTCTCGTGATTGTGTTCTTTGGAGACATGAGATGACTAGAAAATATTACAATCTGATTTTGAAGTGTGAAGACAATGAAGATGCAAGGAGAATACTTGAAGATGCTTATGACTGAAATTCTTCAAATGTTAACGGGATCACTTCAACAAAATCAGCAGATCTTGCTTGTTCCAATTCATCTAACATTGTCCTTGATCCTGTTCATTCAATCACAAAGGGACGAAGATAGAGAATCAAGGGTCACTTTCAGAAAAAAAAATCACAAAGAAAAAATAACAGCAAAGGAATTTGGTTCTAAAACACCAAATACTCGATTGTTTTAGGAATATGATCAAGACTGTTTTATCCTTAAAATTTGTATGATCTTTTACTTATGATAAACATACCTTTACATTGTATTATTCATTCATTTACGTTGAGTTAGTCATACTTAATAAAGGTCTTATATGTTTTGACTTATTATAATTCTGTTTATAAAGGTATACTTAATAATACTTAAAGGTTTCCTTATTTATGTATAAAGGTATAGTTAACCAAATATAAAGGTTTTCTTATTTATACCTAATAAATGTCTTGTATGTTCAACTTAATTATAGTTGTTTATAATGGTATGCTTAATAATACATAAACGTATTTTTAATAACACTTAAAGGTATACCTAATAAATGTCTTCTATGTGCCTTATTATAATTGTTTATAAATGTAAGCTTAATAATACTTAAAGGTCTACTTATTTAGACATAAAGGTATAGTTAACCAAAGATAAAAGTTTTCTTATTTAAACCTAATTTATAAAGGTATGTTTAATAATACATAAAAGTGTTTTTAAAAACACATAAAGGTATTCTTAATAACACTTAAAGGTATTCCTAATGAATGTCTTCCCTGTGCCATATTGTAGCTGTTTATAAAGGTATGTTTAATAATACTTAAAGGTCTCCTTAATTAGACATAAATGTATAATTAACATGTTGGTCCCAAGTGGTGTCCGAGGTTCAGAGGGGGGGGTGAATGAACCTTGGTCGATTTTCAAAAACTTTTAAAACAACCGTTCTGCACTGCAAGTTACTTGAGCTTGCAGCGATAGAAGGTTACTACTTGCAGCGTTAAGATGCAGTGCTGCACGCTGTAACCTGGAGTTTTATACGCAGCGGAAATTAACTTTTAAACACAAGGCTGTTTTTCTCAAGAATGCTTCTTTCAAAACGTTTTAAGATGAGAGACAGATAATAATGCAGAAGATAAACGCACAGATAAATAAAATAATTAAAACACTTAAGGCTTATAGTGGTTCGAAGGTGGTGTAATCCTTCTACGTCCACTCTACTGCTCCTCGAGCAGGAACTTTG
The DNA here is from genome assembly GCA_028654395.1 of Scutellaria barbata. Classification (NCBI taxonomy): domain Eukaryota; kingdom Viridiplantae; phylum Streptophyta; class Magnoliopsida; order Lamiales; family Lamiaceae; genus Scutellaria; species Scutellaria barbata. Next base: position 4,718,789 of record CM053648.1, read on the forward strand.
TTAAGCAAGATTGATTTACAGGACTCTCCTAACAATCTATCAACTTTACAAAGCAAACCACCTACTGAAGTCCAGCGTACACACAACAACTGCAAACTTCAAAGGCTAACCCACACAGGGTTCTACACTCCCACACAGGGAAGCTGCCTAACACTTAGACAACTAAACAAACAGCAAGGATTTCTCATATCAACTGCTTGACACCACTAAAACAACCTAAGCACACATCAACAAGGTTAAAATGATAAAAAGGTTTTCTTCAACTTGTGCTTCGAAGTGAGCTTCTGAATCCGTAGGGAAACTTTCAGCTTGAACTTGCTTCACTTCGATAGGTTGAGTGACTAAAACTGTTGGCTTGAATGCTTGAAATTTGTAAGCTTGAAACTTTCGCGTATGGTTTTTAGTTCTTAGTAACAGTGACAGTACCCAACTTCAGTTCTCCTCGACCTCTATTTATACTTGTAGAAGAAGATGTCCGTTGAAGGAGACATCCCTCTTTTGAATTTTGAAGTAGCCTGGCCAAAGTATGGTTCGCATTTAATGCGACTTGAATTTTCCTTTCGGAGCATTTAATGCGGCAGTTGCGGCTCGCAGCTTTCTACAGCGCGTCAGTCCATGTGGCATCTTCTTATTAGCTCCGTGTCTGCTACTTTGACTTTTTCTTGAACGGCTCTTTTATTCTTGCTTGAATCTCCGTTCCTCGTACTGCATTTATCCTTCCTAGGATTTGCAGGATACTTCGTCTTGTAGTTGGCGCTGTATTACTTAACTGACTTGAAAGTCTGCGCTGTATCCTAGGTCTTTGTGCAGCTGATGCTTTCTTTCAGTGCTGCTGTATTTTAGACCTGGTTGCAGTATCTTCTGGCAGTGCTGCTGTAACTTCTTTCTAGCAGTACTCCTGTATCCTTTTCTTGCAGCGTTGCTGCACGCCGTTCTTCCTTGCTTTGCTGTATAGAAGTTCAGCCTTATTTATACTTTGCTGTTTCTTCATTCTTCCAGCTATGCTGTATCCTGCCTTCTTACATCGATATTGTATCCTGCCTTCTTGCAGCGATATCTTCCCTTAAAGCTTAAATGCAGCTTTATCCTCTTTTAACCTCCATTTCCAATGCTTGACACAAGACTCAATTCTAGTCTATTTATTCACTTAAACATTGTGAAAATGGGGTACTCAAAACTTCCTATTACATATTTGGTTTGTCTCATCAAAATCTAAACATTGAAATCCCAACAATTTCCCCCTTTTTGATGATGACAAAACCTTTACAATATTTCGTTCATGAAGAAGTTTTATTTTACATTAACTCATATGGTTTATCCAGATTACATACTTGCACAGCTTTGAACAATTAAACCTAATCCTGGATTCATCAGAGATGCATCATGCTATTTTTATCATAAGCAACAGAAAAACATAAACAACATGCATGAGTTCATAAGAGTTGAACTTGGATAATACAGAAGGAAAAATTTCTTCATTAACAGAGAGAAATTTTTACAACTTAGCAAAAAAAAACAATAAGGATCACAAGAGGGTATATGAATACACCTTAGTAAAACAGAGACCTTTTGCTTGCTGGTTCGTCTGATCTTCTTCCTGCAAACCTTTCAAAGTCTTCCCTTCCTCTTGATCCTTTCCACCAGTCCCTGATGGACTCTTGGTAGGACTCTTCCAGCTTGTGTCTGATCATGGGAACTTGAATCCATCTCAGCCAGAAGTCCTCGCAGTATGGTACAATCAGCCCTTTCTTTACTCGGTCGATGTATAGCTGTTGAATATCAAGGCTTCCTTCCCGAACGAGCTGTTCATACCTTCTCAATGCAGTCTTGCAAGTATGATACTTGCTGAATTTGTCTTTCCTGCATAGTTCTCTGAAGTGTCTTTGTTCTTGCTGCTTCCTTGAGGGTTCTATTCCTTCTTTTAGCAACCCCATTTTATTGCGGTGTTCTTGCAGCAGAGTATTCATGACGAATACCATTGTCAGAACAAAATTTTTCTATAAACTTATTTGTGAACTCGGTTCGTCTGTCTGATCTTATCTTCACTATACTCAAGCTCTTTTCATTCTGAATTTTCTTCATGAGGCCAGGTAACATTTATTGGGTTTCCAACTTCTTTGCAAGAAAGATCGTCCATGTATATCTGGAGTAGTCATCCACTACTACTAGGGAGTACTTCTTCCTGCTCAAACTTACTGGTTCTACTGGTTCAAAAAGGTCCATGTGTAGAAGATCTAGAATCCTATGAGATGATTTCTGAATCTTATCCTTGAAAGAGCTCTTAACTTGTTTTCCTTTTTGACACGCTCCACAGACATTCTCTTTTTTGTAAGTTACATCTGGTAATCCTCTCACGAGGCCTTTTCTTGCTAGCTTGTTGATAGTCTTGAAGTTCAGGTGACTTAATCGTTTGTGCCATAGCCAGCTCAGTTCTGGTGGACTTTTCACAATGAAGCATGTTGATTGAGTGGAGGAATTCCAATCCGCTTAGTAGATATTTCCTCTTCTTATTCCTGTAAGCTTTACTTCATTTGTGGTGCTGTCTTTGATTAAGCATTTGTTGAGGTTGAATTCCACTGTGTATCCTTTGTCACAAAATTGACTGATGCTTAGAAGATTGTATCTAAGCCCCTTTACATAGGATACATCCATGATCTTTATGTTCCCCTTGACTAGGCATCCGCTTCCTTTTGTGCTTCCTTTGGAATCATCTCCAAATATGACCTTAGGTCCTTTGCATTCTTGAAAGTCTTTCAACGTTTCTTTACTGCCTGTCATGTGCCTTGAGCAGCCGCTGTCGATATACCATACATCACTGCTGCATCCTGGCACTGTAACCTGTAACAATTTCAAACAGACTTAGGTACCCATATCCGTACGGGTCCTTTGGGGTTAGTTACTTTGAGAACCCAAACTTTCTTAACAGTAATTATTTTACTGTAAGATTTGTTGGTTCTCATGCTGTATGCAGTTGTCCTGACAGACTGCTTGTTAAAAGTGTGTGCATAACCAACATGTGTGTTACCAACACCCTTGTAGTGTGGTCTTCCACCATACTTCCCTGGAGTATATCTTCCTTGAGGTTTAGACATGTAGGTCTTAGTATAGGTGGGAGATTTTCTTCTATGCTGCAACTTTGTTGGTTGCTGCATCCTTTTGCTACATGTAGCAGATGGCTTCTGCTGCAGCCAATTCTTAGATGCAGGCTTACTCCCGACAGTTGAGCATTGGGGTCTCTTCCCCTTATCCGTCATTACTGTTTTGTTCATGATCTTTTCAGAATCACAGAGTAACTCTTTCTCCATTGGAGTTTTAGCTTGAACAAAATTTACAGCTTTGGATGTACTTGCTGTATTCTGAGAGCCTTGATTGCTGTAACCTATGCCTGATATCTCAAAAGGATCTCTGACACGGTTTATGCAATCTCTTGCGTCCTTTGAAGATTTGGTGAACGTGCTCATCTTGGACTGCAAGGTTTCCTTCTCAGATTTTAGCTCGGTGATCAGCAGATTCAATCTAGAGACCTCTTGTTGCAGCTTACTGCACTTTGAGTTATCAGACTCTCGTGTAGCGAGCATTTTGGCAAAGTCGATGTTTTTGCTCTTGAGGATCTCATTATCGATTCTAAGGTTCTCATTTTCAACCTTCAGTTCCTCATGAATTGAGTTGATCTGCTCGAAATCACTCATGATCCTTTTCAAGGAGTGGATCATGTTCAGCTCCTCATCAACTTGTATGGACAACGGTTGATAGATTACCTCATCTTCTTCGCTGTCCTCGCCATCTCTAGCCATCAGGCATATGAGTGCTTCTTCGTCAGAGGATGAGGTTTCAGCATCGCTGTCAGAGGATTCTGTAGCTTTCAGTACTTCCTTTGGAACTACTGCATCCTTGGCTTTCTCCATCTCTCATATGAGAGCTCGAAGCTTGTGCCTTTCCTCTCTTCTTTTATCTCTCCTCTGTTCTCTTTCTCCTTTAGGATACTTGTGCACGGTTGGATAAGGACAGTTCCTTACGTAGTGTCCAGGCTTCCTGCAATTATAGCACAAGTCAATATTCCCTGTATTTGACTGTGGAGAAGAAGATACCTGAGGGGTTGGATGACTTCTTCTGAAGTCATTCTTTTTGTTGAGGTTGATGTTGCTGCTATTGTTGTTGCTCTTAATGAATCTCCTGAATTTCTTTAGGAGGAGCGCCATATCCTCTTCAGTAACTTCTGCTGTATTCTCACTCTATTTACTGCAACTGGCGGTTGCTGTATCCTTGGTTCCTCTGGTGGTTAGCGCTGTAACTTTGGAGATTGACTCCTCTGACTCTTTTCTCCTTCTATTGATGTCATACTCGAATGCTTTCAAGTCGGAGGATAGGTCAAATGTGCTCATGGACTTCAGGTCCATAGACACTCTCATGGCAGTGGTCTTGCTATCTCACTCCGCTGGTAGGGCTCTCAACACCTTCATGTTCTTTTCTTTCTGTGTGTAGTGTTTGCCCAGAGCTTCTAGTTCATTCACTATGGATGTGAATCTCAAATCTAGTTGCTCAAGAGTCTCTTCATTCTTCATTTTGAAGAGCTCAAATAGTTGGGTAGCGTTGGAGATTTTGTTGTCTTTTGTGAGCTCAATTCCTTCACAAATTTGCTCCAGCTTTTCCCATATCTCTTTGGATGTTGAGCAAGTTTGAACTTTGCTAAAAGTGCCTTTATCCAAAGTAATAAATAGAGCGTTCTTTGCCACATTATCCAGGTTGGCTCTCTTCCTGTCTTCGTTACCCCACACTTGACGTGGTTTGGTTAGGAAGTTTGGTGGTGGCTGTTCTCCTTCTGCATGGTCTCTTCCATACATTGGATTCACCTTCATGGGGATTATCGGTCCTTCAGTTATAACCGTCCACATCTCATCGTTCATGGCAGAAAGGTGTGTCTGCATTCTTATCTTCCAGTCGTCATATTCCTCTATGGAAAACATAGGTAGCTTGTGATTGGAGGAATCCATGATATGCTTTTAAAAATGATTTTAATGCAAAGAAAACAGCGAGACAAAGGTGGATCTGGGTAGGTGACCAAATAAGTTGGCTTTTAACCCAACTTACTCTGATACCACTTGTTGGTCCCAAGTGATGTCCGAGGTTTAGAGGGGGGGGATGAATGAACCTTGGTCGATTTTCAAAAACTTTTAAAACAACCGTTCTGCACTACAAGTTACTTGAGCTTGCAGCGATAGAAGGTTACTGCTTGCAGCGCTAAGATGCAGTGCTGCACGCTGTAACCTGGAGTTTTATACGCAGCGGAAATTAACTTTTAAACACAAGACTATTTTTCTCAAGAATGCTTCTTTCAAAACGTTTTAAGATGAGAGACAGATAATAATGCAGAAGATAAATGCAAAGATAAATAAAGCAATTAAAACACTTAAGGCTTATAGTGGTTCGAAGGTGGTGTAATCCTTCTACGTCCACTATACTGCTCCTCGAGCAGGAATTTTGTTAAGCAAGATTGATTTACAGAACTCTCCTAACAATCTATCAACTTTACAAAGCAAACCACCTATTGAAGTCCAGCGTACACACAGCAACTGCAAACTTCAAAGGCTAACCCATACAGGGTTCTACACTCCCACACAGAGAAGCTGCCTAACACTTAGACAACTAAACGAACAGTAAGGATTTCTCCTATCAACTGCTTGACACCACTAAAACAACCTAAGCACACAGCAACAAGGTTAAAAGGATAAAAAGGTTTTCTTCAACTTGTGCTTCGAAGTGAGCTTCTGAATCCGTAGGGAAACTTTCAGCTTGAACTTGCTTCACTTCGATAGGTTGAGTGACTGAAATTGTTGGCTTGAATGCTTGAAATTTGTAAGCTTGAAACTTTCGCGTATGGTTTTTAGTTCTTAGTAACAGTGACAGTACCCAGCTTCAGTTCTCCTCGACCTCTATTTATACTTGTAGGAAAAGATGTCCGTTGAAGGAGACATCTCTCTTTTGAATTTTGAAGTAGCCTGGCCAAAGTATGGTTCGCATTTAATGCGACTTGACTTTTTCTTACGGAGCATTTAATGCGGCAGTTGCGGCTCGCAGCTTTCTGCAGCGCGTCAGTCCATGTGGCATCTTCTTATTGGCTTAGTGTCTGCTACTTTGACTTTTTCTTGAACGACTCTTTTATTCTTGCTTGAATCTCCGTTCCTCGTACTGCATTTATCCTTTCTAGGATTTGCAGGATACTTCGTCTTGTAGTCGACGCTGTATTACTTAACTGACTTGTAAGTCTGCGCTGTATCCTAGGTCCTTGTGCAGCTGATGCTTTTTTTCAGTGCTGCTGTATTTTAGACCTGGTTGCAGTATCTTTTGGCAGTGCTGCTGTAACTTCTTTCTAGCAGTACTCCTGTATCCTTTTCTTACAGCATTGCTGCACGCCGTTCTTCCTTGCTTTGCTGTATAGAAGTTTAGCCTTATTTATACTTTGCTGTTTTTTCCTTCTTCCAGCTATGCTGTATCCTGCCTTCCTACAGTGATACTGTATTCTGCCTTCTTGCAGCGATATCTTCCCTTAAAGCTTAGATGCAGCTTTATCCTCTTTTAACCTCCATTTCCAATGCTTGACACAAGACTCAATTCTAGTCTATTTATTCACTTAAACATTGTGAAAATGGGGTACTCAAAACTTCCTATTACATATTTGGTTTGTCTCATCAAAATCCAAACATTGAAATCCCAACATAACAAAACATAAAAGTTGAAGAAACAGAAATACTAAAATATATACATATAGCAAAATGTATATACCTATCTACTGCAAAAACAACCATGTAAGCATCCAAATGTATATACCCACCAACATTACAAAAATCATTATAAAATGTATATACCAACTCAAACTACCATCACAAAACTCTCAATTTTTCCTTCTTCTATATGTCCTGTCAGGTTCCAAGATAGTTTTACTCTTCTTCTTTGTAAAATTTAGTTTTCTCTTCGTCTCCATCATCTTAACTTTGACATCAGGTTTGCTTATGTAGAAATCATACACTTTGCCTATAACAATTCGCCTCATTTCATTAAGATTTGAAAGAACAATCGTAGCACATATTTCAGCTCGAAGTGCACGCCGTACAGAAGCCTTCAAAACAAAGAAATAAGAAATTACTTAGTACAATGAACAACAGAACTATAACAACTTTTTCATAAAATAAATAAGATATTTGACATAATACCTTTGTCATATCAGGACTTGAATATACAACACCATCAAAGAATTTCACATGATGCATCATATAAACCCCACAGTCAAGATCCTTGTTGGTTGTTTGCCAATTAAACAAGACATTTTCAAATGGATAATTCAAAATCTCCTCAACTTTGACATGCTTTCTATCTTTAAGAAACTTTGACATTTGTACTTTCTACAAAATCAATTAAAAAAATTAATAATTCATCACATAAACACACATAAAATAATTTTACTATACTTCAAAACTTACCAGAATTTCTACACTCTTAAAAAAATCATTTTCAGGATCTGGATACTTCCTGTTGTCCAAGTACTGAATTTTCTTTTCAACAAAGTTGATGGCTATGGCAGCATAATGAAAATTCAAACAAAATGGAACAAAAATCTACATTAAAAAAAATATATATAAATGATCAGTTATGTTAAAATGGTCATACCTTTAAGAACACATATATATATACCTTTATATACAAATAAAGGTACCTTTAATTAAATCAGTAATATATATACATACCATCTCAGCATTTTTCAACGTATTTTTATTGGAAGCCATCCAAAAATCCCAACTTTTTCTCAGCAAACTCTCATTCTCCTCAACATCACCAACACCTTCTACAATATTTTTCAAGTTTGTCTAATAAAAAAAATCATTAATGAGACAATTTGTCATACAGTAATATATTGAGAGCAAACATAATATTATAGTAAAAACTTACAGAGTGTTCCAAGTGAAAGACAAATCGTCTTCGTCTATCTTTGCATTTATAATCAGCATTTACCAGCAAGTTAAGACAGACTGGTAAATTTCAATCTTCGGACACAATGATAACATGTCCTCCTTGACGACAAAATTAAAGTAATCATTCTTGAACAATTCTTCACCATTAACAGTTCTTGAAAAAAAACATTGAATTAATAAAATAAGTAAACATAAATTATTCATCAATTTAAAAAAAAAGTAGAACAAACTGCTTACTTGTCATCCTTCTTCGACTCATCTATAAAGAAACAGTAATCTACAACTTCTTTCTGCATCTGATTCAAATTATTCAAAAACTTGTTTGAATAAGTCATGAAATCAGAAAGATATACGACATCCTCAGTTATATTCCAGAAAGGTTCCAGCTTCTTATTTTCAGGCACACCTTCCATTGAGCCAGAAGCAACATTATCTTCCTCAATTGATGTAGTTTGTTGTTCAAACAAATTTGCTTCCACACCTTGATCCTCAGGTGTAAGAAGCTCAAAAGAAGGCATCTCCGATGCCAGCTTATTCATGGCCAAGAAATTTACAACAACACTATCAATATAGTTGTGCAGATCTACATTTGAAAAGAAGGCCTGAGAATTACTTTGACCCTAAGAATCTGGAACTTCAGGAGTTGTATTTGATTTTCTTTCCTCCATATTTTTTTTTCACACCCATCAGCTTTTGCATATGATAATTGGTCACCACAGAAATATCTCTTTGAAATAAAAGCAACGATTCATGAGTAGCCTGCATAGTAACATATAAAAAAATAAAGGTATGACTAATGCAATGTAAAAGTATAGTTAATGAAACATAAAGATATAACTAATGAGACATAAAAGTATAACTAATGAAACATAAATGTATGCTAATAAAATGTAAATGTATAACTAATGATATATAAAGGTATGGCTAATGAAACATAAAGGTATGACTAATGAAATGTAAATGTATGACTAATGAAACATAAAGGTATGGCTAATGAAATGTAAAGGTATGGCTAATGAAACATAAAGGTATGACTAATGAAATGTAAAGGTATAACTAATGAAACATAAAGGTATAACTAAAAAAAGGTATGTATAAAGGTACTTACATCCTTGGTCATTTTTTTAATTTCATCATCATCTGGTTCACCTTCCGACAAAGCAAACTTTACAAATCTGGAAGATTTGTCTTTCTCAGCATCATCTTTCTCAGTAGCAGTAGCAGTAGCAGTCGCAGTCGCAGTCGCGGTAGCAGTAGCAGTAGTAGCAGCAGCAACAACATCATCATCATCTTTCTCATATCCATCAGCCACATCAGACTTCTTACCAGACTTGGCAAATTCTTTAATACACCCGTTTTCATATAACGGATACATATTCCACACTAGCTCTGCATCACCGTAAGGACCAGAATTTGCCTCTTCATTACACCTCTTATTGATTTTATCATCAGTCCAATGCTGTATCAGTGGTAGACTACGAGGCTCTTCAATCCCCTGCCACTTAAGCCTATGCAAATATGCCATTTGCAATACTATAACACAGCAACTCAAACAGTTTGTCTTCCCCATGTGAAAGTTCGTAACAGACTCACAAAGTCTCTCTAACAAATACGTACACCAGTCAAATGTACGAATGCTATCTATATCCAATAAAGACTTTAAAATGCCCATGCGTAATAATCGATTCGAAGAGGGAACCAAAAAAACAGACATCGTATACAAAACAAACACCCTCTTGAAATCATCCCCCCCATCAACTAAAACAGTAGTCATCAAATTGTGTAACACCCTCAAAGATGATCTAGGCTGAATATTATAATCATCCTTAAACCTGGCAAAAATTTCATCTTCCTCCTTCTTTCCAAACTTAACAATTTTATTACTTTCTCGCGGAATCATAAAAATGTCAAACACATCATCAGCAGTCACAACCACGATGTCTATCTAGAGTTAACATCCTACTACCACCATTAAAATGATTAACTAACCATGTATTCATCATCAAATTAACCGTATTCAAAGACATTTTTAAAAAATCTCCAAAACCTATGCTCTCCACATCAACCCTTTGCTTGTCATTCAAACATTGGACAAGTTCAACAACACCACTTGGTCTACAAGTTGTACGAATCAAACTGCAAAACACAACCAGAAAAATAATATTTATATAAAACAGTTATACCTTTATATTAAACTAAATATACTTTTATGTTACACTAAATATACCTTTTACATAAAATAGACATACCTTCATATTACTTTAGTCATACCTTAACAGTATTTTAATCATACCTTTAGGTTACATTAAACATACTTTTATCATATAATACACATACCTTTTGTGAACAATAAACATACCTTTTACAAACAAAACAACACTGACATTCTAATCAGATAATTCCTACCTAATACACATCATCCTCTTTTCAATTATGAGGTGTCAACCAAGTAAAAACTGTGATAATTAAAATGAAAGAGTGATTTTGCAACACATAGTTAACTAATATCACAGATCCTCAAACACAGTAGTCAAATGCAAGTATATATACCTATCCTTGTCAACACAAGGAGTGTCAAAAACTCTCCTAGATCTCTTCCTCGAAATTTGCCTCCCAGGAACAACCACAATATCTTTAGATGCCATCTAAACACATGCAGAGATTACATTAGTGTTAAATATAAAGCAGAATAAAAAAAAATTGAAGAACAAGAATGAAATCTAATTTCAGAAACAGTAAACTTAGATCAAACTGAAATCTAGGGTTATAATACCACATGCAAACACGAATAACAATAAAAAATCAAACAAATAAACATCAAACAAGATAAAAATCAAAATAAAAAAGACAATAAAATAAAAAATGAACCTGCGAGCACTGTAGGGTTTCGAAAAATGACTCAAAACGGAAACAACTTCACAGCACCGCCAACTAACGAACAGAAATGCAAAAAAAAGAACCACGAACTGCAGAGAATAGTCGCGCAAGGGAGAGAGTAGGGAAGGAGAAGAAACTGTTCGCGCAACAAGGGGAGAAAGTGAAGAAGAAATCGCAAAAGGAGAAAAGAGAGAAAGGGAGCGCGAAAAAATAAATAGAGTTCAATTTATATATTTGTAAATGGGTCGGGTCTACTCCGGGTCGAGGCGGGTCGGGGTGTTATGTATGGATCTAAGGTCCATACACAAGTTGTACAAAAGTTTTTGTGATATATTTTTTATCATGTAATACTTTGGATAACATGACAATTCAGCTGCCAAATATGGTAGTTTCACAAATTAAGTTCAATTTCAAGAATATCAAGAAAGTTTTATTGTTTTTTTTAACAGTTTTACAAAGTTCAATTTCAAGAATTTCAAGAAAGTTTTATTATTAGTTTTTAATGGGATGTAAAAATTGACCAAAGTCAAAAAAACTATAATATATATAAGGTTATATATTTTGACCACTATTAAAAAATTATGATTTTTTTAATTAAAATCATAATGTGAATAAAGGTAGTGATTTTTCTGATAATTAACTTAATTATTTTAAATGGTACATAAATTTAATTATATGAAACACGAGGCTTTAAAACACACATATATTTAGATGTATTATTATATTTTCTATACATATAAAATATATATTAAAATATTTATAATATAATAAACTATTTTACATGATAAGTTGATTTAAAGTTTTATTTTTTTTCATTCAAATGTAAATTTGTATATTTCATTCATTTTAGTTATTTTATGTACAATGTGTTGTTGTAAATAACTAAGCAAGATACAATAAATAAATACACAAATAGTTTATAATGGTTAATGATAAAATAATCTTTTTAATCTAATACGTTCTCTTAAGGAAAAACTTTCATAAGTTAGGTTGTTTACAAGTAATCTCTTGAATCTACTACGTTCTCTTGAGAAAAAACTTTGATAAGTTAGTTTATTTACAATAGGCACATGACTCTTCTACAACCTCATAAGTCATAAAGATACCTACAACAAAGATACCTACAGGTAGTCAATCTTCACATTAGTGCCACTAACTTAGACACGGACCTATACAAGATCTACACAATCAACATAAAATTACATTAACTCACATAGAACCATTATTTGTGGGATCGAATCGGATCGATCGATCTAACTGGTTCAACCACAAATCAGCTCTTGTTCTAGTTCTTTTAGACCTAAAGAACTGAAAATATGATCTAACCACTTAGAATCAGTCAAAACCCGGTCTAATCTAGAGATGATCATTGTACGATTTTACGGTTATATTTGCAGTTTATAAACCAAATTTTTATATAGTAGTTTTTCTTTAAAAAAATTGAATTCCGATTTGATTAAGCAAAACCACAAATGTGGTTTGATGTGGTTACAATGTGATTTGCGGTTTTTATTTTTTAATTGAATAATGTGTATATATATAATATATATAGTTGCAACCAATTTTATCATAGGTTTCAATTCAATGCTACTTAATAATATCATATTATATACTTTATTTAGTTTTCCTCCCTAATAAAATAACAGTAGAAAATATAGGTATTTCTAAGTTCCAATTTTACATCATAATCAAACCAACAGTTTATGTGCCCACTTTCTCACAAGATACTAAGACTTAGAATCCTATATTTTATTCTTGAACATCTGCAACAACAAAACTTAAAAAAAGTCAATAACAAACTAATAACAAGAAATTACGAAAAAAATTATTGAATGGAATAAATCTGCTACAATCAATTTAAAAAAATCTAACAAAAAAAATAATATATATATATATATATATAATTGTAAGTGAATCTGTGAAGAATGTAAAAAAAAGAGAACTTTTTATTGTGATGGCTTGATAGGTGTCAAATCCAACAAATAATAAAACTTACTCTAAAGTTATATATTTGAGATAGCAACGAGTAAGGTCGAATCCACAAAGATTGATAAAAAGGTTATTCTTTTGCAAACAAGTTGAAAATAAAATGATTGGAGGTTTTTGAAATTTTTGAAATTGATAAAATTAAAGCAATTAAAATTAACTAAAATGAATTTAATGAAATAAAAACATCTTGTCAAGAAATAAATTAAGAATGGTTCAAGTGTTAATCATGGATGCAAGAATTATATCTTTCTTTCAATGTTAAATTAATTATAGTCGTTGGTACGACCTAACAACCTAATCTTTTTTTAAGGTTCGGTGATACGATCTTTAATTACTAACCTAATTAGTAAACAATCACCATCTTAGAATTAATTCACTAATTGAATTGAATTTAGAAAGACTCAATTCTAGACAACAAACAAACATGTAGTGATGTGGATAGGACGAAGGACTCATTAGATATAAAGATCTAAGAACCTAACGTATAAAGATAAGTAGCGGATCTTCCCAAATCGAGAATCTAGTTTGATCTTACTTAGAGCGAAAGAATCTTGACCCGTTGGCTATATACTCAACTAAGAACCTCGGTATGATGAACGCCACAAGATCTTGCTCAAATGATTTTGATAAGTTCTTGATAAAATGAAAACCTCACAAATAAAGAATTCAACACACAAAGCATAAACTTCATTTTTGGATTCAAAGATTGATCTCCATTTACAAGTGATCATAAGTCCTATTTATAGGCAAGAACAATGACTTTTAAGTTCCTACACTAATACTTATCACTTGTATTCAAAAATGGGGGCTTTACTTAGTCAATATTGGAGGTTTCCTTTGTAGTCAATATTGGAGGCTCCACTTGTGTTCAAAATTGGAGGCTTCACTTGTAGACAATATTGGAGGCTTCACTTGTATTCAAAATTGGAGGCTCCACTTGTGTTCAAAATTAGGGGCTTTACTTGTAGTCAATATTGGAGGCTTTATAGTCTTCAAGCCCAATTTAGCATTATGTGATGTACAACCCAATAACATTCACCATTGGGCCTTCTTTGAACTTCTCTTGCACATTTACTTTAATTTTAGCAACGATGATCATCAAGGCCTCTTTAAACTTCTTAGCACGAGCTCTTGTAATTGGACCTTCTTGCACGATCAAAGAATCTCTTTTTCTTGCATGATTGTGCATGGATGTATCTCCATCATGTAGGTTCATTTAAACTAGATCATATATCTTCAAAGTATGGAATTGAAAATCTTTATATAATCAATTATGTTAATTGCCACAAGGATCAGAATAATTAAACAATTACGAATACAACGTTCCAATTGGCGGTATATTATTTTAACAAATTGACACATGATTCTATTTGAACAATTCATCAAAATAATAATAATCAACGTACACAAAAGATATACGAATAATAAGAAAGAAAGAACAACAAAATTAAATTAGATCTCACAACAGTAATAGAACCAAATTTTAATTATCTATTGGACAGAAATAAAATATAGCCCTCCATGGAAAATTGAGATCTCAAATATAAAAGTTCTGCAGTTTTAAGCGCAGTATGAAAGTTAAAAAGAAAGAGAGCGTTAGAATCCTATGAAAGTTAAAATGAAAGAGAGCGTTAGAATCCTTATCTACTTGGAAGTTTAAAAAAATAACTTCTACAATTTTTATCCACATCTTCTTGTTTTTGCAATTTTTGGTTGTTAAGCATGCCCACTCTATTATTGAGACTCTTGCAGTCATTGAGAATTGATCTATGAGAATCAGGTTCGAATATTTAGGCGTGACCACGCTTAATGCTAAAATCGTCGTATTAGTTACAAGTTTTGAGGATTTCACCAAAATTCTTGCAAATCAATCCAAAATGCCTCAAATTTCAATTAAAAGGATCTTGTCCTAGAAAACACAATACTTCATCAAAATCAAGAATAAAGGATTAATTGACATCTAAAATGAGGAAAAAATTATTATAATCAATATACACAAAATAAATATCATCATGACTACAGGTACCTTATTTCATTTTCATAATAATTTGTTGTCATGGCGAATGTAAATTGGTAGAAAATTGAAAATTTGAAAATGGGGAAGAAAGAAGAAATACTTGAAGCCTTGAAATGTTTGGGTTAGTTACTTGATAGAGCCATATAAGATCATATACAGAGTTGATTGAAAGAGAAAATATGAATCCGTGTATGAAAGAATATGTTTAATGATTGAGTTTCTATAACAAATTATTGGAATACCATTTTGAATGTCCTATATATTGGTTGATATTTATATGAAGGAATATGCTAAATCATTAAACATATTCCTAAAAACTCTTCTTAATTTGCTGCAAATTTAACAATAATGTCTATGAAAAAAACATTTAAAATAATTATGCCGCTTCATTCATTTAATCTATTACAGATGCATTAATTATGCTACTTTCAATTAATCATAAAATCTGACCATCACTTGGTATTAAATAAGGTCACAATCGAAACTTAGTTGTATAATTTGTTTTTCCAAATTTTTTCTTAATATGTGTAATAGGCAATTAGTTTATATAATTGAAACGGAAGGAAGGAGTATCTTAAAATATATTTATATATCAAATATTTATTTGGATCAAAATATTGAATTTAATATTAATATTAACTTGACTAAAATAATTATAAAATTCAACAAATTAAACTATTACGAATTTGACTTGAGTGAGGAATAAAAATTTCAATCCAACAAATAATGCAAATCTTTGAAAATGTGAAACAAAAGTTTTTTCCTTGCATCTCGATTAATTTTACTTTTTTGTTATTTCGTAATCTGTAGGATATGATACCTTATAACTTTACCGTAACAAGTTATTTTCTCATTACTTTGGATCTCTCATTTTCTCTTTTTATTGGCAAATTAAATACATATAAAAAAAAAAGCATTCCTCTCTCTAGAATATCAAGAACAAGAAAAGGGTGCCCTAACCCTAACTCGACTTAAACAATTCCAGTTATTTCGTGAAGAAACCTTTCCATTATCATATTTATGTGATTATCAATGATACAACTGGAATTAACACTAGGTTTAATAAACCCACCCTAGTTGTGTGGTTTATCTAATAACCATATTACCCGAAATTCCACTTTATGGAAACCTAAGCTTTCGAATCAATAAACCCAACTCAAATCCCCCAACTAAACAAAACTAGCTCCAAGAAACAATTATCCTGAATCCTAATCATTAAAGTTTTTTTTTTTTCAATTTGAAACAATGAGAGCTAATCAAGGTCTTGAGTTTGAGTCCTCCTACCTAATTTATAATTAAAAAAAAAAAAACTGACCATAAGTTCTTGAACTTAATATAAACTATTCCAAAAACGTGGAAGTATGAATAAACATCCTAAATCTTTTGAAAAATAAAATGATTTCATATTAATACATGTGAAACATAAAATTTACTTTAAAATGCATCAAATTTAAACTTCATACGACATAATGTACGATTATGATTTGTTTAGTAATATAAAATGCAGCAAATTCTAAGTTCATACAACAAAATATAATATTTAAAAGTTTATATAAAAATATGTAAAATCATGTGTAGTTTGGATGAGAAAATGTTTTTAACCTTTTAATATATAAATTTTATTATATTATATGATAACAATACAATTTTTTTAAAAGTAGTGGATAAAAAAGTGCAATTTTAGGGCTATGTTAATTATCCCTTCATTGGAACGAATTTTAAATGCCAAAAATAACAAATTTCGTTTCTTTTTAGATGTTTAATGAATGACGTCAATTCAATAAAATCCTAGCCTAATCTACATTTATTAGTATCTATTTTTACATTTTCTACAAACTCTAATTTATCCTGTCTTATTTCATGTATCCAACACATCTTATTACAATATAATATTACAACTATCTACCTTTTTGAGTATTAATGTGATATCTATAGTATGATGTCTTTCTATACAATCTTACTAGCATAGGGCGCAAATAATATACGGGTTTAAAAAAAAAAAAATAGAAGAAAATTTTCAATATCATTATATTGAAGCAAATATTTATATTTTGTGTTCTACCTATATTCTAGTTTAACATAGGTGATAATATAAATTGATTAATATAATATTGTTCACTTATATTTATATATATATATATATATATATATATATATATATAAATAGTCAAAAAAATCCAAATCTTTTCGAGTTTTTGTTATTTTAGCCAATTCTTTAAAATTATCAATTTAGCCATATTACAGCAAATTAGTTGCAATTGTAGCTAAATTTCAATGTTAGTCAAAACTAAATTGTATATGTTCTGCATAGCGGACACATGAATAAAAAAATCATTTACACCTCATCAATTGTTTTTTATTTTACTCTCCACAACACTCAAGTCTAGTTTTTTTTTTATTTTCTTTAATTTGCAAATTCAAGATAATATGTTTATTTTCTTTATTTTTTTTCATTTTTTATAAAATGTAAATGATTTATTTATCCATTTGTTTGCCACGTAGGACATATACAATTTAGTTTTGACTAAAATTAAAATTTGGCTAAAATTGCAACTAATTGACTATAATATGACTAAATTGAAAACTTTTAAAGTATTAACTAAAATAGCAAAAACTCGAAAAGTTTTGGATTTTTTTGGCTATTTGACCTATATATTTATATGTTGCAATTGAATGAGTATTAATAATATTTTTTATATTGAAAAATAATTTATGTTGTTGTCTATAATATTAATATTCAATCCTCCCACCATTTTTCAAGTTTTTTTTATTTATTATTTTTTGTATAAAAATCTAAGTATTAAAGTTTAGAAAGATCCTCAAATTTTCTTTATAATTATATGACAAAAATCAAAATTACCCAAATAATTTTCATAGTTTATTCAAAAATTATTCAATTCATTTAATATATAGATTTGGAAGTTTCACTAATCTTTTAAATCACCCCATCTTTATTTTAGTTTTTTATTTATATTTTTCTCTAATTTTTTAAAATTTATATAAATTTATAATATATAAATAATTTTGAAAATTTCGTCATTTTGCCACTTGTTCCTGAACGGTTGTACTTATATATATATATATGTTTGTGTATGTGTAAAATATATTATTTAGTTTTTGTATAATTATGATCATATTATATTATTATTAGTATTTAGTTAACATATTTTAGTTGATATAAAAAACAGTTTTTAGATCACATGAATTCACTTTACAAAAATCTCACATATAACTATTAATTTTAAATTAGTTATTTTTAACAAATATTTAATAGATTTGTGTGAATATTGATAATATAAAAATTAATGAATTTGTTTAGATAATATAATGATATAAATCAAAATGTTAATATGCCAACTGTGGGCATGAGTTGATATGTCTTGATATGTAAAAATCATATTTACTTAAATCTTGTGATTTGAAATTAATGATTATATTGAACATATGAAACATCAATGTGTGATAACAATTGGTAGAGAA
Source organism: Scutellaria barbata (assembly GCA_028654395.1). Classification (NCBI taxonomy): domain Eukaryota; kingdom Viridiplantae; phylum Streptophyta; class Magnoliopsida; order Lamiales; family Lamiaceae; genus Scutellaria; species Scutellaria barbata. Next base: position 4,737,116 of record CM053648.1, read on the forward strand.
ACAAACCTGAGTAATATAAATATATAGTAATATAATTGTTTTATATCCTAATTAATAAGAATTGATTAAAATTTTTTACACACATTAATCATTTGTAATATATAATTATGCGAGAATGAATTATCTAATATTTTTCAAATATATAATTGCCAACAATAATTAATAATAATAAAATAATTTAAAAAACAGCATTTAAAGTTTACATGGTAAATCTTTTATTTCTAGAATATCTTTAAATAATAGAGGATAACAAATACTATATATGTACTCCCATTCTTTATTATGATTTCTTGTTATAAATTTCAAAAAAAGAGTATTTCAGATTACTAGCCCGGCTATATTCGTAAGTCAACGGCAACAAGATGAGCTTGCTTTTGCTCATTCGAAAAATATGAAATCTTATCCGTCAAATCAATCCGCCCATACATAATCCAATCTCAGCCGTCCAATTCGGTCCCGTTTTAGAATCCCGCCCAGTGTCTGGCTCACTGATCTGACGTGGCATTACACTGGATTTAAAATCCGGATTTGAAGTCCGCACTATAAAAGTCAGCTTCGGAAAAGCGAGGTTGGATTCGAAGTGTGAATTTAGTACAAGAAACATAAATTTTAGAGAGAGAGAGAGAGTGAGCGAGCGCTCTAAATTCAGTGAGAGTGAGCTTCGTAGGTGATTCTTCCATCTTCAAATTTAGCCTTCTTGTTTTCTGTAAGTCTCATCTCTTCCTTCTGTTTCCTGCTTTAATTCTTCTTCCGTTACTTAATTTGAGTTTGCTGTTCTTTCTCTCGTGCTTTTTTTGAGTTGAATTGCTGCCTTTAAGATTAGGGTTTTGTGTTGTTTTTGCGAATTCCCAACCATTGCCTGCGTTTTTTGTTGCTTTTTTCCTTAAAGCAGGATTTTTTCTTGTGCGTTTTGTTGTTTAATGACTGTTTTGATTTGGTAGATCTTTATAAGGGCATGCAGAATCTGTATTAGCATGTGCTTTTTTTTATTTGTTAGATTGTTCCACCTCAATTTTGCACTCGGTATGTAATTTATAGCTGATTGGTTCTCTTTGTTCATAATCTCTCTTGAGTTGGAATAATTGTATGTGTAGCCAGTTGCTTACTGTATCTATTTGTGTAAAGTGATTTTTATCACTTAAAATAGTCGTTACTATTATAATTTGATCTTTTTCTTCTTTAAATTGTTCTTATGTAAAGTTTTCTTTGTGGATTTTGTTCAAAGTATAGACTTTGGTTTCGAGCTGCTATGGGTGTGGAAGGTGTGGTGTCTACAAAGCCCGAGCCCGTGGCAAATGGGAATGCAGAGGTAAATAAAAATGCCGAACTGGGGGGGAAGACTGAGGCTGTAACAGATAAGAAATGCGAGCAGCCTGATGAAGTGAGCAAAATGGAAGAGGATAAAAATAGTGAGGGAAAATCTGAGGCTCAGAAAATGGATGTGGACAAAGTAGAGGCCAAAGAAAGCAAGGAAATCGAAAAAGAGACGGGGGGTGAAGTGGAAGTAAAAGAAGGTGAAAAAGAAGAAGGAAAGGAAGAAATGGAAGGGACTGAAGCTGATGAAGAAATGCAAGAAACTGCACCAGAAGATGAAGGGAAGGAGGAGCTCAAGAATGAAGAAATGGAGGAAGAAGCTAAGAAAAGGACTGAAGAAAATGTCGAAGAGGAGGATGATGGGGTGGAAGAGGAGGATGAAAAACCAGAGGAGCTGAAGGAAGTAAAAAGCTTGAAGAAACGCCCAAGATCAAAGGGTAGTGCTGGGAAAAAGAGCAAAATTAAGAAAAAGGAACCTGCGAAGGAGGAGAAGGAACAGAAAACCCCGATTGAGAAAAAGACGAAAGATCCTAAAACTCCAGTGCAGAAAAAGGAGGAGACAAAGATCCCATCTGCTTCCACAATTGAACGCCCTGTACGCGAACGAAAATCTGTTGAAAGACTGGTTGCCACTATTGAGAAGGACTCTGCTAAGGATTTTCATATTGAAAAGGTACCAGCCTTTAAGCTTTCAGTCTTTTTTTCTGACCCCTTTTGCAAGTATAATTTTTGTACGAAGTATTTAATTTAATGACCTGCTCTGAAGTGCTTGCTTTGCACTCTATTCATTGTCTCAGGGTCGTGGAACTGCTTTGAAAGATATTCCAAATGGTATGGTGTTCAACTAACTCTGTTGTCTTATGTAATATCTACTCTGAACTATTCTGCAAAATGCATGTGCACCACCTAACTGGTCATGGTTGAGAGTTGAAATAAGAGAACTCTCTTTTTCATAAATTCAATTGTTCTTGGTGAATCTGATAGGGATGGCCTCTCCTTACTACTTTCCTTTGCTGAGTGAGATAATGCTCCAAACAAAGCTTAATCGTCTCAATAACAAAGTGAAAAACTTTTTTTCAAACCTGGAATTTCATGGCTTCTGATAACCTTTTTTGATGCGCAACAAATATTCCTTATCCCCCATGTACACTGTGTGCAACCTCATGTATATGTCAATATGCGTATGTTGTGTGTCATGAGCAATTGCTAGTTCTTATTGGCCTTCTGTTTTAGTGTGCAAGCATTGCACATTTTGATTCTTGTTTGTGTCATGAGCAATTGCTAGTTCTTACTGGCCTTCTGTTTGAGTGTGCAAGCATTGCACATTTTGATTCTTGTTTGTGTACTAAATGCTTCTAGTTTCTCCATGCCAAATCTTTGCTCTTGATTTTTTTTATTAGAAGCTTATTGTATTTCCTGTTAAGAAACTTCTTTGGATGTTAAATGTTTAAATATGGTGTTGAAGTATTTATGTAGCTTTATGAATGAATTTGTTAATATTTTTGAACCATGTATTCATTTCAGTGGCATACAAGCTGTCTAGGAAAAAGACTGAAGATACTTTTAAATTGCTGCATACTATCCTATTTGGAAGGAGAGGAAAGGTAAAGACTTCTATGTATTGGACTTGAGATTTCATATTACTTCATTCACCTAGTGGTTTTGTCATAGAATTCTTGACCCAATATATCTTGTTTACAATGTGGTATTTAATGATCACGTAGTTTGAATTATATTCTATTCATATGATCCATTAAAACTTGTACGTTGGAGTTACCAAAATCATAGATGCTAGTGAGACCCACCTGAGGCGCGAGGCGTAGAGGGTGCAAGCCCAAGTGCCTTTTCTTTGGAGAGGCGAGTGTGGTTCCGTGGATACGTGCCTAGGCGCCCCTCTCAGTGTATTTTGTGTCTGTGTGGTCTCTTGTACATTCTCATTTAAATGATAAGCATACATTCTCATTTAAATGGTAAAAGTGCTCTTTGGGTTTTAGCACTTCTCAAATGAAAAGTCCTATCTGACTCCAAATTCCACTCAAAATCCATCCTTAAACTAAAGCCCTAGTTTAAGTTTTACATACATCACCCCCAAAGCAAAGGGGCTGCTGCTACCCCTTCCCACCAGACTGCGGCATGCCCCTCATCTGCCTGACCCCCTGTCGGTGGCAGCCACAAGCACCTCAGCCTCCGTCGCCCCTGTGTTTGTGTTATGTGTGTTGCTTTTTGTGTCTTTGTGATTAGATTAGAATGTTGAACTTGAAAAGAAAACTATTTTAGGGGGTGGTTAGTTACTTGTGTGTTTTGGAATATTAACATTTATTTGCTATATGAGCTTCTGGGAGTCTAAAAGTAATATTTTCTTCCATTTTTATAGATTTTTTAATTTATTTTATTAACTTTGTGCTGCCCGAAAGCATCGGGCACCAGAGGCATGGTTGTGCGTCTGGGCATTGTGCCCCTAACAACTATGACCAAAATATATCTAAAAACTCCATTGAAGCTTGTTCTTTATGAAGTGCTATTCATGAGGATTCTTAATACTTCTGTCACCACTATTAGTAGTATAATTTATTTGCTGGTTTCATCAATGTTTCAAAGTGAATGTAGGATAAAACATATTTTAAATTACTCTTCTAACTAATTAGGTTCCTGATGTGAACGCTAAAAGTGAGTAGGATTTCATTCATTCATGGTTGGGTAAAATTCTTGCTTTCTTCATAATTGTGTAATGTTTAGTTGTTTCTTTCTTGCTTGACGTATCCAGGCTGCTCAAGTGAAGAACAATATTTCAAGGTTTTCTGGATTTGTTTGGCATGATAATGAGGTAAGAGAAAGCTATGAGTGACAGTAAAATTTACATGATCTCTCTTGTTGTTCCTAGATTATGTTATAACTTTTAGGTTTTGAAATGAATATTTCTTAGGAAAAGCAAATGAATAGACTCAAAGAGAAACTTGACAAGTGTGTCAAGGAGAAATTAATAGAGTTCTGCGATGTCCTTGATGTGCAAATTTCGAAGGCCAACTCAAAGAAGGTCTGTCTTTTTTGGATACAAATTTAAGTTTATGCATTCAGAATGCTATGAATTGTTGACACTTATCACATATTTCTTGATCTAAATATTCTGATTCTTGAGATACATGGATCACATTAGCTTTATGAATTATGTTACCTCCTCGACAAACTGTTCAAAGTGAAAGTATCGCTGTGCTATGCTTAATGTGCCCTGCTTAATTTTGAATTCTGAATATGTTTTCAGGAGGATATGATTGCAAAGTTGATAGAGTTTTTGATGGAACCTCATGCTACAACATCTGAGTTGCTTGCCGATAAAGACCAGGTTTGACACATTAACTTTCACATATTACAGTGTCAACTTCTTCATTTGGGCTAAATACATGCTAATCTATGCCATGCATATTTCTCTGTCAACGAAGGGAAAAAAGAGAAAGAGAGCAAGCAAATCAGAACCTGGGAGCAGCACACCGTCAAAAGGCTCAGCTAAGGTACTTTTTCTTGCTATTTGAGTTTTCCCATTCAGAGGTTAACTTTTTTTTTCAATTAAAGCTAGAACTATACTATTAACATTCATTTTTTTTTGTTTTGGGAACAGAATCTGAATATTTATGCTATGCAACAAACTAATTTTGGTGCAATACGATCCATTATCTAGAGCAATTATCTGTTGATCTATTTTTCCATTGGTGTAGCTTTGCTCATTTGTAAAGTTATATCACACATTTAACTAAAGTTCTCGCACTTGAATAGTGTTTTCAGTTTCTATAGAAAGATAGTATGTGGTCGTCTTACATGTTTAGAGATGCCATGTTTAGCTACTCATTATACTGCCTGGTGCTTGAGAGGGAGGTACAAAATGTATTTGCTTTCATGCCGTCTAAACTTGGAATATCTTTAAGTACGGCATATGGAGATTGCTATATGCATACTGTTGCACAGATGCATTCATACATGTGTTGTGTTCACAATTGGACAAAGCATTTGATGGGTCTTTTTTGAGCACAAAGGCCACCCAGTTCTGAAACTGAAGGAATGGATTTGAATGAAAAGTATATGGAGCTGTGTTTCTTTTCTAGTATTATTTACCAAGATGTTCAACTTACACATTGTAGTTTAAGTTTCCATTCATGTTGGCGTCCAAATTTCCAACAGACATTGTTTAACAAAGAGAAAAAGATATAAGTTTAGTGAACTGAAAATGTTCATACCGTTATTGGTATCTTTCTTAGAGGAAACTTGGCCATGAAATTGGACTAAAGAATGAAATTAAGTGACAAGATTTCTCAAACCATACAAAGTGAAATCCCAGATCAACATATCAACTCATCAATTTGTTGTGCATGCTATTCCCAGAGTCGAAAGAAAGCTGAGAGTGCAACTAAAAAGGGTGCAGATCCTGAATCAGAAGATGAATCAGAAGAAGAGAAAGAGGAAGATATAAATGGTGTTCCAGACAAATCAGATGAGGAGATGTCTGAACAAGCTGCAAGTGAGGAAAAGGAAAGTGAATCTGAAGATGAGTCAGATGCGGACAAAGAAAAGCAGAAGAAAGGATCATCAAAGTCACCTGTAAAGAAGGGATCTTCTGTAAAGGCCAAAACCAAAAAAGCTACCAACTCTAAAAAGACCAGCTTGCCACCCAAGAAAGTATCAGCTGCAAGTGAGGAGAAAAGAAGTGATTCTGAAAATGAGTCAGATGAGGACAAAGAACAGCAGAAGCGAGGATCGGCAAAGTCTTCTGCAAAGAAGGGAGCTTCTGGTAAGGCCAAAACCAAGAAAGTAACAATCTCTAAAAAGAGCAGCTCGCCGCCACCCAAGAAAGTTACAGAAAAATCTGGCAGAAGTGAGGATAGAGGAAGTGAATCTGAAGAGGAGTCAGATGAGGACAACAAAAAGCAGAAGAGAGGTTCAGCAAAGTCTTCTGTAAAGAAGGGGTCTTCAGGAAAGGCCAAAACCATGAAAGTAACAATTTCTAAAAAGATAAGCCCGCCATCCAAGAAACTACCAGAAAAATCACCAACTCGCCTTAAAAGCAATAATGACACAAGTGCAAAGAAGTCTTCGGATAAGAAGAAAGAGGAAGTTGTGAAGAAGTCATCAAAATCTTTGAAGGAGAGCCCAGGTGAATCCTAATAATTCCCCCTTGTGTGCTGAGATTAACACTTTGACTTTTAATTTGCCATAACTAATTCTTTAGATTAGTACCTGAGATGTTGAATAGAATCTTTTGTGAGAATCAATTGTCTGAAGTTTATATTATTTTGTTCAAATCCAGGGAAAAAAGTTCTGAAAGTGAAAGATAGGCTCAAGGAGGAGACATTAAAGCCAAGTGATGATGAACTTAAAAGTTCGATTTGTAAGATTCTCAAGGAGGTTGATTTCAATACGGTTAGTTTCTGAGATTCTCTCTCTCTCTTAATGTTTTCTGGATGGGAGTCGAGCTTGTAGAAGACACCAGATGTTTTCACACTTTTATTATCTGTATTATGGCCCAGCCTATTGAAAATTATTCTTGGATGCATGGTCCCAAGTACCCTAGATCTTTTGAATATTGTACAATTTCGTTCTATCTGGGGGTAGTCGGATAGAATGCTATGTGCACTTTTCAATCCAATAGAGGGTTCAGATTGGTGAAAATTGAGATGTATTTCTTTTAGTTTGTTTTTTGATTATGTTGTTTTCTTTATGGTTGGTCTTATTTTGTTTCTGATCTGATCTTCTGTTTTGCAGGCTACCTTCACCGACATTCTGAAGTTGCTTGGTAAACTTGCATGAACTTCACTGTTTTGATCATCTTTCGACGCCTCTTACACTCAGAATTTCTCTTCTATTTTACATGATGAGTTTGTTTTCCATTTTCAGGTAAGCAGTTCAACATGGACTTCACCTCAAGAAAACCGTCGATAAAGCTCATGATTCAAGATGAGCTCACAAAACTAGCCGATGCTGATGAGGCTGATGAGGAAGAGGAGGATGATGATGCTAAGAAGAACGAGAAAACTCCTTCCAATGTAAGTGTTAAGGCCTAACAACCTATAGCCGGAAGAGGCACCCTGGAAACTGGTGTACACTATATACCTATCTTTCATCAGTTACATTGTTTTCTTTGCTGTAAGTTATATTGGTCCTGCTGTTATGTAGTGCTATCTTCTTCACCCCATGTCAGCTGTAATTTATTATTGTTAGTGTTATTAACTGCTCATTCGGGTTCGTTAGGGCATTGATAGAAGTAACTGTTGAAGCTTGTTGTGTAAAACCCTGTTAAATTCTTCCCAAATGTACTGAGTAGTGAGTAGTGAGTAGTGACCCTTTGAATAGGAGAAAATTGGACCACCAACTTCGTTGTTTAGGTATCATTCTCATTGTAGTATCAAACAATTAAGTAATTTGGCATGTTGGATTTTTGACACCATGGGTTGAATATTTGCCTTTGATTGTGGATATTTACACAAGTAAATGTGCTAGCTTTACCCTCAAAACATTTCAATTTCTAAGCATCTTGTTACTTGGAAGAATTTTCTTTACTTGACTTGATTACCGAAAATTCTATTTTGGATTGATTTACTTTTTGCTTCGAAAGACTGATGGGTACTGTTGAAACACCCATCGAGACTGTAAAAATAATTTGGACTTGTGGAATTGAAGCTTAAATCATAATAAAAGATATTGATTTTCTTCAAGCTTTCAGTTAAATAAATCTTTTACTATTTTGTTATTATTCAAGTATGAAATATAAGTGCTACATATTATTTTTAATGTTTATAAATTTTGTTTTATAAATTTTTATTTTTTCAATTTATTTTTAACATTTATATTGAAAGGGATTTTTTTTGTTTCGGTTTTAGTAGAAAACTCATTGAATTGGAAGGTAGATCAAATAAGAAGCATAAGTATAGGAGAAGAGGTTATTATTTGATATGAATATATTTGCCAAGAGAATTGATTCTTGAGTTGTATTTGTGTGCAATTGTTGTATAGATTCATACAATGCGGGTTGGTTTGGACCAAATTTGATTTGAATTCACATATATTTTTTTTACCTTAATTTTTATGTTGTGTTAGTCATATCTTTATATATTATATTAAGCATATCTTTATGTAATATTTTAACTTAATTTTTTTTTATTTTGGTGAAAAAATCTTAATTTTAATGACAAACCTTAATTTCAGCACAAAAAATCTTAATTTGTACATATATATTTTTATGTAATATTACGCACATTTTTAAATAATATTAGTCATATTTTTATATAATACATAAAGGTACAATTAATATAATTAAAATGTATGATTAACATAATATAAAAGTATGTTTAACATAATATAAAAATCTTAAAGGTATGTTTAACATAATATAAAATTATAAAAGTATGCTTAACATATTATAAAAGTATGCTTAATATAACATAAATGCTCTAAATGTATGACTAATATAACATATATGTGTGTTTAACATAATATAAAAATATGTAATATAATATAAATGTATAACATCTGAAGCGAATTTGGGTGGGTTTGAGCGCACCCACTCAAGCATGTGGGGGTGCATGTGTACATGTGGAGCGGCATGTGAGTTGGGTCTGGTTAATTGTACGGATTCTAGATCGGTGCATTAGTTACACAAAAGTTGTAAAGAATTGCAGCAGCACAGCTCACGAACATGCATGCAGTTGCACGCAATGCAGGAAAAAGAATTTGCAAGAAAATTAAACAAACACGCAAGGAACACCGATTTTTACGTGGTTCGGAGTAAAACACCTCCTACATCCACGGCCCCAATAGGCAAAATTCACTCAACAAAACAAGAACAGAAGAGAATTACACAGAATCGCAAGTTAGGGTTCTTCACGAACAAGAAAACCCCCAAATATCTAATCTATCTCAAAACGTAATGAATCGAACTAATTCTCATACAATACTTGCGCCTTTATATACTGAACAAAAGCCCCTTATCAATTACCCGAATCGATAACAACTAATCTGTCAATTTGTTGCTAAAACAGTTAGGGCTCGCGAAATCCCTAATTTGTCCCCAAATTAGATTAAACCGTCTGCCAACTTCCAACGTCCGGCTCGCGTATAATTTGACCGGCTTTAACTGAATTGAGCCCGGTTCTGAACACTCCCACACTTCCAGCTGTCAATTAGATTTATACACTACAATTCCTCCTCCTAAATCTAAATGTAACCAACCTGCTAATTAACCAAACTATTATCACATGCAAACTACAACTGTGACATCATAAGTGTTGAAGACTCAAACCATTACACCTACTAGCTGCATACAGTGCCTTAGCTTTCCACTGCACAACACCTTGGTAAACATATCAGCCGGGTTCTCTTCTGTATTTATTTTCTTCATCTCTATCATTCCTCCCTCAATGATATCCCTTACAAAATGTAATTTTACATCTATATGTTTGGATCGATTGTGGAATACCTGATGCTTGGCAAGATGAAGAGCACTTTGGCTATCACAAAAGATGGTTATCTTTTCCTGACTTAACCCCATCTCTTGCACCATTCCCCTTAACCACATTGCCTCTTTTATAGCTTCGGTTACAGCCATAAACTCAGCCTCCGTAGTTGATAAAGCCACCATGGATTGATGAGTACTTCTCCAACTGATTGCTGTACCAAAACATGTGAATACATAACCAGACAAGGATCTTCGAGTGTCTATATTTGCAGCAAAATCTGAATCAACATATCCCTTAATTGCTGACCTAAGTTCATCCTTACCTTGTTTAGTAAACCTTAAGCCTAATTGAGTTGTTCCCTTTATGTATCTCAACATCCACTTCAAGGCTTCCCAGTGACATTTACCTGGATTTGACATGAACCTGCTTACAGCACTCATTCCATATGCCAAATCTGGTCTGCTGCAAATCATTAAGTACATCACACTACCTACTCCACTAACATAGGGAATTCCTTCCATGTATCTGATATCTTGAGGAGTTTGAGGTGCTTGCTGTTTTGTTAGCTTAATACTTTGACTTAAGGGTGTGAGAGAGGATTTAGCTTGCTGCAGGCTGAATCTGTTCAATATCTTTTTCATATAATCTGCTTGTTTTAAGAGTAAGCTACCAGCAACCCTATCTCTGAAAATATCCATTCCAAGGATCCTTCTTGCTTCTCCAAGGTCCTTCATCTCAAATTGTGCACTTAGCTTCCTTTTCAGATTCTGGATCTTACTAATGTTCCTACTTGCTATGAGCATATCATCCACATAGATTAGAAGATAAGTCACTATTTGATCTCCATCTTTCTCAAAGTAAACACAACCGTCATAAGAACATTTTTGAAGACAAATCTCAGTCATGTAATCACTAAATCTTTTATACCATTGCCTAGGACTTTGCTTAAGTCCGTAAAGAGACCTTTGAAGTAAACATACTTTAGACTCATTTCCAGGAGCAATGAAACCTTGTGGTTGCTTCATATATATCACTTCTTCCAAATAGCCATGGAGAAAGGCTGTTTTAACATCCAATTGGTGCAATTCCATATCCCATTGCACGGTTAGAGCCAATAACAGCCTGATAGAGCAGTGTTTTACTACTGGGGAAAACACTTCATTGAAGTCAATACCCTCTCTTTGTGCAAAACCTTGTGCTACTAATCTTGCTTTGAATCTAACCTTTTCTGTTCCAGCCACTTCAATCTTTTTCTTGAATATTCATTTGCTTCCAATAATTTTCTGATTTTGAGGTCTATCTACTAGCTTCCAAGTGTTATTCTTCTTAAGAGACTCAAGCTACTCTTGCATAGCTTTATACCAGTCATCCCTTTCCTTAGATATCATGGCTTGGTTATAACTTTGTGGTTCTTCATACTCAATATCTTCTGCCACGGTCAATGCATATGAAGCAATATCAGCATCCCCAAACCTACTAGGTGGAGTTATTTTCCTCCTTTCACGGTCCCTAGCTAGTCTATAGTGCCTTAGACTAAGAGCTGGATCATCTAAAGCTTCTTCCTCAGCTTGAGATTCATCATTTTCAGCCTGATATTCAGCTTCCTGATCTAAGTTTTCTTGCTGATTTCCTTGACCTTGGTTTCCAGTAGATGTTTCTGAATTTTACAGATTTTCATCTTCCAAATGCACATCTATTTCCAAGTCTTGAGTACCATGTTCTGAGCCTGCATATCCCATATCTTTCTCCCTGAACACAACATCTCGGCTGACAAAGCATCTTTGATGACCATCCTCAAGACACCATAATTTGTAACCCTTGATTCCACTTGGATAACCAATGAAAAGACATTTGAGAGCTCTAGAGTCCAGCTTATCCTGCTTAATGTGAGCAAATGCAAGACATCCAAAAACTTTAAGATTTGAATAATTGATTGAAGAGCCATACCTTAGTTCATCCGGGCACTTGAAGTCTATAGATGAGGAGGGTGACTTGTTGATTAAATGTGCTGCAGTGGATACTGCTTCTGCCCAGAAACTTTTAGGTAGCTTGGCATCCAAAAGCATGCTTCTAACTCTCTCCAACAATGTCCGGTTCATTCGTTCGGCTACTCCGTTTTGCTGTGGGTTAGCTGGAACCGTCTTATGCCTGGTAATACCTTTAGCCTTGCAGAAATCCTGAAACTCCATAGACATATACTCAAGTCCATTGTCAGTTCGTAAAAATTTTAAGCGCTTACCAGTTAAATTTTCTTGATTTTGAAGCCATTGTTTGAAGGTAATGAAAGCATCACTCTTGTTCTTCAATGTGAATACCCAAAGTTTTCTTGAAAAATCATCAATTATACTCATAAAGTATCTTGCACCTCCATGTGACATGGTTCTTTCTGGACCCCATATGTCCGAATGGACATATTCCAGAGTTGATTTTGCATGATGGCTGCCACTAGGATAAGATAATTTCTTTGCCTTTCCCATAGCACAATGATCACATGCTTCAACTTCCTTTGCCAAATTTCCATCTAGTACTCCTTTCTTCGAAAGTAAGATCAGTCCTTTGTTACCTATATGGCCGAGCCTTTTGTGCCATAATTTTACATCTTCAGCACTCATTACAGCTTGTACCTCTCCCAGCACAGTGGACCCACAGAGAATGTACAATCCATTTCTTTTAGATCCTTTCAGCACTATGTTTCCAGTTTTTGTAACTTGAATTTGTCATTGGTTTGTATGAAACTCATAACCTGCATTATTTAAGGATCCGAGAGATATTAGATTTCTTTTCAAGTCAGGGATATACCTCACTTGGGTCAGCTTTTTCATGGCTCCATCATGCAGTTTAAGTGTGATAGTTCCCACTCCTTTTACTTTGCACGACTGATCATTTTCAAGCAACACTGAACCACTCGACTCCTCCTTGAAATCTGAGAACCAATCATTCCTTGGACACATATGGAAGCTGCAGCCAGAATCCAATACCCACTCCTCGGATATATCAGCGGTGGAGATGCATAATATTTCAGCAGATTCGTAGTTGTTGTTCTCAACTACTGCCGCTTCCGGTGCCTTGTTTGGTGGCTTGTTCTTAGCCTTCTCTGGGCAATTCCTTTTCAAATGTCCAACTTTGTGGCAAGAGTAGCACTTTCTTGTTTCCTTGAATCCTTCTCCAGACTTACCTTCTTGAGGATGCGAATTAGGGTTTTTCTTTCTTTCTTGAAATTTTCTAGAACCCTTAGCCTTGATATTTAATCCTTCTCCCAGTGGTTGATTCTTGGTATCAGCTGCATTTTGCAGCACCTTAGTCTTTAGTGCAACCAAGACTTCATCTAGTGATAGGCTTATGAATCTGCCATACACAACCGCATCTTTAAATGACTCCATTGACTTTGGTAGTGAATTGAGTAGCATCAATGCTTTGTCCTCATCCTTGATCAGCTCACCCACATTTTCAAGATCGTCAAGAATCTTGACAAATTCATCCAACCTTTCAAGAATCTTCTTCTCATCCGGGATTCTGAAGTTGAGGAGCTTCTGCTTCAGATACAACTGGTTTGCGACGGATTTTGCGAGGTATATCGTATCCAGCTTCTTCCACATTGCTGCAGTTGTAGTCTCCTTATACACTTCGCGCAATGTCTTACCCCCAAACACAGAATCAGAGCGCTCCTCGTCTTCTTGCATATCTAAGCCCGTTTTTCAGCATTCTCGGAGGATGAATTTTCAGGCTGATCAATCAGGGCCGATTCCAAGTTGTTTTGAACGAGTAGTGCTTCCATTTGCACTTTCCACAGATTAAAGTCGCATTTCCTTGTGAATTTAGGGACGTCCAATCGGATTGCTGCCATTCTTGCCGTGTCTTCTTCCCACAGACGGCGCCAAACTGTAAAGAATTGCAGCAGCACAGCTCACGAACATGCATGCAGTTGCATGCAACGCAGGAAAAAGAATTTGCAAGAAAATTATAAAAGTATGCTTAATATAACATAAATGCTCTAAATGTATGACTAATATAACATATATGTGTGTTTAACATAATATAAAAATATGTAATATAATATAAATGTATAACATCTGAAGCGAATTTGGGTGGGTTTGAGCGCACCCACTCAAGCATGTGGGGGTGCATGTGTACATGTGGAGCGGCATGTGAGTTGGGTCTGGTTAATTGTACGGATTCTAGATCGGTGCATTAGTTACACAAAAGTTGTAAAGAATTGCAGCAGCACAGCTCACGAACATGCATGCAGTTGCACGCAATGCAGGAAAAAGAATTTGCAAGAAAATTAAACAAACACGCAAGGAACACCGATTTTTACGTGGTTCGGAGTAAAACACCTCCTACATCCACGGCCCCAATAGGCAATTTACTCAACAAAACAAGAACAGAAGAGAATTACACAGAATCGCAAGTTAGGGTTCTTCGCGAACAAGAAAACCCCCAAATATCTAATCTATCTCAAAACGTAATGAATCGAATTAATTCTCATACAATACATGTGCCTTTATATACTGAACAAAAGCCCCTTATCAATTACCCGAATCGATAACAACTAATCGGTCAATTTGTTGCTAAAACGGTTAGGGCTCGCGAAATCCCTAATTTGTCCCCAAATCAGATTAAACCGTCTGCCAACTTCCAACATCCGGCTCGCGTATAATTTGACCGGCTTTAACTGAATTGAGCCCGGTTCTGAACACTCCCACACTTCCAGCTGTCAATTAGATTTATACACTACAAAAGTTTTTGTGTTGATTCTTTTATTTTAGTGAAGATTCTTTTAAAAAAAAGAGTTAATAGGTTGAACTATTAGAAATATTTATACTCAAGGAATATTATTTTCCAAGAGAATTGATTCTTTTATTACTTGAGGAATATTATTTGCCAAGAGAATTGATTCTTTTATTATAGTAAAAAATGAGTTTCTTCTCAAAAAAAAAAAAAGATGTTAGTAGGTTGGACTATTTGAAATATTTATACTCAAAGAATATTATTTATGAAAGACAAGGTGTTTTTAACAGTTTAAATATTGTTATTATTTCAGTTTGTGTTTTACTTAATCCAATCATTATTTTCATCAACATGAGAAGGTCCCAATCAAAGATTTATTTGTAGAGAAAAAAGAATCAATTTTCTGTTGCAAGTTCTTTGTTGTTTGTGATGGTTCCCTTTTTGTTCTTCGAATCAATTCTCTCCATTGTTTCTCTTAACGACTTGAATCACAAATGATTTTTCAAAATGTTGTTTGTTAATTAGGTTCTTTTATTTGGATTTCGTTTTATGAGTGATGATGAACTCTTTGGTTACGTCAGTGCTAGGCAACTCTCTCATGATTGAGAGAACTATGATACTTATGGTTCATCAAATCCAACTTCACTTTGCAAGGAAAAACTAGGTCGATATCTAGTTGGAAAAGTCATTTCTCCCAAGCATGTCCATCGAGCACTCTGTCGCTCTCATATTCCTCAAATTTTGCATGCAGTAATCATGTTGAAATTATAGTGACTGATGATATCATGTATGTTATCGAGTTTGCTTCTTCAAATTATCACCAACGTGCACTTTTTTGTGGGCCTTGATTTTTTTTTTGGGATATTATCCACGAAGAACTTCGAATTTGAAATTCTTATGAAGTTTGATTTGCTTATGGATATTTTTGGATCAACTAGAAGGAGTAGAAGAGAGAAATAAAAATTAAAAATTTGTGTGACGCAGATTAAATCCTAGTCATCACAATATATACTTTTATGAAGGTGGGGTATCATTTGAGCTATAAGGTTCGTGGTATACTCCCAATCGTTATAAATCTACTAATACAAGTTCCTCTGAGATGATATATCATCCCTTATTTATTCTTTTTTGACCCTTACTAATCGTGGTTCTCCATGTGTTAGTTTCCTAATAACCGGTGATGTTTCTGTGCAATGACGATTTTGTCCTTCTCCAGGCGACTCTTCATCAAATTTGAAGGTTGAAATTGATTTTTCTTATATGAATATTGTATCTTCATGATCACAAATTACTCTCGCTCTATGGTGTGGTGGATGATTCGATTTATAAATGGAAAACATGGTTCAGAAAGGTAAGGATAAGTAAACTTTAATGACTCTTGCTCTAGGTTCTAAGCTAAGAAGAACATCTAGATCTTTCACCTAGTTCTGCTAAACTTTTAAAGGTTTTTAAGGACGTTCTGAAGTTGGTTTCATGAACATAATTAGAGATTATATTGACTGTATTGCAGCGCTACTAGTCACCAAGAACTACATTATATGGAATTACTATGGATTTGAGATTTTACATGCATGCAATGATCTTCAGTGCCCTATTTCTAAAAAGAAATATGCAAGTCAATCTTATCAGTGAGGCAAAATTCTATGAATCTTCTTGTTTATGATGGAGGCTTGAAGTTCAGCTTGTGGTTAGTACACAAGGTAAATGTGGAGATAACATTTAATTTGGAAATCTATGTTATCAATTTTTATCAAATCTTATCCTACTAGATGTAACAATTGCTTTATTTGGAGGTTTGGACTTTTATGGACATGTTTTTGTTGTCTTGTTTTCATGAATCATGGTTTTGAGAGATATGTGGTCGAAAAAATGAATAGTTAGGGCTCACTGGTTAAAGAAGGTTAGCATCATCAATAGAGGAGAACTGAATTATATTGCGTTCAAAAATATTTTGCAAGTGAAGGTTTCTATGCTTGGATGGTAGCTTGGCATTAGTCTGAAAGGTTGCTTGTGAGGAACATTATTAAGACTGCATTGGCTGATAAACCATTTATGGAGTTATTGGTGAAGATTTTGTAGAGATACCTTATCATACCATAAATGTTATGTGGGTTATTATGATCTTCTTTACAAATGCAAAATTTCTGAGACGTAGTTGATATTGTGTTTACAAGATCTTAATTGTAGTGGGGAATAGATGGACGATATTTTATTTTCGACAATTGAATAGTATTTTTGCCACATTTACACGACAATAAAAAAATTCGAATGCTATAGTTCCTTTTTAAATATTTATGTTTAGATCACTAGACTCAATTGTCTCTCTTAATTATCACAAATCTTTATTTTCTTTACTTTGCCCTTGTTGTTTCTTGTTAAATTTGCATAAATAGTTGATACATGCTCATTGTATACCTTTATTGCATCTGGGTCTTTCATATGAAGCACTAAGGTCAATCAATTAGTTTTGTTAAAATTTTCAAGGTTCTTAAGGTTATCTTGAAGTCTGCTTCATACACATTAAGACTGAAGATTGTGTTGATTGCAATACAACACAATTAGAGTCATCATGAACCACATTTTATCAAATGTATGGAGACTTATGAACTAACACACATGCAGTAAACATCAGTTCTTACTTGTTAAAATGAACATCCAGTAATCTTATCTGCAAGGAAAAATTTTGTGAATTTTCTTATTCAGGATAGAGGATTGAATGCCAGTTTATGGTCTAATACATAAGGTATGGGTGGAGATCTACATTTAATTTGAAAATCTACGTAGTCAGTTTCTACAAATTTTATTGTAGTGCCCGTATTAATTGTTTTACTTGGATGTTTTAGTATTTTCTGGACATCCTTTTAAATCTTGTTGTCATGAATCAAGGTCGTTAGGGTGGGGACGTGGGGGTGAATAAAGAAAATATGAAGGACTTATTGATTAGAGAAGGGTAACTGTGTCTGCAGAGGAGAATTGAATTCCACTTCAACAATATTACATTCATTGGATGTATTTGTACTTGGATGACAACTCAACAACACTTAAAATGTTGTTTTATTCAGAAAATTGTCTAGATTGCATTAATTAAATATCTATCCATAGAGTTATTGGTGGAGATTTTATAGAGATTTTTCATCATACCGACAAATTTTTTGTTGATCATTATGTTCTTCTATGCAAATAAAGAATTTCTGAGGCATAGTTGATTATTGTGTTTGTATGATCTCTATTGTAGTGGTAAAATTTTCACATGCAATATAATGAAGGGAATGGATGACATGTTATTTTTCAGTGGTTAGATAGTTTTGTTTTACCACTTTTATACGATAATAAACTCTTTTGAATTTTATATTTTGTTTTTTGGATTTTTATGATTAGATCATATACTCGATGGTCTCTTTCTTAATTATCATGGATATTCATTTCCTTTACTTGGTTCTCTACGTTTCTTATTAAATTAGCTTAAATGGCAGATAGATATTGATTATATTCATTTTCTTTAACATTTTTTGTATGACATTGATTATTAGGATTTCAATGTTTAAATTTGATAACATAAAAGATTATTGTAAGGGCATCTCCAAGGGCTTACACTACTCTAGTGCAGGTTTTGTACTATACTAGTGCAGAATCAGCATTTTTTCTCTAACAGTTCGCACTACTTTATTTTTAGAGCGAGACTTGTGTGTAACTATTGTATGGATCTTAGATCCATACAATGCGGGTCGGGTCGGGCCGAATCCAACTCGGATCCGCGCATTTTTTTTTATCCCGACCTTTATGTTGTGTTGGTCATACCTTTATATTATGTTAACCATACCTGTATATTATGTTAAGCATATCTTTATGTAATACTTTAATTTTAAAAAAAAAACCCCAATTTTGAAAAAAAACCCCTAATTTTGACCAAAAAACTATAATTTCAACACAAAAAACCCTAATTTATACATATATATCTTTATGTAAATATTACGTATACCTTTAATTAATATTAGTCATACTTTTATATAATATATAAAGGTACAACTAACATAATTAAAATGTATGACTAACATAATATAAATGTATGTTTAACATAACATAAAAACCCTAAAGGTATGCTTAACATAACATAAAATAATTTGGGGGCTCTTCAACTGACAAATCACCAAGCTATAAATTGAGGAGTGAGAATATTGAGAATACAACTGATGAACTGAATTCCTATGAGATTACTACAAGAAATCTAAGTGTACCTTAGAGTCTTATAGTTCTTAGTTACTCAAATCTCATGAAATGAGCCATATTAGAAGTTAAACCTTCAAGTCTAGTGGTTGCTTCAAGTTGATGAAAACAAAAGATATTCCTTATCTTAATCTTTTTGTGAGATTGTTTTTAGGAGTCATTAGTTGAAGAAATTCGATTTCTTACGAAGTGTCCACTCTTTGTGAGTTGTATAGTTTTATGTGAATATGAATTAGATTCTGTGTGAGTCTATATCTTAGTAAGTTGAACTACTTGTGTGGAGACTAACTTACAGTAGGTATTTTTATAGGGTAATTTACTTTGTAAAGATGTGTGCGTTGTAATCAAATAAATACTTAATAAAGTTCCTCCTCAGAAGAATATAGTGAATTAGCGAGACCACTCCACTCTTGAGCCACTATAACATTTGTGTGTTTAGTTTACTGTATCTTGTATATCAACACAAATACTTATGTACAAATTAACATGTTAAAATAATATTTACAAATGGGTTGTTTTCAAAAGATTTATCCAAAGAACATATTCCGGTGCATAAAAATTTTGTATTTTTTGAGTGTAATAAACTCACAACAACACTACTTGTAGTGCTATAAGTTAATCATTACAAGCTACGTTGGAAGTTCAAGTAATGTACAATTTACAACAAAAAAAGTCAATACTTCGAAGAAATATTTGAAAATCTTACACGTTTATTCACTTCCCTCTAAACCTTTAATACCAGTTGAGATCTAAGATGGGTCATTCTCTTAATCTTTCGTTACAATTGCAATAGATGAATTGTGATATTTTCTTATAGGCATATTTTAAATTATAGGATCTTAAGAAGAAACTTTAGAACCTATGAGTGGAACTAGATAAAAGATTTTGACCATCTTGTGGTTGTAATTGAGAAAATTGTATTTCTCGGATGAGAGCAATTAATTAGGATCGAGATTCTAGGGATTTGCTTACAAGTATCGTATTTTCATGTTGTTGCATCCCATAGAAGGAAAATAAATTATATTAGGCCTTGTATCATGGAGATTTATTATCTGAGGGTGAAATGAAAGCAAGATTCGTGGATTATTTATTCTCTTCTCCTTTTCAATATAATGAACTAGAGTTAGCTTTTCAAGAGGTTATATGTATCTTTTGTAGACCAATGAATGATCTATACTATGAATGCTATTTTCTATGTTCTATGCACTGCTGATGTCTTGATGAGATTAATCATACTCCTTTTGATTTTGCATTCCTCAAAATTGTTGGACTAGTATGGTTCACAAGGTTATTATTAAAAAATATTAGCATTTATATTAAATCTTAGAAAGTGTATACACTCATAATAATCAACATGTCTTATGTCATGAAAATTTATTCTTGTTACAATTAAGATTGAGTATCGTTCGTTTGTTAAAGTTTTGGCTTATTGATTTTCGCAACATTATTTTTAAAATTGTGACATAGTTTAAACAAATCGATTTCGTCCAATTTTAGCTCAAATTAATGATTGTCCGCAAAATGATTTAATTCCGTGGATATTAAATGTTATTATTAACTTCAAATGTATGCATATATTAACAACCATAAGAGAGTATCAAAGTAATATTGGAATTGCTGCACTCAAACTTGATATAAACAAGACATATGATTATGTAGAATGGTCGTATTAGCCCACTCTTTCGAAGTTGGGTTTTGCTAAAAGTTGATCTTTCTAATTATGAGGTATGACATCAATTTCCTATTTGTCTTTTTTTATAAATTAATAAGTTATGTTTGTTCTCAAATTAAGATAACATAAATTTGGATTTAGGATTTAAGAGAATTTTGTGGGTATAAATTTTGAAAATTTGTGTTTGTTTTGGATTTTATAGTTAGATGTCATTTTCATATTGAGAGTTGTAAAAAAAAAGTAGATGTTGTTTGTTGGGATTTATAGAAAAAATAGAAAAAAAAAATAAATGTTTTTATTGGGAATTGTAGAAAAAGTGGGAAAATGGAGGATAAGATTGTAGGATTTTACAAATTCTCATCCAAACATGGATCAGCCTGAACCCATCCAAAATCCTGATGGACCAATTTCAGTCCAAACATAGCCTAAGTGATTGTCAATTTGGTTCCGGATCGAAGTTTACAATAAATGATAATTTTGTTATACATCAGTGGTATTAATATATCAACTCCTTTTACTGTGGTAAATAAAATCAAGGTAACTTTTAACTTTTTGGCTGTGCTGGTAGTTGTAGTTTTGTAGGCTGCATTGGGTCTGTTTATAAGATTAAAATGTACATAGACCCAATCTTGCTACATATATTTGATTTTGTTTGAATCACATCATACCAATAATTATGGTGATTTAATTAAACCGCACAATTAATTTTATATTTATGTTAATTAAATCCTTTTAAATTAATATTTAATTTAAATCAGTAATATTATCAAGATAATTAATATTTTTAATGTAGAATTTAATTAATTAATTAATTAATATGGTTAATTTAAATACTAATATTAAATAAAAAATTAAATTAATGTAGTGTTTAATTAATTAATCACATTCTTCGTTAATTTAAATAGTAATTTAAATGTAAAATTAAATTAAATTGTAACGTAAAAATTTACTTCACATACGAAAGTCCATCTAAATCGAAATGATTTATTTATACCAAAATCCATCCAAATTGACTATATATAAATATCGATCGAAATCAAATTCAACATGTCTACCACACTAATCTTATACAATGGATGAAGATATATCCAAATCGTAATCTTTATAATCGAAAAATTATGGTATTACTAATTAATCATATGCAAGTATTATGCAACTGATATCCAATTAAATAGCGTGCAGCAAACCAATCTCGATGACACGACATGCAATTAAATAACATTCAACCAACCAATATCGATAATTTAGCATGCAATCGATGCAACGACGTGACATGACAAGTCAATTAATAATAAATATAATCAAGTAAACAACACCAACCAACAAATATCGATGACATAACATGCAATCAATGCAATTAAAAATAATTACCACACAACATTGTATAGGATGCAAGCGATATACAATTAAATAACATGCAACCAACCAATATTGATGACATAAACCAGCCGACTAATTTCATATATGTGTAAATTATATAATTGTTGTAAATTAAATATTTTGTAATTTAGTATTTAATTTAAACTAGTGGTGCGATCAAGATAATTAATATTTGTTTTGACTAAAATTAATATTTATAATATAGTATTTAACTAATTTAAGCAACATGATTAATTTAAATACTAATATTAATATGAAATTAAACTACACTGAAACGTTATAATTTATTTTAATATTTAATATTAGTATTTAAATCGAAATATATATATTTTCTTAATGTTAATCGTGTATTAAGACATCAAAATGAGGATTACATCTACACAAATTAAAACATATCGAATATGAATTTCAAATGATTCGTCATCACACGCTACTTAATACCATAAGATTTAATTGTGCTTTTATGGTTGCTATTAACAGATAAATACAATAGTTAGAGAAGGTAGATATAGACTACATTGTTTTGTGAAATTTTTGGAGAATTTTTAAAATTTATTGCAATAATTTTTAAAATCAAGAAAAAAAGATAAAATAAAAATGAAGAAGCATAATACAATAATAGAAAATTTAATGATTAAGAATAATGATATATTAATACCATTAATGTACTTTAGAATGACGCTATAATAAAGAATTACTTATCTTTTAATAAGATTTTGTGTAGTTGATAAGATAAAATGGGATATGACTAAATTATCACATGATTATTTTGTGTATGCTAAAAGAGAGGCTCATTTCTTAACTGGGGATAACAAAGAAAATGTGGATAAATTGAGGCATACTAATCCCACCCACCCAACCACCACCAAAGACAAATCTTATCCCTTAGTTTTTTTTTAAATATTTATATCAATATAAAAAACTATAATGTCTAAAAAATTTAAAAAGAAATAATAGTTAATAAAATTTTAAAAAATATATATTTTGTTAAATAAAAAGAAAGTTGTTAATTAATTAAATTGTTAAGATATGTTTAATATTTAATTGTATATTTTTAAAATTAAAATAGTTGATTTTGTAGATTCCAAAAATACTTTTGTGGTCATTTATAATATTAGTTATCTTTAAATAATTTTCAATTTTAATAATAATTTTTATATTTTTTTGATTTTATTGGTATACTTGAGGATTTTCCAAATAGTTTTTAAAAGCAATGGAGTTTCAGTATTTGAATCCTTTTATATAGTTTAGTATTTTGGATTAAACAATTTATAATGATAGATCCTACACACTTCTAGCATGTAATCATATGAAGTAAATAATTGATAATTTTTTTAAATTTATCCATATCACATACAATCCTGATAATTATCATATCCTAATTAATCTTAAATATACTTAGTAAATGAAACCTTAATTTAGAATTATTATATATTTTTATTAGTTGACTTGGAGCTGAGTAGAAATCATGGATCCATATATCATTGCTTTCAAACCTCCACTTGCTTAACCTGTTTTGTCAATTATGCTTTCACAAAGATTCAAATATTCATCCTGGCGACTAATAATTGCATGAAATTACTCGCGGAATAATTCGGCATTTTCTCAGCAATTTACAAGGAATAAAATTTATGGGATGATGAACAATATCCCTAAACTAATTACATAAAATGAGGATGAATGAAGATAACAATAAAATGATGTTGGGTTAAAAAATTTATTTTGATATTGATCGGAGAAGAAAGTTTATCTCATTTTATCACATGTTTACTTTATTATATGCTAAAAGAGACACGTCCCTTGACCCAGGATCAATGGCGGATACAAGGGGGTAAATGGATATGTTGGGATTTTAGTGTATAGATTTTGATGAGACAAACCACATATGTAATAGGAAGCAGTGTTTTTATAACTGGACCGAACCGGCCGGTTCAACCGGGAACCGGCACGGAAATCGGTCCAAATACACCCAATTAACCATTTTTCGGTTAAACCGAAAAGAACCAGTTATAATCGGGAACCAGAAAATCGAAAAATCAGTTTTTTTTTTTTAATTACATCAATTTCTTGTTTTGGGCTATAAAATAATGATCTTTCATCTTTGGGCTTCCAAATTGAGCTTCAAAAACTAAAAAAAAAACTAAAAGAAATAAAGAAAACGACGATCCTTTGTGATATAATCATCAAGATTCAAAATATTTTACTTTGTCATTTTGTCTATCTTAAATTTTAGTATTTAATATTTTAATTTTTAGTTTGAGACTTCATTATGGATTATGGGGTATATAGTTTGACATTTTATGACTTTATTATATTTATTTTAATATGAATCATATAAGTGCATAACTTTTTTAATATAACATAAATAATATTGAAAAAAAATAGACAAAGATCATTTTACCGGTTGAATCGGTGGTTCAACCGATCCGATCGGTTGAACCGTCAACCGGCTAGACCGGTTTGGCCACCGGTTCGGTTATGAAAATATTGATAGAAAGTTTGAGTACCCCATTTTTCACAAGTGAAACATAGACTAGGATTGAATCTTTAGTTATAGATTCTGAAAGATGGAGGAGCTTAGTGAGACCATGCTGCATCGAGAAAAAGAAAGTATGAAGACACTGCAAGAAGTGAACGCAGTAATGCAGCAAGTAAGAAAGAAAGACAAGCAGCGCCACTGCAAGTAAAAGATACAGCTACAAGAAGAAAATAATCTACACTGCAAAAAGTGGCTACATGAATACTACAAGAATAAGATACAACAATCTTGTATGAAATAGTGCTGCAGGATAGTCAAGGATACAACAGCACTGTAAAGAAAGAGTTGCTGCAAGAAGGTCAAGTATATAGAGTAAAGACCATAACTTGCTGTATAATCAACCAACCTCATCTATGTCAAATAGAATCACTATCCTATAATTCAAAAAAGGATAAATGCAGTACGAGGAACGAAAAACGAAGCAAGTATAATTAGAGCCGTTCGAGAGAAGATCAAAGTTGCAGATATAGAGCCAATGCAAAGAGGACACGTGGCCTGACGGGCTGCAGAAAACTGTGAGCTGTAACCACCGCATTAAATGCTTTGGGAAGAAAAGTCAAGGCGCATTAAATGCAAGCCATGCCTTTGATCAGAAGCAGAATTTGAAATGTGAAGCTGGTTACTAAACAACTGAAATATTAACGTTAACAAGTTCAAGCATTCAAAGCTATACTCTTTCAAGCATTCACTCACTTTCAGTCACTCGACCTTAGTGAAGTGAACAAGTTCAAGTTGAAAGATCCAAGGTAGGATTCAGAAGTTCGCTTCACCGCACCAGTTGAATAAACATTTTATATACTTTAACCTTATTGCTGTGTGCTTAGATTGTTTTAGGTATCGAACAATTAATAGGATTGTATAAGTTGTCTAGGTGATAGACAATTTTCCTGTGTGGGAGTGTGAAATCCTATGTGGGTTTGTTTTTAGAACTTGCAGTTGCTGTGTGTACGCTGGGTTTTAGTAGGTGTTAATTTGTGAGTTGATAGATTGTTAGGAGAGTCCTGTAAATCAATCTTACTTAACGAAGTTTCTACTCGAGGTAGCAGTAGAGTGAACGTAGAAGAATTACACCACCTTCGAACCACTATAAGTCATAAATGTTTTTATTACTTTTCTTATCTGTGTTGCTTTCTATATTTCTATCATGTCATAAGCATAAAGACATCTTTAAAGAAAAGAGTATATTTGAGAAAACCAGCCTTGTTCTGCATACTAGTGCTGTAAGCAATAATTGTTGATGCTGTAAGTTCAAGTAACTTGCAGAACAATAAGTTTAAAAGTATTTTTGAAAAACAACCAAGGTTCATTCACCTCTCATCTGAACCTCAAACACCACTTGGGACCAACAGGGCAGTTGTCCCCAAAATTTTTGACAAAAAATATTTATTATATTATATATTATATATTATCTTATATCCCAAAATATTAGAAATGTAAGAGAATATGTAATAATGATTTAGGGATGGGAATCACCTGGCCCATCAGTTACACAATTAGAATGTAGGAGGATATGTATTAGTGATTTAGGGATGAGATTAGGAATGTAAGAGGATATGTATTAGTGATTTAGGGATGAGAATCACGTGGCCCATCAGTTACACAATTGGAATGTAGGAGGTTATGTATTAGTGATTTAGGGATAAGAATCACCTAGCCCATCAGTTACCATAATTGGAATGTAGGAGGATATGTATTAGTGATCTAGAAATGAGAATCATCTGACCCATCAGTTACCACCATCCACATTGTCACGTTCAAACCATTAGTTGGTTTGATAAAATATATATAATATAAAATAAAATAAAAAGACAATTGCAAATATGTGTGTGTTTCTCTTTGTGCAGAAAGTACTAAAGAGATCATATATCAATTATGATAATTGCAAATTTTTAAGCTTAATCTTTTGGAATTTCAATATTTGACGTATTCATGTTCAACCATTCACGTTAGATAATTTTAACTTTATATTTTATTTTTAAAATCATTTCTAAGTAAAATTATTGAGAAATATATGTGTGTTTAAAATTATATTTATATGTACTTATAAAATATTGATATTTTTTTTTTAGAGTTAAAACTTAAAAACCTATTCACATGCTTTGATACTCGTCCATAAAAATATGATCCTGGATCCACCACTGAATAACAAATAACTTTGGATAAATAGAGAAAACTAATCCCAACCTCCCACCTACCCAAAATTAATCTTATCCCTCATTTTTTTTAAAAATATTTAAATAAATGTAAAAAATTAAAACATCTGAAAATTATATTGAACGTAAATAATAGTTAATAAAATTTTGAAAAATAATCTAAATAAATATATGATTATTATATTTTGTTAAATAAAAAGAAAATTGTTTATTAATTAATATGTAGATTGTTAAGATAATTTTTATATTTAATTGTATATTTTTCAAATTTCATCAGTTAATTTTGTAGATTTCGCATATACTTTGTTTATAATTTTAGTTTTGTTTAATTAATTTTCAATTTTAATTATAATTGTTTATATTTTTTGCATATTATTTTATTTAATGGTATATTTGTGGATTTTCCAAAGAGTTTTTAAATGCAATGGTGTTTCAGTAATTAAATCCTTTTATGTAGTTTAATAATTTGAATTAAACAATTTATAATAATAGATACTATACGTCTTAATAATTTGAATTAAACAATTTATAATGATAGACTGACACCTTTAAACATATGAAGTGTACTTCAAAGTTATCCCATATCACATATCACATACCTATGCCAATAATTATCATATCCTAGTTAATCTCAATTAAGTATCCCAAATATGCACAGCCTTATAAATTGCAATATAGAATGTTATATACTTATATGTAAAGGAGTATTATATAGAGCTGAAAAATCCGTAGTATATATAATTTAAAATATATATAAATTTATATAGTCTTATCAATTCTAACATAAAATATTATACTAAAACTTTTATCTAATTGGTGTACGGATCTAGAATCCTTATAACTTACCCGATTTGATTTTCGCGCAACTCCACACGCTCCTCACTCTCTCGCACACATCCCACGTGTCTGGATGGATGTGCTCAAATTCGTTTCAAGTGTTATACCTTTATATTATGTTAAGCATACATTTATATTATCTTAAGCATATCTTTAGATATTTAATGTTATATTAAGCATACATTTATATTATGTTAAACATACATTTAAGGTTTTATGTTATGTTAAGTATACCTTTATGATTTTATGTTATGTTAAGTATATCTTTAGAGTTTTTATGTTATGTTAAGCATACTTTTATGTTATGTCAAACATACATTTATGTTATATTAGTCATACCTTTTAATTATGTTAGTTATACCTTTATGTATCATATAAATGTATGTGTAATATCACATAAATGTATATATGTACAAATTAGAATTTTTTTGTGTTGAAATTAGGGTTCATTCACCGAAATTAGGGATTTTTTTTTACCAAAATTAGAGTTTATTTTTTAAGTTAAGTATTACATAAAGATATATTTAGTATAATATAAATATATATTTACATAATATAAAGGTACGATTAAATCAACATAAAAGTTAGAGAAAAAAAAATGTGCAACTCAGAATGTTATATACTTATATGTAAAGGGGTATTATATAACACTGAAAACTCCATAGTATATATACTTTAAAATATAAATAATTGTATATATACATTGAATTATTTTCGAGAAGAATGCCTGTTTATTTGATTCAAAATGCTGATAGTATATTTATATAATATATATATAAAGTATTACAAATTAGTATTTTTATAAATTACACATTTAATATCTGAATTAAATATACTATCAACACTTTGAATCAAATAAACAGGCATTCTTCTCGTAAATAATTCAAATATAAATGAAAACTTTAGTTCGAATTTGAATCTTGGTATTTCGAATTCAAATCTCGAAATTAATAAAATAAAAATCTGAATTTTGTTACAACCCTAATTGCAACTTGAGCTAATTGCTGGTAACATAACCTCTCAGATGGGATAAGGGCAAAATACCAACATATAATATCATTGATGATGGATAAATCTGAAGCACATTTATAATTCGAGAGGTTCATCTATGAAAATCTAATATACAAAAAACTTGACATAGTCTCAGCATAAACATTACAATCCCAGCAACAGCAATGCAAAAACACTAGTTTATATTAACCAAAACAAAATAACAGATAGGTATTCTGAAACACAAAATCAGAATGAGCTTGCATTCTCCATTTCGAAATTCCTGAGTGAAAGAAAGCTTGGGGTGTGAAGCATGACGTTGATATGATGCAGTTCAAACATGTCGATTTTCTGAGTAGTGTTGTTCTCCTTGGAGTAGTTGAAAAAGTCGTGGCCCAATTCCATCAAGATATCACCATTTTTGAAAAGTTTGATAGGATAAATAATTTCATGACAATATTCAACAAGAAAATCATCAAAATCTCTGCTGATTACAAATTCCTTTGTCCATGATTTTTCCACTCCATATTCCTTCATCAACCAAATCTCTATAGCATCAATAGATGTATCATTGTTGCATAAACACAGGCAATCCCCTAAAGCAGACAGGCCAGCCAAAAATCTCATACTTCCTTCAAAAGGAGGAGGAGCTGAAAAGGTGCTGAAATGTTCTGTTTCAAGATCAAAGCAAGAAATCAGTGGTTGTGAGCCATTTAAACCTACCACCAACCAGTGGAGTTTGCCATCAACAAATGCCCCATCTCTATCACGGACATACAAAAGAGGGACAACATGTGCTACTCTTCTCCAAGATCCTGCTCCAATAGTATATACATGACACTCCAGTTCAGGCTCAGGAATTACAAACAATGAGTCATGTGATTCAAGATCACTCATGTAGTCCTGGAAAATCCGAACTACCTTATGTTGGCCACTTATTTTGCTCACTCCAAATCCATAAGTGACTAATTGCAGACCAGAGCAGACAAATTCCTCTGGACAGTGAACCTCAATACAGTCACGAGTGATCGGATTGCATATGTGAAGAGAATGAGCCTGAGTACTCAAACTGACAAGAAAAAGCAAACCATTAGCTGAACCACTTATCCATCCACGACAAGAGAGACCGAACTTGGTCGCTAGATTGTAGTGAAGCTCAAAAGGTTCAATATCGAGCCCATCTTCAAATTCAAGAACATGGTACAAGTTTGACTTGAACTGATAGACAGCCAGACCGGAGTCTGCTTTAGAAAGATGGGACTTGACAAACTCACGAGTATTGAGTAAACTGAGCCACAACTTGCAAACACACTTGCAACTTATAATGGCTCGAATGGGAAGTCTTGAGAAGATATTGATGATGATTTCAGATGGTAGATATGTGAATAAGTTCTGGTTCATATCAGGATGGTTTCCCTGGCTCATGGTAAAACGTTTATATGGTGGGCCTCTGAATAAGTAGTAGTGTAAAACAAAATATGCATAAAGTTAATCATTGGCATGGTAAATTTTTGAATAAGAAAGTTACAGAACATGTTTCATTTGATACAACTTTCACAAACATGAATATAAAAAGAAGCTTATTTGTAAAAAACTAAGCAATAAACTTAGAGGCCACACACACATGGAGGGGGGGGGGGGGGTTGTTAATCTCACATGCTTCTTCTGTGAAGAAAATAACTTTCAAAACAATTACTAAAACTAAGCATCAAGAGTTTTTGGACTCAACTGCAGAAAAACGCATATGAGCCTAAAATGATTCAACTATGGAAAAGTTGCATCCTTTTTAGGAGAGTGAGTTTAGAGTTTAAACAGAGAAACAATGTTTATGAAACCGAAATACGCCGAAACCCTAATTCGTGGGTAAAGTTGGGGAAAAGGATAAATACATAGAGAAAATGCTAGATATGATCCAAACATGGATTCTGAAAACACTAACAAGCGTTAAAAAAGCACATAAATGAAGATTGAAATAAGTATAATTGGATGAAATAAGATAGCTGTTCTTACCGGCGCAGTGGTGGAGTTTCATGGGCAGAGTGATGGCGGTTGATGTGGTCGAGAGCAAGAGAAGTGGAGAAGACACAGGTTTTAAAAATGGCACAAATTCAATTAAGAGACTCCATTTTAAAAAAATTGGTATGCGCGCATCAGTGGAACTGTGGAAGTTATTATATAAAAAAGGGAAATATTGATTATCAAAATTATTTTTAATTATGAAAATTTTAAATTATTATTATTATAATTTTAAATAATATTCCACAATTCATATTTTGTAAGAAACATTCATATTAATAGGAATATATTTATCATCTATATTTTATAAGAAACATCCACATTTTTATATAGATTATTGTATCCCTAACCCGAGTCGAACAAAATCGGATACATAGAGGACCAGAAATGGAAGATCAAAAATTGAATGGGCCACAATTGGGTAAGGAGGCCTGACCAGAAGTACTGAAGCCGACCAGAAGAGCTCGACTCGATAGAAGTCTTAGCTAGCTAAGGAGGCTAGCCAAAAGAGCACGAGCCGACTAGAAGAGCTCGACTCGATCGAACTCTTAGTCAGCTAAGGAGGCTGAGCAGAAAAGGACAAGCCGACCAGAAAAATTCGACTTGATCGGACTCTTAAGCCAGTTAAGGAGGCCGGTCAGAAGTGGTCGAGCGATCAAAAGAGCTCAATTCGATCGGACTCTTAACCAGCTAAGGAGGCCGACCAGAAGTGGACGAGCTGAGTAGAAGAGCTCGACTGGATCGGACTCCTAACTAGCTAAGGAGGCCGACCAGAAATTAGAACTTGGAAAGGGGGGTTTTTTTGGTTCGAACTTCAATTGTATTAAGCACTAAAGAGCTGCTTTCTCTATTTATATTGCATAAGATCCTATCCGATCACTAAAACCGTTCACGATTAGCCGAGCTAAATTGCCCGAGTATGCTCCGGGCCAATGTTTTCTACACTTCCTTTCACGTTTTCAGCATTATTTCTCCATTCAATTACATTAAATTCATCCATTTGTGATCATTTCGAGTATTTGACTAGGAATTAATTGAATTACAAATTCCGACGTCAACATAGATAATAGATATATGGTGTTGGACCACCCGATCCGAGCTAGAACCAAACATCTAACCTGATCGGACTACAAACGTGTCCTTTAGGAGCCCAATACGAATTTCATTGAGCATACTCAAACGACCAATCGAAGCACTGTACCTGGACGGCGGCTAGCTGACCCGACCAGGATCTATTTCATGGTAGTCCAAAGAGACATGGCCAATCCGGCTAAGATGTGCCGAGCAGGATATTCACAATTGTTAGGAGATCGGGGGAACTAAACCGCCCACACCCTAGAAAATAGCCTAAAAATAAGGGTGTAGTGGACATGATTCTCATTACTCGAGCTTTTCCTGAGGCTATAAATAGAAGTATTTTTAACTTGTAAAGGGTTCGAATACTTTTGTAATCAAGCACTAGAGAGCTCATTTCTCTAAGAGATATAAATACGATTCTGACCGGCCACTATAAACCGACCAGGATCAGCCGAACTAAATTGCCCGAATAGGCTTCGGACACAATGTTTTCTGCACTTTTAAACACATTTTCACTCCATTTTTGATCTAATCTACTTCATTTTAATTCGAATTCACCTAATTTGAGTGTTAGATTAGGAATTAATCATTTATAAATTTCGACGTCAACATATGATATATGTAATATAAGCACACTCATCCTAAAAATTATTTATTAATTAAAATATTAGAGAAAAAATAATTTAAATAAAACGGTGTTGATTTAAAAATTATTTCAATCTCAATAATCTAAATTTATTAATTATTGAGATTGAAATAATTTTTGCATTCAATCATAGAAACTATTAAGAAATTTTAATTTGAGTTGTTTATATTATAATTGAAATGAATAAGGATTTTTATAATTTTCAATATTTAAAATTTACAAAAGAAAAAAAAACACATAATAAAAAAAATTAGAATATTGGTGAGTAGGGGTGGGAATGGATCGTGCTGCTGGATAGGGTCTATGGCTTGGCCTACTATTGGTCCAGCTCGACTTAATCTATTTGATAAATGAGTCAGATCAAGACCTTTAGTTAGGCCTTTTTACGAAATAGATTAGACTCAAACTTCAAAAAAGGTCTTTAGAATCTAATATGACAACCTATTTATAGTGTATTATTATAGAAATATATAATACATATTTTTTAATTGTGCCCTAATTTTATATATGTATGATCCATTATTCAAGAGTTCACACAGTCGCACACTCTTACAAACATCACCATGCATCTATTTATACAAGTGACACAACATAAGCAAATCCATTCCTATTCACACAAGTGACACAACACAAGCAAATTCATTCCTCTCATTTTCAACTACTGTCACCAAAAAACCCATCTTCATTCTTCACAAAGAATTGAGACACACGAATACACATTTATGGTAATATATTGAAAATCTATGAATTTTAAATGTATAGTATTGTTATGTTTGTAAGCTTTTAATAGGCTTCAAGCCCGACTTATCTACAAAATAGATCGGGCTTAGGCAAAAAAAAAAACCTATCATATATAATAGATCAAACTTAGGTCTCATATTTAAAATTCAGGCTTGACCGATCATAAGAAAGCCCAACCTAACCCAACCTATTTTCACCTATAAAATTCAGGATTGACCGATGATAAGAAAGTCCAACCTAACCTAGCATATTTCCACCCCTATTGGTGAGAGAGTTGAATAATATAATAGACATAAGAAGTGTAAAATGCAACAAACCTCCCTTATGATTTTAAAATGTTGCGTCGGTTCCCCTTTATTAAAAAAATGTCAACATTTATATACTTATTTTTTTTAAACTGTAGTTAATGACGTTAAATTTGAAAGTGAATATCCCGTTATACCTTTAATTTAAAAATAGTGAATGTCCCGTTATGCCCTTAATTTAAAAGTGAGGAATTAGGTAGTGTAAAAAAAAAATTACCACAACTAGAGGGAGGAAAATTAGGGTTTCTTCCCCTTCTTTGCGAAATTTTTCCCCTTTTTCATGCTAATCGAATGAAAATACTAAAATAAAGTGAGGAAATCTGTTGTTGGGTTTGAGGAGGTTACGAAATTGGTGTTTCCTCTGAAATTTATGTTTAGTTACGGTAAGTTTGATTTTCATCCAAAAAAATTATTCTAATCATGCTTTTTCAATTTGTGTAGTGCTAGAATGAATTTGTTTTGTTGAATTTAATAAGAGTAGATTTTAGTTAGATACTAATTTTTTTCTGTTTACTTTGTGTTTGGGTTTGAATTTTGGGGCCATCCTATGAGAGTTTAATGGAATAAGCGATTATAGCAGTAAAAAGAATAAGTCGATTGATTGATCCACGGGAGAACGTATTCATTTTCGGGAGAGGGAGGAATCAAACTAATCGAAGATGTTCTTGGTGGATTGGTTTTATGGAGTGCTTGGGGCTGTGGCAGAAGGAGGCCAAAATTCTGTTTTTGGGGCTCGATAACGCCGGCAAAACAACCCTCCTTCATATGCTCAAAGACGAGGTCATTTTCTTTCTCTTCAATTATTCAAAATTGTCATCTTTTGTTGGTTGTTTCGTTTTTTTATCTGTTCATCTTGGAATGAATTTGTTCTGAATGCAGCGCTTGTTTGAGCTTTGCTAATTGCTTAGTTTCGCTACTGAGTATTCAGAAAATGGGTTGACATTCTTGGTGATGATTAATTTATGAAAAGTAGAGTGTTCAGTGTTATAGCTCATTAAGTTTATCATTAATTTGTCAAGTAAATTTCCACTAGAAATTTTATAAAACTTGTGAAGGATCGATGAAGTTTTAATATCTGTTTGTCCGAGTTGAGAAGTAAATCTAAGATTATTAAGGTGTTGGAATGAACAGAGATTGGGACAACAGCCAACTCAGTATCCTACTTCTGAGGAGTTGAGTATTGGGAAAATCAAGTTCAAGGCTTTTGACTTGGGAGGCATCAGATTGCTCGTAAGTTTGGAAGCACTATTATGCTAAGGTACCATATATTAATGTTCCATATCGATATCCTATAATGCTCTTTCATTTTGGTTCATGGATTTTTACATTAACTCAATATGTTTGGTATTATGTCACATTGATATCAAACAATACTCTTCCATTTTTGTTGGATGAATTTTTTGATGATCATAATGTATTCATTTTCTCTCATATCTCTGTTCTTGTTGATTTCGTTGATCTTGTTGTTTTCATTATACATGTCATAAGTTGAGAATGATATTTGCTATCTAAATTGCTAATGTATGAAATGATTGTATTATGAAAAACTAATTGAAGATGATTTAAATAATTCCATCATTAAAAAATGCTACAACAAATTACTCTAATTCATCATTGAATCATTTTATTTTTATTTTTTTGACTTTGAATAGTGCATAGGAAATCTTTCATCTTTTACACACACTAAATAAAAATTAAACTTTAACACATGTCAATTGATGGTTAAATATTTCCCACCTAAGTTTAATTTAATCTTAACCATGCATACAAATGTCTTTAATTTATCTATTTATGATTTTTTATAATTATACTAATTTAGTTTTTAATTAAAATAAAAACTTTTCTTTCCTAAACACCCCTTTCATTTATTACATTTTAGTAATGATAATAATTGAAAACTAAATCTATATATATATATATATATATAGTTTTGATCAGACAAGCATCTAAAGAATGCGCACCGTACACACTTCTTTAAAATTTCTTTTTTTTAATATTTAATATTTTATATTATACACATAATTCTTTTTTCACGCTACCACTGTATATACTGATTTTCTCATCAATTCTTATTTTAAACACCTAACCCCTCATCAACATTTTTATATACAGACTCTCTCATCAATTCTCATCTCTAGACCTAACCCTCATCAAATATTGAATTCAATTAATTAAAATAATTTTGAATTTAATTAATTGAAATAATTAAAAATATTGAATTAATTAATGAATTGAAATAATGAAAAATTTCAGTTAATCAATTCTCAAAAAATTCTAAATTCTAATCAATATTCTAAAAATTCCTAATAAAAATTAAAATATGAATTGACCAACAAAAAAGAATAAATTTTCATTAGTAGTTGTCATTGTTTGTGGCATTAGTAGGATAACAGAAGAGATTGTACTACGTCAATGGTTCTTATCTTCTCTATTTTCATAAGTAAAATTTTCTTATATTTTCTCTTTTCTGAAAGTTTTTACATTAAAAAAATTATGGTATTGACATTTTTTATTTTTTTTACTAGATTCATTATATTTGACAATACAAAAAAAAAAAAAAAAAAAGGTAATTACATAGACTGAGATTTTGAGGATTTTGAGAATTGATTGAAGACTTCTTCGTAATGGATAATTAAATGAGAGGATATGATTTGTTGATTTTGAGAATTTGTTAATTGATGATTGAATTATTTTTGAAAATTTCTCGAACATTGATTAGAATTTAGGATTTCTTGAAAATTGATTAATTGAATATTTTTCATTGTTTCATTTAATTGATTAATTCAATATTTTTCATGATGTTTTTCATTGATT
This sequence comes from Scutellaria barbata, assembly GCA_028654395.1. Lineage (NCBI taxonomy): Eukaryota > Viridiplantae > Streptophyta > Magnoliopsida > Lamiales > Lamiaceae > Scutellaria > Scutellaria barbata. Next base: position 4,772,990 of record CM053648.1, read on the forward strand.
CATTTAATTGATTAATTCAATATTTTTCATGATGCGTCTGTGTGATGTGAGAGACGAATTATTAAAAAGGTTTATGTTGATGAAGAGTTAGGTCTATATTTAAAATGGGAATTGATAAAAGAGTTTGTTGTATTTTTATATCTGCATATATCATTTGTCATACATCATAAAACTCGTTAAAACTCTCATTCTTAAAAAGATTTTCAAAGGACCTCATAGGCATCAAACTACACGAATTCTAAGTACAACTTATTGCACTCTTTTGTAGTGTTGCAAGCTATGTCTGCACATAGAGCTGCAAGCTCTTTAGATTACAACATATAATATCTCGTTTGAAAGATTTTAAAAATTTATAGAGGTTCATTCCCCCTCTAAACCTTTATGCCACTTGACACCAATAATGAGTATTTATTCTTCTTTTTTCTTTTGGTCGGTAAATATTTATTCATCTTAAAATTATTGTTTTTACTTTTAGTTTGTATTATATTGAAATTAATCTATGAAAATTTTACTTTTTCTTTATTATGTATACAATTTAGTTTATTTATATTTATTTTCTAAGTTTATTCTTTCGGAAGTTTTCATTAATTACACAGGTACGATCATACTAATATGTGATGAAATTATATTATATATAAATAGTAAATGAGATTACACTATTGTTATTTTTAACTACGTACTAATGCATTATTATTATTTATTATATCCATTTATAGAATTTATTGTTTTTTTTATTCCATTATGACATTGTTGACGAATTGTAACTCTTGTAGTATTATATATATAACATCGACAATAATGAAAAATCATTGTGTAAATGTCACCTAAGAATCAAGGACAACAATCTATAACTGTTGCCGTACCGTTGATGACACAACTACAAAGTAAATGATTATTAACCACTGTGAAACCTTGATGGGCAATAGTTCGTGACCTTTGACAAATTGTTGTTGAAGATATCAAAGACAACAATTATTAACTATTGTCCAAATGTTATTTAAGATGTTTAAGACAATGCTTATTAACCGTGTCCAACTGATGTTGTGAAGGGCAGTGGCTACTTCTTTGATGCACCAACAACGATAATTGTCTAGGTAATACAATGAATAATAACTGAAGATGCATGGGTGACTCAGAAATTAGAGTTTTAAGTGAGGATTCCAGAACCGGTCTGATCGAGCTCGAAGCCGTACGGATTGGACCTGAACCGGGGGCTGCATGGCAAGCTGTTTTGCATGGACCGGTTGTTAGTCTGTTAGGGTTTCTGGCGGAGCAGTTATGTTCTAAGCTGAAATTAGTTTATATCCGTTGGAAGGATTGCGAAATTGGTTGAGGGCTATTCGAGGGCAGGTGGAGGTCTATATATATCTGTAAATCGATTAGAACAATCATGAGTTTATCGCGAGCAATTAGATTAGGCGCAATCTAGGGTTCATCTCAAGAACCCTAATTTTCTGATATGCTTGTAATCTTCGTTTCTTCTTCCGATTAGTAAATTGCTCGATCTTGTGAAGTGGATGTAGGCTATGTTTCATAGCTGAACCACTATAAATCGTTCTTGTGTTGTTTTCTTTCTTAATTCGTTTAGATCCTTCAAACCAGATTTGGGGGTTTTGTTTTGGGTTCATTTTCTTGGGGTTTCTTAGCTGATTTGGGGCTGGAATCTTGGTGAAGACGATCTACAATTGGCGCCGTCTGTGGGAACGCCCAGGCTGAAGATCGATTTGAAGTCACCATGAAGCTCGACATCGATAAGTTCTCAGGAGATGAAGATTTCAATCTCTGGAAGGTTAAGATGGAGGCTCTCCTGATGCAACATAATCTTGACGATGCATTGAGGGATCTGCCCTCTGATTCATCTCCTGAAGCTGCTGAAAAACTGAAGGAGATCGAGAAGAAAGCTAGAAGCACTATGATCTTGTGTTTAAATGGCACAGCACTGCGAGAAGTTTGTAAAGAGAAAACGGCTAAGGCAATCTGGGAAAAGCTGAATTCAATTTACATGGCAAAGTCTCTGGCAAACAAGATCTATCTCAAGCAAAGACTCAACGCTTTCAAGATTCAAGATGAAAAGAAGGTGTTGGAAAAGATGAGGGAATTCAATAAAATCTGTGATGATCTTGAGAACGTTGGAGAAGAAATCAAAGATGAGGATAAGGCACTGATACTTCTGAATTCTCTACCCAAGTCGATGGAGCACTTCAAGGATGCACTTGTTTATGGAAGGTTCTTTGCTCTCACACTTGAAGAGGTCCAGGTCTCAATTAAAACCAAGTTATTAAGTTCTGGAAATTCTGATTCGAGACCAGCAAACCAGGCTGAGAGTTTGGCTGTGAAATTCAAAGGGAACAAGAAAGGTAAGAGTCAGAACAAAGGACAAGCTAGGCCGGCTGGAAGTGATCCCAAACCAGGTAATAATCAGGTAGAAATAAGAAAATGTTTTTCTTGTCACAAAGTGGGACATATCAAGAAAAATTGCCCGGAAAAGAAAAAGGCACCGGTGAATCAACAGGCCTCGGTGGCTGAGGAAGCATATACCAATGCTGAAATGCTATGCATAGTCTCCACACAATTGAAAAATGAGTGGGTACTCGATTCCGGATGTTCGTTCCACATGTGTCCAGTTAAGGAGTGGTTTTCTGAGCTAAGGTTTGAAGAGTCTGGAATGGTTCTCCTTGGAAATGATCAGGCATGCAAAATCTCTGGAATTGGAAGTGTAAAATTAAGACTACATGATGGAAAAGTCAGGATACTATCCAAGGTGAGGTACATTCCACAGCTCAAGAGAAACTTGATCTCTCTTGGATTACTCAATGAAACTGGCTATGAACTGAGGACTCATCAAGGAGAGCTGTTAATCACCAAAGGAAATCAAGTAGTGATGAAAGGTAGGAAAGAGAATGGCTTGTTCACCTTAGTTGGAACCACAGTGGAAGGCCAAAGCTGTTCAGTAATGAGCACTCAAGAAGCTACCTTATGGCATAGAAGGTTGGGGCATGTGGGAGAAAAGGGACTCCAGGAGCTGATCAAGAGACAACTTCTGGGAACAGCCACTCTACCCAAGATGGACAAATGCGACCTATGTGTTCTAGGAAAGGCCAGCAGACAAAGTTTTCAAACCGCAGCACACACTACCAAGGAGATAATGGACTATGCACATGCGGATGTATGGGGGCCGGCAAGGACTGAGTCTCTAGGTGGAGGTAAGTATTTCTTGACTATTATTGATGATTTGTCTAGGAAAGTCTGGATTTATATCATGAAAAATAAGAGTCAAGCTTTCAGCAAGTTCAAAGAATGGCTAATATTACAAGAAAATAAAACTGGAAAAATATTAAAACACCTTAGAACGGATAACGGATTAGAGTTTGTTTCAGAAGAATTTCAGGAGTTTTGTAGAAATAGGGGCATATCTAGACATAGGACAGTAGCTTCTACACCCCAACAAAATGGTATAGCCGAGAGAATGAATAGAACTATACTTGAACGTGTTAGATGTTTACTCTTAGATGCTGGAATGCCTAAATATTTCTGGGGTGAGGCAGCTGCTACTGCTGTGTTTTTAATCAATAAATGTCCATCTTCTGCTATTTCATTTAAAACTCCTGATGAAGTGTGGTATAAACAATCATCTAACTATCAAAATCTAAGAGTTTTCGGATGTCTAGCGTTTGCACATATAAGACAGGACAAGCTGGAGGCAAGAGCTTTGAAATGCATATTTCTTGGATATCCCCAAGGAATTAAAGGGTATAAACTTTGGTGCATTGAAGCTGGAAATCACAAGTGTATCATCAGCAAAGATGTAACCTTCAGGGAATCAGTAATGGGTCTCAAGCAAGGACAAACTCAACAGTTAGAAACTGAAACTCTACTTCAAGTACCAGAAGAAGAGCAACTTCCTGTGCAGGTGGAGCAACAATACCAGGCTGATAATGATGATGAAGGAGACTCTCAAGTTGCTGAGAACCTACACACAACAGAGGATGATGATTCCCACCCCCCTCAAGACTTAAGCAATTATCAGCTAGCTAGAGATAAGGAAAGAAGGGAGATCCATCCACCAAACAAGTATGGAGAAGCTGATGCTGTGTCCTATGCCCTTACTGTTGCATCAGATATTGATCATTCAGAACCAGCAAGCTTCAAAGATGTCATGAAATCTAAGGAAAGAGACAAGTGGATGCTGGCCATGAATGAGGAGATGATGTCCTTACAAAAGAACAAGACTTGGACACTTGTGGATAAACCAAAAGGACAGAAAATAATAGGTTCCAAGTGGATCTTCAAGAAGAAATTCGAAGTGGCAGCAAAAGAACAAGTAAGATATAAGGCAAGGTTAGTTGCCAAAGGTTACTCACAAAGGGAAGGTATTGATTTTAATGAGATATTTTCACCTGTTGTAAAACACGTTTCTATTAGAATTTTGCTGGCACTAGTTGTTCAAACAGGTATGCAACTTCACCAATTGGATGTGAAGACCGCATTCCTTCATGGAGACTTGGAAGAAACCATCTATATGCAACAACCGGAAGGTTTTGAGAAGCTAGGTGAGGAAGCTAAAGTCTGCCGGTTGCAAAGATCACTCTATGGCCTCAAGCAAAGTCCGAGACAATGGTACAAGAGGTTTGATTCTTTCATGATCAGCATAGGTTTCATAAGATGCAAACATGATAGCTGTGTATACTATGAAAAGTCTGAAAAATCTGCTTACACGTACTTGCTCTTGTATGTGGATGACATGTTAATTGCAAGTGCAAACATTCATAAAGTAGAACAATTAAAGGACAAGTTAAAATCCCAATTTGAAATGAAGGACTTAGGGCCAGCTAAAAGAATTCTTGGCATGGATATACACAGATATGATTCGATTCCAAAACTTGTGTTGCATCAAACTGATTATGTGCATAAAATACTTAGAAGATTTAGGATGCATGAATCAAAAGCAGTGTCTACTCCCTTAGGATCTCAATTTAGGCTGACAGCAAACCACAAGCCTAAAACTGAGCAGGAAAGGTCAGACATGCAACACATTCCTTATGCCAGCGGTGTAGGTAGCATTATGTACTTAATGGGGTGTACCAGACCCGATTTAGCATATGTTATCAGTGTGATTAGTAGGTATATGGCAGACCCTGGAAAACACCATTGGGAGGCTCTGAAATGGGTATTTAGATACTTGAAGGGCTCAGCCTCTATGGGTTTGGAATTTGCTAAGTATGCTACTAACACTAACCTGCTTGAAGGATTTGTAGATTCTGACTTTGCAGGGAATCTGGACAATCGAAGGTCACTTACAGGGTACATATTCAAGCTATATGGGACAGCAATAAGCTGGAAGTCGATTCAACAACCAGTAGTTGCTCTCTCCACGACAGAAGCCGAATACATTGCGATGAGCGAAGCAGTGAAAGAAGCCATTTGGCTGCAGGGAATGCTGGGAGAGTTGGGGATTAAACAGGAGAAGGTTGTGATCAATTGTGACAGCCAAAGCGCACTCCACCTTGCCAAGCACCAGGTCTTTCATGAACGCTCGAAACACATTGATATTAAGTATCATTTCGTAAGGGAAGAAATTGAAAAAGGAGTGATTGAAGCAAGGAAAGTTAGCACTGATCACAATCCGGCAGATATGCTAACAAAAGCATTACCCAGAGATAAGTTTACCTACTGTATGCAACTAGTGAAACTTGGTTGCTGGAAAGAAGAATAGAGCAAGGTTAAAACGTTAAGAGTCGAGTAAAATTTGCTGACTCAAGGTGGAGAATTGAAGATGCATGGGTGACTCAGAAATTAGAGTTTTAAGTGAGGATTCCAGAACCGGTCTGATCGAGCTCGAAGCCGTACGGATTGGACCTGAACCGGGGGCTGCATGGCAAGCTGTTTTGCATGGACCGGTTGTTAGTCTGTTAGGGTTTCTGGCGGAGCAGTTATGTTCTAAGCTGAAATTAGTTTATATCCGTTGGAAGGATTGCGAAATTGGTTGAGGGCTATTCGAGGGCAGGTGTAGGTCTATATATATCTGTAAATCGATTAGAACAATCATGAGTTTATCGCGAGCAATTAGATTAGGCGCAATCTAGGGTTCATCTCAAGAACCCTAATTTTCTGATATGCTTGTAATCTTCGTTTCTTCTTCCGATTAGTAAATTGCTCGATCTTGTGAAGTGGATGTAGGCTATGTTTCATAGCTGAACCACTATAAATCGTTCTTGTGTTGTTTTCTTTCTTAATTCGTTTAGATCCTTCAAACCAGATTTGGGGGTTTTGTTTTGGGTTCATTTTCTTGGGGTTTCTTAGCTGATTTGGGGCTGGAATCTTGGTGAAGACGATCTACAATAACAGTTGTTGTAGGATTACAATTGTTGTTATAGATAGCTACGTATTGATGATAACATTTTTTTTTTTTTTATCATACAACAATGACAACTATTACAATATTTGATTTTCGGCTACGGCAATGATTATTAATCATTTAACATCTTTCTGCCAATGAAATAGTCCAAAATCATATTTTAGTAATATTTTAATTAAAAAAATGGAAGTCAATTTTTTCTCATTACAAAAACGTCAGTACCTCATTTTTCTCTAACAATCAACAAATACCTAACCTCTTTTTTACACTTGATTTCTTCATTTAAATTGTTGTAAATTTATGTTTTTCGTTTAATATTATTAGTATTTGTTTTTTCATTAGTTGAGTTTTATGAAATACGATCCTCTATTTCATATTGATGTTTCAAATAATCACCATATGCTAAGTATAAAAGATGACATCATTAATTTACATATAATTTGAATTAAAAGTAAGGGATAGGGGCCCAAAATACCCTAATTTATATAGGGGTGATTATTTTGTACCCTAATTGATATAGTGTGTATCTTTTCTACCCTAATTGATATAGTTTGGTTGTTTTTTACCCCTTTTTTTGACTTTTACACAAGACATGATTGATCACTTGAATGTACTAATCATTGATGCATGCATGTGACTTGTGAATAGTGTATGTTTTTGTTGTTTATATTGCATTTTTACTTTATATTGCATTTTTACTTGCGGATCCTTCATTTCATCTCAACATACTACAAGTGAACAATTTTTTGCATTTGTAAAAATTAATTGCCGTGAAGAGATATCAGGTAATTTTTTTGCCCTAATTTTTTTCCTCAAATTTTGATAAATATGTTTGAAAACCCTAATTTTGGTTGTAAAGGCAATTTTGAAAAATGTTTAAGGTGTAAACGGCAATTTGACACTAATTGCCGTTGACCCCTAAAATTTTATTAAAATTGCCATTTATCCATATATAGGTGCAAAATAGGTTGTAAATGGAAATTAAAGGATTAAAGGCAATTTTAGAAAATTTTTAAGGGGTAAACGGCAATTTACAATAATGGCCGTTTACCCCTTTATTTTTTGGAAAATAGCCGTTTAATCCTAATCTTGGGGGTTAAACGGCAATTAATTATGTTTTATGGGTTAAACGGCAATTAATAAATATTTTGAGGGTTAAACGGCAATTAGGGTAAATTGCCGTTTAACCCTAATTTTTTTTTGAAAAAATTGCCGTGTAATACCCTAATTATTGTGAAAGGCTAAAAACGACAATTTTTTACGAAAATGTAGATTTAAACAATAGAAGTGTCAGTGTTTAGAATAATGAAGCAATAGACAACAGTGAAACAACCACAGTTTCAGTGAAACAACCACACTTTCACTGAATGAACCACACTTTCACTGAATATGTTGTTCTAGAATATAATTAAGCACTTTATATCTTCGACTGCATTTCGTTGTTTGAAATTAATTTTGCACTGCATACTGACGAATTTATTTGGTTAGACTCGAATTGTGAAGAAGAAAATGAGTTTGAGAGTTGTTAATATTTGGTTTGGAGGTCATTGGCAAGGCTTAGAGTACGTAAATGGTTATCGAGAGGTGACTTATCTTCAAAGAATCACATTTTCTGATTTACTAGACGGTGTTCATGGAGTTGTACATGCAGACATGAATTGTTGGGGATATGTGATCCACTCGTTAGTGGAGATGAAGGAAAGAGTTAGAAAGATCAAAATAAAGAATGACTCTGATTTGGAAAGAATGTTATGCATATCTGGAGACGATCTTGTTGTTTATGTCTCCCTTCGAAGGATGGATGTTGGAGTATTCGATCCTGTTGTGTCAAGTACAAGTGATAATTACAGCGCTGGTGGTTTTTCGACCGAGCCCCGTAACGTAGGATCCTCTTATTCAGCGCAAAATAATACCGTTGATGAAGTATTTGATCCGGCCCGTCAAAGTGTTTGTTGGGACACAGGTCTCGGGTTAAATGTGCAGAAATCGGACCCTCATACGACCTTCAACTTGGAGAATTCAAATGTTCCCTTTGGGTTGAAAAATGACGAAGCTTTTTATACAAGATGGGGTATACCTAATCAGAACGATGAGACCTACGGTAGATCAACAGGTGATGAGAATTGGATGGGAGGCCCGTCAAAAGGAAAAACTGCAGCTGAAACGTGGTCACCTTGGCCATCCGAAAGCGGTCGGGTAAACTATGGAGGATTCAACTTTCTAGACTTAAACGTGCCTCCGACATCCTATACTGGAAACGTAGAATGTCCTCCCGAAGAAGATCCATACACGTATGATTACGAACGAGGACAAGAATGGCGTGAGGATCGGCACCACTGGGCAGGTACTTTTAAATAGTTGTCACATATGAATTTATTATACGTATGAAATAATTGAATAATTGTTTAATTATACCTTCTTGTAGGTTCGAATACCGGAGACGATCATGTCGAGACGGCAGAACCGGACGAGATAATCAGTGACTTCGAGATGGATGAAGAAGATGAGGCCATTTTGGATCAGGAGCAGCGAGAGGCATATCAGGATTTTCTAACGTACATATTGAGATCTGAATGGAGCATCCCCGATATTCCACCATTCGAGCCGCCCGCTTCTTCAGATTTGGACAATAACAACCCAGAGCCGAGCGGTCTTCAAAAAGGTGCCACTTTTTCCACCAAGGCTGAACTGCAGAACAAAGTCGGGTTTTACCACTTGGAGAATCGAGTTGGATATAGAGTGGAAAAGTCGGACACTAAGAAATGGTATGTTCGATGCAAACAAAAAGATTGTCCATTCAAGCTCCATGCACACCAGAAATATGGTATTTGGAAGATCTCCACAATAAAGTTGCCTCACAGTTGTAGCTATGATCTGGAAACATCTACTCCAAGGCGACTTCCATCTGTGTTGATCGCAGAGTACTACGCTGATAGGCTACGAAATGATAATTCGGTGCTGAATCCTCGGGGCATCATCGAGGAAATGAACCATCGGCATGGTTTGCAGCTCACTTACAGGTTTGCATTAACAGCAAAACGTCGTGCCATGCAGCTCGCGTATGGTGACCCGAAGAGCTCATTTTCTATGCTTCCATCCTATTTAGAGGTCTTGAAAGAAACCAATCCAGGATCTTACACTGCTTTGGAAACTTACAGTAATGGAAAATTTAAGTATGTGTGTTTTGCTCTGGCCGCCTCCATTAATGGATTTCGTCGATATTCACGACCTGTTGTAGTAGTTGATGGGTGTCATTTAAAAGGTCAGTATAAGGGAATTGGATTTGTGGCAGTGACGAAGGATGGAAACGATCAGATTTTCCCGTTGGCAGTCGGGATTGGAGATATAGAGAATGATGAGTCGTGGACATGGTTTTTGGGTCATGTGCGAAATGCCTTCGGATGCCCAAATGAGCTGCTTATCGTATCCGATCAACATAAAAGCATCGCAAGTGCCATCAGTAGAGTCTATCCAGATGCGTCTCATGGTTTATGTTGTTTCCACCTCCAACAAAATCTCGCGAAGCATGGTTCACATCTTGTGGGGATTTTCAAAAAAGCGGCATACTGTTACGACGAAACCCTGTTCGAGAAGTATGTTTTATAAAAGAATGTACTTATTTATTTTCTACACCTTTTTTGTTATCTAACATATCGAACATCTCAGGTACATGACGTTGCTTGTAGAAGCAAATATCCAAGGAGCACTGGATACATTGAGCAATGCAAAAGCTGAGAGATGGTCTCGGGTGAAATGTCCCGTCCGAAGATTTAACTTCATGACCTCTAATGCCGCTGAGACATGGAATGCTCGTCTCCTTTAGGCTCGGAAGCTACCAGTGTGTTCCTTCTTGGAGTGTGCAAGACGAATTCAAGAAAAGTGGTTTGTCGAGAGAAGGACGGTCGCTGAGGAAAGGGAAAATGAGCTGACAAAAACCGCACATGATAGATTAGTTGACGCCGTGCGGCGGGGACGAGAAATGCATGTAGATAAGCTGGGTAAATACAAGTTCAAGGTGGTGGAAGGTAGAAAAAATTGGGTTGTCGAGCTCAACCATCAGAGCTGTACATGTTCAGTGTTCCAAAATGACTTGATACCGTGCGCCCACGCATGTGCAGCAATCAGGTAATTATTATGATTGGCAGATTAAATATTTCTGTATTAATTTAACTCTGTTAATTAATTTTTCCTCATCATACAGTTTTTCGAAAGAAGCAGTGACGTCTTACGTTGGCTCGTACTACACCACTGAGTCACTCAGAGGAATGTGGGCTGGTGAGGTTTGCCCTGTACCCGATCCACAAGATTGGGTCTTATCTGATGACGTTCGAAGCATTTTTTGTCTTGCACCTGATCGACCAAGACAAGCCGGCCGGTCGAGAAGAAGTCGGATATCTAGTTTTGGAAGTCAACGAGCACCAGGAACATGTGGTCGGTGTGGCGGCACTGGACACAACAGAGCTACGTGCACAAATCCCATGCCGCCCGTTCAGCCAAGCGAGATTGATGATCTAGCTGGTGATACAGATGAGATTCCAACAGACGGACGTACGAAGCAAAGAAAAAAGAAACAATGCTCATTGTGTGGATCAGACAGTCATACGAGAAGAAAGTGCCACTTGTACGGCAGTTCTTTTACTTTGTAGCAGATTATGGAATATTTTGTGAACCTACTTTGTTGTGAGGACGATCGAACATGAGGACGATCAAATATGAAGGCCAATATTGAAACAGTGCTCATAGAATGCCATCTGAATAAAATTCTGACATCTACATGTCATAAAATGAATAAAGACAATACATCATCCGAAAATACATAAAACAGTGAAATGAAAAATCGAAACAGGCTAATCGGCCATATCTTCAGCCGTGATGGTGCTCTCATCAGAGGAGTATCTGAAAACTGTCAACGCCATCTGCTGCCGTGCTCTCGTGAGACCCAACCGAAACAAATGGCTAGGCCACTCAAGTGTCAGTGCACTCTCGACGGCCATGAGGGCAAAGACACCGCATGTGTGGTCCTCGTGCTGCTCGTAACATAATGCATCAGAGTAGGACGAAAGCTCCAACTCGTCATCCAAAGGCTGCATCGGAGTACCCTCATTGGCCATCATGTCGTAGAAGCCTGTGTGCTTCAGCAAGGCAGGTATAACACGTCTAATGGGTATCGTCTGCCGATAACGCCTCTGCTCCTTGTTCTTGTCCCATGTCCAATGCAGGCTGTCGAAGAGTACTAATTTACGAGCACGCAGAAAAATGGAGCAAGCCACCCAGTGCCCATCCAGATTCATGACGGTGACGAGCTGTAAAATAATGCCGATCGAACATTTAGCATTTCAAAATGGTTGCTCCAACAAATCAAAAGTATACGAAAATTATTATTTGACCAGTAATAGGGACTTACATTTTTTGGCTTCTTCCACCAGGGCTTCACATGTCGCCATTTGGGCTTTTGTCCCAACAAGTACGGGGCAAGTTGATCCAGGAGCTCCGGTGCAAAAGTCTCGTTGGTCGGACCTTTATACTTCTTGTAATCCGACTCTCCTCGATGACTGACGTTCCACACCTCCTGACAAGCACTCTGCATTACAAAGTTCAAATATTAATCACTAGGCAGGTATTTGGATATATATATATCGAAAATGCAATAAAGGGTGATGTTTATACTTACAAAAAAATGGACGTCCAACACCTGGTACTTGTGAGCATTTTCCTCGTGGACCCGAATCCCTGCAAACAGTGCATTGCTCTGCATAATCCCCAAGTACGAGTCGAGATGCTGACATAAAACAAACGGTCAAATGTAAAAATATAGTAATAAGCAAGCAAAAAAATACATTCAAGTGATGAAAAATACCTCATGGGTCATGTCCGCCAGCGGATCCAAAAACGAGCTGAAGAAATCATACCCAACACCATATCCAACTCCGACATTACGCCTGCAAAAACATGTGCCATGTCAATCACTGGACATAATCACCCAGCTAACGTAAATTAGAATATCATACGATTAATGAAGTACGACTTACATCTCATAGGCTTGCTTCTTCTCTGCCGCCAGGAGTCCTGCCTCAATGTATTTCTCCAGGTCAGCTTGCTTCAGACTCGGTCTACGTGCAGATCCATGGACGAATGGACTTCGAACATGTCGAGACGGAGCTCTCTGTCGTACAAGACGAATGCCGGCAGTCGTCTCGGGAATCCCAGCAATGGAGGATCCAGCATAATCACTAGTAGAATCTGGTGACTCTACGTCAAAACCGGTGCTGGGTCCTGCCTGAACCGGGGCCGCCCAAGTGCCCATATCAAATGGCACTGGAGTAGGATCCCAACCTCGATGACTGCCGGGCGGCTGAGCGTACGGAGTCTGTGAATAATGAGAACCACCAGCATGGGGATAGTAGGAGGCATGATATGATGGCCGGTGGCTGAAGAATGCTCTGAGCTCATCACCAACGATCTCCGGTATGCGCAACTCCAGCCTCTGCGTCTCCTCCCTCACTGCGGTCTGCACCAAGTCCTGAACCTGGCCCTGTACATCTGTATACTGCCGATCATAATGGCCTCGCAAGTCTGTGAACTGCTCATCGACGTGGCCTCGCAGGTCGGCATACTGCTCATCTACATGGCCTGACAAATCTGTGATACGACGATCAACGTAAGACCGCAACTGGTCGATCTGAGTACCAAAAAAACCAGTGAGGCGCTGAAACAAGCCATCCTGATCGGAGCTCTGATGTGGGTACGAAGGCTCTGGCGGTACAAAGTCGGAAGGAGGAATGTAGCTGATCGGCGAGGCATCCCGATACGGCTCATATCCATGCTGCTCGGCGTACGGCTCCTCGAAAACCGGGTCAGGCTGGCCGGTGGGGTGCTCCTCAGGCTGCTCATGCCCAGGATGCTCTTGCCCATGCTGCTCGGCCTCCTGGTGCTCGAAACTATGACCGAAGTCTCAAACCGGGTGCTCCTCAGGAGGCTCGCTCGGAGGCATCGGTGGTCGTCTGGACCGTATGCTCCTCGATCGCCGAGCAGCTCGACGCTGACTCGTGGATGGACCGGGTGCATCCTGCTCAGGTGCAGGAGCTACAACCGTGGTCGGAGGACGACCACGCCTTCGTGGTGCAGCTTGCACGCCCTCATTCAATGAGCGATCAATATTCTGCCAATACGGCTGACAAATCTCCTCGGCTGTAGGAATGAGGGACTCGACGCCGTCAACCTACATAAAAAGACTGAAACATCAGTTTCGGTGCAAAAATTAACCATATGCAGTTTCGGCAGCAAGACTGAAAAAAATAATAGAATTACCTCGCCGGATAAAACATCAGTGACATCCACTACAGACTTCGCCGTGGACCACTTCAAGCACCTCGGAATGTGCAGTCCAGTATCCAATCGCCGGCCAGCCACAGTGGACGATACAGGGATGGCCTCGTACGCCCATATCTTCACAGTGAACAAATTTACGATATGTGTGAGCAAAGCACTGTAATAACATAAATTTAAAACGACCGAAAAGAGTAATTGAATGTTCAAATTAATTATACTTACCAGTAGAGCAACCGAGAATCCATAGAAGTGATACGCGGGGGTTCTATTGATGTTGGCCGGGACCAGAATATCCTTTGGCACTAGGTCCATATACTTAAGCAACGCCTGGAAAGAAAGCTTGCCCCATGGAAATGACTCCCAACGCTCTTCCTGCTCGACCAAAGCCCACACCCACATATCCACCGAGCATTTTCTGCAGTCGACCCCAAGTAAGATGTAGTAAACGAGTAGGATCTTCGAGATCTTCACCGTATCATCCATGCTCCCACGGAACTCCCCTCCCTGAAATCTATATAGGAGTTGTTGCAGCGTCACGTGTGCGGTCTCGGCATGCACTCTGTAGTACACGCCATCTCTTGGCGGACGATGATCCCCAGCCGGGCTGAAATCGGAGTCGCCAAACCTCAAACCGGTGACTAGAGCAAACTCTCTCCTCGAAAACTTACAAAGGTGATACTCCTCTCCAATTGCAAACCATCTCTCATCATCGGGGGTGGTCGGACCACTTATTTCCCTCGACATGAGAACATGAAGAAACGACTTGCATGTCTCAGCCGAGGTCTCCCACCGTAGAAAATGGCCAAAACATGTCCGTCCGAAATCCGCAACACACTCTCCCCCGTGCTCTCCCAAAGCACGTCTGATATCAGCTAGTATACTCAAACGAGTATACCCATTAATGTAGGCTAGCGTGCCCTGACAACGTCGGCGAACCCACTCAAAAGCCATCTACAACAAATGTACACAAATACAACATTACTTATTAATCACAAATGGTGTTATAAAACAAAAAAAAAATGGATCCCCTTTTTTGGCCGTTTAACCCTAAAACAGGGTTTTATAGCCAAAAAACCCTGTTTTAGGGCTAAACGGCCATTTAGCCAAAAAAAATAGGGCTAAACGGCTATTAGGGTTAATAGCCGTTTAGCCCTATTTTTTTTGCAAAATGGCCGTTTAACCCTAAAACAAGGTTTTTTGGCGATAAAACCCTGTTTTAGGGTTAAAAGCCCTATTTTTTTGCTAAATAGCCGTTTAACCCTAAAACAGGGTTTTATCGCCAAAAAACCTTGTTTTAGGGTTAAACGGCCATTTTGCAAAAAAAATAGGGCTAAACGGCTATTAACCCTAATAGCCGTTTAGCCCTATTTTTTTTGGCTAAATGGCCGTTTAGCCCTAATTTCTCATTTTCAACCATGTAATTCCACATTTTAGGACTAATTACGATTTTTTCAGTCCTAAACCCTAATTATAAACTACATTGCAATTAACCCTAAACTATAAACAAAACCCTAATTCATCACAACAAATGCACAACAATATAACACAATTGCAGCCCTAATTCATCACCATAATTGCACACAAATATAACACAATTGCAGCCCTAATTCATCAAAAAAATTGCACAGAAAAATTGCTGAAATTGCAGCCCTAATTCATCACAAAACCCTAAACTATAAATTGTAGAACAATTCATAAACTTGCACCACTAATTCAAGCCAAAAATTGCAGAAAAAAATCTCACCATTGCAGCCTAATTGAATGAATAAATTGCACAACTTTGATCGAAAAAATAAGATACAAATAATTGCCGTTTACTAACCCGTACAATGTGTGCTAATCTTCACCAAATTTGGACGATTTTTGCAAGGGGAAATCTCTCCAAGCTTGAAGAAAATGGCCGTTTGTGTTGTTGAGGAAGAAATGGCCGTTTGAAGCTTTGAGGAAGAAGGGCAATTTTTTGAACAAGAGGCTACACGGCTAAAATGGGGTGGTTGAAAATAACTCACAAAATACCAAAAAAAATTTATCACATGAAGCTAAAGTGTGTCATGCATGACACATTTTATGACATTGTACTTGTAATGTCAATCAATGTGGGTCCAATTGACCAATTGTACAAAAGGGGTAGAAAACATACAAATTATATGCATTAGGGTATTAAAATTTATTAACTATATGAATTGGGGTATTGTGGACACTTTCCCCTTAAAAGTAATGTAATTCAAAATAATACATCAACTTAAAATAGAAAATTTAGTTTAAAATTTTATGTGTACAAATTCTAAGTTCGGCACTCTAATTTAGAATATTTAGAGTATTTCCAAAATGTGAAAGTCCTAACAAATTTAAAAGACTTTGTTGAAGTGATGAGAGTGGGGTGAACTAAAATGGGTTTGTCCTTGTAGTTTATGTAGGCTTGATGTTGATGCTGCTGTAAATTAATCACGACATATTTGCTTAAAAGAAATTTATGATTTATTTAATTTAAATAGTAGAAATTGCCATATTTTGTAATATAACCGTTGTCACGTGGCACCTTTCAATAATCACGCTGCATTATATTTTATTAAAAGTTAAACAAAGAAGACAAGATTAACCGAGCCAGCCGGTAGTCGACTTGGATCAACGGTAATATTACCTTCTATAACCGGGAACTCTGTAACCCACATTTCCCAACGGTCATACCCCCTTAACGCTGCGTTTCGTTCCCCTTTCTGAATACTTATATATACCTTTCCCGTCTCAGTTTCCGACAAGCATTACTTACTTACAAACATTCCCCATTTCTCACTCACCGGAATATTCCCTCAACACCAACATTCCTCTATCCTCACTCACCAGGATATTCCCCACGCGTTGTGGACAATGAGTAGACTAATAGCCATAGCTTTTCTGCTGCTATTTGTACACTACTCCAGCGATGCACAGATTACTAACGCGCCTTCTCTGGCGCCGACAAACCCCGTCGCCCACGCGCCGCCCCCTACGAAAACTCCGGCGCCTGCACATTCTCCGGTATCTACTCCGTCGAGTCCACACCCATCCCCAGCAAAGTCTCCGGTGGCTTCTCCGCCTGCAAAAGTATCTCCTGCAGTTCCGACTAGTTCTCCAAAAACCAGCCCATCTGCTGCTCCGTCGCTGGCTCCGGCGACATCTCCTCCCCAGAGCACTGCTTCCCCGGCTCCGAGCCCATCTCCGGCGAGTTCTCTGCCTACCCCGGTGAGCAGTCCTACACCGGAGCCATCACCGTTGCCGTCGACTCCGGTGAGTTCCCCGGAAGCGGAAGTGCCTTCCGCGGCCGCGACGCCGGGCTTATTTCCATCCAGCAGCAGTCCGCCGGTGAGTTCGGCCCCGGAAAGTGCAGTAGGGCCGGCGGCTGATGATTCATCGGCTTCTAGCTCCGTTTTCGGGGCTTCAGTAGTTCTCACTGGACTTGCTCTTTGGGTCGCTGTGGCCATTTAAAATTTTAAATATTCAAATTTTGTTTTTCTTTTTGACAGCGTTTATTCGTTATTCATAAATCATGTTGTGTTATAATATTCTTTGTTTAATACAACCACTGTATTCCATTTATTTATAATGTATTATTTATAAGTACTAGTAAGTGTGACTATTTCTATAATATATGTAGCTTAATTAATGTTGTTTTCCATATGGAAATGCTGGTACTCACAATTCAGGTTCAAATTGTTTGCCTAATAAATTTAAGTGGAACCTTCTCAGTACACAATTTTTCTCATCAATATTCCAAAGAAGAAAAACATAATCTGATTCTAATTTTTCTCGTGGGCCTACGCAGAACAGATTTACTATCGAGAAAGATATGATGAGAGTGGGATATATTAAGAAAACTTGATGGGTTTTTTGTTTTACAAAAATCTTGCTACACACACACACAGCTGAAAAATTGATGTTGCTCAACTTTTCATCTTGAATTTAAATATATTATGAAATTGGAGCTACAGAGTAAAAAAGGTGTTAGCAGAGTTGGCCAATATTGCAGTTGAGAACCCCTGCTGATGGTACAATATTAGTCAGAAGCGAAGCTGGCCTTGCAACCATGCTTGATGCTTTCGTGTAGCTCGCTGCTGTTCCATTCCCTGAAGTCGTAAAATACGCCCCGTTTAGTAGCATATCCCCGTCTGATCTCCAATTCCATGCCTTCCACTCCTCGTCTCCCGGTGGACTTTCCCGTTTTGTCACCTGATCGAAACAAGTAAATAGAACTTTAATTTGTGGTCAGAGTTGGTTAATAATAAAGTTTACTAGTTACCTCTTTTGTAGTGTCTGCATCTGATGCAATGAATACGTTGCCTTGACTATTGATCGTCGGATTAGCACTTCCTCCAATCGCATACATCTCCCAACCAGTGTATACATTGTTCACAATATGAAAGTAGCCATGTCTACACCTTCACCCAATCAAGAACTAAGTAAGCATTATTTCTCACAAAATGGACTAATTTTTGCTCATAGTTAGTTAATTACCTGGGAATTCTCTGTACCAAGCCTTCTCCAAAGTAATTGAAAGCAATAGTCACTTGCATAATCTTGTCCCCAACAAAATCATCACTATGTCCCATAAGCATAACTTCATTGTGATCAAACATGTAGTTATTCGACACAGTTATAGCCGTTGATCCAGAGACTATATCGATAAGGCCATCGTGGCAATGAGACAAAGTACAATGATCGATCCAAATATCACGAGCCCCAAATACAGAGATGCCATCTCCATCCGAGATGCCTCTCAATTGAAAATGGTGTGGGCCATCCATCACAACTGCATTCCCTGCTTGGATACAATTGTGTATGTAAATACCATGAATGATAATGTTGGTAACACCTTGTATCGTTAAGCATGGCCCGTTGGAGATCTCGATGTTGAAGCCTCTGCCATCTATGGTCTTGTATGAGTTCATTATGAGTTCTTCTTTTAGTGTGATTCTCATGTTGTGATCGAAGATGATCCAGAGTGGCTCGTCTTGGATCACCGCGTGTCTCAGCATGCCCTGGCTAGGGTTCGTGGGGTCATCGTCCTCGGACGTGATGATGTAGAACTCACCATCTCGACCCCCGGTGGCATTGCGCCCAAACCCGATCGCACAATCGGCCAACACTTTGCGATTGGCTTCCCAGTCGGGGTCACACCTCCAGCAGTCGTCGATTGGGTTACCGGTTCGACATGATGATGACGAGGATGAGAATGATGAAGAATATGCTATGAAGAGAAAGGAAATGAGCAAAATTTTTGACATTGTTGATGAGGTGAGAAAGAGGAATGCATAGGAATTAGGTGGCTTGCTGGAAATGAAGTGATGGCTATGAGAATAAATAAGGTGGCAATAAATGGAAAGTGATTAAAAGTTGTTGGGATTTATGGCAATAAACCTACGGCTGCAAAAACTGTTGAGTGTGTAATTACCTATTTATCGAAATAGTTTAGTCTATAAGAAACACTAATAAAAATAGATCAATTTTTTTATCAGATTTCTTAATTTGTATGTAAAATCTTAAAACGACATTAATTTAAGATGAAGAGAGTATTTAATATGAGTTCCCATCCTAGAGTCTAGTGGCTAGGAGAATAAAATTGATCCAACTTATTGTTGTACTTAATGTGATTAACACATTTTGTCTAGTCAATTTAGTTCCAAAACTTATGTATATAAAAGAATCATGTCTATAAATGTAATTAAGATAAGTAAATGAAGTAAATGAAAAACAAGAGATAATGTGTGTATGTATTCATATTTTTTTCCCTCCTCACATCAATTTTTTACACCAATACTTGGTGAAACGATCTTACACATGATTACACTCTTTTTCACCCAAATTCTTAACTTTTCTTAATTTACAATAAAATGAACTTTATAATTTTCATTAGACTTCATATCATAATTCGAATGGCCCGGAACTGACAGATCTAGATGTCCCACATGCAATATGTGTTGCCAAAGATTGGATTGGTTATTTTAAAAACCTTTAGATGGCAAAGAATAAGCACGTTGATTTTAAATTGTTTAATAAAAAAAATGATAAAATGAAAAAGAAAAAAAAAAGTACAAAGTAAAATCTTTATAAATTAATTCCCGATTTATTAGCAGCCACAAATAATTTTCTCGAGTTTCGACTCAAACCAATGGAATAAAGCAATAATGTTAATAAAATAATAAAGTAATGATTATATTTAGAAGACTTCTCATATAACAACATTATTACTCATGTACGTGGGCGAATTATAAAATTTATAGTTAAATTATAAAAATTATTGTATCAAGAAAGATCCCAATCCTAACAATAGATCTTGGGCCGATCGTAGCGAAAGGTCGACACAATTCATGGACCGAATCGAATTATAAAATTTATAATTAAATTATAAAAATTGTTGTATCAAGAGATTAAAACCTTTATAGTTGATAATACAATAAATAAATAAATAAAAGTTTTTAATATTAACTAAAAAATTAATAATCATAAATTTTTGAAAGTTATTTATACTACATTGCTTGATATCTAACTATGATTTTCTTGTTGTGTGTGTGAGGTATTACTAAAAAATAATCAGCACAAATTTTATTAGTTTTCATAACTATGGATAAGTATATAGATTTGAAATAATTTTTTTGTCCGACCAACACAAATAACTCAAATATTTCAAGTTCAAGAATATTATATATAGCCCATCAAATATCTAAAATAAATTTATATATTAAAAAGTAATAATTTAAACTAATACAAAAATAATAACATGCATCAAAATTTATACATTTTAGATTAGATATTTTGCTTTTCTACATGCAATGTAACTACCAAACTAAAATCATATATATATATATATATATATATATATATAATCATATATATCATTTATTGAACATGAATTCTAAATTAATAAGTTATTTAATTTGAAATTACGATTTAAAAAAAAAAACTTATCACCCACCCCCCGTCCCCACCAAAATTACAATTATCCAATAAAAATAAAAATAAGAATGATTAATTTAATACATTATACATTAAAAACTAATGAAATTTAAATGGAGAAATTATTTAATATGAAATATTATTTTTTAACTCTTACACCCATCAAAATTAATTATAAATATTGAATAAAAATGATAATAGACAAAATTGCAAATAAAAATGATAAATTGGATACACCATATATTTACAACTAATTTGAAATAATGATTAAAAAAAAAATACTATACCCAGCCATCCCAACACCCCCTCCCCCACATTCGACCACCCTCTCCCATCCTGTAGGCAAGGACGAAAATATCGGTTTCGGTAAAAATATCGGTATCCTAATTTTACGGAAATATCAGTGTCGGTATCGGTTTCGGTGGAAATATCGAACATTTTAAAAAAATATATGAAAACTTTCTAAAAAGATTGAAAAATTATATTTACTAATTTATAGATTATTATAACTGACATTACACATATATTGAACTTACAATTTCAAATAAAATGATATATTATCAACACATATATAAATAAAATACTATATAAATGTTGTCTAGTTATGATAACATTACAAATTTTGTATAAAGTTAATATATGGACTAGTAGTAACTTGAACTCATATTTGGTTCAAATGAATGTCAAAAAGAGGCAAAAATTTAAAAAAAAAATGTCAAAACCAAAAAAAAATTAAAAAAAATGAAATTCATATTTGCACCGACAACCGACACTTGAAAATTTCCCACCGACAATGACATTTTCGTCGATATATCGGTGAAACACTACAAAATTTAACCATTTCCCACCGATAACGACATTTACACGACATTTTCTGACATTTCTCCGAAAATAAACTATAGCCTAATATTATATCGATCCATTCAATTTCGCGACATTTTCGTCCAATGCCTACAGACCAACTTTTTTTTTTTTCAGCAAAAGCTGCATCCTATGGCTACAACCTAGTCTTCTCTTTTAAAATCTCTTTTTCTTATTTTAATTTTGTTTTAAATCATTTCCAAAATTAGAATGTTTTGCTAGGTGGGAATATTAGTTCACAATATTTCTATATACTAAGTGTACGGATTCTAAATCCGTGTAATTGAATTGACTCGATTCGTTAGTATATTTCACGTGTTCCACACGTGCCTCAGGCACCCCCACGCGCCCAAACTCTAGTTCTATTGTTATATTGATATAATCTTTTAATTTAGCAAACTTAACATTTTAGTTCTGTACTCATAACCTTTTAGTTATATGCACATAACCTTTTGCAGTGCATGTAGTGAAAAAAGTTTAAGTTATTAACTGAAAATGTTATGAAATCTGTATATAAATGTTATATTATTACAACATTAAAGGTTATATCATTACAATATAAAAGTTTTGGCTATATTGAATTTTTATAGTGAAAAAAGTTTAAATTATTAACTGAAAAGGTTATGAAATCTGTACATAAATGTTATACTATTACAACATAAAAGGTTATATCATTACAACATAAAAGTTTTGGTTATATTGAATTTTTATAATAAAAAAAATATACGTTATTTACTGAAAAGGTTATGAAATATGTATACAAAGGTTATACTATTACAATATAAAGGTTGTATTATTACAAAATAAAGGTTTCGATTATATTACATGAACTTTTATAGTGAAAAAAGTACACGTTATTCATTAAAAAGTGTATGAAATTTATACATAAGGGCTATACTATTACAATATAAAGATTATATCATTACAACATAAAGGTTTCAGCTATATAACATTAAGATTTAGAGTGAAAAAAGTATAAGTTATCCATTGAAAAAGTTATGAAATCTGTACATAAAAGTTATATTATTACAACATAAAGGTTATGACATAAAAAAATAAAAAAATTAGGTGCGGATCCGGATTAAACTGAACTCAACTCGCTCGCCCAATTACATAGATCATAGCCCATGTACTTGGTGTACACAAATACTACCCATATTAATTAGTCTATTTTTGTAAATGATTCTATTATTATTATAGATAGAGTATAAATTTTTATTTATATATTCTTATAATAATTTGATATTAATTCATTCCATTCAAATTTAGGTTATACCACCTCTTCTTACTTATTAATAAAATTGGGTTATTCTTCTTACATATGTCATACTATTCTTCTTAGGCTGTACCATATCAACATAATCGAGTTGTTCTATTTACCATCCAAACTTAAATTGTAACATCATATCTCATATTAATAAAAACAAATTAATTGTTCAAAAAGAGTACCAAATATTCCAATTCATCTATGAGACACGGAAACTCATCTAATCAAGAATGGCCAAAACCGAAGCACCAATTTCCATGAAAGGAGAGTGACCACGTTTTGCGAGTCTAATTTCAGCCAAAGTTTCGTGCACCGCTTACTAGAAAAGGACGAATGTTCAAACGATGAAGACAAAGACACCTTTTTCCCATAAAAAATGAAGTCGTTGACACCACACCACTGAAATAACTAATGAAGCTATTTAAAGTCCACATCAAAGGCAATGTTTGCTTCAAAAGTCATACAAAGCCATCACCAAGCTCTCTTAGTAAAAGGGCAATGAAGAAATAAGTGATCAATTGACTCGAACATGCGAGACCGAAGAAGATATTTGACAGCAATTCGATTATGGATGATACAAGCCGAGCAGATCAACCTTCCCCAGCTGACCGAGGGGCATTTCTCGCGAAGTAATCATATGCAACAGTCGAATTCACAACACCCCTTGCATTACAAGGCCAAACTCGAACATCATGCACCTCCGAATTAGCAACCATCCTTCTTCAGACATCAAAAACCACACTTTCCGTAGTAAGCAACCGGAATGGGTTTATTGATTATGAAGTAGGATTAGTCATATGCTATGGATTTGTAAGATCACGTAACATTAAATTTTACATATTATCCACATGTTATTTATTTATAAGATTTAAAAAATCATAATTCTAAAAACAGAAAACTATATTATTAAGACTTTCTTAACAAATAAACAATACAATGCATTGTACAGGCGCAGATAGTGGAAAACTATAAAACTGAATACAAACCTTCATAAATAAAACACGGATGTCATATTTGTTCTTGATGCCAATATATTTACTAAAGTTTAAAATTTTAGCCCTCAATTAATTCATCTTAACAACAATATGACACCATTCAGTCTACATATTACTCTCCCCTTAATATCACATTAAAAATATAAACAAGCATAAAATGTGTATTTCGATGCATAATGATTATGAAAGAGCACACTTTTTATAATATCCTTGAGTGTATTGAAAAATAATAATCAAAACTCAGTGTTTATAGAAAACATAATTTATCAAGTGTGTTTTCTTTTTCATTCATAAAAAACAGACATGAAAATTATTGAAAGAAATACATCTTTGTTGATGTTGATTTTAATTCGAACTTGAGGTCAGATTTTAGGTGAAACTGTTTTCCAAGAAGCTAGGGAGTCTAGATATTTTCTTGAATTCTGTATAAGCTAGCAAATCCATATCTTGGAAAAAAAATAAAAATTGTGGAGATGATTACAATTAGAGTAATTCGACGACAAACGGTGTTTATAAGGAAGTATTTTAAGATTAGTTGTTTTGTCAATTATTAAAATTAATCTTCTCAAACTATACAATCGATTATGATTATATATGATGGGTTAACCCCATGTGTTTTTCCTTTACTTCTATTATTAACTATTTCATCCCATACAATATTATGAAAATTGAATGAAAATACCCCAACCAAAATGGCAGCTATAATAAGTTTAACATAAATAGTGTTTATCAATTTATGAACGTGGGTTCTCTCACATGGTCCAATTTAAGACGTACAGTCGAGGGGATAATGCTGCTGCCACACAAATCCGCAATAATCCATTTACGAATTAGGTTTAAGCATCTTTAGGGTTATAAATCCACAATAATCCATTTACGAATTAGGTTTAACCGTTTAAGCAACTTTCGGGTTATATAACCCGAATTGTGACCCATACACTTGGTACGCAAAAAACAATTGTATCAATTTAAATAGCTAATTGAAGTTTTCAGGCTTGTTTTTCTTCTTTTTTTCTTTTCTTTTCTTGTTCTTCCTCAATTCAATTCTTCAATTTCAATTATTCCTTTCTTCGTCACAAGTTGAGCTTTCTGTTCACTTTTTTTTTAATATATCTTTATCATCTCTTAATTTCTTTCTTTTTTTTTTCTCTCTTTTGTTTCAAATTACTGATAATCCATTTAAAATTTAATGTCCTACAAAAGAAACTTGTAGAATCCTATAACTAATTCAAACCAGCAAATCATTAATTAAAAGGGGGAAATCAAAACAAGAAATAAGAATAAAAAATCGAAACATGTATGTAGGGACAGATATAGAATTTTGTGTTAAGGGGGGCAAAAGTATATAGAAGATAATTTTTTACAATAGAAGAAAGGCAAATTCTTATAAATTAATGATAATAATAAAAAATATAAAAAAAATAAATAGAAAAAGAACAATTTTGAAGGTTGAAAAGGATGACCAGCACACATCCCCTTAAATCCATCTTTGCATGTATGTATCTCTAATTTATTTAACAATTTTTGTTATGAATCTCTAGTTTACATCCATTGGAGGTTTGATCTTGAAAATTGACGAGCATGTTGACATGCACATATTAATGCTCTTCATAGGAATTATCATTAAAATTAAATTAATGGAGCTAGGGATTCATAAATACTCTTTTTGTAGAAATTCCGTTGGCAAATGTAGGGATTCAACTTTTTTGAGGCATTCTCGTTGGCAGAGGGATTTATAGAGACATCTGTGCTTAATTTCTAATATTTTATTAAGGCAAGCAAAAATCAGTAAAAACTGAAAAAACGAACGAATCGAAATGTTGATTTTGGTTCAGTTTTTGGACAGTAAATTTCGATTTCGATTTGGATTTTTGAAAATTTTGGCTTTGCTTTTTTTTGTTAGGTTTTCATGTCTAAAAAATCAAACCGAATTTTTTTAATAATTTTTAAATATATATATTTAAATTATGCAAATACTTAATTAAAATACACGTATCCCTCACTAAATCAAGCTCTCACCTGAGTCATCTCCAACTCCAATTCTCCAATCAGGAAAATGTACTTTTTAAAGTTGTGGGATTGGAGATAGATGGAGTATGGAATTGTGTTATGAGGAATTATTAGGAAATAAGGATGTCATGTATTAGTGATGGAACATGAAGATCTTTAGAATATCCTTAGTGCCTATCTGCAGAATTGCCAATTAATTTGTTTTTTTTTTTTTTGAAGAATATATTTGCAGAATATATAATTATTTTTAAAAAAATCAGTAAAAACCGAATTTATAACCGAAATTGAATTTTTATTTAGATTCGGTTTTTTTCGATTTCAAAAACTTCGATTTCGATTTCTATTTTCAAAATTTTAAGAATTTCAATTCAATTAATCAAAAAAATATTCAATTTGATTACCAAACCGATCGATACTCACCCATATACTATTGTTTGAGTTTCCCATCTCATGGAAAACCACAATGGGTTTACTCACAACACGTCTTTTCATGATATATGGCGAATCAATCCAATAAACAGACCTCAATGGATAGTCAAAATTGGTTTCTTTTGGGTTTGTGAATCCATAGTTTGTTTCTTCTAGAGCTCAACATGTTGTGAAGGAGAAGAAGGTTTGATATATGGTGAAAGAAGAAGAAAAATTCAACAACACTATTTGTGAGCAAATCTCCATAAGAATGTTGGACTCTATAAGGTATGTTTGGAAGGGTTTTAGTGGATTTCAAATAATTTAGTCATTAAAATTTTGAATTTTTTAGTAAAGATGAATAGTAAAAATATGTATTTATTTGAGGAATTAATAATATAAGAATATATTATTGATGTACAATCAATAATAATACATGAGTTCCTTATCATTCTTTATATATTTGACTTTAGCTGAATCTTGTATAAATCAGCTAAATAACATACATATTACTATAAGAAAATAAAAAATATAGTCATTTGGTAACATATATATTTAACTATAAAAACAACTTAATATATAGGTTATTCTCCCCATGCACGAGAAGGACAGACCATGTTTTACATTGTCATGTCTCAATTATAATTGGCTTTCCTAATTTAGAGAATTGATTAATTATATTTTTAATTGACTAAATTTGTACTATTTAAAAAAAGGAAAACTTTTTTATTAAGGAAATTCATCTTTCAATAGATCAGCAGATCAATTTTAATTTTGTCAGTGAATGTATAAGGCTAAAAATATGAAATAATAATGAAAACAATTACAATTTTACTATATAATATATGTTCTTAATTCGTATGAAATTTATGGTTGTTAGAGTATATGATATTTGATCATTAATTCATTTTTACTGACGTGTGTAGTTCATTTATACACAGTAATTAATTTGAAGTGAATAGTATATGGATTTTTTCATTGTTTCGGGCATAGTTGAATGATAAATGAGATGGTTGTAAATCATGTTAAAATTGAGTGAAATTGAATTGAGTTGAATGGTATAATTATGTTCGATTAGATTGATCGGTTCAATTTTAGATCGAATCGACTAAATTACAGTAGAAATGAGAAAATCGAATCGAAGCTAGTGATTTAATTTGATTTTATAAATAAAGATGTTTAGTTATAATTTTTTTCAGTTAGGCTTTTAATAGAACCGTTGGATTGCTCATCTCTAACCGAACATAAGCTTTGAATTCGTTACAACAACAAAAATATATATATATTAAGAAAAATCCACGTCATGCACGTGTGCATGAGTAGCTTTATTATTGGGCATGAATTTCTGCGGAAGTGATGCTTAAACCACGTTATGTGTCAAGTGCTTTTACTTTTTCCTACTTTTCAACCTTCCATTGGAAGATAAAATAAAGGCAATCAATGTTATAACCGTTTTCTTTTATGCACACATATTTCTGCTTAGTTGGAATATATGCTACCTTTTAATTCTACCCATTTACTGACTCAACAAATGATTAGGTTATCAAAACTACAAATGAATTGATCTCTCCCTCCCTTTAATTTCCACCTTTATATTATAATTATATATATATATATATATATCACAAGAAACATAATAAAAAGCCAGCTAGCTAAATAAGCAGTTGAGAATGAAGTAATAATTAATAATTTTACGTTCAAAATTGTGAGGTGAGTTATATTAAGTAATTATTTAGTCATATTTACCCTATCAAATTCCCAAATTTTAGCTGAGAACTGTTAATTAGGATAGTTTTAAAATAAAGTTGTATAAGAGTTAAAAAAGACGCATATTTAATTAAAAAAGATGCATATTTAAGACGCATGTTTAATTAATGATGTAATTTTATAAACATAAAATATATTAGTAAAATTTGATGAAAATTAATAGAGAATCTTGTAGGGCCTCAAAACATGCAAAAGGCGATTGTTAATGAATAAAAGTCCCCCATTGCGCGCGGCGAGATTTGCTGTAATTACGCCATTTCCATCTCATATAATATATTGCAATCAACTTCTACTATTTCATTCCTCTTCACTATTTCTCTCTCTATTTACTCAGAATGCAGCTCCGCCGCGCCGCAGCCGCAGCTGCGGTGGTCTTATCTCTTTCCCTCCTCCTCCTCCTCCCCTCCACCGCCACCGCTCACAACATCACCCGCATTCTAGCAAAGCACCCCGAGTTCTCCACGTTCAACCACTACCTAACGGAGACGCACCTCGCGCCGGAGATCAACCGCCGCGAAACAATTACCGTTTGCGCCGTCGACAACGCCGCCATGGCCGATCTCCTCTCGAAGCGCCTCCCACTCGGTTCCCTAGCCAATGTGCTCTCATTCCACGTCCTCCTCGACTACTTCGACTCCAAAAAGCTCCACCAGATCACCGACGGCACAGCGCTAGCCGCCACCATGTTTCAGGCCACCGGCTCCGCCACCGGATCTGGCGGCTTCGTCAACATCACTGAGTACAAGGGCGGAAAAGTCCGCCTCTTCCCCGAGGACAGCGGCGGCGTAGTCTCAGCGACTTTCGTCAAACAGATCGAAGCTATACCCTACAACATTTCCGTCATTCAGATCTCGTCGATTTTGCCCTCTCCTGAAGCCGAGGCGCCGGCACCTGAGCCGAGCCGAGCCAATCTCACAGATCTGATGTCGGCTCACGGCTGCAAAGTGTTCGCCGAGACACTGGCGGCTAATCCGGCTGAAGAAACCTTCGATAGCAATATTAACAGCGGACTGACGATTTTTTGCCCCGGCGACGCCGCCATGAAAAGCTTCATCCCCAAATACAAAAATTTGAGCGCTGATGGCAAGCAATCTCTTCTCGAGTACCACGGAATGCCGATTTATCAAACACTGCGCGATTTGAGATCGAGCAATGGACTGACAACCACCTTAGCCACTGACGGCGCCAAAACGTACAGCTTCACGGTGCAGAATGACGGAACGGACGTAACGATTAAGACGAAAATCGTAACGGCGAGGATTGTGAACACGTTGTTTGATAAGCCGTTGTTAGCGATACACCAGCTGGATAAGGTTTTAGTGCCGGCGGAGTTATTCAAATCGGCTCTGCCTCCTGCTCCGGCGCCGGCTCCAGTCGCCGATGCGAACTCACCCAAGGCATCGAAGAAGCACAAGTCTCCGCCGGCGACGGCTGCTCCGTCGGACTCCCCGGCGGATGCCCCAGACGGCGATGTGGCGGATCAGACTGCGGATGGTAGCGGTGCAGTTAGACTTGACGGTAGCCGATTTGGTGCGGTCATTTTGAGTTTCTTGTTTGTGTTTTTGCAGATGTAAGTTTATTTGTTTTTTTTTTTTTGGATTATATATTCAGGTTTGGTTTTTCCTTTTAATTACATAATATTTTTTGCTTTTTTGACATTTTGGTGTGAAAAATAAGCTAAGGCCGAGTTTGTTTGTTTGTTTGTTTTTCTACTAGATTTGTAGGACCTTGTCATTATTTATTATCCAGGAAAAAGCGTTCTTTATTTATTATCTTGAGAAATGCTTGCCTATTTGTTTTGGTTAAATCTCAACATCAACATGTATTTTAAACCAACACATAAATAACACACAAAGTAATCATAAATGGATTCAGGTGGCACAAGAATTAATGCTCTACTTATAATACTCACGTTAAGGAAATTAAAGAGAGTTTTTTAAGTAAATCTAGAGTTGGGAAAACGCCCAATATCAGTCATTTCTAATTTTTCGATCTATTCTGGCAAATGGTAAAAGCACACGTATTGTTTATAAATATGTATAATTAAACTGCAACTTTAAGTTGTGTGAAGTGGTATAAGGTCACATGAAAATGGCAGGGTTTGACCATAAAGTAGATATAACTGCTTCAGATTCAATCAGAAGCTTCCTTCAAAAGGTGTGGCTTGGCTTTTACTGAAACACACTCTATTTATATTATAAATTTAACTATTACAATTCTTGTGGACTGGGGACACTGTTATCTATCATTTGTATGTCCAGTGGCGCGAATCCAGGATTTTGAAGATGGAGCTACAATTGATAGATCATACAAAAACTTCACGCATAAATATTGTTTTATATTAAAAAACGTTCAACTAAAATGTACCAATAAATAAGATACAACCAAAATGTACCAATAAATAAGATATATGATAATTCTATACATCAGTGGTATTGATATACTAGCATTTTTTACTTTGGTAAAAGAAATGAAGATAACTTTTGAGTTTTGGGCTGAACTCTTAGTTGTTGGCTGCATTGGGCTTCTTAACAAGGTTGAAATGCACATGAGTCATCTTCACATCATACCCATATAATTAATTCTACATTTGTGTTAATTAATTAATTTTTAAATAGTATTTAATTGAAACTAGTACTGTTATGAAGATAATTAATATTGGTAATTTAGTATTTAATTAATTAATCAACACAGTTAATTTTAATACAAATATTAAATATAAAATTAAATTAATACTTGTAATGTAGTATTACATTTAATATTTAATACTTGTAATGTAGTATTACACTTAATATTTAATACTTGTAATGTAGTATTAAATTAATTAATTTTATTTAATTAATTAGCAAAAATGTCATTATTTTTATTAAATTAAATTGATACTTGCACTATTAAATTAATTAATCACACTCTCTTTTTAATTTAAATAGTAATATTAAATGTGAAAATAAATTATATCGTAACAGAAAAATGTAATTCAATATTTAATATTATTATTTGAATGAAAACTTATTGATTTTGTTAATGTTAATTGTGCACTTTTTTCATCAATATTGCATACAAAATCATGGATGCAATCATCTTGGGTGTTATGTTCATGACACTTTTATTAATACGAGAATTACATGTACACTAAATAAAATATATCGAATATGGGTCTCAAATCATTCGTCATCACAAGCTCTATAATACAAGAAGATTTAATAGTGCTTTTGTAGTTGCTATTGACGGATAAATAAAATTGTTGGAGAAGGTAGATATAAACTATATTAACATGTGACATTAGACTCTTTGGGGGAATTTTTATGATTTACTGTAGTAACTTTTGAATCAAGGTAAAAAAGGTAAATTGAAAATGAAGGGTTATGATGCAATGATAGAAGATATAATGACAAAAATCAATGGTGTATCAATACCACTGATGTACTACAATATGGCTCTAAGATATAACATTAAATTCAAATAAAAATTAAAATTATAAATTACAATTAAGTCCCTCAAATTTCTATCATTTTTTTTTCTTTCGCATTTGCCTTGCCTTTCTTCAATTTCGGAGTATCTTTCCTCATTTTTTGTTTGAATTAGATAAATAATGAGACACTCATATTAAAAAAAAAAATCAGTCTATAACATATCTACAATTTCATAAAGAATTAGCGATAAATTTACTAAAAAATCAACCAATTTTACACACAAGAAAAACACAATGCTCAATTTATTAACTAGCAATATTAAATTAACTCAATATAAGTAAACTAAGAAAATAATCAAACCAAATAATAAATATTGTGGATTTTGATTGGATGGTGTACAAAATAATATTCATATATATATATATATATATAAAGAATAATAATTATTTTTATTACTTATGAATAAGCTCGTTAAAGTGTTGCCTCTGCTCTATACTCAAATCACAATTACCATTATCAAACATAATATTTTGAAGTATTTTTTGTTTATTCTAATTATAATAAGGTACATCATATACTTTTTTTCAAATTGGGGTACACTTGTACCCCATGTCACCACACTGGATCCGTCCCTGTGTATGTCCCATGGCTTTGTATATAATATACTCACCACATGGGCTTTCCTCATTGAAAAATAAAAAATATATAATTAATTGTGGCCCTCATCTCAGCTTACGTGCTCTCTCAGGTGAAAGCTCAAATGTAACACCCCAGCCCAATTTAGAAGAATTGAGTCATTTTTTTAACTTTCCAGCTCAAAAATACATAAAAAGAATAACAATAATTTTTTTAAAATAATTTTCGTAAAAAATCTTAATGAAAGAATTCATTAAAAATAATATGAATTCTAACACCAATTTAATCAGATTTGATGCCATTAAAAAAATGACAAGCCGTTCTAGATTCAACCATATTTTTTTCCAATGATTTGAGAAATGCATCAAAGATGAAATTAGTTTTAAACTACTTTTGATATATTAAAATTGAACATATACATACTACTTATTTTCTATTTAACAACATGGTAAAAAAAATAAAAAAAATTCGAATCAAATTCAGTGAGCTAAGAATTATCGAAATCTAAACGGAAAGAGTTATTAATTGACTAAGAAAAGTTACCAATTCATTAACATCTAAATAGATAATGGGAGAAGCTTAAGCTTTGGAAATAGTATTTTTAAAACATGTTGCAATCTAGTAACCTCCCCCTTAATCTCCAAATGCGTACTCTCAATGAAGAAATATATAGAGTGTGCGAAGAAAGACTTTCATGGAATTTCCAACTGACAAATTAAACAAAAATAATATTGAAGGTGAGAAATAGAGGAACAAAGAGAATTCAACATTCGATAAAGAATTTATACACAAGTGATAAAGAGATAAACACTTGGTAAAGAACTTCAAGATTTCAACTAACCATCATCAACAGCTCCCTCTCTCAATCAACTTTGTAAACACATCAGCTTTCGCCAAACAGATGAACTATACTTTTATATATATAGATTTCGTCATATCATTCATGTCATAAAGATATAATTGTACCTTTTTTTTTTTTTTTTTCTTTTATCAACTACCACATTCTCTCTCTTTTTTTTTACCAAGTGAATGAGTGTTTTTTTTAATAATTATCTTAAGTTTTACTATGTGTGTGTCGTGAATTTTATTTAATTGGAGTTCGAATTATTTAATCGAGCTCAAATTGTACGTGAATCGCATGTGAAATTGTGAATTTGAGCTTTTCAAACCAATTTTACATCATATGTGTCATTTTAAATTTTAAAAAATAACCATCCACATGGATTTGACAAACAAAAGGGAAAATTCCCCCCAAATTATAAGGTGAAATCCCTAGATCTTTGGATGACAATCAAATCTAATAAAATTTGCAACAATCAACCTTCAACACCCAACTGTGAATCCTTATCATAATCAACCAATCTTCAAACCCAACCGCAAACCATAATCAAAATCCACACTTCCAAACTCCAAATTGTTCGATATACATCAAAACTCTAGAATCAAGAAGAAGGCAAAATACGCTGGTTGAAGATGGTGAAAAAACGTGATAGAAGATTTTTCAACTTCCCACCACCCCGATATTGGTAAGCTCTTCTTGTTTATGTTCTTGATTTTATGTTTCATGTGCATACTTCTTTTATGTTATAACAAATACCCATAAAATGAATCCAATTTATAATCGAATCTCTCATGTGGTCCATTCAGACATTTTTTGTCATTTTTTCCTTTTCAAATTATTGTTGAAAATTGAAATTTGGGAGATTCATTTATGTTCTTCTTTATACAGACATGTGGGGTATGTGATATTTTAGTTTATTACGTAAGTGTTTTTCTGTGGTGTGGTCCACTTTAGGATTTATTTAATTGCATGCTTTGTTTATTAGGGTTTATAATTCATGTTTTTTTTTTCTGGTGAACAGATTCAATAACCCCATTTATTACACTTGTCATTTATTATGGAGGTGAATTCATTACTTATTATTCGACTGAATATAAAGGTGGGTTAGTGATTATATATGACTTTGTAGAACCTAGATTGCTTACCCTTGAAGACTTGCACATGTTTATTGAAATCGAGTTAGGTGATTTCAATAGAAGGTTCTTCTTTAAGTAGAATAATGAGTTTGAACTTCTATATAGTGATGAATTATTTAGAGAATGAGTAGTATTGCATGTGTATGTTAAAACTTTTCATGTATTTGCTGAAAAGCTAAATAAAATTGATGATAATGATGGGGTAAATGAGGTAATTGCTAATGATTTTCCTGAGTTAATGACTTACGAAAATCCTGAAATTGATAAAAGTGGAGATGATAATGTTGATATAAATGATAACTCTGATAGTATATGTGAGAGTGATTATAACATATGCTCTGAAGATGAGAATTTTACCGTCGTATGGAGAGGGAGATTGGGTTGGGGAGGGAGACAGAGACTAATGATGGTATAGGGGGGGCAGAGACTGAGGATGGTGTAGAGAAGACATAAGGTGGAGATGATTCTTCTGATGGTGATGTGAATGTGGATGGGGTTAATTTTGATTAATACAAGGCCTCTGATGGTGGGGATATACCTCCTAATTTCCCAATTTTCAACTCTGAATGTGTGTATGATCTTGTTTTTTTTGTTGGTTTGACTTTTAGTAATTGAATTTTTTTAAGAAGAGTGTTAAATTCTTATGCTATTACAACACATAGATTTATTAAATTTACTAAGAGTGATTCTTTTAGGTGATATGCAATATGTGTTGTAAATACATATAAGTGGAGGGTGAATTTGGTGGAGACGAAGCCGCGCTTCTATATTTAGACAAGAGTGATCCGCTGCGAATTAATATGTTGATGGCCCGTGGCAATTGAAGATTTAATATGCTTCTTTTATTGTTTTATTTATTATTCTGTTGGACCCAATATGTTATGAGTTTTTATTTTATTTACTCTTGCTGAAACCTAGTATTTAAACCATTTTCATGCACTTGATCAAGGTGGACAAATTTATGAAATAATTAGGATTCTTCTTATTTCTCTATCTTACGGCATTCTTCTTGTGAATCAACGTAGATAGAAGATGTGTTCTTATTAATTTATATGCTTCTCTACATCAAAATTCGATTAAGATCACAGATGAAAATACTTTTAGGGTGAGATTGCTAAATAGCACATAATTTTTTTTTTTTTAATAATTATCTTAAATTTTACTACCTGTCTGTATGTTCAATGAGTCACCAAAATTGTTGCCACCTCCATTCATTCACTTATTTATTCATTTATATACTTATTTATTTATTTGTTTTCTTCCCCATTTCATTTAAGTACTAAAACATACATATCTATTATCTATATAAAAGTATGGATGTTTCTTACAAAATATGAATTGTTGAATATATTCCTATTAATAATTATTATTTAAAGTTAAAATTGTAATTTAAGATTTTCATACTTAAATAATTTTATATTAGAATTATAACTAATTCAAAATCCTATAGAATTCTGTTATAATTAAACTTTAATATAAAAGCATTATATATAAGATATTTATATTAATTTGAATTGATTTCTACGTGCAACGCACATGATATAAAACTCATATATATATATATATATATATATATATTACATGTGTATATAAGTACAAGTAGCTATTATTACATTTCATTTTATTTCCAAATATATCTTTATTAACTACATGATCTAAGTTAATCTTTTAATTCATGAATATATTAATAAAAATTTCCCTTAATAAATTGAATGAGGAATGAACTCATTATGAATTTCATTTACATCTAATTTCTTCTTATCCATTTAAAAGTTGGACCTGAAATTTGGAGGTTATATTATATTGTTTGGATCTCCTATTAACTATAGAAAAAATTTCGATTACATATTATATAGTTAAATTTAAATAAGGATGTTGTACATACAAACACATGAAAATAAGTTGAATCGAGCATACACAGTAAAAATGAAAATATCTACCCCACTTCCTAGTTGCAATCAAAGTCTCTAGGCTTGTGATGTGTGAAGATGCATGAAAGCATGTAAATTAAACAGATTGGATTGGGTTTCATAATTACATAAAATTATCTGTAAGCTTTAAAAGGCTCTTTCGGTCGTCTTTTATATTTGCAACGGCTCTATGACGTGTTTTCACTTCGCCTTCTTTTTTAATTTTTTTATTGTTATTGCCTTCTTTTTTCCTTATTGTTAGTGTTATTGTAATTTCGAAATAACAAAAAAAATTAAAACTGCAGTGACATGGATTTCAGTGCATTGAAACTCTTGTTTTACACCGACTTTCGTAATTTGAAGTGCGACCCACTTTTCAAGATGTCTAGTAGAATCAATATCCCAGTCCCCCACGCAATATATAAAAGTGGAAATTGTTTACATATTTTAAGAGAATCTGAATATACTTTCACTTTTAGAATCCTCTCAAATTTCAGGAGTTACTATAATTGATTTTTAGATTACTATATAAAGAGCAAATGCCCTTCTGTACCATAAGAGTTATATTGTATTACTTTTAATATTACTACTGATAAATGTCAATTATTTTTATCATAAAATATAAGAGTTAGATAGAAATTTTAATATTACTATAGATAAATGTCAATCCTTTTTACCATAAAATATAAGAATTGATTTATTTCTCTCATAATTTTTGATCGATTCATATATGAATAATGTATAATGGGATTGAAGACTAACATGTATAATGTATTCGGAATTGACCAGTGTCATATAATACACAGTAAACTAGTTTTCTCTATTTAATATTGTTGTAGTGCTCTTATTTAATCAAATGAAATACGAGAAAATTGGCGCGCCAAAAATACTTTTCCAGCGTAGTTTGAAATTTCATATTATTTTAAAGGATAGAATTTAGAAGAATTGAATTGAAGCGTAGCTTTTGGGGAGGTTGAATTGAAATTTTTTTCATGTAAAAAAATTATCATAAATTATTCTAATCCAAACTACATTGAATGTGATATTATAATTATTTCGATGAATTTTTCGTGTAAAATTGTGCATATTAATGTTTGCTAATATTAGTTTTAATTAATTCAATTTTCGGGTTAGGCTTGATATTATAGTTGACTGTTTTAAAAATCATAAATTATTGTAATTATTTGATAATTTTCGTGTAAAAGTTTGAAATCATAGGTTACTCTGTTAATTATTTCGTGTAAGGTTTAATATGATCTTCATTATTTAATATTATTATAATGCTTCTTATATTGTTTCAAGCACTTTACATGAAAAGTAGAATATA
The DNA here is from genome assembly GCA_028654395.1 of Scutellaria barbata. NCBI lineage: Eukaryota > Viridiplantae > Streptophyta > Magnoliopsida > Lamiales > Lamiaceae > Scutellaria > Scutellaria barbata. The sequence goes on from CM053648.1 coordinate 4,810,175, forward strand.
ATATTATCGTGCTTGACACGCTATGTTTTTTTTAATGGAATGCCATTAGTTCAAAGTAATATAATCAACGAATTGATTTTATAGTGTCATTATATTACTACGTTTTTTAAAATTTTAATAATATTGCGTGTTTTATTATTTTTTTGGCTGTATTAGTTCAAAGTAATGTCGTACTAATTATTATAAATAGTCATGAATTATTTATTTTTGAAGGTTTTGAATTTTATTTTTCATTTAATTATGTTTTTATGATGAGCTTACAATTTTTTTTTCTTTTTTATGTGACAGTATACAAAAAGATGAGCTTTATATCTGTAGTGGTTTGATTTGGATGTTATTGTGAGATTTAAAGTACAAAAACGAATCTCAAGAGGTGGTTCACATTCAAAGAATCACATATCATGATTAATTCGTCTCAATTCATGAACTTGTACATGCTGACATGAATTGTTGGGATATGTGATCCACTCACTACTTGAGACAAAGGGAAAAGTGAAAATTATAAAAATAAAAAATGATTTTAATCTGTGGAGTAAGTGATGATATAAGATGTTAACTTCTTTACTGAAATGATGAAATGATGAAGAAGCTGGAGGAGGAGGATGAGGATGATAACCATGATCATAAATTCATAATGATGATGAAGAAGAAAATGAAGCAAATGCTTCATCTAATCATGGTGAATCAATGGTTGGATTTCCAGACAATGAAAAGTGTGAAAATTTACATTAATACTTATGGAGTTCATGATTAATACATTTAAGTTATATGAAAGTGTGAAAATTTACACTAATACCTGTAGAGTTCATGATTAATATGAGTAATATCTTAAGTTATAAGGGTAATACTTTGCATTTCAATAACTCTTAAATTAAATTTTTAAAATTTTAAACTTACTCTACATTATACTAATAACTTATGATTATATATGTAATACCTTATATTATAAGCATTAATACCTTTTAAGGTAAATATGTAATATCTTAAAGATGCATATGTAATACCTTATATTAAAAATATTAATATCTTAAAGGTAAATATGTAATACCTTAAGAGTATATAGCTGATACCTTAAAAGCATACAACTGATACCTTCACTGAATGATCATCTAATATCTTTAGAATATACAACTGATACTTTTAAAATATGCAATTGATACCTTTATTAAATGAACAACTAATATCTTAAGAGTATACAACTGATACTTTAAGAATATACAATTGATATCTTCACTAAACCTCATACCTTAAAAGTATATACCTGATATTTTAAGAGTAATTTCTAAATTTGTTCTAGTTAGGTTCTTTAGCTCGGTAAAATTCAGAATGGTTTGCTAGGGTTTTAAGTATGAATATTTTTAGTATGAATACCTAATAAATTTCGTAACTGTACCAAATGAGATTTGGATACGTTTCGTTAAGGGAACTTAAAATCGAACTGTTATTTTATTCATTTATTTAGCTTTGGGTACAATATGAATACATGCTCAATTAACGCAGTATGTATGTATGTATTAATAAACATAAGGTTCAATTTTCCAATCCAACATAACCTCAAAAAGTTGTTTATCCAACACATTATAAAAAGATTGTCCAATGCAATTATAGTATAATGAGTACTAGACACTGAATTGGTCGTACCCTTTTAAAGATTAGGGTAAAATAATTATAAGGGATGATTATGAAAACCATGTTTGAGTTTTGGCTTAAAAAGAGAAAAAAATATGTATATGTAATCAGATTTTCTTGAATGGATCAAATTAACTTCAAATACTTCGTTTCTCTCTCTCTCTCTCTCTCTTTTCTTTTGTGAAATTCATTAACTAAACATATTATTTTATACATATAATTATACATATTAATGATTTATTAATCTCTTTTAATCAATCTCAAATGACATTGATCATTTTCTAGATGAAGAAAATACTTTTTTTTTTCCAATTATGATGAATTAAATATACAATACTATTGAATGGCTAAGGACATAATGGATTGGTCAAATATTTGAATGATGCATTGCATTATATTCTACATAACAACGGCTTCTTTTGAATTCTTTTTTCTGCCGACCTTAACTTGTTTTACAACCATGGGACCCACTTAATCAGTGTCCAACTATTAGTAATCCTCACAACACCAATAATATATTAAAATTGAATTCGTAGTTTGGTTAACTAATTATTTTCTTCAATTTTTTGAGAACTATTAAAAGACGCCATATTGTTATAATAATATCTTGGGCATGCTATTCAAAGCAATATTTAAGTGGATTAATTAGAATTGTCAGTAAAGAACTAAAATTTCTGACAAGTGTAGTTGTATAGGACAATAGTGCACGGAAACGAATTACAAAATGAGATTAACTAAAATTAATTGCTATATTTAAGATAATAATTTCTCTCTAGTTGGAATACCACTTCCCATTCTACATAACCCTAAAGAAGATATATGAGTGATTGTTTATTTGTTTAAATATTGCTCTTCTTTATTTCTATTTATTCTTTGTTCATGAAAGTTGCATTTCCTACATGGTATTTTGTGTCTCTATCTGGTATTTTATATTCTGTTTAGTAAAGGGTGTTGGCTTATCAACATAGTTTATGGAGTTCATTTAATCATTTTGGATTAGTGACTAATTGGTCATTAGATGATCATTAATTCAATTGCATCAGCCATTTTGATTTTGTTAATTCGATTTTTTAGAATTTGATTACATGTATAGCCACAGAGTATTTTAGATCAATAAAAGTTACAAAGTGTCTCTATTCTATAAAAAGAAATAGCAGTAAATTAAGGGAGATAGAAATATAAATGCAAGAAAGCTAACTTTAGTTTATGAAGATAATTCATTAAAGTAACCATCATGGCGAGAGTAATCATATACTAATAATGCAGATCAAGAAAACGCAGTCGTTTAAGAGGGACCCCACTCCCAACTCCCCTCCAAATTTAGTCTGCCTATATTACCGTTACAAATCCTATCATAATCCAACCTTGTCCTCTTTTCTTTATTTTAAATGAAATCTTCCTTCAAAATAATAATTATTATTATAAATTATAAATATCAATTCTTTTTTATTTTTTTTAAATAATTCAATATCCGACACCACGTTCCCATTCCACAGAACCGTTTAAACCCCATTTCCCACCACCATCACAAGAGCTGTTTCTTCTTCTTCTTCTTCTTATCTCTCTCTCATGAACTCTAACAATTTCTCTCACTTGTTTTCTTGAATCATAATCCCACCATGAATCCAAGAAAGCTTCTTGTTTTCAGTCTCCTGATTGTCTCGAGCTTCTGCTTAACGGCGTCATCACAGAACGTGAATCTTGAATTCCCATTCTTCACTCTCCGCAACCTCAGTCTTTTGGGCGACTCCTATCTCCGAAACGGCGTCGTTGGGCTGACCAGAGAGCTCCAAGTCCCGTCATCAAGCTCTGGCTCCGTCATCTACAACCACCCCATCGCTTTCTTCAACCCTGAGTTCAACATCACCGCCTCTTTCTCCACCAGATTTGCGTTCTCCATTGACAACATCAATCCGACGTCGTTTGGCGATGGACTTACCTTCTTTCTCTCTCCTAACAACCAAACCCTAGGCAGCTCCGGTGGGTATCTAGGTCTGGTCAATTCCTCTCAGTTGACCAAGAATCGCTTCATTGCAATCGAATTCGACACGAAATTGGATTTGCATTTCAACGATCCTGATGAAAACCACGTGGGGTTGGATATCGACAGCCTGATTTCAATCAAGACAGTTAATCCCTCGATTTCAAGCATTGATTTGAAGAGTGGGAAGGTGATCACTGCCTGGATTGATTACTTGAATGATGAGAAGAAGATGGAGGTGTTCTTGAGCTACTCAAGCTTCAAACCGGATACTCCGATCCTGGCCGTTCATGTCGATCTCTCTGGTTATCTGAACGAGATTATGTTTGTTGGATTTTCAGCCTCTACTGAGGGAAGCACAGAGTTGCATTACATCAAGAATTGGAGCTTCAAAACCTCTGGTTTTCGACACACGAAATCAAGAATTCATCCTCACAATGTCTCGGAAAGTACTCTCCCTGTACAGCCACCCACACCATTGCCCGTTTCGGATACTGGGAAAAGGCATCACAAGAAGATCGGATTGGCTCTTGGGATTGGCTTTCCATCACTGTTCTGTGCAGCTCTCTTGGTGTTTGGCTGTGTTTCTTTGAAGAAATGGAGGAATTTGAAAACGGATAAAACGTTGAATGCAGAAGTCATGCAAGTGCCAAGGCAGTTCAGCTTTAAAGAGCTGAAATCTGCCACAAAAGGGTTCCATCAGAGTAGGATATTGGGGCATGGAGCTTTTGGTACTGTCTATAAGGCCTTCTTCGTGGATACAAGCTCCGTTTCTGCTGTGAAGAGATCGAAGCATTCACACGAAGGGAAGAGTGAATTCCTCTCAGAACTCTCAATCATAGCTTGTTTAAGGCACAAGAATTTGGTCCAATTGCAAGGATGGTGTGTTGAGAAGGGTGAGCTGTTGCTTGTGTATGAGTTCATGCCTAATGGGAGTTTAGACAATGTGCTGTACCAAGACAAAGCAGTGCTGAAATGGGTGTACAGATACAACATAGCTGTGGGGTTAGCTTCAGCCTTGACATACTTACATCAAGAATGTGAGCAGCAAGTGATCCACAGAGACATAAAGACAAGCAACATAATGCTAGATGCATCCTACAATGCAAGGCTAGGTGATTTCGGATTGGCGAGGCTAATGGACCATGATCAGAGCCCTGTTTCGACTCTGACAGCTGGCACCATGGGGTACCTAGCTCCTGAGTATCTCCAATACGGCAAAGCCACAGAGAAGACGGATGTGTTCAGCTATGGGGTGGTGATACTGGAGCTGGCATGTGGGAGAAGGCCTATAGAGAGAGAAGATGATGGGCAGAAGATGGTGAACTTGGTTGATTGGGTATGGAAGTTGCATTCTCAAGGGAATGTAGTATTAGCAGCTGATGAACGAATGAACGGAGAGTTTGAAGAGTCGGAGATAGAGAAGCTGTTGCTCGTGGGGTTGAGCTGTGCGAATCCGGATAGTGGAGAGAGGCCGAATATGAGGAGGGTTCTGCAGATACTCAACAATGAAGCTGAGCCTGTGGTGGTGCCTAAGCTCAAACCATGCTTGACTTTCTTGAATAGTCTTCCTTTGAGTATCGATGAAATCGTCTCCGATTGTGAGGATTTTGGATCACCTGAATCTCAGATTGAGATCACACTGGAATGATTGATGATATGGTGTTTGGAGTTTATTGGGATTCTTTTATTTGTTTGTTTGTTTGTTCTTTAGGTACATGAGGTTGACTACTTTCTGTATACATTGAGGAGCTTAGTATATGCCATTCACTTTAGGGATGGTTGTGCTTTATGATTGATTGCTTGTAGATAAGATAGACAGTTTATCTCTCACAAAAACAAGAACTAGAGTTTCTTTCTGGGGTGATGAAGCATGTAGCAGATTGAGTGTTCAACGTTTTCTGCAATAAAACTTCCACCAACCATTAATAATATATGAAGAAACAATTTTCAATTCTTATGTTTTATTGCATTCAATGCATGTCTCATATTAATTAATGATGACATTGAATAAACAAGTCATTAAATACATGTGTTATATGACGATTATCATAGGAGAATGTAATAAAAAAGATCTGACATGTTCGTAATGAGCCTCGCTCAGATTTCCATTTGTGAGTATGCGGAATTTAAATCTGTAATCTATAATATATTAAAAACGACTAATGTGGTATAAATTTTTGGACCATTTTTATAATATCTACTAGTATAGATCCCGTATGATAGACTGGATTTATCAAAATATATATTTTTAAATAATTAATATATAAATATATATAATAGATTAGTAATTTGGAGAATAATTATACAACCGAAATGTCTTATGGTAATGAAAAATCCATTTTACCGAATAATATTTTGTATTTTATTAAAAAAAAATTATAAAAAATTTAGCAGAGTTTTAATGCTTATACTTTAACTATATGTTATATTAAAACTAAATTAAAATCAACATTCATATAATAATAAGACATAAAAATACAATATAATTATAGTTTTTTTTAATAAATTTGTATTAACATAAAATAACATCACATTTTTTATCTATATATTATGTGATGTATTTATATTAGCAACATTTTTTTTCTTAAAAACATATGTTTATAATTACATGGCCTGAAAGGTATCTTTAATATCAATTTATATACATAATTATCTTATTCATGATATGTATGAATATATTTTTCTATCTTTCATGATTATATACATGGAAATTCACTATAGGCGCATTTAATTTATTATCGTATTTATGCACTTAAAATAAAATCATGAGTGCATTTAAATTTTGAATTTTCGTTAATTTTATATATATTTCAAAATGAGATAATATTAATGAACAAAATAATAAATATTATTTATTTGTATATTTCAACCTAACGAAAGTAAGTTAATATTTATGAGGGAGGGTGTTTAGGAAAGATGAATATATATTTTAATTAAAATTTAATTAGAATAATTATAAAAATTAATAAATATATACTTGAGAGACAAGTGTATAGTTGAAATTAACTTCAATTTAGGAGGGAAAAAATTTAACCATAAATTGACATATGTCCACTCATGATTTCTTCTTTAGTAAAGATTAAAAAATTTTATTATTATATCATCCACGGGATCATTTATATTTACTAAAAATATGTTTACAAATATTTATACATATAGGAAAATAAAATATTTTGGAGCTCCTAAAATTTTGTAAAATTTTTAGGCCACTGAATCAGCGGACTTATGACAAGTTCGGCCCTGAGGGAGTATTCCATCAATAATGCAAAGTTGATGAAAAAAATTGTTATTTTTTCTTTTTTCTTGCTAGACAATTTTAAATCTATGCTATCACCTCTTTGGCTAGGAGACTGTTTTCTTTATATTGGAACTCTTCTAGTGTTTAAATCTTCTAGAAAAGTTTATTTTAAACTGGATTTTAAAACTCTTTCCTAATCATATCACTAATACGTGATGAAGAATATGATAATTTCGATGATTTAAAATTGAATACTATTCTGAATAACTATATATTTATAGTATAACTTTAATAGGACTTTTTTTTTTTTTCATTTTAAGAGAAATGAGAAAGATAATTTGCAGTAGTGGTAGAAAGAAAAAAAATAGAAATAATAGGATTATGATAAATAAAATATAATCAGTTTCGATATAAGTACGTAAAATCTAATATAAGAATTTTGAGTTAAAGTACTTTGGTATCTAAATTCGTTATTGTGATTTAAAAATGACAAAAAATAAAAAGAGAGACCATATGAAATGTGAATCGCAACACTAATTAATGTCATAATGAGTCAATTCTTAATGTAAATAATAAAATATTAATTAATTATCCTTAAATGAAAAATAATAAAACATTGGAGTTAAAATATTGAGCAAATAAATTAGCGCGAAAAGGCAAAGTTTGACTGTTTCTAAGAATAGAGAAAGACACGTTAGCTTAACTGATGCTTCCCACTCTCCACTCCTCCCTCTCTCTCTCTCTCTCTCTCCCTCTCTCTCTCTCCCTCTCTCTCTCTCTCTCTCTCTCTCTCCCATGTGTATATAAATCTCCACACATTTCATCTTCTCTGCATCAATGCATTCATTTTCTTATTCCCAAATGGCTTATATCCCCAAAGCCTTCAACAATATCCTGTTGGCCGCCTCTGTGGCGGCGATGCTGGTCTCAGGCTTTGAGTTTGAAGTTGGAGATGAAATGGGGTGGAAGAAACCCACCGGAAAAGACCCCAAAACCTACAATGAATGGGCTGCACAGAACCGATTCCACATTGGAGATACACTTCGTAAGTTTACTAACAACTTTATCAATAATCATTGCAGTCTAAACTAGAGTTGTAATGTCAATGAAATGTTTTGGTAGATTTCAAGTATGAGAAGGACTCAGTGGTGGTGGTGGACTCAGCTGATTACTTAACATGCAACTCATCAAACCCCATCTCCAAATACCAAGATGGGAGCACCGTTTTCGGGTTTGATCGAGCAGGGCTCTTCTATTTCATCAGTGGTGAAGATGGTCACTGCAAATCGGGCCAACGTCTTATTGTTCGTGTCATGCATCCTTCTCATGTGGCTGCACCGCTGTTGGCTCCCTCTCCGGCGCCTTCCAGTGGATACTCCGGTGGATGGGCTTTTCCGGGCTCCCCGCCCCATGTTAATGCCACCACAAAGCTCTCTGTTGTCTCCTACTTTGTGACTATTCTAGCTGCACTTTTTGTCATGGTTTATCTCTTCATGTAGGAGATATTGTTCATTATTGTTGCATTTCTTTTCTTTAGATTTAGTGATGGATTATTTCTATTTTATTTTTCTTTGGAGGATTGATGTGTTGTTGCTTGTTATCGTTTGTTATTGATTGATGATTTGTTGAGATTTAATGTTCTAGTTTTATCATTATAGTTTACATCTATTGCTCCACAAGGCTTGTTAAAACCCAAACTAAAGCATTTTTCATGGAGAATATAATAGAGAAGAGGAAATATGGTTAAACATAATTGAATCTCTATTTAATTTAATTTGCTCATTGAGCAGCTTCAGATGGATACATGGAATCCAAAAGTTGATCACTATAACTATCTGCACTACTAGCTCTAGTGTTTATTCTTTTTTGATCTTCAACATTAATCCCAACATCGACCTCAGCCTGATCTGCGAATAACAGTTTGGATTCAGGCGAACTACAAGCCTCTTTATATGTCTCATAAGTAGCAGCACGAACACGTCCACCCTCAAGAATTTTGGATAGAGGATGCAAAGCCGAGATGGGGCCGTTATCTCTTTCCAAGCTATCCTTCAACTCAATGAAGTCTGAAACCAAATGTGATTTGCTGAAGTAAACAAACACTGCAGATTCATCCAAATGGTAGATTCTAGTAATGGAGTTTGAGCCATATACTTTAGAAAGACAGTCTTTAATATTTTTTGCTTTGAGCTGAGCTGGTGGGCCCCACAATAAAAGCATATTCGAATATGCAGGCTTTGGATGGCGGCTCTTGATGGTGGTTGAACCTAAAGACCAATTGCTCTTTCCGGTTTTGAGATCTATAATGTCTCCGTTCACCCAGCTGAGATATAAACGATTGATATAGTTGTGGAGCTTCTCATTGTGGGCCAAATCGAGAGGGGGTGGAAGTGAGTTAAAATCGATTCCTAAATGAAGGCATGCCTGAGAAAAGATGCATCCTGTCATAAAAGCATCGTATCCAGCTTCATGCTTAGCCCCAGAGTTCCAATCTGAGAACCTGTCACACCATTTCACCAGTTACTAAAAAAAAGATCAACTTGAAATAGAAATAGAAAAGAAAAGAGGAGAGACATAGCAGCATGAGCTAAGAAATAAAGCTATTTAGGTATATTTTTAAATACACATCCAGGTATATTTCTATATTCCTATCATCTCTTCTTTCTCTAGATCTTGTCTGCCAACAAAACCCATGCACTGGAAGAAAAAGTATTTTGGAATGCGAACATTTAGTAATACTTTCACTTTTTGCATACTTATATGATTATCTCAATAATTTTATTCATAATCAGAATAAACTTACATCTTAAACTATGACATATGTTATAGAAATTGTTATCTTTGACTTATAACTACTAATTCATGGAAATAATTTATTTGTTATAAATTAATTCACACAAAATGTTCTTGTTATTGCTTTAAAATTTTCTACTTTCCACAAATTTCTAGCTGACCATCATCCTTAAACAATTTAGTAGATAAATTATCAAAAGTATGTGATGTCAAAGACAAATTTGAAAGTTTAAGTTGATGTTGTAATTGATAAGGCAAAAGTTCATTGACCAATTTGCACTAGGTCCCTTGGACTCTAAATGTGCTCTTCCTAAAAAAATCTTACAAGCACATCCTACCAATTAAATGAATGAAGGATTACCTAAAGCTAATTCATAGAAAAAAGTAACAACTAATAACATTAAATTTACATAATTTCACCAAAACTAATAGTAATCAAAAGAATATTTTAGGAATAGTATATATATAGGGACAGACTATACTGATATAGTATCTGTTCTAAAGTGAATATAATTTTGTTCTTTCTCATAGTTGAAGAGGTCTCATGTTAAGTTATAGAGAGAACGGTCAAGTCAGTTGATAAATCTTGAAATGAGATATGCCTCGCAATAATCAAATAACCAAAGGAAACTAGACAGTTTGGACAAAATCAAAAAGAAAATGAATTCTTGTTTTGACTAACTAGTTATGGATGTGGTAATTAACTACAATAAGAGTCACATAATACTAACAGTAAATTTTATAGTAAAAGGGAGCAAGGGAAAACAAACCTTTGATCATCCACTTGAACTTCCACTCTAACACGTGGTTTATCTGCCAAACCAGTGCTTGTGCCACTTGAAGCAATAGGAGGACAGAGTAAGTGAAATGCTTTGGAAAGAGACGTGCTGCCTTTCTTCATCAAAGGCACCAACACATCGTCTAAATTTAGCAGCACTTTAGTATCAATGATGTGTGGGAAATACTTTTGAACCGTTGAGACAAATTGTTCAGCAGTTGAAGGAAGAGGACCAATAAATTTGCTGTAAACATGCGCAAGATCTGTCCCCCGCATTAGTAAGAAATTTATCAGAAAAGAGGTCGACTTTAAAAGTTATGATAAAAAGAAATGCCAAAGGAAAATTCAAAACGTTTTACCAAGAAAACAATTGTGACCAACAATCAACTTTTCCTCTGAAGAGAGCAGATCAATAACATGTCGAAACCCAATAGCAGCTTTAATACTCATTTCTGCTTCTTTCCTTTGATAAGCTTTGACCTCCCTCTATACAATGCAAAGATGAAATAAAATCAGAACCTGCATGATCTTATACTTTGTTGCAGTTGTAAACTTCAGAAAAACTAGGACTCAATATCAATAAAAGTGATAAATAAACCGAAAACCTTTATTGTAACAATAAATAAGAATATAAGTGTCCCGAATTCATACAAAAGCAATATATTTGGTGAAGTAATTTGAATAAGTCAAGTAAACATAAAGAAGCCTCTGTAGGCTTTGTACTTATTGTCACCTTCAACATATCCATGTCTGCTTCGGAATCTGTGTAGACTAATAATGGTTGTGGACCAGAAGTTTCACCAGTCACATAAACATAAGAAAGATCTTTGAAATGCTTTTTAGTGACCTATTATCATTAGACAAAATGTGTTAAAATAGCAACTTCACCAAAAGAAAAAGAAAAAGATGACAATATCTGAAGAACCTGTAGGAACAAACATCAAAAGAAACAACTCAAATAAGGCTGACAAAACCATGAACGAAGGAGCACAGAAATAAGGGAAAGTGGAAAACAGCAATGTCCTTAATTTGGTGCAATCCGACAATCACAGCAAAAGGATTCTATCTATTAAGATATAATTCTCATCCAACTATGTGTGCATGTTCTTACATGAAGGTCTACTGCTGTCAAAATGATGACCATTATAAAACAATTGCTCTTCCAGGACGTCTAGGACCCAGATGAAATGGAGATGCACATATGATGCTCAAAATGCCTCTATGAGAGAAAATAAAACATCTGAGTCTCAATATCTATGTCTGTATCTATTAAAAAGGATGTTCTACCAAGGGTAGGAAGCACCATGCTATTAAGAACATCAAATTAATATCAATTTAAAGAAGTTTTCTAGAACTATTAGATACATAAATATGGAAAACACATTTGTGAACATATACAATGTTACTAAACCTATCATCTATAAGCCATCGAGGCATTGATTGAACTAAGTTTACAATGGACATTTTAGTCTGATTAATGTTCACAATTTATTGAGAAATATTTATAAATAAGGTAATAATCAATAAACACAAATATAAAGGGGTAAATTTGTATTACCATCTTAATCAACTTCAGTTGGCGGGAGGTCAATCCATTCAATACAAGGGCTGGACGCAACTGGAAGAAAGTAGTCTGAAATTTCTGATTCATGTCACTCCCCAGAAATTCAGACCCACAATTTCTCCCCCGTAATAATCCTTCACGCCATTCACCAACTATTCGTTTCATTCTCTCAGCAAATAGAATGTCTGCCATCCTAACCAACTGCTTATCCAAATCATTTCTCACATTGGACCCTGGATAAGGAAAATTGTCCTTGTATACCAAGTCTAACTGTTTCAATGCTTCCTCCTCTTGGCTTCTGGATAGATAAGAGATTCCTGAGATTACCTAAGAGTGTAAAATCTCCAAATAGAGATGACACAAGCACCAAAGTAGGACACTCTCAACAATATCTGAAGTTTGGAACTAAAATATTGAACATAAGTCATTTAACTTAACTACAGACATTTTCCAAGTATGGGTAAGAGTTTCCAGACATGCAAACACCAGAGTGTTGACAGAACCTAGCTTGACAGTCTAAAGTACTTCCTGATGTACATTTCTGATAATCTATTTTGTAAGCCATAAGGCAAGTAGAAGATAGACATGATAAAATTGAAAACTGTAGCAAGGCTCATTAATCAATCACCATAAAGCTTATTTTAATAAAAGTGTGCACTTTTAGATATTTGAATTCTATCCAGAAACTAAAAAAATAATAATCTTAGCAATCACAACATACTTATTTAACAGCATAAATCATAGCCCAATTATGGCTTCAACAAACTACAATGACAGAAATTCAGAGGATTACATTCAAACCAACATTAATCTTCAAACTATCTTTACCCTTTAAAAATGGGAGACTGATTAGCAGTCCATAATCAGAAAGTTATTCAATTCTTGACACTACAAATTGTATGCAAAGATTGGCATTCCTTCTGACTACACTTTATGAAAATTCACGCTTACAAATAACCATTCACATAATGAAAAAGCAACTGGAAAGATTCTCAGGAAATACAAATAGCCACTAGAGTTTGAATCCCCTAATTCAAATTACAAATGCACGGATGACAACCAATTAATGAATTTCAATCAGATAATTGATTAATAAAAGTTCATTAATTCATGATCCCAGATAGTAACACCAAGGCTAAGAATATATACGTGAAACTAAAAACTCACCTTCATTAATGCATACATTGAAATCGAACTGGTATTTCGCCAAGAATTCCAATGAGCTTGTTTGGCATTGAAACTCATAAGATAAAGCATCACCCTGAATTTCCTTCCGAGGAAATATATAAAAGTTGTGCCTGTAAAACATAGTAAGAAGAGCTCCTTCAATATCCCATCAATCGAAACAATTCAAACAATTTATCAATCCATCTCATTGTCATCCATGCATACATAATTCAAAGTGGGGAGAAACAAAAGCTCAATTCTTTCCTTTAACCAATTCCGATTTTCTATCCAAACAAATCTTCAATTGGGAAAAAAATATTCTAGGTCACCCATCAACTAACGCCCAACCGTTTGTTAAGCTTCTTAATTATATCGTGTGCAATTAAGTTTAGTAACGCGAACAATTTACAAACACGAGCTTCATAAACAGAAACACTTACGGATGGGAAATGAAGGAGCGGGTCTGTGGGTCCCAGCGAAAGGGGCAAACGCCGAATTGAACGACGGCGAATTTATCGGCGGAATCTTTGATCTTCAAATACTGAATATCGGGTCGATCAAAAACGAAAGACTCTCTCCAGGGCGCGCTGGCTATCCCCGTCATCTCCAAGTCGATCGAGACGAAGTCGGCTTGACTCACGTGTCGGCGCAGCTCGGCCAACGCCGGCTCGAAGTTCAGCTTAGTCACATTCTTCAGAGCAACATCGGCAGCAGAAGGTGAGGAGCAGAGAGAACGGATGGATTGTGAGCTTCGAGTTCGGGTTAGGGCCCGAACAAGGTAATTCCTTTTCATTCTCTGCGTTTCTTCATTTTAGACCACCCCTCACAGTCACACTCGAACTGCTTTCATCGACGCGACTGAACATGATTTTGTCGTCTTTGTTTTTTGGGAATTTGGGGGAAAATGTTGTTGGGTTGGCCCAAAAGAATTGCGTTTGGCCCAATAATGTGGTGGTGTTAGGATCTTACTCTATAAATAAACAGATATATTGTGATGTCACAATAAACGAGAGCATATTATAATCTATTATCTATATATGCAGTAGAAAAATATTTAAAAAATGGGTTGTTTCTTATAAACAAAAATAATAATAATAATAATAAAAGACAGGCTTCACTTGACTATCCTTGTCTTTTAAGATTAGCACGAAAGAGTTAGGATTTAGACGAAAGACAAAAAAATGGAGGAGATTTAATGAATTTTTTGGTCGTGGTCTGGTTTATGTTTTTCATGATTTAAGATTGGATATTAATTAGATGGGCCTTAATTGTAAGTTTTTCAAAAAAAAAGAACACTAGGCCTATGATTTGGGCTTTTTTTAAAAATAATAATTTGAATACTTTTTGAGCCGCAACTCATATATAATTTAACAACTTTTTATTTTATTTTTTTTCGATTTTTAAATTTCAATTTTAAAATTTATCAATAAAAGATTCAATTTAATATATTTTTTTTCAATTTAAAGTTTGAAAATTATATTGAAAATTAGATTGAATTTTCAATTTAAGATAAAATTCAAATTGATTGAGTTGATGCTATTCTTAAAATAGATTGCAAAGTATCGGAATGGAATAATACAAATTAAGTATGATGAGTATTAAAGGTAGGGATTTATGTCGAACACTTGACATAAATTACAAGATAAAAATTGCAATTTTCTCAAAATACAATCGAGTCCTTGTCACTTTGAGCATCAGCCTGGTGCAAAAACACTGTTTGCATAACTGTACATACTGAAAATTCATGGATTTTTTCATCGTGATCCAATATTTGATCCCATCTCCAAATTATTCAAACATGAGGTTTGCAAAGTCCAGAAAATCACCTCTATTAAGTTTATGAACATTATACACTTAAACAGGGATTTGACAAAAGAATTTTATAAATAAGATTCACGCACTGACTTTCAATTGGACCAAATTGGCGATGTGGGTTGAAATTTAGGATATTAATTTAAATTTTGAATCATTCAAGAGTTTTTTTTAAACTGCAAGCTAATTTTATTTCTTACAACTTTTCTCATAAAAAGTACAACTCTTAATTTTTATAAGGACGAATAGGTTGTGCTTGAGTTTCACCGGAAAGTTTGTGCAAAATTAGTGGGATTATATTTTTTAATAATTGTAATTCTAATTTTGCAATTCGAACATAAAATATTGCAAAGCTCGTGGAATATCAAGATGTTGGTTTATGACGTATCAAACAACGTCAATTATAATGAGAAAATAAAAAATAAAATTATTTCAGAATATAATTGTTGTGAAAATGTTGTGACACTACACACAACAAATTTTAAAAACGGATGTTGTCGATGATGTTGCAACACTACAAACAACACTGTAACAATAAAAACTTGCTGAAAACTCGAAATGCCTTCAAACTTCAAATTTCAATAAAATCTTCAAGTTTTGATTATGTACAAGATCCAGAAAGCTACAACAACCACCCTACAACAACGAGCCTTGGAAATGCATCGTATAAGAATGTTGAAAAGTTGAGTCAAAGAGACATTTTCCCTAAAAAATGAACACGTCCAGCCTAGTGCTCACGATACGACATGACGTTCCTAAAGGTAAATGAAAGTGTTTTAGCCAAATTATTTTCTAATGTTTGCTGAACAAGGAAGAAGTGTGTTTTCACTTAAAGAGATGCATTTCTATAAAAACAAATTTCTAAGGTTGTTGTAAGAAAGAGGTTGCTGTAAGTAGGTTGCTGTGAAAAGGTTCTTGAAGTTGGTTATTGAAGATCAATTTTTCTATTTTTTGGTGGATTCGAATCAGTTACATTCAGTTAGCACAACAGTTTCATATGTTAATCGTTTTCCCTTTTTCAATTTCTATAGATTCTATATAATATGGCTCTTTAGAGTGTCAAAAAGAGGAGCTCCAGTTTTAGTTTGATAGTGAAAGAAATAGATTAGCTGAAAGATGGCGCATTAGTCAGCTTTCAAAATCTTGAATTCTTCTTTGTAAAATTCTCTTTGATTGAATAAAGTTCCCTCCCATTTTTCATGGATGTAGGCTTATTTATGCCGAATCACATAAATCTTTGAGTGTTGGATTGATTGTTGAATCTTGTTGTTTGATTAAGATCTATTCTTAGATCTTAATTGTTTAAGAACTTATGGTTTGCAAGTAAGTTTTATTATTTCTTGGAGCTTCAATTCTAACAGTAAAATTACGTCTTCTAATTAGTAATACCACAAAATTAAAAGTACCAATTAACTAAAAATGGTGGAAAGAACACTTTTATATGCTCAAATGCAAGATTGTTTTTTGCAAGGATCCTATGAGAATGATAAACTTTGCAATAAGAATTTTGTGCTCTCAATGGTGTGCAAAATATGAAAACTATGTCCTATTTAAAGCAACATCCACCGAGTCAAAGGATTCATTATATTAATGAGCATTTAAGACATTTAAGCCCACTAAGAAAGTGGAGCCTTCCACTACCTTACAGCATAAGTTATTGAGAATTTAGAAGACTATTAGTAACAAGGGCTTCGAGATGGACCTCCCGAAATGAGCTACCGAATGGACTTTTGTGTTTTGGGTTTTGCAGACGAGTGATGTTGTTCATCTTCTTCCAACATTAAACGCAACATCTAACCACTAAACAAATCGCTAACTTTGTGCATTAATTTCCACTTACAAAAAATCAATATTAAGAGTGTAAATATACTACGATCATCTAATCAAGATGTAGAACGATCTTTTGCCCTTTACATCCACATTTGCTTAATTTTGACTTTTCAAAATAATGGTCAAATACGTGTGGTCAAAACTTTCTACAAAAGTTAACGATTGACCCACACTTATAATTGGATCAAAATCAATTTTCTCTAATACAAGATGAAGTAAAGTTACAAAATGCTCTATACCGGCAATTTTATCCGCAAAATGAGAAAAAAAAAAAAAAAAAACCATACAAAAAACTTTTGCTAATTATGTTTTAACATATTACTCGAAATAACAAGAATGTTGGAGAACTAATGAATTGTCTGAAAATTGAAATGTGTTGAGAGTTAAGAATAATGCACAAACTATTAGTTAAGAGTTCGTGGACGAGATTGTTGTAATATTCAATCTCATCCCGATTTTTCCACCTAAGCCCGTTTAATCGAAGGAAAACATCAAATTAAGACAAGCATATACATATACTCTACCAGCTCAATATACATAATGATGATGCGAGACAAACACAAACACAAGAAGGGAAAAATTATAAATTAAAATTGGCGGTGCACACGCTTTGCAACCGCAATCTAGTCTGACTTTTGGAATTCTAAGGCAAATTTGTTATAAAGTGCAACAAATTAAATGTTGGTATCCTAGTTAATATCCCTAAATGATAAATAATCAAAAGTTCGTAATTATATGAACAATGATAAAATATTTTACATTCAGTTGTTATATAGTTTCATGATTTTAGATTTATCAGATTTTAAAATGTTTATTATGATTTTTTTTTAGATGTAATTTTTGATTTTAAGACATCCGGCCGATTATATATATATATATATATAAAAGTGATATGTTAAATTTTGTTATTTTGGAGCAATATATAATAATACTATTGTTTTTAAGCTCATTATGAAAAAGTTATTAAACATGTATTTGCATAAGTTTTTTCAGGTCAATTGTGACAAAAAAAATTAGTAAAGTAGTGAAAGGAAAGTATGATGAAAATAAGAAATATTCAAAATTGTTAAGTTATATAGGTGTAGATTAAATTTAAAGAACTTAAAAAAACTATATTTTTTTTCATGATCACCATTTTTATATATGAAAATGACGAACACTTTAAATTTAGGACAAAATTTATATGCACCAGGGGCACGGATCCCAACCTGAACCGGCGCGTGGGCCGCTTTTACGCGCATCCACGCGCCTTCACGCGCGGCCACACCATAGCTGGTGTGCGCCGCACACCACCTGAATTTTATACTTTAAGGTATCACTCATTTACTCTTAAGGTATCACACTATTATCCTTCATGTATTAATATAAAAACAGCGCTGCTTTTTTCTTTTTCCTCTTTTTTTTTTCTTTTCTCTCATTCTTCTTCTTAATCTCTTTTCTTATAAATTTGTTATTCTTCTTATTTGTTTTGTACATTATTTTTCTTCTCTATCTTCTTGCTCTTATTCTTCTTTTCTATATTTTTGTTCTTATTCTTCATCAAATCTTCATAAAGTCATTTATGGAGTTTTTTCTTCTTCCACTTCTCTTTTACTCATTTTCATAAATTTAGATAATTGATTTCAAATCACAATTTATTATAATAATTTTAAAACATTGAAAATCAATTATTTCAAACAATATGAAATCATGATTTGTATTACACATGTTCTTTCAAATATTAATAAATACCTTACAGGTATTACACATGTTCCTTTCAAGTATTACACTTACCTTATAAGTATTACACATGTAATTTTATAATATCTGAAGAGTATATATCTAGTACTTATAGATCATATCAGTAATACCTTAAAAGTATCACTGGTCATGAGTAATCATATATCAATGTTTTAGGGTAATTATGATTTATAAAATCATGAAACACTCAGAATTTTGTAATACCTGTAGAACATATATATAATACCTATAGAATACGTTAAACTCAATCACCATAATACCTTAAACTGTATGTCCTGTTAATACGTGTAGACAAAATGTCTAATACCTGTAGAACAAATCAGTAATATCTGAAAAGTATTTTCATAATATCTTGAAGATATTTTTGTTATACCTATAAACCATATATCTAATACCTATAGTATAAATCAGTAATACTAACTAATATCTTAAATAGTTATATTTGGAGCATAACTTAAACTCAATCACCATTAAGTGACAACAACTACTCATATATTTGCATTGGCCATGCTGCCCTACTTGAACCACTAATCTTAAATGCTCAAAGTGAATGCAGAGGAGCGCTGCAATTGTGGAATCCCAATTTTTAAATTAAACATAACCAGAATTCCTGCTTTGTATAGCTGCCCTAGGGAATTTACATGAACAAATTCTTGAAATCGTTTTCAACGAAATATTTTACCTTACTCATTGTTCAAATCTCCTCCATTGTTGATTGAGTATTTTTGATAGTAAGAAAAAAAGAATCATAATCATATGAAGAAATTAAAAAGGAAGAGAGAAAAAAAGAAAAAAAGAAGAAGAAGAAGGAATAAAACAACGCATAGGAAAAAAGAAGAGAGAAGAAAAAATAGAAGAAGGAAGAAGAAGAAAGACGCTGGAAAAAAGAAGAGAGAAGAAAAAATAAAAGAAGGAAGAAGAAAAAAGGCACTGAAAAGAGAAAAAAAAATAAAAAAATAATGAGGTGGATCATTGGTTGGTGGAGCGGGTAGGGGCACTAGGATCCGTGCCCTGGAGCACAGAAGTCCTTCTCTTAAATTTATTGTTGCATTACACAACTACCAAATGAGGTTGAAATATTATTGAGACTTGATTATAATATTCAATAATATCACCATTTTACACTCATATAATGAATACGTTAGGTAGCATATATTTGCATAAGCTTTTCCCAAACTAATTGTCAAAAACAACTAGTAATAAAGAAGTCAAATAATATACGATGAAAATAAGAAATATTTGAAATTAGCAGTAATAGATTAATTTAAAATAACTTTGAAGAACTAAATTATTTTTCATAATCAATATATTTATATCCAAAAATTACTAAAACTTGAAATTTATTTTTTCATGCATCATATGAGTATCAAATGAATAGAAATATGATTGAGAACTTGATTTTTTTTTTTTCATAAAATATTTTCACATCAAACTCAAATTATTTAAATTTTATGATTATGCATGACATGGATAATAAATTAGACCGGGATTATTTCAAGAAATTATTATTTTTTGTATTCAACATTTTCATATCTAAATATAAAAATAATAAATTTTATATTCCCGTTGATCGCCAGAAATTATACTAATTAAAAGAAAAAGGAAAAGAAATATAACGAATATTGTGTACAGCTGCATACATAAACCTATATACCCACTATACACAGCACAAAGTGGACACACACAACCATCTCTCTCTCTCAGCTCGACTCAGTTTGTTGCTGCGAAATATCTCTTATTGGGGCATTCATGTCGGTATGTAATTCCTCTATTTCTGGTATTCTTCTTGTTGATGATCTCCTTCTATCTATTTCAATCGATTTGCACCTTCCTATTTCCCCCTTTCCCCCTGACTTTGCCATACATATTCCGTGAATTCTCTTCGTTTGCTTTTGAATTTCATTTCTGTGATGGTTCGATCGATGTCTTTCCTTTTTATCTTCTTTGTTATTCGCCCTTGGAGATTGGATATGTACTGCGATTGAATTTTCTTCTGCTATAATTTTTCCTTGTAAATGAGATTAAAGCGAATTGCAGAGAATTTTCTTTAGTGCTTATGAACTCAATACACTTTTGGAAAAGGTGAATTATTGCGAGCAGGTCACATATTTTTCGGTTTCTCTTCTTTTCGAAAATAATTTTTGTATTAATTTATGCTAGGTATTTTTCTTTTCTTTCCTTTTTCTGAACTCTGTTGGTGCTTATCTTGATTGAATTTTCTTAACTTTGTGATATTGAGCTTAAGATTTTCCTTTTGTCCTTTTCATTTTTAAGGGGAAGAAGTGGGTGGGGGAGCTCACTAAAGGGCATAAATCTGATGAGTTTCTTGTGCATCGATTCGGTTTTAGTTGAAGTAATGTAGACTGTGAGATGACAGAGTTATGGATGAGAAGTAAAAGTGAACAATTTAATATGAACTTTGTGTTTCAATGTTATATGGACAAGGTTTTTCAACTCCTACTTATGTTCTGTCCGATCTTTATCCACTAGATTTTGTTATTTTGGGGAATGGGTATATGGTCTATGGTAGATTGATTATTAAATTTTATCATTCGATTCACATCTAACCTTAGTCAGTTCTTAAAATGTGAAAGCTAGTGGTGCAGGATTTGGATCCTCTGCATTTTTCTATCTTGTAAATTTCAGATTCAGAGAGCCACACAAGAGAAAGTGGATGAAAATGTGAAAAGTGGGCCTCTTACGTTTTCTACCATTTTTTCTCTCCAAAATCCATAGTTTTTAGAGGCGAGAGGTGCACAGAGGCACAAGGGGTGCCCTGGGGCCCGAGGCACTAGGTGTATGCCTCTTGAACAAGGCCAAAAAAAACAGAAAAATAATTAAAAAATAAAAATCGTGTAGAAAACATCGCAATAACTAATTTAAAGTTCAAGCAACACACTTAATGTTCAAACTTCAACACACTAAGTTCATCATCATCATCTAACTACTTGAAGAGGCTTTGTTTTGTGTTTTGTTCCCTCTTTTTTCTTTTCTTTTATACTTTAACTTCTCCAAGCTCTAGTTGTCTAAATATGTTTGACTTATATATATGGTTAGATATTACTGTTGGAACTTGGAAGAGAGCTGAAAAGAAAAAACGTGTTTGTTTCGGTAAAAAATACTAAAAAGATTGGATGAGAGGCGCACAGTATGCCAAAATCTACAAGAACATGACATTTCTAGAGTTCAAGTTCTTGCTTCTCTTAATAATATCATAAAACGTGTCTGAATTTAGATCATGATGCATATGTAAATATAGATATAATTGGTCTTAGCTTGACCATCCTTTTCTTTTTGCGGGTGAGGTGGCTCTACATTGTGAATATCCTCTTATATAGAAAAGGGCAATACCTATAGTTGCTCTCTTCTGTAATAGATTTTGTGGTATGTATGTAATGAAAAAAATATAAGTCCAATCTATCCTTTCTAATGTGCTACTCAAGCTCCCAGATGTACACAAATTTCATGGTTTCACCTTTTTCAGATGTCACATTACTCATGTAATATCTTCTATGTTATGTCTAGTCCAATTTTTCTTTCAGATGATATGGTACTTCCAATACACAGATGGTTACATTTCCATATGATCCATTTGATTTTCACACTGCAGATTTTTCTATAATCTTGTTCGGAGTTATATATTTAGAACTTTTAACTTCACTTTTGAGATATGAGTTCGTAAGTCTGTTTTATCTATGTGGTTGTGCCATTTTTGCAGGATAAGGGTCGACCATTGCCAAAGTTTGGTGAATGGGATGTAAACGATCCAGCTTCTGCGGAGGGGTTTACGGTGATATTTAACAAGGCCAGGGATGAGAAGAAGACTGGTGGGAAGCCAGATTCTCCAACGAGGGTCGTTTCAAATACAAATCAGGAAATGGAACCTTTAAAGCCTCAGGGTGTAAGTAGTCAATATATTTTGTACATATGAGCATTTTCTGACTAACATCATCCAAACAATTACTGTTTCTCCAATTTTATATTCCGCTTTGTCCCTACACAATGTCTCTTAGGTTGTGTTGGATGGAGGAATTTATCCAAGGAATGACTCAAAATTTAGTTCAAATTGAAACAATGGATTTCAAATCCATATCAGTCCATACTAACAATCAGTGGATTAGCCACTATGGATTTCAAATTCATCCTCAAACTCTTCCTTCCAAATTCAACCTTATATTATTTAAATCATATGCAATTAGGGAGACGACTATTTGGCACTCTGGACTTAATAATTTTCATTTTTTCCGATCAACTATAATGGGAAATAACATCATGTTTTGGTTGATAGTTTGCATGTAACTAACTTCTTTGCCTGCATTGTGTGATATTGAATACATTTCATCGTGATATTGAACCTCCTTCTGTTTTGACTTTTAAACTGTCATAAACTGATAATACATTGAATTGCAGAAAAAATGGTTTTGCTGCATGTAGGGCGCAGAATCTTGATGAGGTCTATGTGTGAACATGAATATGTATTTGATATATATAAACAGACCATGAAATGTCTGTTGATCGATCGAGCTGCAGCCTGGTAGCCGACGCCAAGGTACTCCATTTTGTGTGCTGTAAAATTGTGTTGGTTAGGGAAAGGGGTATGAAAAACTTGAGTATTATCTATGTATGATGCTTTGTGGATCAACACTCAGCCAGTGTTATAATTGCTTTTCTTTTCTTCTTTATTTTTTCCCCTAAAAATTTCTTTTGCTATCATGTTTGACCTGTGTAAAGCATTGGTTTCTCCTGTGAAGTGATCAACTTCTTATTGATTTATTTGTTTCAGTGAAACATTTCATTTTTACTTTTGCTCCATGCCCAATAATTTTTAGGTTTTGGCAGACTTTTTATGATGGCCCATAAGGAAAACAAAGTGAGAAATATAAAAACTGCTCCTTGAACTTTCAATTTTTTATTTTATACTTTATTGTGCTTTATTTTTTTACTTTGTCTACTTTATATTCAAAGCTGGCGCCATGTGATTTCATTTTTCTTGATTTTTTTTTTGTCTCTCAAGATAAAAAATATTAAAGGTGAAATTTCAAGAAGCATAAGTTAAAAAAATAAAATATAATAGGTAAAATTTGGAAGTGATTCAAAGGAAAGTATACACGAGGCTAAAGTGGAAATTGTTGAAGTATGAAGGACAAAAAGTTTAGAAGGTACTTTACAAGGGTTAAAAATAAAAATATAACATGAAAGTAAAGTAGGTGCTTTTGCAATAGAAACATGAATTATCTATGGCTCCATTCGAGACTCAGTCTGGATCATTTATTATATTTTAATATTTTATCAAGTATTTTATTATTTTTAATATATTCACATATTAATTAGTAATGTTGTTTATATGCATGATTTGTTGTAGTTTTTTTTTTTTTTTTTTCTTTTTTAAATACGCATAAAAGATCTTGTTTGTTTTGGATTCATTGATTCTAAGAAATATGAACCGAGAATTTTAAATTTAAACAAAAAATTCAAGTTATAATTGGACTTGGGGAATTGATATTGCTGTAGATATAAAATTATGGATTTCAAATCCATTCTACTTTGAGAGGAAGATAACTTTAAATCCTTACAATTTTAAAATGAATCTTAAATTTATTCTAGTTCATATCAATACAAATGCAGCTGCTAGTGTGAAGTTCAAGTTTACTTCCAAATCTCTCCATTTAAGCATAACTAAATTATAGTTTTCATAATTTCTACAAGAAAGAAGAAAATGTGCACAACAAAACAGCCACCATTATAGACTTAAGTGTGACAGAGCTTGGAAGCTTCCCCTTATCCTTCCTCAGAAAAGCAGCATTGTACAATGGCAAATTGGTAATAACGAGAGCTCCACACAACATAATCTGCAAAGCCATAGTTTCAACAACAAATTCAACTCCACCATCCCACATCACTTTCATAACCTTGGCAACCAAGCAAATCAGATTGAACAATGCAAGTGATGATAAAATGGTGAACATGGGAGAAGTCCCTGCAAACTCCATTTTCTCTTGCTCGTACCGCTCTAACACGTCGTCGTCCGACACTTTGGCTGTGATGACGAACCCTGAATTTGAACTCCCAACCATCTTCCAGATATTGTCGATCAGTGCAAAGACGTACGAGGTTGTTCTTTTGTACAACCACATTCTTTGCTCGTTCCACCACCCTAAAGCCGTCCCCCCAGTCCAGAGATACTCGAAGAAACTATACATGTGCGTGGAAATGATCACGTAGATAAATGGAAGAATCCACAAGCTCGAGAGCTGAAAATATTTCGTAGAACATAAGGAATAGGGTTTTGTTATATGAGATAGCAACCCAAAATACCACAAAATGCAGGAACTACATTTTTTTACCACATTTCAATAAATTGTCTGTTTTGCCCTCAAGTCCAGTTCTGATAAAAGCTTAAAAAAAAAGTCAAGACTATTTCGGTCATATTGTGTAATGTATATGGTTCATGTTGTGCAACTCCTATATGAAGGATTCTATCATATAACCCTATATGAATCGTTAGTTCATTTTGTTTTGGTCAAAAAATTCATAGAAAAGTAAGTTTCTTATATTTTTGTCGGATAAGAAGCCATTTTCCATTTGTTATATATATTGAGAGAGCACACGTACCGGTGGAAACAAGGAGACCCCTTTGAGTAGATAAAGAGTTGGTACGATGGAGTAGTAGATCGTAGGAAAGCTATTGACAGGCCATAGGCAATAGACGCAATATCCCACGATGAGGCCAAAATCTATCTTTCCTAATCCGTACCATATGGGGCTGAATTTGGAAAGCAGAATCTGAAAGTCTCCTTCTGACCATCTCTTATGCTGCACTAGCGTCTGATCAAGGGTAGTCGTGACTACGCCTAGAAACCCCTTTCGTTTGGGATTGAAATAGATGGATTTCCAGCCTCGACATTGGATTGAAAGCCCCGTGATCACGTCCTCAACAGGGCACCCATACTTCAACCCCACCTGCTTAATCTCAATCATGTTAGTGTACAAAATATATATATATATATGTGGTGCACATAATACAAAACTTGAGAAAGACCTCTTGGCCCCATTGAGTGTTATTCTCAAATGTGCAGCTTGCTACTGCTTTTACTCTTTCTTCCAATGCACAAACACTTTCTCCAGTTCTTGAAATGGTACTTCTTCTCCACTCGAACGTTGATCCCTTAGCAAAGATTCTTCCACACAGTATGTCCCTTCTGTGAAAGCAGCCAGTTCCAATATACCAAGGTCCACCATAACCATCCAAACCATGAAATTCAACCTTACATATCACTCAGAATATGTGATGTTAGTATGTTAGGGATCACATCATATCATTTCATATCATACATGAGGATATATGTGTGTGTGTGTATATACTCACCTCAGTGATTACTCTCAAGGAACCTCCATAAAGATCGTTCTTAGTGAGGTTATAAAAAGCCTGAGGAAATTGCACGAAACCCACCTCGTGACCCTTCTCTTTGTCCAAGAAGAAGCAGAGTGCATCTCGAATTGATTGTGAATGGTTAGAGTACATGTCACAATCCACATTAAGAATGACAGCTCCATTGCTGATCTCTGATGACACCCTTAACTGCATTAATTGAAAGACCATCTCATAGATTTCATTTGATCATTAACTTCTTGTTAATGTAACACTAGATATATTGAAGCACTCACCAATGCATTCATAGCTCCTGCTTTGTAGTTATGGAAATGTCCGGGACGCTTCTCCCTCGCCAAATATACCAACCTTGGCAATCGACACCCCTCAATCTCCTTTTGTTCTTCATCTCCATCAATCAATATCTAATAAACACCAACATAAAATCTCAATACATAAATTTTCCTATGTTAGTGAAAGAAAAGCTAGCTATTTTGTAACCACCTACTTGCAATATGGTGTCGTGATCCGTTCTCGATCTGAACGAATCCCAATTAGAAAATCCTCTATGCTCCAATAGCCCGGCTTCGGAGATGCTCCGGAGTTTCATAGCAAGTTCAATCCTATTCTCCATACTCTCATACAATTTCTGTCAAAAAAAAGAAAGATCTCAATATCTTTATGCTAAATCCCAAACACATGCCTCAAACTATGAATAGAGCATTAAAAACCTTGACTGAAGCAAATTGTTGAGCCTGATTATCAGGCTCTGATCTAAAATACGCCTGCGGTGATCGAGGTTCAACTTCAAACTTCTTGCAGTATGGGATCCAATGGCGAGCGAAACGAGAGGCCTCGAGGAGAGCATAGAAGGTGAGGTGGGACCCAGCATCATCGGAGAGATACACAGAGAGCTTCTCAGGTGGGTAATCATAGGCCATCACAGATAAAACAGTGTTGATGACCATCATAGGTGGCTCTATCACAGGGTCAGCTGTGCATACAAATATGTCTACTCCAGGCAAATCATTCTCGTACCTAATTATCACAGACATGGATAGATTTCAACCTAGGAATTTATAAACAAAGTTCATCGTAGAAAAGAAAGAGTGAAGAAGAAAAAGAACCTTTGTGAGAGGGTGTGCTTGAAGGTGTAACGATAAAGGGGGTTCCATCGAAGAGATTGAGAGAGAATCCAATAAAAGCCAAACCACAGTTCAGCTCCAAACATTCCAATCCAGAGAAGGCTTCCATTTGCAGAAAGATGAGCAGCTCTGTAAACCCAAATGATAATAATTCCCAGAAAAATGGAAGTTGCAAAGATCTTGTAAGCTAATCTGCCCTTTGCTTTCTTGCTCTCAAACAATGGAGCGTAGGAATTATTGGCCATATTTTATTAGTGATGAATGGGAACTGGAACGACATATATATCTTTATAAGAGAAATGAAATAATATAATCATATCTATTGCTCCCAAATAAATGTTTGGGTTGGAAAATGGACGATTCCAAACAACATTTGATTTTGTTTCCCATCGTTTTGGAAATATTAGTTTAGGTGAATACATATTAGTTAGTTTGAAAATGTGTTTCATGTTTTGTCTATATATATTGAGTTTTTATTAATAGAGACAAATACATATAAAAAAAAGTCGAAGGTACAAAAATATACCTAATATTGTTGTCAAAGAGCAAATATGCCATCAATCTTTTCTTTAAGTATCAATATACTATTAACGTTTGAATTTGAGTGCAAACTGATCATAGTCCTCTTTCTATGGATATTTTATTGGGAAAAGTTTCAAATAAGTTTACTTTCATGTTCATATATCACATTGAACATTGAAAGTATCTTTAGGTACAAAAATATTACTGATGCTTATTGTAAGTACATATATTCCACTTGGGATTTATGAATAATATAATATACAATAATGTTGTAAAAATAAAATATTTAGATACTTTAGTTATTATTAAAATAATAATAATACCTTTTTAATTTTAAACACTAAAATTATTAAACAACTAGGTTTATTTGATATAATAATCCCACTATTATATTAGGCATATTATTTTCCATATAAAGCATTTACAATATTAGTGGTGCTACTATACCAAAAAAAAAAAAAAAGGATTTTTTTTTTCTTAATGAGCTATATGTATCTAAAGATTAATATTAATGGTGTTATCTATCTATATATAAAAATAGAGAAGTTTGACAAAATTTCTACTCCCAAACTATTTAGCAATAAACAATCACAAGAGTAATCATTCTGTAACACCCAAAATAAAATTTAACTATATAATATATAACGAGAATTTTCTACGATTAATAAGAGACTTAAATTATAATACAATTTTAAAACCTCAAGTTTAAGGCCCAAATTTTATTTGAATAAGAAGAAATTATGTGTAAGCGGAACTTATGGTGTATTAAAATCTTAATCTGTTAATTAAGAAATTTTTTTCTTTCATAAAATTAAGAATTCAACTAGATCATTTACTTAACATATAATTATTTAGAAAAAAAATTAAATAAAAATAAAATAAAATGTTATAACATCTACTTGTATTTATATATATGTGAAAATATTAATATATATGTATATATATAACTAATTAAACAATAAAACTATATGTATGTCATACTAATAAATTTAATAAAATAAATTAATAGTTGATAAATATGAATTTGATGACTTGTAAGATAGGAGAAAAAGGAAGTGGACGTGTGTCCATTCTTAATTAATGACTCATGCTACCTGATACACTAGCACTAGTGTTGAATATGGAAGACAAACAAATAAAATAGTTCAATTACAAGGAAAGGAGTGATAGTAAGAACGAATTCTAAATAGAAAGAAACAAAGAAAGGTATTAATTCATTTCACAGGTATTATTCCTTAATCTTATGATTTATACAATAAAGTTCTTATTTTATGTTGTTAATATTCTTATATATATATAATTGGAATAAAGTAATTGGATTTGATGAATTAATTTTATGTTGTTAATATTCTTATATATATATATATATAATTTTATTTTAATCAATCATCTAATTACCCGTTTAATAGCTATATATGCAAGTCGTTAATTGTATACCAAGAAAATAGAGATAATTTTATTATTAATCTATATATATATATATAATGAATGAAATTAAAATTATATTTACAGATTCGGTCAATTCTTAGATAAGTTCCAATTCATAATAATATTTGGTGATTAGATAGTAATTTGGGGAAAGCATAATCTACTTTGTATTTAGCCATTTAAAGATTTAAATAAAAGGGGAAAATTAATAACTTAAACAAAGTTTGAATCAACTGTTATTAGAATTGAAATCAAAATACAATAAATTATAGGGTTATTCAATAATGTTCTCAATAAACAAGAATTTATATTAATTAGATGTCCATGTTCAAGTAACATAAAACACACAGAATACGATTGTTAATGAAATGAGTTTTGATAGACTATCGTTGTGATTAAACTAGCCCTACATGAAATAACCATATATATTAACCTACATGTTTTAAGAAGATATAAATGTAAATAATTATGTATTAAGATGTCAAATAACTAAGAAATATGCGTTGGAAGCATGAAAGGACTAAATGACAATTGGTTATAATTATCCCGAACTATGTAGTATCATTGATTAAGATTAATATGAATAAATTCTAAAGATTTTGTTATATTTTTGTGCAAATATTGAGGATACAAATATATATCACAGATCATTAGCTTTGAAGATTTTCAGAGACACCTTAAGTAACTTAAAGCAGGGAAGACAACCAGTAAATGAATTGTGAACGTATTATCTAGACTTGCTTGCTCAACAAATTATGAATAGACATTTCAGTTTTTCTAAAATGGGATAATATTTATTATTTATATTTATGAAATTCATACTATTTGAATATGTGATCTTTATGAATATATGATATAAGATGGCTCTTGCTATGTGACAATGTGATTGTTATCGAAATGTGAATGCAAAGGTGAAAAATGATGTGGTTAAATGTGCAATTGATGTGAAGTTAATATGTGCATACATGCTAAATGAAATGTGATTTCACGATGGTTAAAATTTACAACAAAGTGTTTTGCTTGATTGTTATGGTTTTATGTGGATGTTTATTGATTGCAAGGAAAATGTGTGACTTATTTTGAAATATGTTTATGGAGGCGAAAATCGTATTTATGGCACCTAAGAACCGTAATTTATGACGGCTAAGAACCATAATCTATGGTGGCTAAGAACCATAACTAATATGTTTGCATTATTGAATGATTTAAGTCACGTGATTATTTATTTATTGGATTATTTGATTGAGTTCCTTTTGATGAAAGACTGGGTTTGAGTCCCGAGACAGACCGAGTATGAGCCTCGGGATGAATGATAAGTGTTTACATTATTGAATGATTTAAGTTACGTGATTGTTTATTGATAAGTGTCAATTTTCACCTATTTTTGCGTATGTTTATGGATTCATTTGAATATGTGAGCTACGTTTTTATGGTGATTATTAAGATTATTCGTGTATAAGATGCATTTGACGAGTTTGTGCTTAGTTTCATGATTTTAATGAGGAAAAGTGCAAGTTTCAAGTGAAATTGACAAAAAAGAGAGCACGACCGTGCTAAATAGCACGGCCCGACCGTGCTCGATGAGAGATCGAGGCTGAAGGATGGGGCACGACCGTGCCCGGGTACGCAGCGTTTTCGATTATTTTGGCGTGGTTTCATTCTTTACTTAATATATAAGACTCCAAGAAGCGAAAGAAAGGATTATTGACGAAAAGAGGCAGAGAGAAGAAGCACGGAGAGAAAAGAAAGAGAATTCAAGAATCGAAGGAAGCACGGGATCATCGTCGCTAAGATTTCAATCTTTCCTCTCTTGTTAGTTTTATTGGATATGATATTTTCAATCTTGTCTATGAGTTTGTTGATAATCATGTCTAGCTAATTTTTTAGGGTTTTTAGGACTTGTTAGTAATCTGATTCGAATCTTGATGGATCTTTAATTTAATTCAATGTTCATAATCATTCATCTTATTTGTGTGTTTATGAGTTAATTGTTTGTTTGATTATTTGACCAATAATTGATCATGTTTTAGTAATTAAATCAAAATTCGGAAGACGAAATTTAGTTATGGAAGAATAAACACATGACACATAAAGATTCTTAGATCGGGAGATTAAGAGATTTATGTGATCGAGAGATTAAGAGATTTATGTGGTGAGACTTCAATCTTGGGTACTTTTGGGAGTTCTTATGTTTCAATCAGATTGAGTAGGGATACCTCTGATGGTGTAATAATCAATCAATTAACTGACTCGGGATAGCTGTTAATTTGATATATGTGATTGCTCATATAGGGTGATTGATTAATGAACTTGGATTGGTTAAAGTGATGTCTTGATGAGAAATAGATGAACGCATGTCCTAAAACCTGCTTTAGATCTCTGTGATTCTTGAGTTAATTTATTTACATAATCATTGTTTCTGTTGAATTAATCTGAAATTGATGAGATTTGATTTTCCTAGATAAATTTGAAAACCGGATTTGAGTAGTTAATTAGTGCCTAAATAGATAGTCTCTGTGGGATCGACCTTACTCATCACTTCTACACTCTGCACCGTACACTTGCGGGAGTAGCTAAAAGAAATTAGTGAACAAGTTTTTGGGGTACGGCCGTGCCCCATCCTTCAGCCTCGATCTCTCATCGAGCACGGTCAGGCCGTGCTATTTAGCACGGTCGTGCTCTCCTTTTTATCAATTTCACTCGAAACTTGCACTTTTCCTCATTAAAATCATGAAATTAAGCACAAACTCGTCAAATGCATCTTATACAATGAATAATCTCAATAATCACCATAAAAACGTAGCTCACATATTCAAATGAATCCATAAACATAAGCAAAAATAGGTGAAAATTGGCACTTATCATTTATTTATAGGATTATTTGATTGAGGTTCGTTTGACGAAAGAACAAGTTTGAGCCCTGAGACAGATTGGGTATGAGCCCCGAAATAAATGATAAGTCGGGTTAAATCCTGCACTCACAAGACAACCTTCTAAATGTTAATTGATGTGATTTATTTGCTGCTGTTTTTGTTAAACGATAAACGTTTTATGTCAATCAGTTTCATGTGATAAAATTATGATTTGGCAGGTGCAATTAAATCTTTAAAATAGTGTTATGATGGGTTGTTGGAGACCCGAATGAAATCCTTTAAGTTTATAACGTCTTGAAATAGAGGCATGACAATTTCTTTTATCAAATGGTTTTATGTGTACGTGTATACGCTACATTTTATTTATTTGAAAATTATTTTATGTTGTCCCGAATTCTCCCACTAAGTGTATTTCAAACACTCACCCCTCTATGTTAAAAATATTTTCAATTTAAAGAGTTTAGAGCGTGGAGCGCAAGCAGTGGATGCTGGTAGCTGATAATCAAAGGTTACAGAAGATTTCTATACAAAATGTTATATTTTATGAATTATGGAAATATATATTTTATAATAAATCTAGATTTTAATTATTTTTGAAAGAGTGAATTTTACAAATAACGTCTTAGTCAAGGTTTAGCTTCAAAAGAAATGGGACGTTACACCTTCTGTATAAGGGCTATCGAAACTCAATATTGAAATATCTGATCACTTTCTCATGCTACCTTCTTTTAATCAATTAATTGACAAAGGCTCATATAGAAATGGTTTGATACTGTATACCATATTGAAAATCCTAGTACACCATGCCAAAAATTTTGATACACAAAAATTCATACTATTACCTAACCAAAAATTTCGGCATCACTCGTAGCCATATTATGCCATGCTGAAATTTTGATATACCGAACATACTGAAATGAAAAATATATTCGAAACTTCAGTACACCTAAATATATGTCGAAACTTTAGTATACTTAATATTATTATACAGAAATGTAAATTATATTTCAAAACTTCGATATATTGAAATGAAAATATTATTTTTTTTTATCTATAAATGTTGAATTAATATATTTTTCATTGATATTAATATTTTTCATACCAATACTGTATCAAAATTTCGATATTTTTTCGATACGATAAATACGATATTTCGACAGTTTGGTATATTTCACCACCCCTAGGCTCATACACAAAACCCATCGACTTACTATAATACTAAAAAGTTCAATACAAAAATAAGAATTAAAATACGAAAAAATTTATTATTAAAATATGACTAATAATAAAGAATTTTTAAGGACAAATTTGTAGAAAGCGCGCCAACTATTGACACTAGCACACATCAACTATATATACAGGTTGAAGTTAGAAGAACTAAGAGAAAATACTTTTTCTTGTTTATACAACTGAACTGCATCCAAACCGACTCCATATTTAATTCTAAGCTAAAGTTAGATACATTCCACAAATTACTAAATACATCTTAACTTTAAAAAAATCCAACATTCAATCTTGTTATAAAATTTATTTCAAAAATTTATATTTAAGATGTGTTTATTATTTTCGAGGGGTAGATAATCCAATCGTTCCTCACAAGACAACACCCATCATTAGTCTTCTCCCCTTATCTAATCCAACCTTTATATATAATTGAAGGTGGTTGGAATTTAGTCAAATTTGTTGTTCTCCTTTGGTGAATATGATTAGGATTTTTCTAAGGGATAAATCATTCAATTTAGTCAATTTATTTTGTCCTTTGCGGAATATGACGAAGGATTTTTTAAGGGGTAAGTTATTCAATTTAGTCATTCAATTATGAGATTTTATTGGTTCAAACTTCAAAGTCTAACTATTTGAAAGATCAGAAACAATCAAAGTAAAATGTTGAAATCTAACATCGTTAATATTTTTCTACCAGATAACTCCTCTTCCCATAATTGACGTGTTATTTCATTTTCTTCCAACAGCTGGTGTGATTGTTATCTCTTCCAATAGCTACTGTGATTGATGTGTCAATTGGAAAATAATAATTAAAATATGTGTGAAATTTAACATTATGCAACTTACAATAATTATTTCATACAGTTTGCATTAAAGTATTGACTTGTCCCTTCTTCGACTATACCTACACCAACCAATCTAGCTATGACTCAAATCCATCTAATTACCACTTAAATATTATGAAAAATCAGCCCCTTGGAGTTGGCCACGGGGCCCTCTGACGAGCTATGATCCAGCCATTCATCGTGGATTGTTCCGTCCTTAGGACTAGAAAGATAGGACTTTCCATCAACATAAATAGAAGGAAAGTAGTCTTCAGGTCATGAGCCTGATAAGTTGACCATTCCTCTACTCCGCATCAAATATTTCGAGCCGGCTTCCGTGGAAAATTCAGACTTTCTTTTTGATGCTGCGATCACATAAAAACATAAACTTTGAGGCTCAATAGCTAAATTCGTTGCCCCGTGAGCTACTTACTTTCACTATTTCTTCCTTTGACTTTGAGGAAGGCAAGTGCAGATGATAGAAGAACGTTCAAGTGTGTCTTGTCTTATTAAAATCTTAAGCAATCAATCTTTATTACAAAATATCTTACGTTAATTTTGTGGAAGAAAAATTTCCACAAACTATTATGAAACTCCATCGGTACAAAATTAACGATAAAATATATTTTTCATTGGTAAAAGTTTACCGATGAGTTGGATAATAAAAAAATTTCTGTCGTTTGTACCGAAGAACTGGAAAACAATTAAAATTTCCATTAATAAGTATTTACCAACGAATTCTCTGATGTTGCCCACAACCATTTCCATTGGTAAATTACCAATTTTTTGTAGAGTAATATGAAATTTTTTGTATTCAATTGAATAGTATCATAAAAACTCATAGCTAACGAGCACAATATACCACTTAGTCAATAAAATAATAATTTAAAATTTTGAATAAGTTTTATATGAAACTGTCTCACGAATCTAGTTATGTGAGATGAATCAACTCATAATCCATATTTTACAATTCACATATGAATTTGTGAAATGAATTTGAGGATCCTTCTTAAGATAACTATTTGTGAGATCCTCTTATATGAATTTTTGTATAAAAAAAATTTCACTTCATATTTGAATTGACACATAATATCGATTGGTAGCCACATTAGTTATTGGAAGATAATGAGATAACACGTCAACATCGATTGGTAGCCACGTTAGCTAATTAGTCTTGAAACATTTGTTACTTTTAATTTCTTATCAATATTGTTTATAGTTAGTTAGTTTTGAAATAATTAATATTTTAAGAGAATGAATGGAAAAACATAAAAGACATATACTCTTTCGACCTTGGAGAATGAAAATGAAATCTAATTGAGATAGTTTAATTAATGCAAGAAAATTTATAAAAGAAAAAAACAAACAAACTAAGATGGTTATGGCCCCCTCCCAAAAAATAAATAGTTGTGGTCCCTATTATTTATAGTCTTCTTATATGTAAAAAAAATAGTGATACTTATACGATCAGGTGTATGGATTGAAAATCATACAATTGGGTCGATCCAATTTGATGGTGTTTTTCACGTATCCTCCGCACGCTCATACACGTGTCCATGCGCTTTAAGTCAGCGCTCAAACCATAATCCCGCTCGTCTAACCTTTAATTATATTCGTTTAACCTTTTAATTATGTTCGCATAACATTTATGTCTATGCTAGTTTAATATTTTACAGTGTATTATAAACCTATAATACCTTTTAAATCTTTATATTATAATAATATAACATTTATATTATTCTTTAAGTATAAATGTTATGATATTTGTACATAAAAATTATAATAATATAACATAAATGTAAAATTATTATAACATAAATGTTCAACTACACTAGCTATAATAGTATTGTTCTTATAAACCAGGTGTATAGATCTAGATCAATACAACTAGGCGCACGTGGGTGGGGTTTGGCCTAGATCTGTACCTAGAATATTTTTTTTTTAAAATTTATGTGGTAACCTCTCCTTTAAGTTATATTATATAATCTTTATATACAAATATCATAACTTTTAAGTGATAACTTAGATTTTTTTCAATATAAAAATTCATGTAGTATAATTGAAATTTTATGTTATAATAATATAATGTATGCTATATTATTATAAACTTTATGTACACATATCATAACTTTTATGTACTTAAAGAATAACATAAAAATCATATTATTATAACATAAATATTAAATTATTATAACATAAAGATTAAAAGATATTATAGGTGTATAATATATTGTAAAATATTAAACTAACATAAACATAAATGTTGTGCGAACATAACTAAAATATTAGACAAACATAAAAAAAGATTAAAACGCGCAGGATTAGGGTTTTGAGTGTGGACCTAAGGCGAATGAATGTACATGTGGACGCGTGAAAAGCACTATCGGATCGGGTTGACCCAAATTACACTGTTCCTGACTTGTACTTAGTGCATTTAAATAATTGTCTAAAACA
Organism: Scutellaria barbata; assembly: GCA_028654395.1. Taxonomy (NCBI): domain Eukaryota; kingdom Viridiplantae; phylum Streptophyta; class Magnoliopsida; order Lamiales; family Lamiaceae; genus Scutellaria; species Scutellaria barbata. Next base: position 4,846,549 of record CM053648.1, read on the forward strand.
AATGTGATGTATCTATTCAAAAATTCTTTAGATAAAAATTGATATTGCATCTTTCTATTTTCGAACCTCATAGATTATCAATTTGGTATTGGTTGGCTTTATCAACAATTAAGTAGTTTTATGTATTTGTCATAACCTCTTTAAAAAAATAATTATAAATATATTTATTGTAAATATATCATGTTGTCGGGATTTTTCGAAAAATTTATGAATTTTTATTGTTATAATAATCTTTAAAATCTCATATTAAATTTTTAAATTTTTAATAAAGTATTTATTATTATTATTTTTTGAATCAAATATGCAATATTGATACTTTCATCGATATTTGCGTTAAATCAAAATTACGAGATTTGCAATAATATGAATATTTTCATCATTGATTATAAGAGCAACCACAACACATGCAATGGCTTCCAAAAAAAGATTCCCCGCATTGCGCTACTTTCAGCGCTAGTTTAAAGATTTCAAACAATGCAATACCACTCAGAGAAATGCACTCTTTCAACGTTATTTTTTTATTTAATTTTTTATTTATGCTATTAACCTAATAAAAAAATTGAGATAACATGAGTGTTAATTTTTTGATGCTAATATAAAAAACTTAAATTAGCATGAGTGGTAATTTGAAAAACATTCATAGTAATATAAAAGTTTAAAATCAACTACAACAAAATTCTTTTGGCAATAAAAATAATAAAAAATAAAACCTTTCATAGCAAAATGGATGATGAGTTTCTTGTTGATAATTTAGTTGTCGAAATTGCCACTAATTTGCACAAATTTTATGATAGCTAATTCGAATCAATGACTGAGTATCATGAGCAATTTTACAGTAAGTAAATTCTCTATCATCCCTTCTTGATTTGTAAATTATGAACCGCATATAATTGTATTTTTTAATATTGAGTACAAATATCCAATATGATTGATTTTGTTCTCTTTAGTACATACTGCCTTAGCATAAATAACTGTAACATGAGAATGAATAACATGCAATCATAGAAAAAGTCGTGCAATCTATCATTTTGTATCCACTCGCATCAAACACTATAAACTGTTTAATCTCAGAATTTCAACTCAGAACTCCAACTATATGAGTGGTTATACCAAGATTTTGTTATTCCTTTTTCATAATAAACCACATTGCAGTAGCATTCATCTTTAGTACGATAATCATTCAATTCATAGAAACTTCAACTCATCCCCAAAACCTGCATCGAAGTGATGCAAGCATCGTTTTCCATAAACCTACATATGATATGTTGATTCAATCACCATTTACCTTAAGCTCGCATAATGAGTGGGAAAGCCCATTTTGATTCCCAAGTCTTTGAATCTCACATTCGATGGTTTGAGCAATCTTATAGTCTGTTGGATCGGGCCCAGGAAAATCCACGTGGAATGAACCATGTCTGGTTGGTGCAATGCAACCAACACGCACAGTTTGCTCTTTAACAAAGTTATAGAGCTGCTGATGAAAGGGATGGTCCAACGAGAAACAATCACTCACTGTTTCATCTCTAGAATGTCGCGATGAACCTGAGCCTCCTCTTGTACAAAAATGTGGAAGAGATTCATAGTCCATAATCTGCCAAAAAAAAAAATGTTATACACAGAGAGTCACAAGATTAACCTGAAAATATGAAGTAAAATTATAATAGCATACTAATACCTTCAACAGTTCATCTCTTCCATTGCCTGAAAGAACCTGCACTTTTTTCCTTGTTCTCTCTTGCAAAAGAGGTCTAACAACCTGCAAATAGAGAGGAGGTTTTAGATATTGCGTTGAAGGTTGAGTTAATAAATATGAAATTGAATAAATACTTGAACATGTGACGGACCTTCCAGCATGCTGAGAATATGTATGGTGCATTGACTATGTAATATGTCTCCGTTTTTTCGGGATAGTTGAGATCATCAATTGTGGATATTGCAGACAACAACTACATCCAAAGGTAATCCATTTGTTTCAAGGGTTAAACAATATAGTGGAGCAGAAAACTATAAGATTATCGATATACATGATTACAGTGCAATACGGATAATATGCGAACTCTAAGGTTGTGTTTGGATAAAGGGATTTGATATACAAGATTTGTAATTAATGGATTTCAAATTCACTCAAATTGGAGTGGATTCAAAATCCATCAATCTTGTTCAAAATTTAGTTCAAAATGTAAGGGATGGATTTCAAATGAATATCAATCCAAACACCACCAATGAATTCACTACTATGAATTTCAAATCCCACTATCTAAACACTACCTAATTGATTGGTGAACTCTTATACCCAAATGTATGATGATAACAAAACAGAACGAGCTAAAACTTTTATGGGCTCAAGTATTTGATTTATTCTAGCTCCTGTATTCTTTCATGGTGGAGGCAAGGGATGTATAAAATCGAGAGACATTTTCTAGAAGGCATTTGATATGAAGAAGCAAGTACCTTGAGTTGATTCAAAGCTGAAATCTTTAGACCAGTCATGTCCAGAATCTTTATGCATGTCCCGATATACCGACCAAACTTTTTTGTTGCAGAAGGCTATAACATGAATCAGTAAGTCTTTCATTACAGCATATGTCTTTTAACATTGAACTGGTTCTCCAAATAATGCCTGAAACTCACCAATATCACACGATCTCTGTATTCATTCATTTGGATGTGTGACTGAATATAGTAGTGAATCTGAAACAGAGAAGACATTGTCAAGTTTGAATTTTCTAAAAAAAAGCAGTTAAATAAATCAGAAGTATGAACAAACATCTTACAGATGCTTTGTCATATGTGCTACGCCCTACACCAACAGCAATAACAGGAAGGCCCTATATTATTACAATATCAAAACCAGTGTCATCCTCTTACAACATCATCTTCAAAATAATAAAACTCCGCTAATTATAAAATCCGCTGATTAGCAAGACTACTATGCACTACCTCTTTTGAGTATCCACTCATTCCAGCAAGCTGAGAATCTCGTATTGCTCTGTACAACTCGCTGGGGTTAATTGGCTTCTGCATCCATATGTAATAATTTTTAATTTAAAGAAAAATACGACAAAAATAAAACATATTACTTGTCAGATGTGAAGGCAGAAATTCATCTCATCTGAAGAGTGCACAAGCTGATTTCTCAAAAAATTATTTTGATAATGGTCGGCCTTTTTATAGAATCTTTCTGATGTCACGTCACATCGTTGCATATTTAAACTATTTATATCAGATCTTCAACAATTGTATTTTAAAAAAAGGTGTTAGTACTAAACATTCTTCCACTTCCACAATTTAAATCCACCAATTTGGATAATATACTGCTTTGAGTTTTGTTTTTTTTTGGATCATTCTCACTACAAAAAAACCTCATAAATGCTACAAAATGTGCTTCATATGTCATATATTTCCATTTTAATCATGAAATTACTTTATTGCTGTTGAGCAGAGAACCATAACATATCTTGGAAGCAAAGTTGGGTAAACTTGAAGTTTTTCTCGAAAGTTACTAGTCATGATCCGAAATATATAAATTGGCAAAACTACTTCAACGTAAGTATATCTGAAGAGTAAATATAACAATATAGAAATAATGAATTTGCACTCTACCATGAGGTGTTTGTTAACTTGATACAAACATTACTAAAGGATAATCATTGGAAGCTGTATACTAAACAGAAATATAAATTATCATTGGAACGACTATATATAGGTTGAATATATGGAAAATTGTCACAGTTTGATGTTTGAATATTTGAAAAAAAGAATATATTTTGTATGCAAAGAAATGCATCAAAACAATCACTGCATCAAATTTATTTCATTTGTCCTACATACTTCCTCATCAAGCATATTATTTTATCTTGAATTGTGAGATATATATTAAGCATATTCAATCCCAACAGAATCTGAATTTTAACTTGGTTATATTTTGTAAAATTATTTACCAATCTTTCAATTTCTTACTTCAACCCATTAGTTAGACAAGTGCCTCTGTTTACTTTCGTTAAATTGAATATTTTTTATCTTCACTCTACAAATAATTATGTAATTTACTTAATTTGTCTCCTCCATGAAATTACATTCCATTATTTCATATGATATTCTATAATTTAATAGAATATTTTCTTCTGGCAATTTAAACTAGCGCTTTTATTTTACTTTATTATATGACCATGATATTAGAAGATGATTAAGACTGAAGATAAACAATGATAATACAAAAATGAATCTAAAACAAACCAATTGAATTAGTCAACTCCATTCTTAGTAACGATGAATAATATTGTACGATAAACTAAATAACCCAAGAAGCTAACCGCTAGTATGCCATCAATTTCGTTTTGTATCCTCCAGCTTAAACAATCAATAAGCTGAAAAAAGATAGGACATTGTAAGAACCTCAAAAAAAACAAAAGAAAAACAAAAGTTAACTTCCCTAAAATTCCTTAAATAGGGTAGAATCAACTTTAACTAACCATTTTATGTGCATTCGTGACATTTCCATCCCTTGCTTTAAGAAATCTCTCCAATGTTTCTTGTTGATGCCCATTATGCATATTCTGCAAATCATGACAAAAATTATCAGGTTTACTTAATACTCCAAAAGGAACTAAATCTGCTGTGAACCAAGTACACCCACACTCAGTCAATCAATCAGTTATGAATGCTTCATATATTTGTTCATCACCAAAATTTATTTTTCCCTATTTCCATCATTTTTTTAATATGGCATTGTTATTATTGGGTGTAAGATCCTCAAAATCAATCAAATTTCTTTCTCCAGAATGACAGAAATTGGTTTCTCCTCAAACTAAGGTCGTATTTGGGCTGATCGATTTGAAATGCAAGAACTTACAATGAATGGATTTCAAGTTTATCCAAATGAAAGTGGATTTTAAATTCAACCAAATCATTTTCAACTTAGTAAAAAACAAGACTGATGAATTTCCTACTATAAATTTCAAATCCACGAGATCAATTACAAATCCAGAAACTAATTGAGAAAATCACATCATTGAAAAGCTAAAGATGCAGAAAGACTCAAATTCTAATGAATCAAGACCCTTCAATTTTCTTCTCAAAACTCGAAATCCAATCACCAGATTCAATCAAACAAATTTCTAAAATAGGACAAAGAAAAGGGAAATCAGATCAGAAATCAGGCTTTTAGTTACCCTGCAAACTTAATAAACCAACCAATTTTCCTAATTTCTTGTTTTTACAACCTAGTTACTCAAAGTTGACTAATTGTAACTGACAACAAAAGTAGGCAATTTATACAAACATCCACCAAATTCCCAAAACGTAACAAATCTGAGTCTGAATTAGCAATTAGACTACACATTGACCATTCCGACATTAAACCAACCAACCAAGAGAGAGAGAGAGAGAGAGAGAGAGAGAGCAGATCAGAGAGAGTGGGAAACCTGGAAACTCTTCTTCATGGTTTCATCAACTGCAATGTAACATTCAAACATGACAGGTAAGAGAATGCAATGATCAAGACAATCACAAACACAAAGAAAAGCTTTAGCTCACGTATTTCGATCAGGGTTTCAAACTGTTTGATGATTTCCTCTGTAATCAACACCATTTTGCTGCTAATTTCTTCCTTTTAACACACTCAACAATTTCGACCCAGATTTATAACTTTTTTGCTCAAGTGGGTTCCGACAAGAGGAGTGTGACCCTTGTGAAAATATGGGCCTCTCTCTCTCTCTCTCTCTTTCTCTTCCCTCCCACCTTAATACGAAAGAGAAGAGAGAGAATAAAGATTTGTTAGTATTGCTGGATCTCTTACAAATGAACACGTTCATATTAATATAGAAATAGAACTGGACAAGACTAGTTTAGGTATTGTAATCAGATGTTTAATTCTTAACGGAAAACTCTGCCTTGTCTCAACTACTGTCTCCATTGCTTTATTACACCTACATATCCTAATCATCAACATATAAATGAATGATGTTATTAATAAATAGGAGAGATTAAGAGCATGTTTGGTTCGTGTATTTGATTAATTAGATTAGTTGGGTTTGTACTATTTAAGTTAAATCGGGTTAATTTTTTAATATGTTTGGTTTGAATGTTTAATGATAGATTAGACTTAATTTTGTATTTAGTTTGAATATTGTGGTATCTATTAAGTTAGATTTATGTATTAAATTCAATAAACCCAAATAAATCAGTCACTTTTAATGAATTTATTTAACCTAAATAAACATACCACAATATCATAAATGTCATTATTGATCTCGATCCCAAAAAAATACGAATTTTTCAATTTTTTAAAACAAACATGAATTTATTCGAATTAATTAATCCTAATCAACCCAAACCCCAAATCAAATATGTCCTAAATTTATTGAATTATAAAATAAAACATTAATATAAAACACAAAAGACACATTACCTTTAATTAATCGTATAATAATACAAAAATCACCGACTCTCACTTTTTTGAGAGTGATGCCGCAAGAATAAAGCATCACAAGAAAACCTATTTTTTTATGGTCTTAATTTAAAAGAAGAATTTAAAATAATTTAATAAAGGTAAGGCTGCCTTCTATTCTTTCTAATATATATCAATGAAATATTATTACTTTACTTGATGGTCAAATCATTTCAAGACTCTATTAATAGCAAATACAAACTATGTTTATATTATTCTATTTTACATTGTTATTTTTAGGATTATAATATTTTTTTCATCTAAATTATATGTGATTTTATGTTTTTTTTATAAATTTTGAAATATAGTAATTTGTCATATGAACTTTAAATTTATTATATTTTACGGTATTGAACGAATTAGTCGTACACCTATCTTAAATCAAGGACTAGAATTTATCTAATAACGTAAAATAAATCAAATTTAAAGTTCATATGATAAAATACAACATTTAAAAGTTTATACGAAAAAATGTTTTTAACCCTTATTTTTATATTGGTTAACAATCTATTTTATATCTTTTAGATCCAAATTGAAGGGTGAAGTTTAGGTTGACTCCGCTAAGTTAATGACATTACAAGAATAGCTAGAAGCCTAAAATGAATATATTTCATTGCCTGTAAATTAAAATGAACTATATTTTCACTTGATTTTGCTTTTCTTCTTGATTAAACATAAACTATTACTTTATTTTTATCTTTATCTTTTTTTTTTTAAAGATTTGTCGCATCATAACAAGATTGATAAACATAGTTTATACATGTATTTTGTGATAGATTGTAAATATGTTATGTCTGTGAATTTGGTAGCAATTTGCATTGAAAATAAAGTAGTAGACGGTGGCGAAGTGGAAGACGTGAAATAGATTAAATTCTAGAAAAAAAAAAGATATCATATGAAGTAAAGAGGTTGAAAAGTGAATTAAAAGAGGTTTTAAGGCAATAATAAATGAAAAGGTGCAAGACTTGTTAGTGAAACATGTCTCTTTATTGTCACATGACTAAAATTGTGATTGTGTCAAGAAGACAGAGCCCGATGATCTAACCATGTGATACCAAAAGACCATGCTTATTGTTACCATGTTGGGTTTTTCTTTCCTTTTCACTGTGCAACCCTATGTCCCAAATTGATATTAAAAAATGGGGAGATAGACTCGATTTAGTCCAATTTTTAAAGAGCCAAATATTTATTCTAGGTGAATTAAAGTATCACATATTATTTACCATTCATATGAAGTAGATGATCATAGTAATGTAACTTCTCAAAATTGATTAATGATGAGCGAAAAAATTAGTAAAGAAAATTGTCACTTATAATAGACATTTATGAAGTGGTAGTGAAGATGTTATTTCATATTAGAAGTGAAACTAGGGTTTTGTCTCGAGCAGTGAAACTTTTCATATGCTACTATTAAATGGAGGCTACAAACTCAATTTTTTTTTTTTTTTAAACTATCTTCTAACTACCTCAAAGTGTAGGGTTGTTTGGCTAATTTATAAGTACATCAAATTTAAATCTATTAGCTTTGAACTCAAAACAATTGATCGACGATGCGTGCTACATGTTTATCCTTCTTAAAAAAGATTGAAGTGAGTCCCAATAACGAAATGACATATAATATTGTAACTTGTAAATAGTTCTTCAAACAATTTGAGAGAACTAAAATGTGAAAAGAGGGCTAGAACATATATATAAGTCATTGTTTAGACTTGATAATGTATGTGTTAGAATATAATTAAAAATCGATTTGAGGAATTATGTCTAGATTTAAGCTATCATGATGAAGATTCGAAAACATTATGTACAACTATATGTGGGAGTTATTTTGATCACCTCCAAGTTATAAGACTTTAGAATGATAATGTGGTTTGGCCAAGTAAAACTATTATGTTAGCAGTAACAATGTGTAACAACTAACAACGCATCTACATGATGATTTGAAGTTGAATATGAGCATGTTCAAACACATAATCTAAGTGTATATTATTCAAATTTTTTTTTTTTTGTGACTAAATTTTACTATAAACTTGTCAAATGAATTTGATATGGGATCACGACCAAAATAGACAACTCTAACTTTGGCTCCAACAAATTGATTATAATTTATTTGAAAATTGTATTTTATCTCATTATATTATTATAAATTATATTTTATTATGATAAATAATAAATTGTGCATCGTGTGGGTGTACGTTCGTAATAGTGATAATAATAATAAGTAAAAGATTAATGTATTCAATGAATAAACTTTTGAAATAATATATTGTGAAGTGTAATTTTGTCATTTATAATAAATTCATTCAATACATTTTATTTTTAAATTATGAATCATAAAATTTTAGAGTCAATCACGCAATAATTATTCCATTCATTATTCATATTACGTCATGTCAATATCATTGGTAGGAATTGTTAAATTATTCCTCTCTCTCTCTCTCTCTCTCTCTCTCTCTCTCTCTCTCTCTCATTTCATTCAATGTATATATATTCGATTCATTTTCAATTTCATTCAAATTTACTAATCATGCGGTAGGAAGTCTATGATGAAAATTCCACACACAAAAAAAAAAAAAGTTGTCGACAAATTAACAACATAATTAAAAAAGGGAAATTAAATATATATCTCGTTTGATATCATAATATTTAGGTGGTTTCAAAATTATGACTTTATACGTAAGAAAAGTAGATATCTTACTATGTAATGACTCATTAGGCGAATTTGAGTAGTTTTTAAAAAATAATAACATTAAGATTATACATTTAGCCATAATAGAGCAAAAGAGAACAATTTCCACAGTACAATCGAATACACATTTATGGATAAATAAGCAGCAACAACAGTATTACAAAATGTGAAAAGACAACAAATCTGCAACTCTCCAAATCACATCTTCAAATACTACTCACCTTCATTTCAGTGATTTGAAAATCCATCCTTTTGGTTCATCCTAAACAAGTAACAGCTCAGATGTGAAAAACAACTGCTAAAAGAAATCAAATTCCAGATAATTATCGGAGTTTTTCTGAGCCAGAACAGGGGCAGCAGCGACTTTTAGACTCGTGGGTGCAGGTGGACCTGCAGATATCCTCTCAAACTCAACTGGCCTTGGAACATCTGGAGGAGTTGCACACCTGATTAGAGCCCAATTCACACCTTCGAAAAATGGATGCTGCTTGATTTCTGTTGCTCCTCGTTTATACGCCAACCTATTCTGTGGCTCTTTCACTAACAACCCTCTGATAAGATCTCTTGCTGCGAAGCTAACAACCGGTGATTCTGGAAAACGTAGGGGCTGGCCCACGACATTGAAAAGGGTGGCCCGATTTCCTGATCCTTTAAACGGAGTCTTACCGAACAATAACTCGTAGAGAAAAATCCCGAATGTCCACCAGTCCACAGCACTGCCGTGTCCTTCGCCTTTGATGATTTCAGGGGCTAAGTACTCATGGGTCCCCACAAATGACATGGAGCGCGCATCTGTGGGCTCCGCCATAAGCTCTGGCAATGGGCTCACTTGATTGCCAATTTCATTTTTGGAGAGTTTCTTTTCTTTCCTCGACCGGCTTGAAAAGAGGCGAGGAGCAAAGCATGTAGTAGGCACCATACACGATGGCTCGATGCAAGCAGGTTGGACACAATAAGCGGTGCTTTTTCCCAAGGGCTCAGCCTCAAGGGAGGATGATTTGATCAGTGTTGGGCTGACAGTGCAACGAAGTGAGAGGTCGAAATCTGAGAGCATAATATGCCCATCGTCTCTCACAAGAACATTTTCTGGCTTCAGATCACGGTAGACAATTCCGAGCATGTGTATGTATTCTAAAGCAAGAAGGACCTCTGCTACATAAAACCTGAAGGGAAAATCCAAGTAAATACAGATTACAACAAGTTGAAAAGCTAATATAGGAAGTTCATCACCACTCTACAGTTTGAGGTTGTAAATGCAACTGTAAGATACCATAACTAGACGTTTCCACACCAAAAGGAACCAACATCAAATTCTTTAATATGTGAACACAGGAAAATGTCTTCAAAAATAGATCCAGGAAAGTAGCGACCACATTTTTCATATTGGGAATGTGAAATGCGGAAAGTGAGGCTACATGATGATATGAATATATTGATATAAAAACACACTACATTAAGAACACATGCTCAGAAAAATCTTGGATGTGATTTAACATTAGTATCTAACACTAAGCTTGTCGTTGAAAGTTCATAAAGCAATTGATAAGAGCCGTCTTTTCTTCTCTACAAGTGCGTGTGGGGAAGGGGGAGGGGGGGGGGGATAGTGGCGTAGGTGAAATTTGAAAGTGCTTGTTTAAATTAAATGACTAATAAAGTGTAGTCCAGCTGTCACACTATAACAAACCCAGACGATTTATTAATAATACTAGTGAACGTACATTAGCTTAAATATGACAGTTGGAGAGTCCGGAGACCTTGAAATGAGCTAGTGACAGGACGAATTCCTGGAAGGAAATTGTTCTGTGGCAGGAGGGTGAGGGATGGTCGTACATTAGGACTAAATTGGTCGTAAGGAGGTAAGAAACGAGGAAGAGATTAGAGTAATTATGTTTTCAAGATTTTTTTCAGGTCATATTGGCATTGTAAATGTGGAGTCCAGTCCCTGGCTTTCTGGGAACAGCAACACCCATAAAATGGTAGACTGCCACACTGGAAGACCATATATATTTATTGGAACAATGATTCCTCGGGTACTCCATTTCCAACTCAGGAAAAATATAAATACACAACAAACGAAGAAAATATATCATTTATATCTACTGAATTAATATCATCAGCAGAAAGGAAAGGCAAGGAAGGCTGAAAAGGCACGTGTAAGCAGTAAATGCAGAAACATATAAACTAAGTTAATAAGTGGTATTCATAACTTCTTTTGTGATATGTTCTTTGCTTCTGAGGATTGGATTGCCAGGGAATCAGAAGAATAATAAAATGATTTAATGAAAAAAAATGCATATAAAATTAAAGAATAGTAATTACTTTAGTAAGTAAATTGACAAAGGACTCTCTTCATTGAGCTAGGAATTCCCACTCAAAATTCTCGTAGCCTTTGGCATTCATCTAAGTGCAATTAGATGAAAAGCTTCCAAAAGCTGGAGCATTTTTATTTCACAATAATTATTTAAAGAATTATCTACGTAGGACACAGCTAATCTGAATTGGAAATTGAGCAACAAAACTCCAAATGTAGATTTCTACACATCACGATGGCCTTCCAATAGGAAGCCAAGAATGTAACTTATCATGAGTAAATCTGTCATGTATTACATTGAATGTGATAATGAATTTCCAGGAATTATAAATCAGAAGCCACTGCAATTATTGGGATCTATCGTACTGTATGTTCAAGATAGACCTAGAGCTTTAAGAAACATGACAGTAAGTTTCTGCCATCCAGTCAAGCATTACTACTTACTAACGAGTATCATCATTACCAGATTAGTATCAATAACAACATTACTTTTAAGCCAACCCCTCAAGTACGAACTACACTTCTTTGGTATGTTTTTGTTAGTCCAAATATTTCTCTTATAATTAGTTGAACTAAAGTCTAGATCAATCCAATAGAAAAGCATGAAACTTCAAAGTTGAAAGGAAACATTTGCGCACAAAACAATTATCATAAACCCACACTTTGAAGATCGATGTAAGCATAAAAAAGCTAAGTGTTAGAAGATGCCATACTTAACGGCCTGTTCAGAAAAATGCTTTCCTGGTTGCCTCTGCCGAAGTGAATGCAAGTCGCCCCCAGGACAAAACTCCATTACCAAACACGAAAATTTCTCCGTTTCAAAATGACTGTATAAGGTTGGAAGGAAAGGATGATCCAAAGACTGCAATATTTCTCTTTCTGTCTGAGCTCGCAGCAATTTCTTCCGGCTAGCTAGTGAGGATTTATCCATAACTTTCATAGCAAAGTAACACTTTGTACCACATAATTCTGACAGATAAACACTTCCAATATCACCACATCCCAACTTCTTCAATAATCTGAAGTGTCTCAGATCTAGCGCCCCATCCTTTGTTCGGACTGCCTGTATTGCTTCCCATTTTAAGTCGTTTGCTTTATGGGGCTTGTTAACAGTGCTACTCAAGCTGCTGCAAGAACTCTCGTCACTTATGTCAGTGCTTGTGCTACCCCTACATAAACTGCTCTTTCCACTCTCCACGAAATCAACTCGATCACTAATTTTGGCACTTCCACTTGACTTTGCAAGGCTACTCGCACCATCACTAACTTTTGCCGGTGCAGAGGTATCCTTGACATTCCCATTACCAGATGTTTTCTTTTCCTGATCAGCAGTGTGAACAGAAGCTGGAACTGGCTTTGAATTACCTAAATACAAGCCTGAATCCAATTTACCAGCCAAAGAATTAACCGATCCCTTCTGCATATGATTACTTAATTGAGCTTCTATAGTAGTTTCAATTGTAGACTTCTTCAAGGCAGCATTCTCAACACTTCTAGGTACCCATCGGTTGTCTTCTAATGTTCCTTCACGAGTTTTGTTATGCTTCGCTGAGGAGCCCTTGAGACGGAGTTCTGAGGCCATCGGAGTGGATATAGACTCTATAAATTAACAAAGTGGAACAATACCATCACTCAGTGCCCAAATTCAACAAATGACCTCCTTCTATACCCGAACGAAACATTGTCATCTGCAATTGCATCCACATCTGCAGATAGTTATCACCAATACAATGAGGAGATCACAAGTACTTCCAATCAGAGGACAAATTATGAGATGCAGAAACACTTACACAAAAGAGAAAACAAGATCATAAGATCTCAAAAAACCAAATTCACATATCCAACAAAAATCAGCCGAGATGCAAAAAAGAAGATGATGTAAAGTTGATCAACTAAGTATCGAATTCTCTGCAGAAGCAAAGTTGATTTGACTACAAAATCCAATCTTCACCTTGAGAAAGAAGGATAGATTACTAAGAAAATCGTTGGTCTTCAAATCAAAACCAAAAGAAGACTGAATTGGGCTACATAACAAAATGAAGTCACCCAAACACTACTCATAGTCGAACATCACCACATAACAAAAGATGAGCACAATTTCAGGATAAAAACAGCTGGAAAAAAGAAAAGGGGCCATGGAAAGCACACAGATCTTAAGCAATGACCCTACCTCCTTTCTGTAAAAACCCTACCAAGAGGGATCCAGTGAACCCCACAAATACTCACAAATGCCAAAGAAACAAAACCCACCAAGCAAATCACAAATTAGGGCTTTTATCACTTAAGCAATTGGGGGAAAGAGATACAAGAAGAGGAGCCTGGTACTTAACTGTAGAGAGAGATGAACCAGAGATACACATCCACCTCCTCTTTCTCCTCCCTAAATCAGAATGTGCAGGCCAAGCCAGCTTCCAGGGTTATACCAATACCAATGCAGTATCCATCTGTAACCGTGTGAGAGAGAAAGGAAGGGGTTGTGTGTGTTTGAGAGAGAGAGAGAGAGAGGTCAAAGATAGGTAAAGTAAAAGGCTTTTTGGATGTTGAATAATTTCAGTGAAATTTGTCCCAAAGAAAAGGGTCTGAATCAAACATATTGGCCCCACAAATGCTTCAACCTGTCCCTCACGCTTAGGAAGTGGGACCCATCTTATTTAAATACAACTCTGTTAACCAACTTGCTAATCACCTGTTATGCCCTTCTTCTCACCACTTTTCTTTTTGTGCTCCTTCGATTCCTTTCTATAATCAAATCCCCTCTTCTCTCTCTTTTTATTTTATTTAGCGACAAAATCCCCTCACTTTTAAACATAATCTGTGGGCAAATATATAGTATTTAAAATTATATTAAAACTTATATTAAATGAATTTAGAAATTAATTATATAAGCTGTTTTCATTTAAATTGTAAACAATGTATATGGATACGCATAACAAAAATAAGTAACTATAAAAATGATGAACCAATTAAATATTCCATTTCTCCCAAATAAATGTGATTTTAGATTTTTGCATACAAATTAAAAAATTAAGTTGATATAAAGGCTGATGATACTTAGGAGGTAGTCATGGGTATTGGGGGTTGCCAAAATCTAACACCGAAACTCTCAGGTAGGAGCACACTTAGGAGGTGGCCACTCAGCGGGCTCGCGCTCGTCCAATACAACAGTCTTGAGTGGGTTTGTCCAAAAATAAGCAAACTCGACAAATCTCGTACAAAGACCATTTGGCAAGATAGTAGGTTTGTGTTTCCGTTGCGATGAGAAGTATTCGACGGGGCATTATTGTGCAGATAAAACTTTGCAAGTGTTAAGTGACGCCGAATTGGAGGAATAGGAGACAAACACCGCGGGTCTTTAGGCGGTTGAAGAAGGCCAGGTGGAGGTACTGTTCAATTAAGTTGGAATTACACGACAGGCAGCAAACTGTGTAGCTTAGGGGGCAGATTCATGAATCGAAGGTTTTGGGTGATGGTTGACACTGGGGCAACCCATTGTTTTATCTCTTGCTCAGTGGCGTTAAAGCCAGTTACATTAAGGGATGGTCGGAGAACAGCTATCATTTGCATTTTGTCCTGAATTTTGTGTATCATTCAACTTGATTATTGCTTTGATAGGTTCAATCCTACAATGGTGAGAAAGAAGCAACAGCAAAATATAATAGCAAACTGCAAACTGCGTACGCAGCTGCTGTGAAACAAGGGCTAGCTTCAGGGATTGGATTTGGTATAGTGTTGTTCACTGTTTTTGCAAGCTACGGACTTGCAATTTGGTATGGGGCCAAATTGATAATAGACAAAGGATACAATGGATGGGTTGTTGTTAATGTTATCATGTCTATCATGACAGGTGGAATGTAAGTACATATCAATTTTCGCTTTCTTACATATCATGTTATCATCTCTATAACTAATGTTGTGACACTTTGATCAAAGCATTGGCCAGATATCTCCTCGCATAAGTGCATTTGCCGCAGGTCGAGCTGCAGCTTATAAGATGTTTGAGACTATCAAGCGTAGGCCAAAAATCAATGCAGATGATACTAGAGGGACAGTGTTGGAAGACATTAAAGGTGCAATCGAGCTCAGAGATGTGTATTTAAGTATCCAGCAAGACCAGAAGTCCAGATTTTTGCAGCGTTTTCACTGAATGTACCATATGGGAAAACTGCTGCTTTGGTTGGACAGAGTGGAAGTGGAAAGTCGACGGTGGTGAGCTTGGTTGAGAGATTCTATGATCCCGATGATGGAGAAGTATTGATAGATGGGGTGAATTTAAAGAAGTTGAATCTCAAATGGATCAAAGGAAAGATTGAACTTGTGAGTCAAGAACCAATCTTGTTTGCCACCAGTATAAAGGAGAACATATTGTATGGTAAAGAAGATGTAAGTGATGAAGAGATTAGGAGGGCCATCGAACTTGCACCTATGGATCCAATCAGCAAATATGGCAGTTCAGGTTTGTTTAGGTGGGCAAGGCGTGTAATGGAAACCTTTTTACGCTTTTTCAACACTGTTTCATCGTTCTGATCATCTACATTATTTGGACCTTCTTGAATGTCGATTAAATCAGGAATTACTCCATACGAAAGTGTAAATGAAGGCCTTGAAGACTTTCTTAAGCTCCGTTCTAAATCTATAGTGTCGTCTGCTCTTTGATCAGATTCTTTAGTCCCTTCTTGCATATGAAGAAGCTGTGTATATGCTCCCATGGGATCTTGTATCAACTCATCATGTGTACCTGACATTCAGTATTTTATCAGAAAAGATCATATGTTATAAGCATGCATGGTGATTGTACTAAGAGACTACTCATAGTCATCATACCTTGCTCTACTAATTTCCCAGAATGCACAACTGCTATAATATCTGCATTTCTAATAGTTCTCAGGCGATGAGCAACAACTAGTGTTGTTCGGTTTGTCATGACATTATCAAGTGCTTATTGAACTATACGTTCCAATTCTGCATCCAGAGCGCTTGTAGCTTCATCCAGGAGAAGAATTTTCGGGTTCTTCAGAATTGCTCTGGCAATAGCAATTCTTTGCTTTTGTCCTCCAGAGAGCTGAGTACCATGTTCTCCCACCATCGTATTAAGACGCTGCAAATACAATCCCATCATTAGCAAATAAGATATTCAAAGAATTAATCTCAATTAATTACTTCACCTGTGGTAACTTGTCGATGAATTTTGCTGCATTAGTAGCAAGTTCCATGGCCCTCCTAATCTCTTCATCACTTGCATCTTCTTTACTCTTCATCATCTTCTTTACCATACAACATGTTCTCCTTTATACTGGTGGCAAACAAGATTGGTTCTTGACTCACAAGTCCAATCTTTCCTTTGATCCATTTGAGATTCAACTTCTTTAAATTCACCCCATCTATCAATACTTCTCCATCATCGGGATCATAGAATCTCTGCACCGAGCTCACCACCTTCGAGTTTCCACTTCCACCCTGTCCAACCAAAGCAGCAGTTTTCCCATATGGTACATTCAGTGAAAACCTGCAAAAATCTGGATTTCTGGATACTTAAAATACACGTCTCTGAGCTCGATTTCACCTTTAATGTCTTCCAACACCGTCCCTCTAGTATCATCTGCATCGATTTTTGGCCTACGTTTGATAGTCTAAAACATCTTATAAGCTGCAGCTCTACCTGCGGCAAATGCACTTATACAAGGTGATATCTGGCCAAGTGCTCTGATCAAAGAGTCACAACATTAGTTATTGAGATGATAACATGATATGTAAGAAAGAGAAACTTGATATGTACTTACATTCCACCTGTCATGATAGACATGATAACATTAACAACCACCCCTCCATTGTATCCTTTGTCTATTATCAATTTGGCCCCATACCAAATTGCAAGTTCATAGCTTGCAAAAACAGTGAACAACACTATACCAAATCCAATCCCTGAAGCTAGCCCTTGTTTCACAGCAGCTGCGTACGCGATTTGCAGTTTGCTATCATATTTGCTGTTGCTTCTTTCTCACCATTGTCGGATTGAACCTATCAAAGAAATAATCAAGTTGAATGATACACAAAATTCAGGACAAGATGCAAATCGAATTCTTTTTTACGTTTTATACCGTCCTAATTGCTCCAACAGTTTGCTCGACTACATTTCCAGCTTCAGCATAAGCAAATTGTCCCCTACTAGCCCCCTTCGCCATAATCAAAGACACACATGCTGCTGCTATGGCCAGAGCAGGAATGCATGAACATAGCACCAGGGAAAGGAGCCATCCTCTAGTGAAGAAGATAACAAAACCCCCTAAGAATGTTGATGTGAATTGAATGACTTTCCCAACCTGAGATATCATTCATTCATTACAAATCTTCATCTATCTTTGTACTACAAGAAGTGGGAATTCATCATAACATCTTACCTTTTCACCCATGGCTTCTTGAATCAGAATTGTGTCTCCAGACATCCTCCCAATCACCTCCCCAGTTGTTGTTTGAGTATCAAAGAACTCGATATCTTGCCTTAATATGGCCTTCAAGTACAGCCCTCGAATTCGAGCAGCTTGTCTTTCTGCAGTTACCATCCAGCACACCATCTCTGTTCATGATGTTGAACCAAAGTCAAACAATGTTCATAATAATCTTGCTAATTATGAACTGTTTATGACATACTTACGTAGAAGTGAAGCATTACCAGAAGCAAAAGCTAAGTACACCAATTTCAAAGATACCTGAAGATTACCAGTCAAATATGAGCATTAAATTAAGAGGACGTGTTTCTAACAACAAGATTCACCAAACTTTGATTAGCAATATTAAACTGGATAATCGAGCATTTCCAATTGCAAAAAACGAGGATTAATTAAAAGATGTCATTTACACAGGGTGACACATCTCAATCCTTCAACAATCTGGTTTCCATGCATATTTAAAGAACCTAACAAGTAACTACGCAATCATTTAAAGTCCATACATATTATTATCACATGCTTATTAATACATTGCGACATTCGTACATAAACCAAAAGGGTTGCCTCGATTTAGTCATGTTTCAATTATTACAACTTAATTAAAACGTTGGAGTTGAAACATACAATTATTAAATTAAAGCATAATGATCAGACAAAATCTCAAACACCAATAAACCCTATTAAAAAGCAGTCCAGCAAGAAGAAAGATCAAGAGAGTGGACCTAACTAACACTAATTAAAACATATCTTAATCAATGTTATCACCTTACAAATAAACAATAAACAAGAAAAAATCACCACCTTTGAAACTACATGCAGAACATGTGACGGATCCGTGCCGCCGAAGGAATTGATCAACTCGCCGAAATGAGAGTCCTGAGCGGCTGCGCCACCCCATTGGAGACGGCGGTGACGGTGCCTTTGATCATAAGGACAACGTCCAACCTATCTTCAAAATAAAACAGCTTATAAAATGAGATTCTTCTCCGATTGCCGTTTGGCATTCAATTGTTAATTTTTCCTCGGGATTGTTTTTTGAAGAGAGTATATATTAATTAAAAAAGGATGTTGGGTGAGTGATTAGTAGAACTCAAAGAATGTGTGTTAAAAATCCCATATGTTCAGTGAGTGATTAGTTGAACTCAAAGAACGTGTGTTAGATTTTTCAACAGTTTTTTTTTTCACAGATTTAACTTTGGGATATATATGGTTTTATAATTTATTGTATGGTCATAAATTTTATAGATTTAAACAATTTAATATTTTTGTTTGATTTTTGAAATAGAATTTAGCTTTAAAATTTATATTTATAATTTTAAAATAATTATCAAAATTTTAAAAATAAATTTTAGATTTTTCAAGTAATTTATAAATTAATTATATTTTTATTTCGACTATCTTTTTTTAAAATTACTCATAATTTATAAATTTGATGTGCTTTTGGAGAGTTCTGATTATAATGACAAATACTAAATCATTGATATTTGTATAGTTTAATTGAGTTCGGTTTGCTTAATACCAAATCGCCTGTGACTTTGATTTGCCTTAATACCAAATCTCACGTCTAAATAAGTATAATAATTATAAATTATGAATTAAAATATTTACTAATTCATTAAAAATAAATTACATATTCTACAAAAAAATTTTTTTTTACTAAATCTACTATTTTATTCAAATAAATAAGCATTAGATTCTTTTAAACTTTTATAAATAAAGTGTAAAGAATATGCATTAAATGGCATAAGTTTCATATTTTACAGCTATTTCATAAAATGCTAATGACCTAAAAAAACAAATTGAGCAAAAGACATGAAATTAGGGCTTGTAAGCATGCCTGATCAAATCTGATCCACGATTCTAACAATTGTATTAGTATTTTTTAGAGTGAAATATCTCTTATATAATGAAATTCAAGATCCATTCGAATGAAAATTGAGAACTTATTTTTTTGAGTGATATTTATGTGTCTCGGGGGCACGGATCTAGATTCATGCCCTGATGAACCTGCTCCATTTTTTAAAAAAAAATTTCTTCTCCAGCTGCTTCTTCACTCTTTCTTTCTCTCTCTCTTTTTTTTTTTTTATGTGCGTTGTTCTCTACCTTCTTCTTTTTTTCTCTCTTCCTTCTCAATTTCTGCTTAATTTCTTCTCAATTTCTACCCTTAATCAACAATACTACAAATTTATCCTTCTAAATATCTAGGATTCTTATCCTTCTAATATCTAGGATTCCTTTTGTCTTACAATCAAACATACTCAATCAACAATGTAGGAAATCTGAACAATGAGTAAAGTAAAGTATTTCGCTGAAAACGATTTCAAGAATTTGTAACATTAGCTTTTCTAAATTATATTGTTGAGACAATAAATTAATGTAATAGTTTAGTGATTTTTTGAAATTTTATTGACTTTCTGATGCAGTGATTATCATTGTATGGTGATTACTTTTGAGGTATTTGTATGGTGATTACTTTTGAGGTATTACTGATTTGTTGAACAGGTATTACACATATACTCTACAAGTATTACAAAATTACATGCTTGAATGATATATAAGTAATACCTTTAATATATTATGAAAATACTTTTGAGATATTACTGATTTGTTCAACAGGTATTACATACATGCTCTACAAGTATTACAAAATTATATGCTTGAATGCTATATAAGTAATACCTTCAGGATATTATGAAAATATTTTTGAGGTTTTAGACATATGCTTTACAGGTATTACAAAATTACATGTTTGAATGATATGTAAGTAATATCGTCAAGATATTATGAAAATACTTGAGGTATTATTGATTTGTAATACCTAAAACAAACATATGTAATACTTGTAAGATATTTATATAATACTTTAAATGAACATGTGTAATACTTATAAGGTATTTATATAATACTTAAAAGGAAAATGTATAATACCTATAAGATACTTATATAATACCAGAAATGAACATGTTTAATACATGTAAGGTACTTATGTAATACTTGAAAGGAACGTTTGTAATACTTATAAGGAACTTAGGTAATACCTGAAACGAACATGTGTAGTACATATAAAGTAATTATGTAATACTTGAAAGAGACATGTGTAATACCTATAAGGTACTCATATAATACCTAAAATGAACATGTGTAATACTTGTAAGATAAGTGTAATACTTGAAAGGAATATGTGTAATACCTGTAAGGTATTTATGTAATACTTGAAAGAACATGTGTAACATGTGTAATACCTATAAAATATTTATGTAATACCTTAAGAGCATACAACTAATATCTTCATTGAAAAATCTTAAAATTTCAAATGTTTCATCTTCTACCTCAAAATCAGCAAATCATGATTTCATATAGTTTGAAATAATTGATTTTCAATGTTTTAAAATTATTGTAATAAATTGTGATTTAAAATCAA
Source organism: Scutellaria barbata (assembly GCA_028654395.1). Taxonomy (NCBI): domain Eukaryota; kingdom Viridiplantae; phylum Streptophyta; class Magnoliopsida; order Lamiales; family Lamiaceae; genus Scutellaria; species Scutellaria barbata. Next base: position 4,867,858 of record CM053648.1, read on the forward strand.
TTATCTAAATCTATGAAAATAAAATGAGTAAAAGAGAAGATGAAGAAGAAAAAACCTCATACATGACTCCATGGATATTTAAAGAATGATAAGAACAAGAAGATAGAGAAGAAAAATAAGAACATGTAGATAGAGAAGAAGAAGAAAAAGAATGTACAAAACAAATAAGAAGAATAACTAATTGATAAGAAAAGAGATTAAGAAGAAAAAGAAGTAGATAGAGAAGAAGAAGAATGTATAAAACAAATAAGAAGAATAACAAATTAATAAGAAAAGAGATAAAGAAAAAGAATGAGCGAAGAAAAAAATAAGAGGAAGAAGAAGAAAAATCGTTGTTTTTACACTAATACGAAGGGTAACATTATGATACCTTAAGAGTAAATGTGTAATACCTTAAGAATAAATGTATGATACCTTAAAATATAAAATTCAGGTGGTGTATGGCACACAGCGTAAATGTGTGATACCTTAAAATATAAAATTCAGGTGGTGTATGACACACAACAACTATGGTGCAGCTGCAAGTAAGAGTACGTGGACGCGGCCCACACGTCGGGTCGGTCAGGTTGGGGGCATGGATTCATACCCCTGGTACATATAAGTTTTGATGTATTTATAAATTAAGCCTAAGATCTCGTAATCAAGTAAAGTATATCAAAAGTCATCGATAATAGAGAATCTTGATATGATGAATCAGATTTGATCTCACCCAATTTGTTGTTAGTTTTAGTTTGGGTTTGTTTACTTTTCCAAATATCTTGGATTTGTAGAATTCTTTTTGAACTATACTTCTTAGACTATTGAACTTATGATGTATTGGGGGAGCACTGGTTCGAGCCCTCTACGACTTGCGAGCTCTGGCCAGCCCCTGCTCGGGGTTAGCCTCCCAAAAAATGGCTTTGGCCGACTCAGTCTAAGCGGCTCCTGCTCAAAGCTTTGGACGGCTCGTCTTTCAACCAACCACTCCTGATCTTCCATGTGTCCTGCTCTCACAAGCTTTGGGTTAGGGATACATTAAATGTGTGTTACTTCTTCTGCTCATCTAGAGTTGAATTAATACTGATAACTCAAAAATTAAGGGATAATATGAAAATTAAATTAAAGATAATAGTTGCATATATATAATCAAATTAAATTGTGTTTTAGTAAATATATATCTCCTTAAAAAAAAAGTGAATGTCCAGATATTCATATAGCAGAGTTGTATTAATTAATTTGTAGGAAAATTGATATTATGGTTTGGAGAAATTGTTGATTTTTTTCGATAGCCTAATTAATTTTGTATTTCGACAAACACGTTTAATATCATCTGTACCCATCCTTATTCACAGTTAAACAGATTTTGGGTTATCAAATAGAAGATTAAAGCAGGATTATGACTTTATATATGGGCAATATTGTTAATTAATTTATAAGTATAGATAACATGCATTGTCAACTCTAAAGTAAATGAATTTTTCCAGAAATTAAAACTCTAAAACCTATAAATTCCCATCCCCAGTAGTTCAAATTCATCCTCAGAAATCAAATGTAAATTAAGATGGAGAAGAAGGCTTCCATCCTGGATGTTATTATTTAAGTTGACAAAAAATATATATAGTTTCATCAATATATATATTAGTATAACACATTTGCGCTACACGTGAGATATTATATAACTGTGTAATTTAATATTTACTAATATATCAATTAAAATTTTCATTGGAGTTATTCTTTATAAATAAAGAAGCAATAATTTGGGTCCTATCCCTATTTTATCACTAGCCTTGTGGATTTTGTTTTTAATTTTGTTTTATCAATCAGATTTTAGTTGGGAATTTTGATGTCCATGTAATTGTCTACATGCTTAAATTAAATTTGGGGTTTGGGTTCTATGAAGAGAAAAATTGATTTTATGTGGCACTACCTCAATATGCAACTTAAGGCTGGTAAGTTGGGTTTTGTGTGTTATTTACATATTTGATGTGATAATATTTACATTTAATTGTTCACTATTTTCTCGCAATTACTCGATTATTGTTAGGTTCGATATTTGACTTTAATTTTGTGTTTCCCATGAATTTCAGGTCATATTTTATATATTTTATAACCATGGAAGAGACGAGTCAATTGAAATACGAAAAATGCAAGTTATACAAACCAAAGACCGTATCTTATACTATAGCTATAGGAGTTCGAGACCATCCTCAAAGCTTTATTATCCTGAAAATTATAATTCTTAATTAATTGTCATTTTAACTCCGATAGGTTTTTGGCGCCATCAAGTGAGGAAGAGAGATCTTTCTCTCGTTATATCTTGGTCTGCCTGTCGCGAGGGGCAGAATTTTTTCAATTCTAATCGATTAGGTGTATTGTGTCGAGGCTTTGCACTCAAGGGTCAATCTCCATCCGACCTGCCCGACTCTTTGATCTTAAGAATGTTGGTTTTCAGAATGAGTGATTGTCCTAACCTGCTTTGTCTATCGGGACCAAATAAGAGGTAGTACTTAAATTGCAGAGAAATTGATCTGTGCTTCCTAAATTAAAGATTTTTTTCATTCATTTAGCGTCCTATATATAAATCAAATTTCTCATGTACATCCAAAATCTACAATTTAGAGCATCACATCAATATTAGCGACATTCATCACAACACTTATCACATTAAATAGAATTTTTAATTAAAAATTAAACCTTAAAAAAGCGTCATATATAGAAATTCGTAAAATAATTAATGGTTCAAATATGAATAAAGTACTATTATCAATATTGAAATTGAAAAATGAGAACAAGAACTGACCAGTGAATAGAAGGAATAACAAACAAAGAAGCCCAAAGAACCGCTATCCATTTTCAATTTTATTTTCTTTTTTGAAATATCAAATATCTTACAATGATATATGATGAAAGAATGAGCTCAATATATAGGTGTAAATAAAAATCTTGAAATTTAAGATGAAAGTTAATCTATAAAGCAAAATCTGTTGAATGCTCGTTTCCCACGAGATTTAATGGTAAACTTTAGGGTGCCACATGTTTAGATTTTGGAAATATTTTGTGAAATATATTTACCAGTAAACATGCATGAGGACCATGTTATTAATTTTGTAATAAATATAACATGTAGAACAATAATAATTTGTTAGATCCTTCCTCGTCTGTCACCACGACCAAGAAGTGTGGTTTGACAATTAATACATAGGGAAATTGACAAACTATTAATAAAAATATTTAATACTTTTAAATTTTATGATAACATCTTTTAAATTTGAAGAAACATTGACGAAAATATTCTACTACCAACTACACTCTATAACTTGATTGGTTTGAATTTTATATTCCATTTTATTACGAAATTCATATGTAGTTATAATATGATTATACATCGAAATTCTTGTGTATCTTGTGGATCGACCCAACTGTCAGCCAAACGCCACCACGTGCCGCTAGGTCCGTGCATAAATTTACCCAAACATATTATTAAATAACATATATTTATATTATATTATTCATATCTTTTAGTAATGTTAGTCATACCTTTAGTAATGTTAGTTGTATCTTAATAATTTTTTAGACAAACGTATTAACTTTTCATACATTTTAATTATATTAGTTGTACTTTTATATACTACATAAATTTATGACTATGTTGATATAAAGGTATAACCAGTGTTTTCATAACCGGACCGAACCGGCCGGTTCAATCGGGAACCGACATGGAAACCGGTCCAAATACACCTAATTAACCGTTTTTTCGGTTAAACCGAAAAAAATCGATCAAAAACCGGTTGAACCGGTTATAATCGGGAACCGAAAACAGGTTTAACCGGAAAATTAGTTTTTTTTAATTACATCCACTTCTTGTTTTGGGCTATGAAATAATGATCTTTCATTTTGGGCTTCCAAATTGAGCTTCAAAAGTTAAAAAAGAAACTAAAAGAAGTAAAGAAAACAACGATCCTTTGTGATATGATCATCAAGATTCAAATATTTTACTTTGTCATTTTATCTATCTTAAGTTTTAGTATTTAATATTTTAATTTTTAGTTTGAGACTTCATTATGGATTATGGAGTATATAGTTTGACATTTTATGATTTTATTGTAATTATTTTAATATGAATCATATAAGTGTATAACATTTTTAATGTAACATAAATAATATTGAAAAAAAATAGACAAAGATCATTTTACCGGTTGAACCAATGGTTCAATCGATCCGACCGGTTGAACCGTGAACCGGTGGCCAGGCCAGTTTGATCACCTGTTCGGTTATGAAAACATTGGGTATAACTAATATCACATAAAAATATATATGTATAAATGATGTTAATTTTTTTTTAAGTTAAAGTATTATATAAAGACTAAGATATTTGTACATATTTGTATGATTAATATAACATAAATATGACTAATATACTATAAAGGTAAACACACAAAAAAAAAATTATGATATTAGTATATAGAGGTATGATTAACATATTATAAATGTCACAAGACAAAAAAAAAAAAAAAAGATGCGATCCAAATCAACCCAGATCCAATCTAAATACACCATATGCCAAATATATAAATAACCAACTAAAAATTATATTTATGTTTTGAGGGTGGGATTTTAGCCGCTTTGCGTAGCAAAAGATGTTTTTTATCCTTCTTTGTTTTCATCATTTTTAAACTAGCTCTAAGTTACCGTAAAAAGACTTCAATATCCTTAATTAGGTTATTGAAACCAAAAGTATTTGTTCCTTTCCTTTCATTTTGAGAAAATCGTCTTGAAGTTAGTCATTTGAAAATACAAACAATTTTTTTAATTGGATCAAACTTATTCCGACATTAAAATAGAGAAGACGATCGATCGAGCTTAGATGCCAAGATGAAAAAACAGAGGTTGTATTACTTAAGGACAAAATAGTCCATTCACCTGTAATTACTATTAATAAATGGTGTAAACAGTTATTTTCAAAATGGTAAAGTTTTGAGTGAAATCGTTTTATGATTTCATTCCGTGAGATGGATTGATTTGGGTTAGGTTGAATATAAAAAATTATATAATACTTTTATATGTATTAGGTAATTATATTTTTCTACATATTAGAAAATATTTTTGTATTATAGGATGCGTTTTAAGTTATATTAACTTATAAGAAAATATGTAATATTTTTATGTGTATTAGGTAATTTTTTTTATATATCAAATAATATTTTAGTATTATAACAAACATGACTCGAATTGGGTCGACGGTTCGGGTTTATAAAAACTCTTGGTTCCTCACTAGCATTGCCCCATGCTCTTCTCCCTCACGCGTGACATTCAATAATTTTGTATATGTTAACTAATAATTTTCTCTATATTAAGTAATATTTTTGTACTGTGTACATATACTACATAATATAACACAACAAATATCATTTGATACATCATAAATTCTCTAAGATCCATGAAATTCTGATCGACCTGACCCGAATTCACGAGTTTGTCTTTTTTTTTTATGTGTTGATTTTTATATACAAATTATGTGATCTTTATGTATTGTAACTTAGAAAAAAAAGAATTTTAGCAAAATTTACATATAGATACCTTTATGTGATATTTATTTGACCCTTATGTATATTCATGTGACCGTTATGTATAAATATTGTTGGGATTTCAATGTTTAGATTTTGATTAGACAAAATATATATGTAATAGGAAGTTTTGAATACCCAATTTTTCACAATGTTTAAGTGAAAACATAGACTAGTTTTGAGTCTAGTTATAGGTGTTGAAGAATTGAGGTTCTTATAAGTTACTTAGCTGCATCAAGCGTATCGGGACGATGCTGCTGCAAGAAGTCAGATACAACATCGTTGCAAAGAAGCAGTTATAGCACTGCAGCATAGTAAGAAAGAACAGCGAGCAGCATCGCTGCAAGAAAATGATACAAGAGTACTGCAAGAAAAAGTTATAGCAGTACTACCCAAAGATACTGTAAGCAGGTTTTAGTTACAGCAGCACTGTAAGGAAGTATCAGCTGCAAGAAGACTTAGGATACAACGCAAAACTTACTGACCAAACAGTCAAACAGCGCGTATCACAAACAAAGAAATATCCTGCAATCCAAGAAAGGATAAATGCAGTATGAGGAACAAAGATTCAAGCAAGAATAAATAAAGTCGTTCGAGACAAGATTAAAGTTGCAGAAACGGAGCCAATACAAAGATGCACGTAGACTGACGCGCTGCAGAAAGCTGATAGCCCCAACTGCCGCATTAAATGCTCCGAAAAAAAAAGTCAAGTCACATTAAATGCGAGTCATGCCTTTGATCAAGTACTTCAAATTCAAAAGAGAGATATCTCCTTCAATGGATATTTTCTCATACAAGTATAAATAGAGGATGAGAAATATTGAAGCTGGTTACTGAAACATTTGCACAAAATCTCTTAAGCTCTCCAGTTACAAACATTCAAGTTTACCATCAGTTTCAGTCACTCAACCTCTGTGAAGTGAAGTAAGCTCAAAGCTGAAAGCTCCTTCGAAGGACTCAGAAGCTCACTTCACCGTACCAGTTGAAGAACAAAACTTATATACTTTTAACCTTATTGCTGTGTGCTTAGGTTGTTTTAGAGGTGTTGAACAGTTGATAGGAGAGATCCTTGCTGTTTTTATAGTTGTCTAAGTGTTAGACAGCTTCCCTGTGTGGGAGTTTAGAACCCTGTGTGGGTTAGCCTTTAGAGTTTGCAGCTGTTGTGTGTACGCTGGACTCTAGTAGGTTGTTGTTTTGTAAAGTTGATAGATTGTTAGGAAGGTCTTGTAATTCAATCTTGCTTAACAAAGTTCCTGCTCGAGGTAGCAGTAGAGTGGACGTAGAAGGATTACACCACCTTCGAACCACTATAAACCATAAGTGTTTTATTGCTTTCTTATCTGTGCTTATTTCATATTCTTATATATATCTATCATAAGCATAAAACGTTTTGAAAAAGATCATATTTGAGAAAACCAGCCTTGTGTTATAAATCGTATTATTCCGCTGCGTATAAACTCTAGTTACAGCGTGTAGCATTACATCCTAGTGCTGTAAGCAGTGACTGTCTGACGCTGCAAGTTCGAGTAACTTGCAGAATAGAAAGGTTTTTCGAAAGATTTCAAAAATCGACTAAAGTTCATTCACCCCTCTGAAAAAGGGTTCCCCGTGAATTTCCCGGAGCTCGGTGAGCTTTCCGATAGGCTTCCCTTAGTTCCCTTCGTAACTCAACAACTTCCTCAGATAATTCAGCACGCTCCTGTTTTTGACCCCTGAGATGATCGGAACAGCTCTCTCTCTCATTAGCTTGTGACTTGTCTTCGGGCTGATTTTTCTCAACCTTAATCTCGACGTTTTCCGGTTCCTTGACTTGTGCACTCAAGGCTCTTTGAATCGCCACCGATATCAAATCAGAAAGCTCTTCAGGAGTCAAAGTAATAGTATGCGGAGGATTAACCGGGATTGTGTTCTGGCTATCCCCTTCTTCCTCGCGATTCCTTGACGGTCCACCTATCTCCGTTCTCTGTGTTCCTCTAGTATTTACCATGTTTGCTCTCAACGTCTCAACTCAGAATTTCTTCCACAGATGGCGCCAATTGATGTGGCTCCGATTTGACGTGCGTCTTCTCGGAACCAAAAACTCAGAAACTTGAACACTCGGATCCAACGAACCTGCAAAACAAACACCGAGAGGGGTTCCCGGCGAAGGGACTCCGACGCTCAAGTCAGTCGAAAGGCTCTGAATTCTCTCAAGTAATATGATAAGTGTATTTTTTGTGTATTGCGTGTGTGTAAAGTGAAAAGAATAAGGATATATATACTCCCTGATCCTTGTTGTAGTAGGAATAGAAGTCCTAATTGTAGTTGAAGTAGGGGTTCCTCGAAAATCAAGGATCTGCTCGATCTTACCCCAAAAATAAGGGATATAGATAACAAACCCGCGAAAATAGCGGGCAGTTAGAATCAATTCGTACAAATCATTTAGTTCGCATTTCATAGTTCGCCGGGACAGACATAATCTGCCTATCAAAGTAATTCGCATATACCGAACAAGGTGAGGTAGGAAACCTGGTTCGATTCACTGAGGCCGGGGATTAGCTCGGTTCGGGCACTGAATTTAGTTCGACCATAACAGTACCTCCCCCCTTTTTTGAAGTGTATGTCATCATACACTTAGGAAGTTTGCTGAGGTAGTAGTCCACTAAGGCGGTGACCGAACTAATTTAGCGCTCCTTTTCGAAGCGAGATGTCTTTTCAATGTCTTTTCAACTGCCATCGCTCTGTTCGCGCGACATGTGGCGAGAGACTGCTCCCGCCCAACGTCTCTTCAGTTTCCTCCGTTGGATTTCATCGCATCCAACGGCGGACAGACCGCGACTCCTCGGCTTTTCCCCCCAAAAATTGAGATCTTGCCCTATATATTATCCTAATTGTCGACTTTCAACCCTTTTGCGCTTATCCACTATAGACGTTTATCTCCCCCGATTCTCCCCTCAATTTAGGTTTCTTCTCTTAATCCTAGGTACCCCTTCCTCTTTTTTTTACTCTTTTGTTATTTCAATGGCATCTCCTTCTTCGGAAGTTAGTTTCTCGAAAAAACCCAGAAAGAAATCTGTAGAAAATGCCTTTTCTTCTACTAAAGTCACTCCGACCCACACCGTACTCCTGAGCTCGTTGATGGCTGGGGGTTATGCTGTGGTGATCCCAGGTCCAGAGGACCGACCCCAGCGAGCACCGACGGGTCATCAGACCTTGTTTTTAAAACATGTCACACTAGGGTTAGTTCCTCCCATTCATCCTTTCTTTTTAGAAGTTAGTTCAGAATTCGGGATATGTCCGAACCAACTCCACCCGAACTCCATTAGTTGCATAGTCTCTTTTTACATGGTTTGTAAGTGGATGGAGGTCGAGCCCTCTGTAGCTCATTTCCGGTCTTGTTTTGTGTTAAAAAATTCCAATTTTTTTCGCTTTTATCTAAGTCCTCGTAGTGGTGCCAGACGGGCTTCTTTCCTATCTCTCGGAGATGATAAAATCAGTTTCTGGAAAAAATACTATTCTTTTGTGAAAGAGCCAGTAGATCGGCCTTTTCGCTCGTTTCCCTAGGCTCAGCGTTCGGGTCAAACCGACCCTGCTCCCCCTCCAGACCATCAAATTACTGTCCTGAATGAAATTTTCGCCAAGGGTTGGTTCGACATCGCACAGCTGAGTTCTTGTGCGGAGCTGTTATCTTTTTGGGGGTTTTATCCGAACAGTCAGCTCCCACCTCATTTTAACTTAGGTCATTTTATTATTACGTCCTTCTTTACGTCGAGCTGGTTATCTTGCCTTCTTATCTTATTTATTTCTTGCAGATCTCACCATGAACCGGTTTTTCTCCTATTCGAGCGATGTATCCGACGATGAGCGAACTCCTATTTCGCCTGCTCGGCACGGAGTGGACCCGCTCTAGCCGCAACTTTCAAGCAGTCTGAGGAAGCTCATCTCAGCGAGCTGGCTGGTAGGGCCCCTGGCCCTTCCGTTGATGTAGTTCAAGAGGAGGGCGCCCTTCTTCCGATTCCGGACTCAACTCTCTCGACTCCCCTCACAGTGACCGTGACCCCTGTTAGTCCGCTTCCTCTCACTGCTCCGGCCTCTCAGCCGATCGACCTGACTGTAGAGACTGACGAGGCGGTTCGCACTCCTTCATTCAAAAGGAAAGGGTCTTCCAGCTCGTGAGCCTTCCGACCGAAAAAGACGCTAACAGATGAGGCGACGGTGGGAGGTTCGTCGAAGGTTGAAAAAAAAGAGGAGGAGGATGCAGAGGAGAAAGAGCTGAGGAGGAACCTGACTCGTTTAGCGAACATCCAGAAGTACTTTGTGGGTTACGCGAGGCAGGCTCTTCGTCGGAGGGACGAGCTACGAAAGAGCTGTGGGCGACTGGAGGAAGTGATGGAGGAGAAGAAGACCCTGGAGAGTGATCTCTCACTTCACTCCGAGAAATCTGAGAAGCTGTCAACTTTGCTGGAGCAGGTCGAGGTCGATCTGGCCATTGCTCGCTCTGATTCTGTTAAGAAGGAGGAGTTGTTGCTGGCGAAGGAGAAGTTCGCCATGGAGAGACAAAATGCCTTCCTTCAGGTGGAGGCTGAGAATCGCAGGCTAAAGGAGGAACTAGAACAGGAGATGAGCGCGCGAACTCGCTTCGGGGAGGAGATGCGGGCTAAGGGTTTCCAGGCTGGGACTGCTGCGGGCTTCTATCAGTTCGCAAAGAGTCCGGAGATGGAGCTGATAGTCGCGGAGTATCGCGATCGGCTTTTTCATCAGCTTTGAAATTCTACTCTCTTCCTCTCCAAAGCGGCTCCGATGGTTGAGGCATACTTCGGAGAAGGAATCCGCTTACGCCAGGAGGAAGTGACTGAAATTGTTTGACGTTTTCAGGAGGAGACCGGTCAAACGTTGCCGGAGTCTATCTTTCGTTTCAGTCTTTTCTCTTTGTTCAAGAAATTGGCTCGAACTTTTCTTATTCCTCCGGGCTGGCAAGGGGATCCGAATGAGGATGAGAAGGCGGAGTGGTGGTCCGGGTATCTGGAGCAATCAGTTAAGAAAGTTCTTCCAGACCATCAGAGTGTAGATTCGGCTGTTCCTCAATCTGGCGAAGCAACTCCGAGCTTGGCTGCTGATCTACCCGAAGAGATGTTTGCCTCTCTGCCTCCTCTGCCTTCAGTCAGCGAACCTCCTCCTCCTGCAGTTCCCTCAGAAGATCCTTCTACAACTACTTAGATTTTTTTGCTTGTTTCTAGAATATTGTAATGCTTCTTTGTTTTTTCAAGAACATTCTGTAATACATCCCCCGTACTGTAACTGCTTTCTGTTTTGAATGTTACCAATTTTTCTTTTCTTTCAGTTCGAATAGGTATCTCGTTCTACTTAAAATAAATAACTGATGATCGTAATAAACCCAGAATGATCTATTTTCAATTCACTTGATTAGTTCGTCTTAGGGAAAGGTTCCTGATCAGTTCGATCGATCAGATTTTCCAAGGAGAAATCATTCAGTTCATTCCTAGGAAGGTTTTATTGATCAGTTCGGTCGATCAACCCTTCCAAGGAGAAATCAGTTCGTTACTAGGAAGGTTCCGTGGAACAGTTCGGTCGATCCACCCTTCCAAGGAGAAATCAATCAGTTCATTCCTAGGAAAGTTTCGTTGATCAGTTCGGTCGATCAACCCTTCCCGGGAGAAATCAGTTCGTTCCTAGGAAGGTTCCATGGATCAGTTCGGTCGATCCACCCTTCCAAGGAGAAATCAATCAATTCATTCCTAGGAAGGTTTTGTTGATCAGTTCGGTCAATCAACTCTTCCAAGGAGAAATCAGTTCGTTCCTAGGAAGGTTCCGTGGATCAGTTCGGTCGATCCACCCTTCCAAGGAGAAATCAATCTGTTCATTCCTAGGAAAGTTTCGTTGATCAGTTTGGTCGATCAACCCTTCCCAGGAGAAATCAGTTCGTTCCTAGAAAGGTTCCGTGGATCAGTTCGGTCGATCCACCCTTCCAAGGAGAAATCAATCAGTTCATTCCTAGGAAGGTTTCGTTGATCAGTTCGGTCGATCAACCCTTCCAAGGAGAAATCAGTTCGTTCCTAGGAAGGTTCCATGGATCAGTTCGGTCGATCCACCCTTCCAAGGAGAAATCAATCAGTTCATTCTTAGGAAGGTTTCGTTGATCAGTTCGGTCGATCAACCCTTCCAAGGAGAAATCAGTTCGTTCCTAGGAAGGTTCCATGGATCAGTTCGGTCGATCCACCCTTCCAAGGAGAAATCAATCAGTTCATTCTCAAGATTAAATATAAACAGAATTGTAAAGACACAGCCACTTTAACGTGGTTTGGCCAAATCAGCCTACATCCACGAGTCGGATACCGACTTATTTTATTAAGTTAACAGAAATTTAAAAAGTAATCGTACAGGAGTGGCGTATTACGCATAAAATTTCTTCAAATGGCTCACATGCCAAGGTCTTGGTAATAATTTGCCTTCTCCATCAGTCAGTTCGTAAGATCCTCCTGCAAGAATCTTGGATATTGTGTACGGTCCTTCCCAAGTAGCGTCCAATTTTCCGATATTGACCAAGGCATCTGATTGCCTTAGAACCATATCACCGACCTGGAATTCCCTTCTCTGAACTCTTTTATTAAATGCCGCCTGAACACGTCTTTTGTATAGCTCATTCCGTATTCTGGCTTTATCTCGAAGTTCATCCAATAATATTGAATCGATCTTGATTAGCTCCTCGTTCTTCAGAGGCTCGATACTTGTGATTCTCAGCGCTTGTCCCTGGATTTCTACTGGCACAACGACTTCCATCCCGAAAGCCAGATTAAAGGGGCTTTCTCCCGTCGTCGATCGTGGTGTAGTTCGGTATGTCCATAAAATCGATGGTAGTTCGTCTGTCCAATTGTTCTTCTCTGATTCTAGTCACTTTTTCAGTCCGTCCAATATGATTCTGTTCACCACTTCGACTTGCCCATTTGCTTGAGGATGAGCCACTGCTGTAAATACTTGTAGGATCTTCATTTCTTTGCACCACTCGACAAATTTCTTTCCACGGAACTGAGTTCCATTATCTGAAACCAAAATCCTCGGTAAACCAAATCTGCAACAGATGTTCTTCCAGATGAAATAGATCATTTCGGCTTTAGTGATCTTGGCTAATGGTTCGGCTTCGACCCATTTGGTGAAATAGTCCACCGCCACTACTGCGAACTGCTTGCTTCCTCGTGTTTTCACAAAGGGCCGACGATGTCTATTCCCCATCTAGCGAAAGGGCACGGCGAACAGATAGTTAGCATGTCAGCGGCAGGTGTATGAATTCGCCATCCATGTTTCTGACAAGCTTCGCATCTCTTAACTCTTTCGTTCGCGTCATTCCTTATTGTGGGCCAATAGAATCCAGCTCGTACTACTTTCCGAGCTAAAGATCTAGCTCCCGCGTGTTCGGCACATCCCCCTTCATGAGCTTCTTCCAGGACTTTGATTCATTCTTTTCTGGATAAACATCGGGCATCTGTTGTTAGGAAGATTTTTCTGTACAAAGCCCTTTGTAGCAGATAATAAAATCGAGCTTGTCTTTCCAGCTTTTATAATTCTTTTTCTGTTCCTTCTCTCTTGCCTTCTAAAAAGCGTATAATTGGAGTTCTCCAATCCAGACTCATCCCGTTATCTATGCTCATTACATCTTTTTCTCTTTCTACTCCCATTACTGTTATAGTTCGTTGCGAACAGTCTTGTAGCGAACTTCCTATCTTAGAGAGGAAATCCGTCTTTTGGTTTTCGCTTCTAGGAATCTGCTCGATTTGAAGTTTTTCGAACTTACTCTCCATTTTCCTGATTTTTTCCACATAAGAATTCATCCGATCTTCTTTGACTCCGCATCGATTTTGCAATTGTTGAGTTACTAGTTGTGAATCGGACTTAACGGTCACATGGCGAGCTCCAACTTGTTCGGCTATTTTCAAACCCTGCAGGAAGGCTTCGTATTCTGCTTCATTGTTAGAAGCTTTGAACAGGAATTTGATAGCGAACTGTAACTCATCTTTTTCTGGGCTAATAAGTAAGATTCCAGCACCGGCTCCATTACGGGATGAGGATCCGTCAACAAAGAGTTCCCATTCTTTCTTTTCCTGAATTCTGGTCGTTTCTTGTATGAAATCTGCCAAAGCCTGACCTTTAATTGCCATTCGTGGTTCATACCTAATGTCGAACTGGCCTAGCTCGACGACCCACTTAACCAATCATCCCGACGTTTCTGGCCTCCCCAATATGGTGCTCAACGGATGATCAGTTCGCACTATGACCGTATGACTCAAAAAATATGGTCTTAACCTTCTGACCACAGTTACTAACGCATATGCTACTTTCTCAATCTCCGTATAGCGTATTTCTGCATCTTGAAGGACTTTGCTGACAAAGTATATTGGGAACTGGTCCTTGCCTATCTCTTTTACCAGGACCGAATTGATTGATTTTTCTCCGATTGCTAGGTATACTACTAGCGGTTCTCCTTGAACTGGTTGTTTTAACAGGAGAAGTGTAGCAAGAAAAGCTTTCAGATCGTCAAACGTCCTCTGACACTGCTCATTCCAGCCGAACTGACTGCTTTTTCTGAGAACCTTAAAGAAAGGTAACCTTTTGTCCGCCAATCTGGAAATGAACCTGCTTAAGGCGACCACGCGACCGGTTAGGATTTGTACTTCTTTCATAGTTCGAGGAGCAGTCATGTTTTGTATAGCTTGGATCTTGCTGGGATTGACTTCGATTCCTCTTTCAGTAACCATGTAACCCAAGAATCTTCCCGTCTTTACTCCAAAAGAACACTTCGCAGGGTTCAAACGCATTCCACTTCTTCAAATGGTTGCCATGGTCTCTCTTAAATCCGAATGATGTGTGTTCGCTTTAGCACTTTTTACCAGCATGTCATCTACATAAGCTTCCATGTTCCGACCTAACTGATGGGCGAACATCTTGTCCACTATCCTCTGATAAGTAGCCCCAGCATTCTTCAATCCAAATGACATCACCGTGTAGCAGTATGTTCCTGACGAAGTGATAAATGCAACATTGGGTTTGTCTTCTGGATGCAGCAAAATCTGATGATACCCTTGTGCTGCATCCATCATACTGAGAAGTTCACATCCTACAGTGGAATCGACCAGCTTATCAATTCGGGGAAGCGGATAGTAGTCCTTGGGGCAAGCTTTATTGAGATCGCAGAAGTCAATGCACATACGCCACTTGTTCCCCGGTTTAGGCACCAAAACAACATTAGCTAACCACCGAGGGTACTGAATTTTTTCAATATGCCCAATCTCCAATAACTTCCAGACTTCCCTGTCAATGATCTCATTCTGTTGTTCTCCGAAATGTCTTAACTTTTGCTTGATGGGTCGAGCTTCAGGTTTAACATTCAATTTGTGGACGGCCACGTCTAGATTTATTCTTCTCATATCCTCCGGTTTCCATACGAACAAGTCCACATTCTCCTTTAATACTTATATTATTTCTTTCTGTATTTGTTCGGTTAAGTAACTATCGAGGCGGACTGTATGACCAGGTAGCTCTGGAATCAGTTCGACACTCATCAACTCTCCTTCTTCGAACACAGCTGTGTTTGCTTCTCGTCCTTTTTTATGACTAATGTCTATTTCTCGATCAACATCATCCCTTTGTTCCGAACTCCGCTTTCGGGACTCCAGCTGACAAACTGCAGTAACATAACATCGTCGAGCTGTCTGTTGGTCCCCATGAACCGTTCCTACCCCTAGGATCCGACCCTGATCATTTTCGACAGGAAACTTCATCATCAGATGTGCTGGTGAGATAATTGCCGCGTAGGTGCCCAACGATGGGCGACCTAGAATCACATTATACTGAGAGGGTGCATCCACCAACAGAAAAATTATGGTCCTATTCTGCCTCCATTCTCATTCTCCTAACACCATAGGCAATTGTACCTTGCCCAGAACAGCCACTGCTTCTCCGGAGAAATCATAAAGGGAGGTTTCTACCGACTTTACTTCCACCGTCGACCTCATCTTCCTGAAACAGTCCATGAACATGATGTCCACTGAACTCCCTGTATCCACAAATATCCTCTTAACCTCAAAGCCTCCAATTTTTGCACTAATCACCAAAGCGTCGAACTGGGGACTTTGGATTGCCACCTTGTCGCGAGCTCCGAACTCTATCACAACGTCGTTAAAAATGGTTTGAACTTCAACACTTTTTTGCCGTACTGAATTTAGCCTTGCTTTGCGAGCTCTATTTGAATCTCCATCAGTAGGACCTCCGATGATCATGTGTATGGTAGGTCTTTCTTCTCTTGCAGGCTCATTATGTTGTGGATTTGGTGGAGGTGGAGGTAGTTCGGGTTGTTCTCGTCTTCTATCTCTTCTGGGTCCTCGCTGGCCGTTTCGGTTGTCTTTGTGTTCACGCGGAGGGTGTCGAACGTATCGGGCCAGCTTGTTTTCTCTAATCAATCTCTCCAGTTCATCTTGCAGATGCCAACATTCATCGGTAGTGTGGCCATATTCATTATGGAAATGACACAATTTCCCGTTACCGTAGGTGGGTGGTTTTTTAGGATTCGGACTCCAGGTCGCCGACCATTTCAATTGGGGTAGATTCCAGATTTCCATTAGTACCTGCTCGGGAGGAATCGCCAACGGCGTGTACCGTTCATATCTTCGGCCTCCCCTATTGTCTCTTAGCTGCGGAGGTGCAAATTTTGGTTGGGGCTCTTCAAAGTGTCGTTTTCTTACACTTTCCTACTCGCATGCTTTGTTCACTCGATTGAAACTTTCTCCTTTCTTAATCCGAACTGCTTCTTCTAGATTGATATACTTGGTAGCTCTTTGTAGTAAATCATCAAAATCCAGGGGGTCTTCTTCACCAGAGAAGTATGAAGATCACCCTCTCTCAATCCTTGAATGAAAGCACTAACCACCAGATCGCCCGAAGCCTCAGGAGACTCAAGGGTTGCTGTTGTGAACCTTTTGACGTAATCTCTCAATGTCTCCTCCATCTTTTATCGGACTCCAAACAGTGTTTGAGCAGATCGCTTTTACTTCCGAACACTGGCGAACTGATGTAAGAACAGATCTGATAGTTGTTCGAAATTTTGAATCACTCCGTCACTGAGCTGACTGAACCACATTTGCGCGGCTTTGGTGAGGATGGTGGTGAACACCCTACACTTAATCCCTTCTGAATACCGATGTAAAAGGACGGTATTCTCGAATCGACACAAGTGCTCCCATGGATCGGCAGTGCCATCATACTCAAAGTTAACTGGGCGAAAAGAGACGGGTAGCTCGTCCTTCATAATCAGGTCGGAAAAAGGGTTCCCCGTGAATTTCCCGGAGCTCGGCGAGCGTTTCGATGGGCTTCCCTTAGTTCCTTTCGTAACTCAACAACTTCCTCAGATAATTCAGCACGCTCCCGTTTTTGATCCCTGAGATGATCGGAACGGCTCTCTCTCTCATTAGCTTGTGACTTGTCTTCGGGCTGATTTTTCTCAACCTCAATCTCGACGTTTTCTGGTTCATTGACTTGTGCACTCAAGGCTCTTTGAACCGCCGCCGATATCAAATCAGAAAGCTCTTCAGGAGTCAAAGTAACAGTGTGCGGAGGATTAACCGGGATTGTGTTCTGGCTATCCCCTTCTTCCTCACGATTCCTTGACGGTCCACCTATCTCCGTTCTCTGCGTTCCTCTAGTATTTACCATGTTTGCTCTCAACGTCTCAACTCAGAATTTTTCCCACAGACGGCGCCAATTGATGTGGCTCCGGTTTGACGTGCGTCTTCTCGGAACCAAAAACTCAGAAACTTGAACACTCGAATCCAACGAACCTACAAAACAAACACCGGGAGGGGTTCCCGGCGAAGGGACTCCGACGCTCAAGTCAGTCGAAAGGCTCTGAATTCTCTCAAGTAATATGATAAGTGTATTTTTTGTGTATTGCGTGTGTGTAAAGTGAAAAGAACAAGGATATATATACTCCCTGATCCTTGTTGTAGTAGGAATAGAAGTCCTAATTGTAGTTGAAGTAGGGGTTCCTCGAAAATCAAGGATCTGCTCGATCTTACCCCAAAAATAAGGGATATGGATAACAAACCCGTGAAAATAGCGGGCAGTTAGAATCAATTCGTACAAATCATTTAGTTCGCATTTTATAGTTCGCCGGGACAGACATAATCTGCCTATCAAAGTAATTCGTATATACCGAACAAGGTGAGGTAGGAAACCCGATTCGATTCACTGAGGCTGGGGATTAGCTCGGTTCGGGCACTGAATTTAGTTCGACCATAACACATGGAGTGGCAAAATAATCATGAAGACATATATTCATCAGACAGTTGATAAGAATATAAATGCAATAATGATCGGAATTCAGGACATAATATGATAGCAGCATGTTTTGACTAAAGGGTCCAAAGATATTTATGTGCCAAGATACTCACTTTGGGTCCCAACTCCATTGCAGCTTCAGTAATTTCAGTATGTATAGGTAGTTGATTCCCAGATAGAGTGACCTGAAAAGGCTTGACTAAGGTATTACTCAACCAAATAATGTGAATAAGAGAGAATGAAGCATTAACCATGCTGGTAATTAGTTTTGAACCATTTTTGTGCAATTTATTAATGTTGAGCCTAGGCGAAGGAGTCCTTGTCGCAATTTTTTTTTGTAATTTTTGTTTTGTGTTCTAAGTAGATTTTAAGCTATAT
Source organism: Scutellaria barbata (assembly GCA_028654395.1). Classification (NCBI taxonomy): domain Eukaryota; kingdom Viridiplantae; phylum Streptophyta; class Magnoliopsida; order Lamiales; family Lamiaceae; genus Scutellaria; species Scutellaria barbata. The sequence continues at coordinate 4,886,100 of CM053648.1, forward strand.
TTGATATTTAACTCTTAAGGTTGAAGACAAATATGGATTAAAATTCACCATAGTATCTGTTTGATACCTTTATGAGCTCTCCTTCACAGTAACCATCAAAATCTTCTCTGTAGAAGGAAACCAAAAGAGATGTACCCAATTAGGTGAATCAGATATCAAGTGTTTATGAATTACGAAATAGATAAGGCTTTAAACAACTGAAACTAACACAGCAAGTTCTTTTTGCACTCTCACTGCCTCAACCTGGACAACCACCTGTGCCTTCTTTACTGTGTCATATAAATTTTGCATTCCTCCCAATGCTCCCATAATCCCCCCCTGATCTTCAAAATCAACCCAATGTCATGTCAGTTCTCTTTGGAGAAATAGAAGTTCAAATTTTAGTGAAAGAAAAGCTAGAAATTAAACAGCACAATACAACTTATTTTTAGATTTTCCAATATTCAAAAGTGTATTCAGCAGACCAAGTGTGTGGAAAAGAGACCTGATGAGAACTTAAGACTTCCATTAACTCATTCTGTAATATCATACACATGACATTTTATTCTAGAAAAGTCTAGAAGAACTCAAATAGCCTTTTCTTTATTTCTATTTGTACTGGACAAATGTATTTTTCTAGCACCAGATAAAACTTTGATATACATAATCTATTCAAACAACCAAAAAAATCATGTCCAATAACTGATTTAAAGTTTCCCCATCCTTGCATCTCATTAAGTAACACAGATACTCCATTCGTCCTAAAAAAAGAGTCATGTTTCTCCAATGTACAACTTTTATTATTACAATAAGCATTCATATCATGACAGCAATGACGTCAATCACTTGCCTTTGAGTTAGTATCATTTCCCTTTTCACCATTGTCTTTCTTTCCACCAAAGAGGCAGCAAATTTGAAGAGGCCTCTGTTTTTTCCTGTGAGCTTCTGATAAATGGACCGAGGTAAGACATAGATGCCACCTGGACTTGCACAGGTGTTTAATCTGTCTGAACAGGAAAAGGTAAAAGATTTTAGCACTGAAAATGCTCATACATGCAAACCAACAACCATAAGCAAATATTGCAGAAGGCGTCAGTGGCAAAAGAGCAAAATTAAGCAATATTCTAAATTTTCTAAACACACAAGTGAAGTGGCATTGGAGAAGTAATGTGAAGAAAATAAGCTTTAAACTTTTCATATCAACTATTTTTTTTCAGTTAGAAAACGATATGCAACCCACATGACCAGAAACTGATGTGTATTAGAGTAAACAGTCTAAGAATCCAGCCAAAGATTAATTTAGGGAATATTCAACACAATGTTACAGTTGCCAATAAACCTACTCATAAAATGGGCTGATATCAAACAATTGTATTTTTCATTAAACCACTTCAAAGCCAAGAATCTGCAGTAACAAACATTGTACTCTCTTTACTAATTAAATTGCAAACGAATACTTCCAATTGTAAAAACAAAATAGTCTGAAGAAGCTTATTCAAAAAATGCAGTAATTTGAATTCTAAAACATGAGAATTTGTGAACTTCCATGAATTTCCCAACAAGAATGAAACATCGAAATTTATATGAAAACTGAAAATATCGAAGATATATAGTTACAATCCATTTTTATATTGGTCTGGTGAAAAATGAAAATATCGATGATATTTCGGAATTTTTTCATATGACAAATATAATTTCATGGAATTAAATTTTTTATTATTCATAATTCACACTCACAAAATATTTCATTTTTAGCTTATAAATTATTGATCAACATGTATCATAACAACTTTAATTTAATAATATAACAATTGCATATTGCAAAGAAAATTATAGACTGATAAGATATGGTTTAGTCAGTTGAATTTTCTTGTAGTTTAGGCCACTCCCAATTTTAGTCATGTATGTATTAAAATTTGCGATTTTTGATTTATTGGAATTATAATTATTGGGTAAAATTGCAAATTTTCACATGTAATGGAATAAAATTAGAATACTCATGGCTAATTTTACATTTTTCGTTACGTATTACTATATATGATATCCATGATGAAAGAAAGTAATTTGTATTGGAGTAGAAGAGTTAAGTCACTATGGAGCAAAGCAATAACTAAATTTATAGTTGTTGGAAAATTACTTTGACTCAAATAAATGTGAATTGTTATGAAATAAATAATTTCATGTTCCGTAGAGTTTCAGTTCGATTTGAATTCCTTCTCTTAGAATTTGAATTCGAATTGTATTCCACCTTTTACAAACATTTATAAATAGAGGTGGTTGCCATTTGTTTTCAAGGGAGAGAAAAATACTAGAAAAATACTAGAGAAAAATATTAGAGCAAAAGAGAGACATTTGTGAGGATAATACTTTGTAATCCTCTTGAGTATTTTGAATAAATACTTGGCTACACCACCGTGGATGTAGGAGTTATTTCTCCGAACCACGTAAATCTCGTGTCTCACTTATTTTCTTGTCTTAATTGTTTTCTCTTCTTTGTGTGTGTTAGACATTCAATTTTTATTGCTTCTGCTTGTGTGCAACAATTGGTATCAGAGCTCCAAGGTGTGAATATCTTGGGGCATTGATTTGTGCTTGGATTTCATTCCAAGTTTTGTAGTTGCGATTGTTTAACACACTTGGTGAAATAATTTGTTGAAAATGGCTGAAGATAAAATGACTTCTGGAGAGTCTTCGAATAATTTGCATCGACTTAAGGTGTCGACTTCAAGTTTTGATGTCTCGAAATTTGACGGGACAAACAATTTTGGTATTTGGCAAGGAGAGGTACTCGATCTTTTAGTATTGCAAGACTTGGATCTCACACTCGAGGAGAAGCCCGATGATGTATCTGACTCGACGTGGAAGAAGCTTAATCGACAAACATATGGGATCATTCGATTGTGTCTTGGAACAGACCAAAAATATCCGTCCATGAAAGAGACTTCTGCAAAAGTTCTTTGGGATAAACTTAAAGCCAAATACATGCAAAAGAGTGTGGAAAATCAACTCCACTTGAAGAAGAAACTCTTCCGCTTTGACTATTGCAAAGGTACGACCATGGTTGAGCATATTGATAGTTTTAATAAAATTATCACTGATTTGTTGAATCTCGATGTTGAAATTTCTGATGAAGATAAGGCCTTACTGTTGTTAAATTCTTTACCCGAGTCTTACGAACATTTAACAACTACCTTGTTGCATGGCAAATTTGAGATAAAATTTAACGATGTTTGTAATTCTTTGATGAATAATGAGGTACGGAAAAAGGACAAACAAGTGCATCGAGATTCTAGTTCTGATGCTCTCACGGTTAGAGGAAGGACTTTCTCTCAAAGAAATGATAGTAGAGGGAGGTCTCGATTGAAGTCAAGGGGAAAGTTTGATCGCAAGAATATTGATAAAGATGAATGTGCCTATTGCCACCAAAAGGGTCATTGGAAAAAGGACTGTCCAAACATGAAGAAAAAGGAGTCCAAAGCAAATGTGGCAAGGAAAGATGAAAGTGACACTGATGAAGCTTTGACTGTGGCACTTTCAGTTAGTAATCTTGACGAGTGGATCCTTGATTCAGGGTGTACCTATCACATGTGTCCCAATAAGGAAATGTTCTTGGATTTCAAAGAGATTGATGGTGGGGTTGTCTATATGGGCAACGACAACACTTGCAAAACCGAGGGCATTGGCTCGGTTCAGTTGGATATGTTTGATGGAGCAATTCGTAAACTTGAAGATGTTCGTTATGTTCCTAGATTGAAAAGGAACCTCATCTCGCTTGGAGCCTTGGAATCGAAAGCCTATAGGATCACCATGGATGATGGAACCCTCAAAGTTGCTAAAGGCGCATTGGTGGTGACCAAAGGAACCCGAAAAGGAAATTTATACTTCCTTAAGGGTAGTACAAGTATTGGACGTGTTGCTACAGTATGTTCCAAAGAATCTGATGCTTCGAGACTTGGGCATACAGGTGAGAAGCCTCTTTAAACTTTGATAAAGCAAAGTGTGCTTAAAGGAGCAAAAACTGGTAAAATTAGTTTTTGTGAACATTGTGTCTTTGGCAAGCAAAAAAGGGTGAAGTTCGGCACATCTACACACCGAATAAACGGTATCCTTGATTATATTCACACGGATGTTTGGGGACCAACGAAAAATGCTTCGCTTTGTGGAAAAAAGTGGTTTGTCACCTTTATTGATGATTACTCGAGACGAGTTTGGATGTACCCGATGAGCTATAAGAATGAAGTCATGGAAATCTTCCTTGAGTGGAAGAAGATGGTAGAAAATCAGACTGGACGAAAAATCAAGAAGTTACGATCGGACAATGGTGGAAAATACAAATTTGATCCTTTTCTTGAAGTTTGTCGAGAAGAAGGAATTGTTCGCCACTTCATCGTTCCAGGAAATCCACAACAGAATGGGGTCGCCGAAAGGATGAACCAGACTTTGGTAGAGAAGGCGCGGTGCATGTTGTCCTAGGCGGGTTTGAGCAAAGCATTTTGGGCAGAAGCAATTAACTATGCAGTTCACCTTGTGAATCGTTTACCTACTATTGCAAATGGGAATATAGCGCCACTTGAAAAATGGTCAAGTGAACCTGTTAATGATTATGATAAATTACATATTTTTGGTTGCCCTGCGTATTATCATGTTTCTGAATCAAAACTTGATCCTCGAGCAAAAAAAGCCATTTTTATGGGCTTTAGTTTAGGAGTTAAAGCATACAGGTTATGGTGTCCTGAGTCAAAGAAAATCATCAAGAGTCAAGACGTGACATTTGACGAATCTGTGATGTTTTCAAAAAGGACCGATGTACTTCCTGAGCAGGCTAAGAAGGTCTTTGTCGTTCCTGAGCAGGTTATTCCTGTAAAGGAATCTTGTCAAAATGAACCAGTCGATGATGAGGAAAACTCTGATCAGGTGGAGGACTTTGAGCAGATGGAGGAATGTCTCGAGGAAGAGACTCCAGAGCCTGAGGTAGTTGAATCTATTGCAAAGAATAGACCTCGGAGGGAAATCAGACAGCCAGCTCGATTTGATGATATGGTTGCATTTGCACTCCCTGTGATTGAGGGAATTCCGAATAGCTACAAAGATGTTATTCAAGGTTCTGAATACTCGAAATGGAAGGAGGCCATGGTCGAAGAAATGAAGTCTTTGAAAAAGAATCAAACTTGGGAATTAGTGCAACTTCCTAAAGGAAAGAGAGCTATTGGATGCAAATAGGTGTATGCAAAGAAAGATGACACTCAAGGTATTCGATATAAAGCTCGATTGGTGGCCAAAGAATATGCTCAAAAGGAGGGTATTGACTACAATGAGATTTTTTCTCCTGTTGTGAAATATTTGTGCATTTGAGTGTTGTTGGCGTTGGTAGCTCAATTTGATCTCGAGCTTTTCCAACTTGATGTTAAGACAACTTTCTTGTATGGAGACTTGAATGAAGAAATTTATATTTCTCAACCTGATGGATTTCGTGTTCCTGGAAAAGAAAATTGGGTTTGTAAACTTCGAAAATTCCTGTACGGTCTGAAGCAGTCTCCTCAACAATGGTATACTCGATTTGATCACTTCATGATGGAGCACAGGTACACTCGTAGCCAATTTGATCATTGTATGTACTTTCGAAATCTTGATGGCTCCTATATTTATTTGCTCTTGTATGTGGATGATATGTTGATTGCATCCAAGAGCAAGGTGGAGATAGATAAATTGAAGGTCCAACTCAGTGAAGAATTCGAAATGAAGGACTTAGGCGAGGCTAGATGGATACTTGGAATGGAGATCAAGAGGGATCGTTCTAAAGGAACCATTAGGTTATCACAATCACAATATTTAAAGAAGATTTTGGAGAAATTTGACATGCATGGTTCGACCAAACCTGTAAGTACTTCACTTGCCCCTCATTTCAAATTAAGTACTTCTTTATGTCCGACTTCTGATGAAGAACGAAGATACATGAAAAATGTCCCCTATACAAATGTTGTTGGATCATTGATGTATGCTATGGTGTGCACTCGGCCTGACCTTTCGTATGCTGTTAGTATGGTTAGCCGATACATGCACAATTCGGGAAAGGGACATTGGCAAACAGTAAAGTGGATACTTCGATATCTTCGTGGCACTGTTGATCTCGGTTTGAAATTTCAAAAAAAGGATAATCTCGAGCTTGATAAACTTAGGGTTGGCTATGTGGATTCAGACTATGCCGGTGATCTTGACAAAAGGAGATCTACTACCGGATATGTGTTCACTATGGCCGGTGGACCCGTTTGTTGGCGTTCGACACTTTAATCCACGGTTGCCTTATCCACTACTGAAGCTGAATATATGGCGGTCACTGAAGCTTTTAAGGAAGCTATTTGGATACATGGTTTGGTGAATGATTTGGGAGTTACCCAAAAACATGTTGAGGTGTTTTGTGATAGCCAAAGTGCTATTTGTTTGTCAAAAAATCAAGTTCATCATGCCCGAACAAAACATATTGATGTTCGTTTTCACTTCATTCGAGAGATTATCAATGAAGGTGATATTCAATTATTGAAGATAGCGACTGCCGAAAATCCAGCTGATATGTTAACAAAAGTGGTTACTCGAGATAAGTTTGTCCATTGTTTGGAACTGATCAACATTGAATAATCAGTGTATCTGTGTGCAGCCAAGTCAGTTATAAGGATACGGGAAATTTTCGTCAAGGTGGAGATTGTTGAAAAATTACTTTGACTCAAATAAATGTGAATTGTTATGAAATAAATAATTTCATGTGGATGTCCTGTAGAGTTTCAGTTCGATTTGAATTCCTCCTCTTAGAGTTTGAGTTTGATTTGAATTCCTCCTCTTAGAATTTGAGTTCGAATTGTATTCCACCTCTTACAAACCTCTATAAATAGAGGTGGTTGCCATTTGTTTTTAAGGGAGAGAAAAATACTAGAGAAAAATATTAGAGCAAAAGAGAGACATTTGTGAGGATAATACTTTGTAATCCTCTTGAGTATTTTGAATAAATACTTGGCTGCACCACCGTGGACGTAGGAGTTATTTCTCCGAACCACGTAAATCTCGTGTCTCACTTATTTTCTTGTCTTAATTGTTTTCTCTTCTTTGTGTGTGTTAGACATTCAATTTTTGTTGCTTTCGCTTGTGTGCAACAATAGTTATAACAGTTATAGCAAATCAATTACAATTTTAGCCAAATTTCAATTTTAGTCATAATTAAATTGTATATGTCTTACGTGGCGGATACATAAATAATGAAATCATTTACACCTAATCAAAAATGATAAAAAAAAAAAACACATCATCAATTATTTTTTATTTTACTCTCCACAACACTCAACTCTAATTCTTATTATTATTTTTAATCTGTAAATTCAAGATAATGTGTTTATTTTATTTTATATTTTTATTTTTTGATGAGATGTAAATGATTTATTTATCCATGTGTCCGCCACATAGGACATATACAATTTAGTTTTGACTAAAATTAAAATTTGACTAAAATTACAACTAATTGACTATAATAAGGCTAAATTGACAATTTTTAAAGAATTGACTAAAATTGTAAAAATTTGAAAATGTTTGGATTTTTTGGTTCATATATGCGGCAAGCTATGCCATTTATCTTATTTTCTTTTCTTTTTATTACATAATTAAATTTAGTATCACGAATGAATCTTTTTTCTCAGTCATTTGAAAAAAAAAATTCTTTTTTTCTCTGTTTCCCATAATAATAGTAAATTGTTATGACATTGTTTTAAATGGGTAAATGGTAAATTTAAACACTATCTTTAGATCATTCACCAATGAAAGACGTTAATTTTTCGGACGCCGACATTGAGATACTAACTTTTCAATTTGAACGATTTTAATAAAAAATAACCCGAAATGATGTATTTCAGGTCAAATCACATTAACAAAAAACTCAAATCTCATGTAGTTAGATCTGATTGTCAAAATTGAAAATTTAGTATCTCACCGAAAATTAACGATGATCTAACTAAATTTGCATTTTTTATTTTTATTTTGCAATTTTCTTAAAGTCCAGTGTCAATCATGTACTTAAAAATTCCTTATTTTACTCAAAATTATTTTTAATATTGGATTAAATACATAAAATACACACCAACTTAAATGTTCATTTTAATTTACAGTGAATTTATAACAATAATACTTTATATCACCAATTTTTAATTGGTATCAAATCGATGTATAATCCAACTTATCGGACTCCAATTGTTGATATGAACTCGAAATCTATAAATTAAACTTAATCATATGACATCCCCGCTAAATAAATAAAAAATTCTACAATTAAAAAAAAAAAAAAAAAAAAAAAAGAAAACCCACTCCCGGCTCTAGGTTGCGTGGCGCCGTCGTACACAACGTTTGCTATTCTCAATTTTTGTGAAAAGGTAGTCATCAAACGCCCAACTCTCTCCATACTTTCCATTAGAGTTGTCAATTATTCTCAAGATAAATCATCTAGCCGCCACCATTCTAAAATGAGAGAGGAATTAAGTAGGGTTTCAAGAATTGTTTCAAGATTCTTAGCTTTTGCTTCTTGGGTGTAACAGTTTTGCTAATTTATTTTATCACAGTTTGTTCAGATTCAAAATATATAAGTTTTGTGTCCAAAGAAATCAGGATTAGAAAATTGATGTGAGAATTAGGAATCAAGATGATGGGATAAGGGAAAAATAGGTGCACAATATATCATAGATAATTGATAAACCAGTGTTTCAAAAGGCAAGTTTATAATTTGAAAGGTTCATCTATGGAAATCTAATAACCAAAAAAACTTGACATAATTAATCTCATTACTATCCCAACCCAACCCAACAATGATGCTTCATTCAAAATGAGCTTACATTCTCCATTTGGAAACTCCCAAGTGAAAGAAAGCTTGGGGTGTGTAGCACTGCACGGATATAATGATGTTGTGTCATTATCTGAGTAGTATTGTTCTTGGAGTAGTAGAAAAAGACGTTGTACAGTTGCATCAAGATATCACCATTTTTCAAAACTTTGAGAGGATAAATAATTTCATGAGAGTGTACATCAAAATTATTTCTGCTGATGACAAATTCCTTTGTCCATGATTTTTCCACTCCATAGTCCTTCATCAACCAAATCACTGTAGCATATGATTCATTGTTGCATAAACATAGACAATCCCCTAAAGCAGACAGGTCAACCAAAAATTTCGTACTTCCTCTCAGAGGAGGGGGAAGAAAAAAGGTACTAAAAAGTTCTGTTTCAAGATTGAAGTAAGAAATTTGTAGTTCGGAGCGTTTCAAATCGGCCACCACAAAGTGAAGATTGCCATTCACAAATGCATTTCCATAAGTGAGATATGCAAGCTGAGAAGGAGGGACATGTGCTACTCTTCTCCATGATCTTGCTCCAATAGTATATACATATACATGATACTCTGTTTCCGGCTTAGGAATTCTAACGACATTATGTAATTCAGGATGAAATCTTCTAACGACATTATGTAATTCAGGAACACGCACAGCTTCGTGGGAAATCCGAACTAGCTTATGTTGGCCAGTTATTTTGCTCACCCCAAATCCATAAATCACTAATCCCAGACCACAGTAGGCAAATTCCGGCAAATAATGAACCACGATATAGTCACGAGTGATCGGATTGCATATGTGAAGAGAATGAGGCTGAGTACTCTGGTTGACCAGAAAAAGTAAACCATTAGCTGAACCACATATCGATCCATGACATGAGAAACCGAACTTGGTCACTGGATAGTGGTGAAGCTCAAAGGGCTCAATATCGAGCCCATCTTCAAATTCAAAAAAATTGTACAAATGTGATGTTAAATTATAGACAAGCAGTCCGGGGACAGCTTTAGAAAGATGAGACTTGACAAATTCACGAGTCTCGAGTAAACGGAGCCATGAATTGCAAACACACTTGCAAGTTATAATGGCTCGAACGGGAAGTCTTGAGAGGATATTGATGATGATTTCAAATGGTAGATATGTGAAGAAGTTTTGGTTCATCTTATGGTGGTGTCTCGAGATACTTGGGCGGAGTGGTGGCGATTTGTGATCAGTGGAGAAGACGAAATGGGCTCTTATGATCCAAATTCCACAAAAGTAGCAACAAATTCCCAACTTCTTTGCACATTTTTCTCTGACTCTTTCTATTTGTATTTACACAATTCATATTGGTGTAGTATCCTAAGATAATGGTGCACCGGTAAAGATATCATCATTACAATTTTTTCCGTCTTTGCATGGATTCTCATACCTGTTAGTGGATTTTATTATAATATCAAAATTTTATTTAGTATAAATAAATTTATTTCATTTATTATCTATAAACCTATTAAACTATTGTTTAAAAATAAGTACTTATTAATTTATTTTTTTAATCAAAATGATATTATATAATTATTAAACAGTTGGTAATACAATTTATTTTACAGTTCTCATTTCATAATAGATGTCGCATTATTTAATATAATAATATTTTTACGATTATAGGGTATTTACAAATTGAATTTAGTAATAATAAAATTGGGTGAAAATTTGACTTTAAAATGGGATTATTTTGGCATATGAATCATGAATTTTTTACTAATATTTGGAGGTAAACTTCATGTTTGGGGTAGCACTCTGAAAATTGTGAAGAGAAATGATTAGTGGTCGGATTTTTTTTTTTAATTTAGATAACTAATTGTAGCAAATTAAAATGAACCATTTCAATAATTATAATATTTATAGAGATGGATATTTGAATTTAATAATAATAAAATTGGGTGAAATTTTGACTTTAAAATGTGATTATTTTGACATATGAATTATGAATTTTTGACTAATATTTTGAGATAAACTTTATGTTTTGGGTAGCACTCTGAAAATTGTGAAGAGAAATGATTAGTGATCGGATTTTTTTTTTATTTAGATAATTAATTGTAGCAAATTAAAATGAATCATTTTAATAATTATAATATTTATAGAAATGGATAATATATATATATACTTAGTTTGAAGAAAATATTAATATAAATAAATTCATTTATATCATTAAGATATCCACAGTTTCATAAATTTAAAGATATTTTCATCGATTTAATTACATACGGACATTTCATTAATTTTTAACTTACTCAGTTATTCAAATGGTTTAAAATGATATAGTTCGTGTCAAACACCAATGCGTAATGCGTTGCATTGTAAGAAGGATATTTTGGTAATATAAGGACAACATGTTAAGTAAATGCTTTACCAATTACCACCCTATAAAATCAAGTAGTGGGGGCGAGAGCAATTAGGGCTGAGCATGGATCTTGAAGATAATCAAATTGTAGAGAAATCCAAAGTGAAACACTCCGAATCGGGAAAAATTGTTGATTTTTTGATTTTATCCGAACCGAACTGTTCCAAATATTTTTTTATGTCAAACCGAACTGTACCAAATCGAAGAACTGAATTTAGAATCGAGTAGAACTGATTTCAAGAAAGTAACTATATTATAAATTTATATGTATCATTTAGTTCATTTTTCTAAATTGTTATACTGAATTAGTTACAAATATTATTGAATTTTAATATTATTTAATACTATTATAATTTTAAGACTTCATAAAAAAAATTGGTAATTAAATAATAAAGTAAAATACTTATAATAAATATTTTGGAAATATAAAATATTTTAACTACAATAGATATTAATTAAATAATTAGTTTATAACTTACATAAACTAATGCATGATATATTTAATTCTAGGTTATACTTACCTTCAAATATTACCATAAAACCTATAATTATTTCACTTTCAAAATGGAAAATTTCAAATGACCACTTATGAGATGTAGATTAAAAAAAAATTCAAAAAATAAAATATGAAGAAAAACTTGAATGTAATTTATTGTTTTCAAGAAGAAACAACTACTTTAGTAATTTATTAAGTTTATTTTATTAGTTTATGACTTGTTTGAATAAATATTTATTTCATATTATAAAATTCGAATATTCAAAATTCGAATTAATCTGATCCGTAATACTCGAATCTCCGAAGAAACCGATCCGATGTGACAAAACAATTTCAAAGAATTTTTTTTGAAATTTTCTGAAATTCTCCACATTTTAAAACAATTTGGAAGATTTTCTTTTCCCCAATTTGCTCCCGTGCTCACCCCTACCAACAATTCCAACGTTTTCCAAATTATTACTTTGAAGGCACGTAAACAAAGAAGATATATTCAATATGAGGTGGTCCAACTAACTATCGAGTGCAACAATTAAATAAGTTGAATCAATTTTAGAAATTATATTATAAATTAACCAAATTTGATACTCTCAAAATTATAATTACATTTATAATCTTCAAATTAAATAAACTAAATCATACATTTATTTTCTATTTTTATATTTGAAACAATTGCATTATAAAATAGTGTGTTACTATAAATTATTTACGATGGTTGTTCCAAATCAAATAATAAATAATATACATAATGTGCTAAAATTATAAAATAATTCAATATTCATTTTTCTCTATGACATGTCTAATTAAATTTACACAGTAACAATTAATTTTCTTAGTTTGATAGATTGTTTGAACCAAAGTTTCTAGTTCTTCCAACATTTAAATCTCCATGATATATTTAATTTTATTTCCTTTTCACTTTATTAATTATTTTTTTAACTGATTCTTTTATAAGATAGATATATATTACTTCCAAATTTTTTTCTTTCTAAATAATATATGATCTTATATTCTAAGGGATACACAAACTTTGAATATTCTTCTAACAAACTTGTCAAACAAGAATATATTAGACAAATAAAGTTTTGAAAGTAGTTATCAATATTATAATTAATTAGTTTGAAAATACATAATAATTACAAATTTTCATTTTAAACTACTTTTATATTAGTAATATTAATGTTTACAAATATATTTTGGATTTAATAAATTTATTATGTTTTTTACCATCTATATATATTAAAAGAAACATATAAGATTTTGAAAAAAAAAAAACATATGATCATAATTTCTAATATTACCATATTTAGTAAAAATATTAATCTTATATTATAATTTTTTTTTATAAATGCTTATAATACATCATCGGGAAAGTCTTTAAATGTATATTAATATGAAATTAATTTTAATCTATGATTTAAAATATTCAAGATTTAAAAAAAAAAAAATCAAAACATGTAATTTCTTTTCAAGAAGAGTTTGAAATATAAAGGACTCATAGTCATGGTTCAATCGTCCGATAATTTTTTTGGATGGTTCTATTCAAAGAAGACGAGATCAAGAGGGCGATAGGGTCCTGTAACTCAAATAAGAGCCCATGACCAGATGGATTTTCATTTGGATTTATCAAAGAGCACTAGGATTTATTGAAAGATGAAGTTGTAAGGATGATGCATGATTTTCATTTCTACGGGAAAATCGTTAAAAGGTATGAATTCGTCCTTGGTTGTGTTTATTCCAAAGAATGATAGGTTGTGAAATGCAATATGTTGAACGAAGATTTATAAAAAAGTTTGTTAAGCCAAGATTTTGAGAAAATAGGGATAAATGATGATTCTGAAAACTAGCTATAAACGGAAATTTTCAAAAGTAGGGGTTAAACGAAAATTTATCAAAATTATAGTTAAATGAAGATTTTCGAAAATAAGATTAAATGAAGATTTTCAAAAATAGAGTTAAACAAAGATTACTGAAGGAATAATAGGGTTAGACGAAGATTTGTCAAAATTAAGGTTAAATGAAGATTTTAAAATAGTAGACACGAAACTCGAACTATTTACTCGTATTAGACTTTTGAAAAGCCAATTGATTAAGGGGTGGGTTACCACCATTTTTTGTTTTGTTTTGGGAGGGATCCGGTTCCTTGCCAACTGCGAACTATGAGAAAGTGAACGGTCAACGCGAAGGGGGCATAGATGCCAAACAAACCTGACCTCTATCTATCGTCGTAGAAGCTGTTCCTAGGAAAGATTATGGTTCTCGAGGGTTAAAATGAAGTTTTTTTTAACCAACTTTCAGGAAGGATAAATTTCATAACAAGATTCAATTTATAAATTAATTCTCAATTCTAGACCCAAATTTTAATGTTTATCAATAAGGGGTTCAATTTAACATTTTTTCTCAATTTAAGGCTTGAAATTTAGATTGAGTTCTCAATTGAAGACAAAATTTCATATTCTTTTTTATTTATATTTATAGATTTAATTATATTTCAATATGTATTCATATTTTGAATAAATTAAGACAAGTTAATGGGCTTTAAAAAAAATTTCATCCCACTTATCTTAATTTTTATGGAAAAAAAAGAAAGAAAAAATATATAAATAATTCAATTCATAAAATATAATTTATTTTAAACTGATTAAACGTAGTCAATTGACGAATTGGGTGAACAAATTATTATCTCTTATTGTAATATTAATTTAACATTGTAATTATAAATATTGATTTTATTTATTACAGCAATTTAGTACATAGGTTATTGTTGTACGAATACGTATTAGCATTTTTTTTTAATTGAAAAAACATTGTACTCCCCACAACAAATTAATACTATAGAGTCACTTCACTTTAAATTTTACAGCTACCGGGTTACACTAAATATGCAAATCCGCGGCCCCACCTCCTGTTGCCGCAGCGGCTGCAGCTGACACTATTTTTTACTCAAAAAAAAAATATTCCATAATATTCCTTATTATGAATATTTTTTTACTTTTTATTAATATATATACTATTATTTCAACATTATTGTTAAATAATCAAATTTTGATCTTTATTATTTTGTAACTTTAAAATGTTTATATATGTTTAAATCTTATTTAACATAATATTTAGCTCATTTTTTATTTTTTTTACATTAATCAAGTTTTAGAAAACAACTTAAACTAAATGAGTACAATGTAAAATAAAAATATCAATCAATAATCAATAAAATTGCAATAATAAAATACACAATAGTGGGAGATTGATTTAAATTAGAAAATTCTTCACACAAATGTCGGGTTGTAAATATGGTTTTATTTTATTTTTCACCAGCAATAGTCTTAAATGTTGCTAGAATGCATGTAGGACAAATGTGGAAATACAAATATCAGCAAGACTTGTTGTGCCTGATCATAAGAAGCTCCTTTATGTTTCTCACTCCATTTTCAAAATATACATAATAATAATAATAATATATTTAATACTATTTTCAAGAAAATCATCTCTCCTTTCTCTCTCTCTTCATGAGACTTCTCTCTTTATGTAAAGACACTAAATCATATACTCTAGCATTGGACCCCCTCAGTTTTTTATTAAAAATTATATATTTTTTGAATTGTATATTTTTGTTTATAAAATATTGAAAGTATATAATATTAATTAGCTTTAATATCATATTATCAAATTCTTATTGGAAACACCAATTTTAAGAATTTTAATGTAAATTCTTCACATTTTAACTCACTACTACTTTTTCCGATTTATTGATTTTATTGTAGTTTATTTGATTATCATTCTTAGGGATAATATAATATATTCAATTTTTTGACTTAATAAAATTTCAATATACATATATATATATATATAATATGTGTGTTAAAATTAATTCTTTATTATATCATTGATTTTTTAACTATTATTTTGTGATTTCTTACATTTGAGTAACACTTGTTCATGATAAGTTAAACGTTATAGTTTGTATAATAGTTAATTTAATTTAAAGTTATTTTATAATTCTAATTTTGTATTATCTTCCACGGATAAAGGAAAGGTGATATGGGCAAATGTCATTAATAGTAGAAAGAGCATTAAAATAAACACCATTAAGAGTTCATTTTCGAATCGAATAATCGATATACTATTGAATTATTGTTTAGTAACATACCTAAAAAATGATGTATTTAAAAATATTAGCAATGAAACTAATAGATAATGGGTCATTCTATAGTACATCAATGATATTAATACACCAGTAGTTTTAACCATTAGATTTTCCATCATTGCATCCTGACCATTCATTTTAAATTTACTTTTTTTACCTTATTTCAAAAGTTACTACAGTAAATCATAAAAATTCCCCAAATAGTCTGATTTCACACATTCTCCAACAATTGTATTTATTCGTCAATAACAACCATAAAAACACAATTAAATCTTCTTGTATTATGGAGCGTGTGATGACAATCATTTGATACCCATATTCGATATGTTTTATTTTGTATAGATGTAATCTTCTTATTAACAAAAGTACCATGAACACAACACCTAAAATCATTGCAACCATGGTTTATCAATTTAAATGTAATATTATTAATTATTAATCATTATTAATTAATTAATACATGCATCCCATGAAATTTGTGCATCCATATGGATTTCAATGTACATTAATTCATTTTGGTGTTACGTGGTTAATTTGATATGTAATTATCATTAATTAATAATCATTAATTATCATAAATTTGGGTGTTACGTGGATATCAGTTGCATCTACTTACATGTGATTTATCACCTTTTTTTGGTTTATTTAAATTCTCAAAAAATTAAAGTTTTTTATTATAATATATATAAATAAATAAATAAAAATGACATCCTTAATAAATAGAATTTTAATTATATGGATAAGATTTTTTTTTCTTCCGAACTATACACTATTTGACACTTTTTTTAATATAAAATTTTAATCATTTCATTTTGTCATGACCATACACATGTTTGAAATCAATGCTACAACAATTTATCTGATATAATAAATTTATGCATCAAATTTAAATTACTCATATAATAAAAATTATATATTATATTTTAATACCTATAATTGGAAATATACTAAACATTTTATTTTTTCTTTTAAACTATAAAAATAAATTCTTTTCAGAATTATTTTTATTAACCCACATTTATACTAAAATAAATATATATAACTAGAAATATATTTTATATTTTATAAATGAAATTTACTTTAGTTTTTTTTTGGTAAAAAACTACTTCTGCCCATGTGACACTCCTCTCTCCTCCCTAAAAGAATTTCACACTCTCATCTCCCCTGTGGCAGAAAGTTGACTTCACTTATAATATTAACAATTTTGGAACACCCCACATTTGTAAAATTAATTTGGGAACAATAATAATTTGTTAAAAAAACCCGGTCCATTGCCCCTTGTGTCCTTCCCACCCCTGTTCACATTATCCTTAAAATATATCCTTAAAATATAGAGACAATACCCCAATATACCCAAAAAAACTATAATTTTAAACCTAAATGCTCAAATATATTTAACTTATCCTCCAAATTACCCAAACATTATATTTTGTCCCCAAAATACCCAAAAGTGCAAATAATTATTAACGATTTACAGTAATATGTCAGTGATGATTGGTGTCTGTCAGTTCACATGATACACAGTAATATCTATTTATAAGCTTACACGAAATTTGGTCCCATTTAGGCTTACACGAAATTGGCTCACATTTAGGCTTACACGAAATTGACTCAAAATAGCCTTACACGAAATATGTCTCTGCATAGCCTTACACGAAATTGGGTCGGGAATAACCTTACACGAAATTGAATCATGAATAGGCTTACACGAATTTCGTGTAAGGTGGGGAATTACACGAAATTGAATCATGAATAGGCTTACACGAATTTCGTGTAAGGTGGGGAAGGGAATAACCTTACACGAAATTGAATCATGAATAGGCTTACACGAATTTCGTGTAAGGTGGTTGACTATGATGATAGGTGTCAGGGGGTGGGGGGTGGTTTAGCCAAAAATTGGGTATTTTGGATAAATATTATGTTAAATTGGATACAATAGATATAATTTAAATGAAATTGGGTATTAAGAAGGCCCACTATTTTTGTTTGGGTAAATTGGGCTGCTCACCCTAAAATATATATATATATATATAGGGGAGTGGATGTGATGGTTACAAAAAAAAAAAACTTTCAAATACAATTTCAAGAACTCATGCCAACATCTCTTCTAATTGCTGCAATCGATTCCACCGAGGTTGTAGTGGAATCGGAAGCTAAAAAATATGGAGCCTGTAACGTCCTGGGTTCGTTCAAAGTCCAGAAAGGAGCATCAACGTTCACCTATTATCATATCGTCTTTGATAGTGAAGCGGCAGCGGCGATGTGTAAATTCAAGATGCCGACGACCGTCAACGGTCGCCCTTACATCGTTCTTTCGACTTTGGAGGAGTTCCTCCAATATACTCCTCTTCTGCTTCCGCTTCCACCGCCGCCCCCTCCTCATGGAAGACAACTAGAAATGTCTTTACCCCAAACTATGTCACAACACCAAATGATGGAGGATAAGCCACCACTTCCTCCCTCGCCGGCGGATCAAATCTTGCCGTCCCATGCTGTTCAACATTCAATGTCCGCCCGCTGTGTCGGTTCAAGTCTCGCTGTCCCAAGTTGTTACCCTTCCAAGGGTAACAGGAAGCTCTAGCCGGAGATTGAGGACCATATGACGATCTCGTAGAATATCAGCCAGCCACCAAGTCAAAGGCCGTGCAACAATTAAGGAACACCAAGTCAGGAACACCAAGTCAAAGGTTGCGCAACAAATAAGGAAATAAAAAATTTAAAAATTGGCATTTTATGTAGTTTTTTTCCTTATGCGAATTAAGGAAAAAAAAACTTGCCTTATGCTTTTTCTTTAGATTGAATTACTTATTTTCTGCCTTATGCTTTTTCTTTAGATTGAATCACTTATTTTCTGTATGTGGATCGTGGTGAATCGTACACATGATCGGATTTTCAATATCCGGATCCTGCATTTATTTTTATTAATCCGTGAATTTCAACCATGTCAATCTTCTGTATTGTTATTACAATATTAAATCTAAACTTTTAACACTTACAAATAAAACTGAAAATTTTATTTGAAAATAATATTTTTTCACAAATCACAAGTATTAGAAATTGTTTAAAATCCAATTTTCGAATTAAATCTAGAAACTGTTCAAATATATAATTTTTCTAATCAACATACTTTGTAATTTGTTAAAAAAATATGTAAAACATATTGTAGTATATAAAAATAAATCAATTTCTATATTGGAATATTTTTTGAAATAAATTATGAGGATCACTCTAGATTTTAGATTATATATTTCAACAGTTAAATGATATATTAAGTAAAATACTAATTTCATTTAGATTAAATATATCACATGGAAAGCCCACAAATCCGATTGTCGAACAGATCCGATTGGATACTAACACATAAGTTTATGTTAATGTTGAATTTTTCTAAAATAATTAATTTTTCCTTTTTCTTATTTATTAAATTAATTATCTATATCTTTGTTAGAGATAACCTAAGAGGTTTGTTATCTATAATCTCGGAGATTTGTTTAGAATTTTTTTTTTTCTTCACATGGTTTTGCATATTCAATTAAGATAGAGCGATTTGACTCATTCAAACAACTATTCCTATAAAATAGGAAAGAGTGTTTATGTGTATCTTTGAAATTTTTTTGACACCTGCCAATTATTTCAGCAATGTGTATGATGCAAAGAAGTTCCCAATCTTTCCTCCTCATACGTTGGATCACAATGGCAATGTCTACAACATTTCACGTGTCCTAAACTCTACCTCTTTTAACCTAGACATGGTTGGTTATGAAGGTAATAGCAAACTCTATGGCCTTGGCTTTGCTTTTCTTATTGCCACTATTACACATGTTGTCCTTTACCATGGAAAGTAAGTATGAAGATGTGCACCCACGAATAATGGGTTAAATTCATTTTTAGTCCTACCCTAAAAATACTGTCCGTTTTTAGTCTTGTTAAAATGCGATTTTCAATTTTAGTCCTGTAATTAAAAAAATTGTCCAATTTAAGTCTTTTGTTTTACCTGATTTTCGATTTCCCGATCAGATTTCGGTGAGTGTGCCACACTCGCCCACAATTTGAACATTTCAGCATTTCAGCCAACTTATGCTGACATGACCCTTTTTTCACACGTGTAATTTCTTTTCGATATTATTTTATTTACATCTAATTGCCACATCATAAATAAATTATAAATATAAATAAAAAGAATATAAAATTTTATCTTGCATTGAAAACTCAATCTAAATTTCAAGCCTTAAATTGAGAAAAAAAAATGTTAAATTGAGCCCTTATTGAGAAACTTTAAAATTTGGATCCAGAATTAAGAACTAATTTATAAATTGGGTCTTGTTATGAAATTTATCCATTTTAGGAATCACAAATATTCGTTGAACCTTAATTTTGACAAATTTTCATTTCAATATTATTAAATGTAGTAATTTATCACATAAGGTTAATTTTCATCTTAAACGAAAATTTGTTAAATAGGGTTGAAATTAATTTTCATTTCAACATTATTAATTTCACATAAGGTTAATTTCAAATTAATTTATCATGAAGATTAACTTCAATCTCAAACAAAGATTTGTCAAATAGGGTTAATTTTAAACAAATCTTCATTTCAATATTATTAATTTATGAATTGCACTACAAAGTAGAAATCGCAAATCAATCTTGTCCTAACATACACCATTCAAATAAAAACTTGATAAAAAAAAATGATAAAAAATACCTATATTTAAATTTTGTGGAAAAAAGTATAAACTTATAATATATAATAAAAAAAGAGTTTAAGTTATATGTTTTATGGCATTCTGTGCCATTTCCTCATACTATAATCATCTAAGATTTACTTCATAGAATGTTGTTCTTTAAAAAAAAAAAAACGAAAAAAAGAAAAGGTGCAAATTTAAAAAAAAAAAAAAAATGAAACTTACAAAACAGCAATGGTATGCGCGTGAAACAGAAAACGATGTTTTTATCAATCCAAATAAATACTTAAGAGAAAATGGCCCCGGTTACCCCTTTTTTTTATATTTATATCCCACTTACCCCCGTAGTTAAATTTGTTACCTCACTACCCTATTGCTTATATAAATATCCCAATATGCCCCTTTTTTGTTTTACAAATGGACATGATTGGACGGACACTGAATGTGGCAGTACATGTGGCAGTGCATGTCAGCGTATTTGTATAAAATTTTGTATTTTCTGTATTTGTTTTTAATTTTGAAATTTGCATTGTAATTATTAATAGTTTTAAATGATTATTAATAATTTTTCAATTTTTTCGAAATTGCCGTTTTGGCTCTTATTATATATTTTATAAAAATTAAATAATTAATAAGATGTCTTATTATATTATATATCCTTACAAGTGGGAACGGCAATTTTATGCCTTATTATCTTATATTTAATTATTTAATTACTATATTCTAGTTAATTACTTTAAATTTGTATAATATAATACATTATATTATATTGAAATCAAAACTCAAAATAAGACTTATAAAAAAGTGCCACTAATATGTGTTGATGGAACGGCAATTTTTAAAAATTGTTAGGGGGTGCACGGCAATTTTTTCAATAATTGCCGTGCCCCCTTTATTTTTTGAAATTTTTTTGTAAAATATCATTAGTGTTATATAATTAAATAATTATTTATGTCTTATTACATTATATTTACCTAAAAGTGGGAACGGCAATTTTATGCCTTATTATCTTATATTTAATTATTTAATTACTATATTATAGTTAATTACTTTAAATTTGTATAATATAATACATTATATTATATTGAAATCAAAAATCAAAATAAGACTTATAAAAAAGTGGCACTAATATATATTGATGGAAAGGCAATTTTTTAACATTGTTAGGGGGTGCACGGCAATTTTGAAAATAATTGCCGTGCCCCCTATATTTTTTTTAAAAAATTTGTCAAATTCTCTTAAGTGTTATAATTTGTTAAAAAATTATAAAAAAGCTAATTTTGAAATTAATATTGTAATTATTAATATTTTTAAATGATTACATTTAATTTCCCAATTTTTGCAAAATTGCCGTGCCCACTCTTTATTGTTTTTGTTTTTTTTGTTTACAAATTAAATAATTTTTTAAATAATTATTTATTTCTTATATTATTTAACACATTATATTAAAATCAAAAATTATGACAACACTTATAAAATATTCATAAGTGCATTTTTAACAAGGGAACGTCAATTTTTTATTTTTTTTAGGGGGGGCACGGCAATTTTGAAAATAATTGCCGTGCCCCCCTATATTTATTTTAAAAAAAATTGTCAAATTTTCTTAAGTGTTATAATTTGCTAAAAAATTATGAAAAAGATAATTTTGAAATTAATATTGTAATTATTAATATTTTTAAATGATTACATTTAATTTCCCAATTTTTGCAAAATTGCCGTGCCCACTCTTTATTGATTTTTTTTTGTTTACAAATTAAATAATTTTTTAAATAATTATTTATTTCTTGTTATATTATTTAACACATTATATTAAAATCAAAAATTATGACAACACTTATAAAATATTCATAAGTGCATTTTTAACAAGGGAACGACAATTTTTTATTTTTTTTAGGGGGGGCACGACAATTTTGAAAATAATTGCCGTGCCCCCCTATATTTTTTTTTAAAAATTTGTCAAATTTTCTTAAGTGTTATAATTTG
This sequence comes from Scutellaria barbata, assembly GCA_028654395.1. Taxonomy (NCBI): domain Eukaryota; kingdom Viridiplantae; phylum Streptophyta; class Magnoliopsida; order Lamiales; family Lamiaceae; genus Scutellaria; species Scutellaria barbata. The sequence goes on from CM053648.1 coordinate 4,908,619, forward strand.
CTAAAAAATTATGAAAAAGATAATTTTGAAATTAATATTGTAATTATTAATAGTTTTAAATTATTACATTTAATTTCCCAATTTTTGCAAAATTGCCGTGCCCACTCTTTATTGATTTATTTTTTTTTGTTTACAAATTAAATAATTTTTTAAATAATTATTTATTTCTTATATTATTTAACACATTATATTAAAATCAAAAATTATGACAACACTTATAAAATATTCATAAGTGCATTTTTATCAAGGGAACGGCAATTTTTAATTTTTTTAGGGGGGGCACGGCAATTTTGAAAATAATTGCCGTGCCCCCCTATATTTTTTTTTAAAAATTTGTCAAATTTTCTTAAGTGTTATAATTTGCTAAAAAATTATGAAAAAGATAATTTTGAAATTAATATTGTAATTATTAATATTTTTAAATGATTACATTTAATTTCCCAATTTTTGCAAAATTGCCGTGCCCACTCTTTATTGATTTTCTTTTTTTTTGTTTACAAATTAAATAATTTTTTAAATAATTATTTATTTCTTGTTATATTATTTAACACATTATATTAAAATCAAAATTATGACAACACTTATAAAATATTCATAAGTGCATTTTTAACAAGGGAACGTCAATTTTTTATTTTTTTTAGGGGGGGCACGACAATTTTGAAAATAATTGCCGTGCCCCCTATATTTTTTTTAAAAAATTTGTCAAATTTTCTTAAGTGTTATAATTTGCTAAAAAATTATGAAAAAGATAATTTTGAAATTAATACTGTAATTATTAATATTTTTAAATGATTACATTTAATTTCCCAATTTTTGCAAAATTGCCGTGCCCACTCTTTATTGATTTTGTTTTTTTTTGTTTACAAATTAAATAATTTTTTAAATAATTATTTATTTCTTGTTATATTATTTAACACATTATATTAAAATCAAAAATTATGACAACACTTATAAAATATTTATAAGTGCATTTTTAACAAGGGAACGACAATTTTTTATTTTTTTTAAGGGGGGCACGGCAATTTTGAAAATAATTGCCGTGCCCCCCTATATTTTTTTTAAAAAATTTGTCAAATTTTCTTAAGTGTTATAATTTGCTAAAAAATTATGAAAAAGATAATTTTGAAATTAATATTGTAATTATTAATATTTTTAAATGATTACATTTAATTTCCCAATTTTTGCAAAATTGTCGTGCCCACTCTTTATTGATTTTTTTTTGTTTACAAATTAAATAATTTTTTAAATAATTATTTATTTCTTGTTATATTATTTAACACATTATATTAAAATCAAAAATTATGACAACACTTATAAAATATTCATAAGTGCATTTTTATCAAGGGAACGACAATATTTTTTTTTTAGGGTGGGCACGGCAATTTTGAAAATAATTGCCGTGCCCCCCTATATTTTTTTTAAAAAATTTGTCAAATTTTCTTTAGTGTTATAATTTGTTAAAAAATTATGAAAAAGATAATTTTGAAATCAATATTGTAATTATTAATATTTTTAAATGATTACATTTAATTTCCCAATTTTTGCAAAATTGCCGTGCCCACTCTTTATTGATTTATTTTTTTTTTGTTTACAAATTAAATAATTTTTTAAATAATTATTTATTTCTTGTTGTATTACATTATATTACATTTTGAAACGGCAATTTTATGCAAGTTGTTATCTTATTTAATTATATTATTATAATTGGTAATTGTAAATTGAGTGTAGTTAATTTTTTTTTCTTTTTTTACTTGTTTTGCTAATTACATGATTTCAAATTTTACACTTATATAATATAATACATTATATGAAAAAAGAATTCATAAGACTTATAAATTATTTTTGAGATGTGTTAATATAATAAATACAGTTTTGGTAAATGCACTACATTACAATCTCACTAAATGAAGATGTGGACATTGAAAGTACAAAAGTAAGAAGCACATGCATGACATATATGACACAATGGCATGCATGACACAAAAGTTAAGTTGTTTGGCATTTTTTCAAAATTTTGTTGAAATTTTTTTGCACTTTTGAAGCTATTTGGACACGGCAATTATTTGAAACCTTCCTCTCACCTTTTCTTCCTCCCACACCAAGACACGGCCATTGAAGAAGCTTGAAGAAGCTTGGCGAGGTTTTGCACTTCAACATACCGTGGGAAAATTGCATCAATTTGTGGGGTTAGTAAAGGCAATTTTTTGTATGTATTTTTTTGTGGAAAGTTTTCCCATTAATTCATGGAATTAGGGATGCAATTATGTTTTATGTTTCTACAATTTTTGTTGTAAGTGTATGAATGAAAGTGTGTTGCCAAAATCTTATTGCATAATAATTTAGGGATTTTAGGGTTTTTGATGATTTAGGATTTTTGAGAATTTATGGTTATTTTGTTGAAAAATGAAATTCATATGTTGTGTATCATGTTCAATGTGGAATAAATAAATTGTTTTGCAATTTTTTGAATTAGGGAACGGCAATTTTGGAAAATCAAATCACATGTTGCCTTTTAGGGTTTATATGTTAAATTATTGTGGAAATGAAATTGATATGTTGAATACTATGTTGTTGAATGTTGAATAAAATGTTGCAACAATCATTTTATGAAAATGCCTTTACAATGAAAAAAAAAAAAAGAGGGCACGGCAATTTCACAATAATTGCCGTTTCCCCCCCCCCTTTTTTTTAAAAAAAAAATGCCTTTCATTTGTAATTATGAATCCTATTTTGAAAGTTGACTATACCTTGCAAAATGAAATACCAAAAAGTACACGGCACTTTTGGAAACAAAATAGGGCCTATTTTTTATTTTTTTGCAAATAATTGTTTTATATGTTAAATTATGTTGTATATTATAATTTTGATATGTTGAATAATATAGGGGTTGTCGAATAAATGTTGCAAAGATCATAATATGCACATGCGCGGCAATTTAAAAAAAAAAATAAATAGGGGGCACGGCAATTTCATAATAATTGCTGTTTCTGAAAATAAATTTTTTTTTAATGCTTTTTAGGGTAATTATGAATAATTTGTTGAAAGTTGACCACATTGTTGCATTAGATAGTACACGACACTTTCAGAATGAAAATAGGGGCTATTTTTTATTTTTTTGCAAATAATTGTTTTATATGTTAAATTATGTTCGCGATGAAATTGAAATGTTATTTTATATGTTGAATGTGGAATAAAATGTTAGAAAAATCATGAATTGGAAATGAACGGCAATTTTTAAAAAAAATTAGGGGGCACGGCAATTTCACAATAATTGCCGTTTCCCCCCTTTATTTTTTTGAGAAAATGCCTTTTAGGGTAATTAAATTGATTTTGTTGAAAGTGGAAAAAATTTGTACCAAAATGAATCTTTGATTGGTACACGGCACTTTTGGAACCAAATGTCATGCTATTTTTTCTTTTTTGGCAAATAATTGGTTTATATGTTAATTATGTTGGAGATGAAATTTTTTTGTTGAATAATATGTTGATTAACTTGTAATTTTGTAGAGATGAACTTGTAATTTTATTCATATGCTCTACTTTCGCCGACACTTTATGACGATCCGTAATGTCATGGGTTGTAAAACATGCATTCGTAAAATTTGCGGTGATTTTATGTTCTTATGAATATCTCACGTGTTTGCATGATCCGTGTGATTGTGTTACAAGTATTATTATTTAGGGTATACGGCTTAGGGTTTGGACGCAAGTTTGTAAGTTTTTTGGTTTTACTATTTATCAATCTAAATGTTTGTACATTTGCTGCGTAAGACATTTTTTGAATACTAATTAATCAGATTTTTTGTGTTAATGATGTAGATGGCTTTGAGTTGGGTGCGTCCACGATGTCAGGGCCGTTTATCTAAAATTAACGGGTATACTCATTTGAGTATACTACAGGACATTAGGGCCGCTTTAGGAGAGCACGGGACAGACTGCCTTATAAATTTTTGTGGGACGTGTTTCGGCCACTTTCTTTTATGGGAGACCTCGACTGAGACATGCAAGTCGTTTCTTCATGTTCTTATGTCGCGTGAGTTGACAGGTCCGGACAGGCCGGTGCACGAGAGATGGTTTGGTATTGGTGATTCTCGTCGTGTTACGCGATTTACAAAGAGAGAGTTCGCTCTTATCACTGGTATGAGATTCGGTGACTCCGACTTCAATCCGTCTGGGGAACACCATCCTCCGGATGGTGGAGTGTACTACAGAGTCCATCATGATAGTAGTCACGTGACTCTTCAGATCCTTCTTAAGCGATTTCAAGAAGGGGAGTACCAAAGGAACGTTGATGACGTGATCAAGATTTCGAAGATCCTCATTGTATATTATATCCTGCTCGGAGTTGACTCTAGAAGAACAACGATGGATAACTGGGTGTGGGCATTAGTCGAGCAGGAAGAGCGATGGGAACGTTTTCCCTGGGGTAAGCTATCGTTTCTGACCTTGCTGAAGTACATGGACCAAGTGCCAACTACCATCGCCAGTCAGGATGCAACAGGAAGAGGAAAAACATACCACTTCTATGGGTTCTCAGCAGCGCTATTGGTAAGTGTAATTAGTTTATGTACCCTTAATTATAATCTTATGTTTTGTCTGTGTTGTTCTGATTTAAGAGTTACTTTCTTAAACATTTGTTCAATCTGTTGACTGTGAAGATATGGGCGTATGAGGCCATCCCCGTAGCTGCCTAGTTGGCCGGGCGACGATTGAATATGGGTCATCACATGCCCAGATGTTTGAAGTGGTCGACAAAGCAGTCCGATGCCGAGTTCGATGTGATACATGCGTTGGACGGCGAGGTATTCATATTTTTTTCCTTATTTCGACATTAAAAATTGTCGTTCAGACTTTTAGTAAGTTATTAATGCTTTCAATTTGATGACATTCGAGCCTTGTGATGTAGGTGGAGTGCGTCGAGTCTCTAGATCCCACTCCTGAGGAGACTTGTCAGCCATTCTGGCATTACATTGACGCTGACTTGGATGCCGGTGTGCAAAATGCTCCGAGGAGACGAGGTCGTCCACCTTCGACCGTTGCAGCTGGTCGACGTGCCCGGGGATCGGTACCTGATGCGGTGGGTCCATCCACGTCAGTCCATCCGAGGAGACGGAGTAGTAGGTCCTCACGTCAGACACGCCAGGACATTACTGCTGCGTTGGAGCCTCCTGCTGATGACCCACCATCCCAGTCAGAGCCCTATTACAGTGGGCCGGGATATGTGTACACTAATCCATCTCCTGAAATGCCTGCACAGTCTGAGATCCCTTATCCTGCCGAGCCCCTTAGCTATTGTCCTCCTCGTGATCATCATTCTCCGGAGACGTCCTATCCTTATCACAGTGGTACGCACGATGAATGGATGCAGCGGATGAATGGAATGTTCGACACTCGCTACGGGGAGATCCGAGGATACTTTGACCAGCAGTACACTGACCTTCGAGGTCACGTCGATCAGCAGGATGCTGACATGCGAGGATATATCGATCAGCAGTATACTCAGATGCAAGGTTATATTGATCAGCACTATACTGACCTTCGAGGTCAGGTACAGGAGTTCGTGCAGCAGGTTCCGTCCATCGTTGGGAAGAGCTCCGAAGATTTTACAGTACTCGACCATCATATTGGGGAGGTTACGAGACACCTGCTGCGAACATACCAGGATCTCAGGCCGCATTTGAGGCTTCTGCGGTGCCGTTCGACCTTCCTGCGGCAGCAGCCGGTGATTTACCGGAACCCGTATCACCTCCGTCGGTGAGTTGTGGCGATGCAGCCTCTATGCCCGACATTCCCGAGACGAGCGCCGGTATTCGACATGTACGAGAGAGAGCGCCTTCTCGATACGTACGTAGCCCCTTCGTTACTGGTTCTGTCAGGAGGCACGGTCAGCGAATGCCTGAGCTAGAAAAGTTTATTGCCGACGGGCTTGCTGCTATAGCCCGACGGGCGGAGCCGGAGCGGTAAGTATGTCATGATTTCAATGTATGTTACACCTAGCCACAATAAATGTATTGGATTCTCATATGTTTTTTTTCTTTTGCAGCCGCAACGTTGGAGTAGGTTTTGCAGTGGGCCCTGAGTTCTTTAGCAATTTTCTGGATCCCGAGGAAGACATGAGAGAAGAGGTTTCGATTCTGTCTTTTACATTCCTGCTCCTCATTTCTCTATTAAAGCTTATTTGTTATCCCTTGTGGTTATTACTATAACATACACTATTTTGTTTGGCATCATGTTAATCAGGCCATGGATGCGTACCTCGGTATTCTCCAAAGCAAGCCCCTGTTCGCGGGGGTTCGACGCCATGCTGCAACGGTACACACCGCTTAGATATTGGATTCTCAATTCTTTGTAAGTATCTTCTAATGCAACACTATACCGTTTGTAGTTACGTATATTCGTGTGTGCTTATTATTTGAGTTGTTTTCAGACTATATGTGAACAAATCTGGAATGAAGCCCACAGGGGTGAGTCGGATCTGGTGAAGTACCGACCCAAGCGAAAGGAGACTTTCGCACCTGAGTAGCTCGACAGACTGGTCCCCTACGTGTTCGGGGTGAAGCCCAAGTGGGAAGGCGTGAGGCCGTGGTGGAAGAGCTGTGAAACTGTAAGTTGTAATTCTTAGTTCAATTATGTTGCACGAGCAAAATATATGTGGTGACAATCATTACATCTCATGTCTTTTCTTCTGTATACAGTTGCTGACCGTCCTGAACCTAAACGAACATTGGGTAGCATGTGCGATCTGGTTGCTGTGTACGAAGCTTGTGCTGTTCGATAGCATGAGATGGACGTGGGATGACAACAAGGCCATGCGACGTTACAAGCAAACGTTGCCCATTCGACGCGTATTACCTGCCCTTCTTGAGTACACTAGATTCTACGATCACCTAGACAATGAAGGTACACATTTGCGTCCTTGCGAGGATGAGTTTAAAATGGTCACGGGGCAGGAGGCATTTTGTTACGAACAGCACGAGGATCACACAAGCGGTGTATATGCATTGTTGGCCGTCGAGAGTGGTCTTAGTTGGCAATGGCCTAGCCCTTTGTGGAGGCATGGGATCACGGGAGTGAGGAAGATGATGGCTCTGACGGTTTTCCGGTTCTCGACTGATGCAGACACCATCAAGTTGTAGGATGTAGCCGATTAGATTACCTTCTCTTTCCTATGATCGTTTGTTTGTTTTGCTGGTACTCAGGATTTACATGCTTCATTTCATACTGTATGTCATGTTTCACTGTATTGGTTCTTCAGATCACTCAGTTATTCAGTGTGTTTTATGAAGTTTCAGCCATTTGGCTTCTGACGGCTCATTTTTACATGAGTCTGGGTTCTTTTTACTAATATTTGTTGACAGCCATTTTATATTGGGCTGCCGATCATAGGTTTAATTTCAAGTGAAGTTCAATTATTTAAAAAAATGTACAATGTGTGGATACAAACCATAGTGATTCTAATGTTTATTATCGTAGATGTTCGCCAATCAATCATTGCACTGTGAAGAGTATGCTCCAAATAACGGACACTTTCTCTTGGTGTGATCTTCTTTCTTACAGATGGAGCATTTTTTCTTCCACCGAATAGTAGGATTTGCATGCAAATTAGCCCTGTCGTTTTCATCGTCATTGGGGGCCAATGGGTCTGCGTTGACTGGCAATTGTTCAGAACAACGTGCTCTATTGTGGTCCGTACGCCCACAACGACTACAGCTGCCCTTAGTACGAGTCGCAGCAGATGGGTTTCCAATCGAGGGAATCCTGCGAGACCTAGGTCGGCCAGCCTGTCTAGGCTTGTCTGGAGCGACGCAGACCATATTTTGTATATCTTCATTGACAGCCCACTCTTGCGGACCAGGCACCGGCACTACCTCACGACCCCACATTCTCTTCAACCAATCTGTGGTGTAATATGGGGCGACATAGGAACTCACAGCCTCTTTTGGAAAACTGTTGAATCAGGTAACAGTATAATTAACAACGATCTCCATTGTAGTGTCGTTCTTTTTTTATTTGACATACGAAATAGGTAAGAGAGATTACTAATTTTCTCACCTGATTGCCGCACATGCATGCGAACATGGTATGAATTCAAGTTGGAAGAAATTACACGCACAACTTCTAGTCGACAAATCAACGATGTATATTTTACCTCCATCTGAAATCTTGAATTTATATCGAGCAAGATTGTGAACGGTCATTTTTCCACCACGTCTGACTGATTCAAGCAACCTTTCATGCGCAGCCTTTGTTAGAAAATGTTCCATTTCCTCAGCAGCAGTCTTCCTCTTGTAAAACCATTTTTCCATTACTCGTCTGGCACACTCCAAAAAAGAACAAACTGGTAGTTTTCTTGCCCATAGAAGACGATTATTCCACACCTCAGCTGCGTTGGACGTCATGAAGGAAAATTTTCGAATAGGACACCTAACACGAGACCATCTTTCTTCTTTCGCATTTCATAAGGTCTCGAGTGCACCTTGTCGATCACTGTTCGCCAGGACTTTCATGTACCTGTCATGCAAGAGAAGTGGTTGAACATTAGTCTAATTTAGCGGCTGAATAATGAACAGACATTTTATGGTGTGTCACTTGTCGAAATTGTTATTATTGTAACAGTGTGCAGCCTTTTGAAAGAGACCCACAACGTGAGATCCATGTTTCGCCAAATTTTGTTGCAAATGAAAACAACATAGACCATGCGTCGCATCAGGGTAGACGGTCATGATGGCATTGTTGATGCTCTTGTGTTGATCAGACACAATTAGTAGATGATCTGGGCAGCCGTACGCATTACGGACATGCCGTAAAAACCATGTCCAGGATTCATCATTTTCTACGTTTCCGATCCCAATTGCAAGAGGAAAAACCTGCTCATTTCCATCTTTTGTAACAGCGACGAACCCAATCCCTTTATATTGGCCTTTCAAATGGCAACCGTCCACCACTATAACTGGCCGAGCGTAATGTTGAAATCCATGAATGGACGCGGCCAAAACATAAAACACGTATCTGAATTTACCACTTTGTAGTGTTTCCAAAGCCGTGTACGAACCAGGATTGGAAATTTTCAAGACTTCTAAATACGATGGCAGCATGCAAAATGACTTAGACGGATCTCCATATGCAAGCTTCATTGCATGTTTTTTGGCCCGAAGTGCAACCTTGTAACTGAGATTTAGACCATGTCGTTGATTCATTTCTCGCATTATGCTTGTAGCGACCAATTGTGAGTCTTCTCTACGGAGAACATCTGCGTAGTACTCTCCAATCAGGGCAGATGATACTCGAGGAGGAACTTCAGGTCCGCTCAAATCATACGTACATTGATGGGGAATCTTGACACTCGAGATTTTCCAAATACCGTACTTCTCAGATGCATGCAGTTTGAATGAACAATCTTTTTTTTTGCATTTCACCCACCATCTCTCTTTGTCTGATTTTTCCACGCGGTATTGTACACGGTTGTCCAAATGGTAAAACCCAACGACATTCTGTAGTTCGATCTTGGACCCAAAAGTCGAGCCTTTTTGTAAATTATTAGTACTCGGCTCGTCTGCGGTGAATTCAAGTCCTGGTTGGTGCTCTGGAGATGGACAATTCGGGATAACCCATTCGGCTTTTTGAATATAATTCAAAAAGTCCTCATAGGCCTGTCGCTGTTCCTCATCCAACACAGTTTCATCATCCTCATCTAACTCGAAGTCATCGATCATATCATTATCCGAATCATCTTCCTCTTCGCCACTGATGTGAACCTAAAACAATGTAAACAAGTATATCAAAAAGTAGCAACAAATGGGTTGAAAATGAAATTTTATGAAATTATCCATGCTGACTATACCTTCGCAAGTTGTGTATCCCTCTTCCCTACCTAGGCCTTCACAAGTTGTATATTCTTCTTCCCTACTCCTGAAGTCGTGTGTCTCACTAAAAATGTCAGAGCCTTGTAGTAAATTTTCATCTCCACATAGGGTTGGGGACGTATTCAAGTCAATATAGCCAAGACCCCAATCCGATCCGAAGTCCATTGGTTGTCTTGATGATGATGCTGATGGTCTCATTGCCCATTGATCCTCCGAGGATGTACCAAACGGCGACAAGCCCTCGTCAAATGAGACACCCCATTTTGTATAAAATGTTTCATCGTCTTGTAAGCCAAAAGGAACGTTGTTTTGACTCCAATTTTGATTGTATATGTCGTCAGTCTGTGTCACGTTGCCATCGTATGTCGATTGATGAAACGTGCTTCCTTCTGCTTCATTGAAGGATCCAACATTATAGCTGAAACCTCCGATATTGCTATTCTGGCATTCTGTTGACGGACCGGTATGAGATACTTCATCATCCAGCAATTTCAGTGAGACAAACACAACTAGAGTATCGTCAATTATGGACAATAATCTGGTCACATGAAAATCATTCTTTATTTTTTTTCTTTTTGACTCTTCCCTTCTTCTCAACGAGTGAGTGAATCACGTATCCCCATCTATTCAGGTCAGCACACACAAGTTCATGGATGCTCATGAATAAAGTGTAGTACGTGATTCTCTCAAGTTGAACCTCTTGTTTATATCCGTTCGTATACTCCAAACCTTCCCAGTGACCTCCGTACCAAACGACCACCGACATAAAACTCATAGTATACAAGCTGTCAAAAATCATAAACGTAATAAAACTCAAATAACGAAAGAAAATGTAATTACAATTGAGAAATTCACATATTCATTTATGGACTACATAAGGCGGTGTGTATGGTGGGATAATAAGAACGACACCAGTCCATATTATACAAATTACGTTCTTTTATGTTAATATTCTCAAGAACAACGTGATTGTGATGAAACACTAATGGATTAACAATTGTTTGGCAAAAAAATATTATTTATTTCTCACTAAAAAAATTGTAAATAATGAAACACAAATATTATAACATTCGAAAAAATTGTATTACAAAACTCACTATAAAATTGTCTAACATACCGTGTTTAGTCTTCAAGATTTCTCCTTTCCGATATTGATTATTGATTGGCTACTAACTCTTCACTCCACTCCTGAATGTTTTTAGTAATGAGCATTATGAGCGTACTTGCATACCAATCTTATATTATATAAAGTAATTCCTTCGATATACTGTATGCATGTGACTACAAGTGTCATGCAGGGTGAAATTCACTTTTTCACCCCCACCCTACTGTATGCATGTGACTACAAGTGTCATGCAGGGTGAAATTCACTTTTTCACCCCCACCCTTTTAGATGTATATAACAAG